>JAHRHZ010000270.1:5792800-5897692 GCA_024137785.1 Ginglymostoma cirratum
AAAGCAGGAAAGTGGACATGAGCAAGTTTCGATTTAGGAATGTGGGGTTAAAAGCAGGAAAGTGGGCATGAGAAGTTTTCGATTTAGGAATGTGGGGAAAGGCGAAGGAAAGTGGGTGTGAGGAATGTTGAATCATCCACGATCCTACTGACTTGAGTGGGGGGTGGGGAAGCAGGCTAACGGGGCTGAATTACTCGTGTGCCAACGTCTTCTGCGTTTTTACCTGGGCTCAGTCAGGATTGTGGGGGACGGGACGCTGGCTCCTAGTGGGTCCTCCGAGCCTCTAGATGTCGGTGTGGCCTCCTACCGCCAGCCCACACCACACCACACCACAACCTCTCCTTTAGCTTCCCCTTTTGTTTTCCCTCTCCTCACCAACAACCTTCCCGGTTGGACACCGAAAGCAAACGACGAAAATATCTTTTCCCGAGACAAAAAAAAGGCGGAATGCACCTTTTTGCGGACACACTCCCCCACCAACCGTCCTAAGCTAATAGTCAGTCATTGATGACGGTTACCATGGCGACGACCTCTGACCCGTCGATAATTGTTAACGTATTTTTTTTTAACAACTTAAAGTTAAAATATGTATCTGTGTCCGCCTCCCTGTGTTTGTTTGGGGAGGTTTGAGGTGTTTTTGTTCAAAAAAATGTTTTTCCTGACAGTCGGACAGGAAGGGGGCGGTGGTTCCCAGGAGGCCGCCCTGTTACCGGCGGACACTGCCAGGCCGACATGGCTTCGTCCGTCTACAGGCTCAGCTGCTCCCTTGCCGGGCACCAGATGGACGTCAGGGGGTTGGCCACCACCCTGTTCCCCGTCGGAGCCTTCGTGTCCGTGTCCAGGGACCGCACCGCCCGGGTCTGGGTGCCCAACAGGTAATCGAGAATAAAGCGTGAAGGTTACCCGGCGGCTGTTAGGCCTCGCCACAGGGAGCAGCACTCACTGATGAGTTGACAGTTTTCCGTTTGGAGACTCTCTCTCTCTCTCTCTCTCTCTCTCTCTCTGTGTGTGTGTGTGTGTGTGTGTGTGTGTGTGTGTGTGTGTGTGTGAGAGAGAGAGAGAGAGATTGGGGGCCAGGGATTCGATTCGGAGCGAGCTGGGATTGAGTGGGGGCTTGTCGTTGGTAGAAATCAAGCCTGATTTATGAAGCGCTCTCAGTTTAGTATTTGGGAGCCAACGTAAGGCCATAAGATCATAAGAAACAGGAACATAAGTCCTCTGTTCAGCCTCCTGCTCTGCCATTCAATAAGATTATGGCTGTTCCAAAATTCCGCATGTTCACTTTCCTGCCTTTTAACCCATAACCCTTGAGTTTGCTTACTGGTTAAGATCTATCTATCTCAGCGTTAAATATACACAAGGATGCTTGCCCCCACAGATCTCTGTGGCAAAGACACTCAACCCTCTGTGAGAAGAAATTCTTCAATGGTCTGCTCTTGAATGAGGGGTCATAGTTTTTGGATCAGAGGCAGGAGTTTTAAAAACATGGATGAGAAGAAAGTACATCTCAAAGGGGTATGGAATTCACTACCCTAGGGTGTCATAGATTTTTCTACACTAGTTCCCCCACTCCTTGATTCTCTTCTGTATTCAAAAGTGTATTGCTATTTGTCCTGGACATAGTCATCAAGTATCCAAGCTCTCCAGTGTATAAAATTCTGAAGATTCACTGTCCTTTGAAGGAATAGACTTCATTCCTCTTTTCAGTCCCAAATGTGTAATTTATTTTGAGTAAACTTAAAGAGGAGATACTAATTTTAAAAAAAGTCTTAACGAGTTGAAGGATTGTGGAGAGCAGGCAGGAAAGTGGAGTAGAGGTTAAGATGATATCAGTTATGATCGCATCAAATGGAGGAACAGGCTCGAAGTGCTGAATTTCCTATTTCTGCTTCTAGCTCTTATGTATTCTGTGTTCTTGTCTATTGTGTACAGATTTATTTCCTTTTTTTGTCTTTTTTGCAGCACGCTTTTAACATTAGAGCCTGTATCTTTACTTGCTATATCTCAAGGTTCTTCTTGGATGTGTTCTCAAAATTGGACACTGAACCAAATAGGGGGATATTAGGGCAGGCGATCAAAAGTTTTCAGGGTTGCAAGTGTTAAGTGTCTGGAAGGAGAGAATTTTAGATCATGGTCCTTGGCATTGTAAAGCATATCGATTTAGTGGTGGAGTGAATTTGAAAACTGGAGTTGCACTAAATCAGAATTGCAGGAGAGATAGTGAAGATAGAGAATTACACAGAGATTTGAAACCCTGTATGATTACAATATAAAATAGCAGGAGTCGGCTATGGGCCTTTTTGTGTCAGCTCCTTCATTCAATAAGATCATAATTGAGGGTGTCTGATGCTTGATCTGTCTTGACTTTACCTTCCTACAATAACTTGACGTTCCGTAATTCCTTTTGTATCCAAAAGTCTATTGATCTTTGTTCTGACTATATTCATATAAATGGACCTACTTGTTTCAGTCCTAAACGATTTAAACTTTTTTTGAGACCATGAACCCGACTTCTGGACTCTTTAATCAATGCAAATATCCTACCAACACTTCTCAAGTTGGCCCCTTAAGAATTTTATATGTCTCCATGAGATCAGCTCGCATTCTTCTAAAGTCTATGGAATATTGATTGAGTAGACTCAATCGGTCCTCTTTGGATGATCTTATCATCCCCGAAACCAGTTTAGGAAACAAGACCAAAACTGTACTGGGGCGCTTATGAAGGTGCGATACAATTGCAGTGAAACTTCATAGTTTTTCTACTCCGATCACTGTTATAAAAGGTGCTACACCATTTGCTTTCATAGTGCTTACTGTACTGTGTGTGGATTTTAATGTTATGCTTTGTGGATAAGGACGTTCGAGTTAATCTGAAAACCAACATCACCTAGTTTCTAACTTTCTCACTTCTCATCCTATTACATTTTGCTATGTTCATACCTGTTCACTTACCCTGCCTATTACCCTTTGCAGCATACATTCTACCTAATTTTGTACCGCTAGAAAACTTGGATAAGTACTAGTTATTGACTTAGATTGCAAATACAGCCAAGAATTTTAAAGTTGAGATGATTCTGAGTTGGGAGCCATTGTAAATCGGTGAGCA
The DNA here is from genome assembly GCA_024137785.1 of Ginglymostoma cirratum. Classification (NCBI taxonomy): domain Eukaryota; kingdom Metazoa; phylum Chordata; class Chondrichthyes; order Orectolobiformes; family Ginglymostomatidae; genus Ginglymostoma; species Ginglymostoma cirratum. The sequence goes on from JAHRHZ010000270.1 coordinate 5,795,907, forward strand.
TAGGTGAATGAAATTTTGTGCACATTAGGACATGGGCAGTAGAAATTTGCATGATCTCAAATTTACAGAGAGTAGAAAGCTGGAGACCAGCCAGAATTGTATTTGAATAGTCAACTGTAAAGGTAACATATGCCTGGATGAGATCTTCCGTAGCAGATGAAAAGGCATGGTTGGGAGTAGGGGAAGCATCATGCAGTGCTTTGTAGGTTGGAATAGTAGTCTTTGTAATGGTAAGCATGTGTTCAGAAGCACATCTTGGCTTCAAATATGGCGCCAAGATGCAAAACTTTAAGTCTCAAACATTCACAAAGGAGAGGGATGGGGTCAATGGAGTGAAAATAAGTTTTTAGCTTGTTTTCAAAGTAATGACTCCAGTTTTCTCGGTATTTACTTTGAGGTAATTCTTGCTCACCTTGTATCGGATGTCAAGCACACACATTTAGAGACTTCTGAGGGATCATAAGGAGTTGCAACACGGCAGGGTTCACTGTAAGCACAAAAGCGAAAGCTGACAGTCTCCTTCAATGCTGCCGAGGATCAACATTTAGATAAATAATCAACTATCTTATTGAGGTCTTCAGTTTAGTTTTAGTTTTGATCTTAAATCTGAAGCTTGCACAAAAACATAACAAAGTGTCCTTGGGCAATTAATATTTTGAACATGCTTGCTTCTCTCGCATTCAAAATGATTCATTGGGTAAACTGATCATTTATACTATTGGTTCAAGACTGAGCTCCACAGCTCCGAGGAAGTCCAGTTTGATCCCAGGTTGGTGATTAAAGTTGATATTTGCTGAGCCAGATTGGATTGAGCAGCTTCTTGTGGAAGAACATTTGTTTGAATTCCTGTAGCTAATGGTCATTCTGTGATCCATTCCTTAAGAATGTAGATGAAGAAAAACACATTGATAGGTCTGTTTTCCTTACCAGGTGCAATTCAAGCTTGGTGATTTTTCTTTTTTTAAGAAAAGGTCAAAAGATTAACTTTTAGCTTATGAAAATGCAAGGCTGAAGAAGAAAAAATTCACCAAGGCCCTTCAGACAGCACCTTCCAAACCATTGACAGCTGTAATCTAGAGTGCCAAGCGCAGATGCATGGGAACATCATCGCCTGTATGTTCCCCCTCAAGCTGCTCACCTGTGTGATTTAGACATTTTTTGCCATTAATTCACTGTCATTGGCTCAAAATTCTGAGTCTTGTCCTCTAACAACACTGTGGGTGTGTACCTCACAGCAAATGCATTGCTGTGGTACAAGAAATCATCTCCCGACCAGTTTCTGAATACAATTAGGGATGGGAAATGAAGCACTCAGCCAGCTCTCATCCTCCATGAGTGAAAAATATTGATATTCTATTCTTGACATTTTGCATATTTTAACACTGCAGTCTTGTGAAATTTGTGAAACCCTTAACATTGTTGAGATTGCAGTAAATATATTTCATTTAACTTGTCTCTTTCATTATTGTTGCTTTTGAATCCTACATACATATCCTGAATACAGACATTGAGAAATGAAATACTGTTAAAATAGGGAAGAGGAAAGATTGATGTTTTCAGACAATCACTTTCGTCACAGATTTGCTGCATTTAACATTCAATCTGATAGACAGTTGAAATGTTGATATTGCATATTGGTATGTCAGGATAAATGCAGTGGAATGCATTATACCCCTATGTACCTCTTTGATCCATCCATCATGTTGACTCACTCGATGACATTAAATCACTTTTTCTGTCGCAATTTAAAAGGACTATGGCTGTCTGCCCTTTCAGGGTGTGTTCCTGACTACCTCATCGTCTCCTTGTTTGCCTCTTCCGTACTACATGAGATGTCTCTGAAAATGCTGTCCGTGTTTATTGAACAGTATAGATGTCTTTTTTGTTTGCCGATCCCTTCAACTTACTTTCCTCTTCTGCTTTGCTAGCTTAAGTGGAAAGCTCTGTTATTTGCTCAGTACAAATGCCTGGTAGCCTTCAATCCAAATGTTTTTCTCTGCTCCATTAAGAATTTGAAGTGGAGGATGCTGAGACTGCAAATAACATTTGCAGTATATTGGACTTCTGCCTTATGTCACATTTAAAGTGAGGCCTGTTTTTACAGCTCACTGAAGTTGTAATTGTATGATTGGAGTAGAATGGACTTTAAAATTTAGTTACACACGCTAGTTTCAACAACCCTTCCTCCAGATGTGTCTGTACTTCGGCTACAGTAAACCTGCCTCCAGAAATTCTGAAGGATCACTGGATCCAAAATGTTAACTCTGCTTTTTCTCTATAGGTGCTACCAGACCTGCTGAGCTTTTCCAGCAATTTCTGGTTTTGTTTCCAAAAGCTCAAAATTGTTGGAGTTGCAGTAAGGGTTTGGTACATGCACAGCGAACAAAATTGTAGAGAACTGTGTGTTTCTTGAATGTTTATTGTCGATAGAAGAAAATTTACATTCTCTTACCTGACCTTGAGAGCTCTTGATTTTTAAGTATTGAGAAGACTGAAACTATTGTTTTCAATTCCTACTCCAAATCCTAATCCTGACCACCAACCACTTCTCCCTACTTGTCAGTAGTCTGAGATTGATCCATTTTGTAGAATCATAGAATCCCTAAAGTGTGGAAATAGTCCATTTAGCCACACTGACCCTCCAAAGAGCATCCCACTGCTCACATGACCCTATCCCTGTAACACTGCATTTCCCTTGCTAATCCACCTAACCTACACGTCTCTGGACTCTATGGGCAATTTAGCATGGCCAATCCACCTAACCTGTACATGTTTAGACTGTGGGAGGAAACCCACACAGACACAGGGAGAATGTGCAAACTCCACACGCAGTCACCTGAGGCTGGAATCAAACCTGGGTCCCTGGTGCTGTGAGGCAGCAGTGCTAATTACTGAGCTACTGTGCCGCCCTTTCTTTGCAACCCTGTCACATTTCATTCTGAGATGAGCTTTTTAACTTGTGTGCCATTGCCAAGACTGACTATTTCCACCGGCATAGCATCACCTAACTTCTGCGATCCACAGCTCATTTGCTGAAACCTTCATGTTTTCATTTTCTCCAGACTTGACTATTCCCATACAATCCTAGCTAATCTTCCACATAGTACCATTTGCAAACTTGAGGTCACCCAAAACTTTGCTGTCTGTGTATTAATTTGCAGCAAGTCCCAATCCCCAGTCATCCACTCGTCTATATTGTTACTGGTCAAATAGCATCTTAATTTTAGCATTCTCAGCTCTGATTTCAGATCACTTTGTGTCACCCTTCCCTATCTCTGCCGTCTTTTTAAGTCTTCCATCTTTCTGAAAATGATGCTCATCTAATTTTGGCCTTCGAGTATCAACTGATTTGAATTCCTCCAACGTTTGTGGTCATGCCTTATGGCTGTCCTGGCCTCAAGATGTGGAGAACTCTTCCTATAACTCACAGCCTCTCTACTTGAAATTGTCCTTTGAGACACTCCTTAAAAGCTATATCTTTGATTAAGTTTTGGTCACTTGATCTAATACCTCCTTACATGACACCATGGTTTGCTCTATGAAGTCATAGAAGTCTACAGTATAGAAAAAGGCCCTTTCGCTCATCTCATCTGCTCTGGTCGAAATCAACCACCTAACTGTTCTAATCTGATTATCTAGCACTTGTCACATAGCCTTGCATGCCTCGGCTTCCAAAGTGCACAACTAAATGTTTTTTAAATGGTATGAGGGTTTCTGCCTCTAAACCGTTTACATGCAGTGAGTTTGAGATTCCCATTGCCCTCTGGATGCAAAGGATTTTCCCTTGTATCTCCTCTTAAACATTTTGCCCCTTACCTTAAATCTATGCCCTTTGGTCATTGATCCCTCCATTAAGGAAAAAGTCTCTTCCTGTCTGCTTTACCGATGCTTCTCATAACTTTATACACCTCAATTATGTCCCCTCTCAAAATCCTCTGCTCCAAGGAAAACAGCCTCAGTCTGTCCAATTAATAACTGAAATTCTCCATTCCAGGCAACATTCTGGTGATTCTCATCTGCACTCACTTCAATGCTATATTTCCTGTAATGTAAATTCCAGAACTCCATACAATATTCTAGCTGTGGTCTAACCAAAGTTTTATAAAGTTCCAGCATAATCTCCCTGCTCTTAAACTCAATGCCTTGACTAATAATATACCATATGTTATCTTACACACTTTATCCAACTGCCCTGATACCTTAGGGAGTGTGGACAGACACACCAATGTCCTATTGTTCATTATTTATTCCCTTGCCTCGTTTGTTCTGGTTAAGTGTATCATTTCACATCCAAACTGAATTCCGTTTGCCACTGATCAGTTTATCCATATCCCCCTTAATCTAAGGCTAACCTCACTAATTACTATCCCATCAATTTTTGTATCATCTTTGAATTTACTGCTCAATCTTCGTATTACATCTAAACCAGGTACAGCAAGGGCTCCAACACTGACCCCTGTTGGACCCCGACTCCCAGTTGGAAAAAAGCACCCTCCAAATGTCACAACCTTAATGGGCACAACTCTTTCCCTCATTCTCATTTTACTCGGGGTTTTCCTTTGTTTTACTTGCAAGTGTCCTTTCTTGTCCCCTTTGCTCTCATATCTCCTAATTTTACATTCTCTCTTTCACATTCTGCATTCCTGTATGGCTTCTGCTGTTTTGAGCCCCAGTACCTGCCTGCCACTTGGCCAATTATGGATCCAATTTGGCAAATTTCCTTAGATCCCATGGACTGTTACCTTCACTATCAGTGTCTCATGTGGGGCTATATCAAAAGCCATGCTGAAGTCTGAGTAGATTACATCAAAGCATTGCCCTTTTCTTTGCAACTGGCTCCCTCTTCAAAAAATTCAGTTACGTTGGTCAGATGTGATCTCCTCTGAACAAAACCATGCTGACTGTTCTTGATTGATCCCTGCCTGTCCCCACTAAGTCTGTCCTTCAGAATTGCTTCTAAAAGTTTCCCCACTACCAAAGTTAGATTGACTGGCCTGTAGCTTCCTGGTTCATCACTTGCTCCCTGCTTGAAACTAGTACCACATTGGCTGTTCTCCAGTCTTTCAGCTCTTCTCCTGTGGCCAGAGTGGAATTGAAAATTTCTGCGCGTGCCCCCGTTATTTCCTCCCTTGTTTCACTCAACCTGGGATAGATTTCATTCAAACCGAGAGAACTGCAGATGCTATAAATCTAGAACAAAAACAGAAGTTGCTGGAAGCTCAGTAGGTCTGGCAGCATCTGTGAAGAAAAAAATCAGAGTTAACTTTTTGGAGTCAGTGACCTTTCCCCAGTTTGGAGGAAGGGTCACTGGACCCAAAAAGTTAACTCTGATTTTTTTTTTCTTCACAAATGCTGCCAGACCTACTGAGCTTCCAGCAACAGCTGATCTTGTACATTTCATTCAACCCCAGAGATTTATTTACTTTTAAGTGTGCCAGACTACTCGGAACCTCTGAATATGCTAATTTCTTTAATTGTATCATAGACCTTTTCCTTGATTTCTGTACCCATATTGTCTCTCTCACTAGTTAACACTGACCCAATTGTTCATTTAAAGCCCTACCTATGTCCTCTGGCTGCATGCATATATTACTGCTGTGGTCTGTAATGGGCACTACTCTTTCCCTCATCAACATTTTACTGAGGGTTTTCCTTTTGTTTTACTTGCAAGTGTAGTGTCCTTTCTTGTCCCTTTTGCTCTCCTATCTCCTAATTTTAAGTTCCCTCTTCCACATTCTGTGTTCCAGTATGGCTTCTGCTGCTTTGAGCCCTTGATACCTGCCATAAGCCTGTCATTTTCTCCTAATCCAATGCTATATATCTTTAAATCCTGTGAAGACTGGATAGAATGGTCCAACGCTTTGTTTCTTTATCAGCCCTGTACTTTCTCCATGTTTCCTTCTTGAATGCATCCCGCTGTTCTGAGACATTTTTACACAAATGTATCTCCTCCCAATCCAGTGTGACCAAATCATATCTGACCTTATTAAAATCAACCCTTCCATATTTGCGAGCTTTCAGGTGCTTTTCCTTAACATTTTGAATCTAATGGACTCACGATTGCTGACTGCAAATTGCTCCCCCACTGATTCATACTTGTTCAGCTTTACTTCCTAAAATAAAGTCCAGGACCTGTCCCCTTTCTTGCATGGTCTTCAACACACTGGCTTAGAAAGCTGTCCTGGATGCATTTTAAAAATTCGGCTTCCTGTAAACCATTCATATGATGATTACCCCAGTTAAGTGCTATATTACACTCTGTAACATGAAAGGTGTTTGTATAGATATGAGTTGTTATTGATGCAAGAATGGATGGATGGAAAAGTGAGCATGCTAATTGTCAGTGTCCTTAACTGACCATTGATGGGTGGTATTAAAATTTGACATAGTCTTAAAGGCATCTAATATACCTTAGTTAATTGTTGAGTGCTGTCCTGGACAGAAGATTGTGGAAGCAACTTTGTGCAGATAAAATGGCAATCTTCAATTGTCTTTTGAATGTGATGAATTAAAGGACCGTTGTGTAGATTGGGTGTGCAAAAAAGAAATTTCGTACACATTTAGCTTGTAAGTCTATAATTGAAGTGAACAATAAATGCTGAAGCTATGTGTATGGGAAAAGTAAGATGTTGACAGTTAGAACAGCATGCAGAATCAAAATTGTTACAGAACAGGACTAGGCCATTCAGCCTGTCATGACTGGCTAGTTCTCTGAAGGAGCAATTTGCCTAGCGGTTCTCAGCAACCTTCTTCCCACAGCCGTGCACACACCACCTATTCAGATAATCAAATTTCCTGTTGCATGCCGTATTTCAACTTGTCTTCACCACAATCTCGAAGTAGCCAATTGTGGCACGAAAATGTTTCTCGTGTCTCCATTGGTTCTTTTGCCCTCTTGTTCTCAATCCTTCTACAATTGGAATAAGGTTTTTCCTATATGCTGTCTTCTCGCATTAAATATATTTTTTTTAAAAATATGCTTAATTCCCCACTATAATGTAAATTAATATAAATTAAGCTCATGTTATGATGATATAAAAGGCTTGATGTTGGAAATGTATAAATCAAATTGCTACCACTTATTAATGGAAACTATGGAAGGGACAAATTTACTACATTTTTAGGATAATGTAGATTGTGAGAGATGCATTGTGTATCTGTTTCAAACAGATGCATGCTTGAATAGAACGGCCATAGAGTAATCGTAAAGACCATAAAATCGAATGATTTGATCTTCCTGTTTCTTATGATCTTCAAATCTCAAGTTGGATGGCTAATCTGTTCTTAATGTCCTGGTCTTAGCTAAATAATAGATCAAGATCTATGGTTAACTCTAACCTTCATTATCAGAGAGGTGTAAATCAGCCTGGCTTCCTTCAATGTAAGAAATCATTCTGACACCAGTTAGGTGTAATCCTTTTAGTTATTCTAGGATGGACTTTTTTGTTTGACTTCTTTCTATCGTCTGTGCAACCTAGTGATGATATCATTCACCTCTCAATGACCATAATGGGAGCTATTTTCATTTCATAGGATCTGTAGTTGATCTCAAGATCTATTAAAATTATTAATACTGTTTCTCTTATTCAAATAATACAGTGACATTGTTTTGAGAGCGACTGTCCAAACTAGTAGAGTATACCTTAACTTGCATAATAAATATATTCGAATTTTTTGAACAATTCTTTTTCATTAGATTCTAAGAATGTTTACAGTTTGAGTCATTATCTCAATCTGGTCTGAAAATTTAACTGAATTGCTTCTATTTCAGCCCAAACAGGGGTTTTACAGAGATGCATTGTATGAATGGACATTCAAATTTTGTGTCCTGTGTGTGCATCATAGCTCCGAATGACACATATCCTCGTGGACTCATTGTAACTGGAGGAAATGACCATAACATTTGTGTTTTCACATTGGATAGCCCAGCACCATTATACATTCTAAAAGGGCATAAAAATACGGGTAAGAATTTGTAACATTTTGTTTCCGAATTTGTCAGATGCTTCTGAGGAGCAGGAAAGTCAACGTTTCGGGCCGAAACGCTTTCCAGCTCCACGTTTTATTGATTGTAGCTTCTAGCATCTGCAGTCTGTACTGTCTCCTTTGTCAATTGCTTGTTTGTAGTAATCCATTAAAATCCACAGCAAATTTTGATATTTACAGGTGCAATAATGGTAGGAAAGTTTGTAGATAAATGGGATATAAGTTTGACTTAAGAGATAACAAGGTGTGGAGCTGGATGAACACAGCAGGCCAAGCAGCATCATAGGAGCAGGAAGGCTTGACGTTTCGGGCCTAGACCCTTCATCAGAAATGATTTTGACTTGTTGACCTTCTTTCAAAATTGTTTGAAATTTTGACTAAATTCAACAGCGCTGCAAACTAGAACATTGCTTTCAACTTGGTATTATAACAACTCATACTTGTTTTAGAGGTTAGTTGGTTCTAGACTAGTAAAAGAAACAAACAAATTGATTACAGAATTTGTACTGACATGCTTTGATTTTCATCTGTATTTTACCTTGGTTTCAGAAAGCTACTATTATGTTTCCCTGGACCTAGTATTTTTACTATACCTTCTCCTGAATCTTTGTAGGCTGTGTCAATGCTGTAGTAAGAACAGATAGTATGGCGGTAATGTCACTGGGCTAGTAATTGAGAGTCCCTTGCAAGTGTTCTGGGAGCGGAGGTTCAAATCCTGTCAGTCGATGAAATTTGAATTCAATAAAAATCTGGAATTACAAGCTAGTCTAATGGTAACCATGCCTATTGTTGTAAAAACATGTCTGATTGACGAATTCCTTTTAGGGAAGGTAATCTGTTGTTTCCTGGTCTACCCTACTTGTGACTGCATACCCAAACCAAGGTAGTTGAATCTTAACCGACATCCGAGATGCCGAGATTTCAAGGGGAACAAGTGCTGGCTTTGCCAGCAATGCCAACGTCCCATACAAGAATATATCTTTTAAAAAGTACAGTCTGATTCAAATTTTGCCTCATGTTCATGCACAATTTCTGTAGGAGATTAAAGACAATAGAAACCCTCACTCTTTTTGGTGTCTTTCTCCGTCACCTGCTTTGTATTGTAGTCTTGCATGGAAGTTAATTATTCTGGTTTTACTTTGTCCCAGTTGTCAGGCATCTTCGTGGTCTGTATGACTCTGTACTACTTGTTAGCTATGGGGATGCTGCTTATATTTGTGATCTATTCAGTGAAACTTATCTGCTTGCTATTACAATTTCTCCTTCGCAGAAAGTATTTAGCATTTGCATGAAGTTAAGCTTGTAAGAAACTGCATGTTTAGTCAAGCCACAAAATGATTTCAAAGTGGCTATTATGGTGGTGTCCACTGTGGACAGAGAACGATTAAAAGATTGACAGTTTAGAATTTCAGCAACTTAACCACAATGCTTCAAGAATTGGAAGAGTATTATGAAATAATGCAATTAGGAGTTGCTGACTGAAAAATGTTCAGTAATTGCAAGAGATTGATTATGAAGGGAAAAGATTGTGTATGAAATGTATTAATCCAGCAAATATGTTTAAGGGTACGAACATGTCCAAAAAAAACACTTCAGAGGAGTTTGATAGATTGCAAGTGGAACACAAATGTAAAGAGATACTGACATGACGTCGAGAACAGCACAGCCAGTTTTTTCCAAACCATGAAGTGCCTCACATTACTTGCCATTGCATACTTAGACTGTACATAAAATTAGTATCTTATACAATACAGTCTACAAGGTAAAAATCAGGAGTATAATACCCACTTGTGTCTATTTGCGTGATTAATTCATCTGCTTTATTGCAGATGCACTGTGCATTAAGACACAAGGCATTAAGACTTCTTTAAGCATTTTCAATCCATTTGTATGGTTTTGTAGTGTAGCCCTGTTTATTTCTTCCTTTGAATTCTGTCTGTGATTTATTTTCCATTTTGTCGTTTTATTTTTGCCTTTGCTTCCCTCTCACCACCCCCCCTCCCCCGCAAGCCATTTTAGTTTAAACTGTTCTCAGCCACGCTAGCAAATACTCCCTCTAGGAAATAAAGTCCAGTCCTGCCCAGGTATAACCCACCCAGCATGCGTTGGTCCCACCTTCCCAGAACTAAGCTTCAATGTCCCAGGAATCTGAAATTTTCTCTTTGGCACCATCTCTCCAGCCACACAGCCACCTGATATATCCTACTGGTTTTACTCTTAAGTGACTCGCACATGGCACTGGTAACAATCCTGAGATCACTATTTTTGAGGTCCTACTTTTTTAAACTTTTCTTCCTAACTCCCTATATTCTGCTCGTACGACCTCATCCCTTTTTTAACCTAAGTTGGTATGTTTTCGGTACAAACATCTTGGAATCTTGTTTGTGGTCACAGAAATGCCTGTCTGTTCCTCTTACAATTGAATCTCCCATCACTGTTGTGTTCCGACACTTATTCCTCCTCCCATCTAACAGGGTCAACCATGGTGTAACAACAATGGCTGTCCTACTTTCCTCTGAGAGGCTGTTTTCCCCCATCAGTATTCAAAGTGGTGTATCAGTTTTGCAGGGAACGGCCTCGGGATTCCTGCACTGCCGGCCTAGTCCTCTTACTCTGTTTCCTCCCTGCCTTTGGAGTCGGAGCCTGCAAAGTGATCCACGTATCTGTATGTGCTATCCACGATGCTCTCAATCCCATGGATGCTTCAGTGTCCCCAGTTGTTGCTCCAGCTCTGAAAACTTAGGCTTCTAGGAGCTGTAGCTGGAGCCATTTCCTGTGTAGTAGAACTGTGTCCGAATTTCCACAAAACAGGAAGAGCACACCACAGCCTTGAGCACTTCTTGCATTTCTTGTCCCTTTAAAATAAAACCTTGGGTTACCCCTAAATTCAAATAATATTAATTCTCATATAAACCTTCTTCTCTAGACCTCTGCATTATTGCCCTTATTTAAACTGTAAACTCAAAATAAAACTTTGCAAACTTTAAGCAATTAAAAATAGTATAAATACTCACATAACCTTACTTATCCAGTCAGCTGTTTCCTCTTGCTCCATTTCACATTTTGAATGCTGACACCATCTCAGAAGAGAGATAACAAAGTATAGAGCTGGATGGACATAGCAGGCCAAGCAGCATCAGAGGTCCAGACCCGAAACATCAGCTTTCCTGCTCCTTTGATGCTGTTTGGCCTGCTGTGTTCATCCAGCTCTACACCTTGTTATCTCAGATTATCCAGCATCGGCAGTTCCTACTATCTCATCATTTCAGAAGATGTGCCTCTGGGATCATTGAAGGTTCGCTGCGTACCGCTCCTACTGCTGCTCCAACTGATCTTGGTCTGGGCCTCACTTCTCAAGCTTTTATCGGATGCTTTGCCACCACCATTTACACCAAGGTTCGGGTCTAGGCCCGAAACGTCAAACTTTCCTGCTCCTCTGATGCTGGTTGGCCTGCTGTGTTCATCCAGCTCTACACCTTGTTATCTCTCTTCACTATGTTCTTGTTGTAGCAAAATTCATAGATGTGTTTGAGTTCTTGGTGAAGGAATGTTTCTTTGATTTACGTATTCCCATGTCAAGCTTTATTGGTTTTTATTCCAAGATGGATATTCTGCGAATGACTTTCATTCCATAGTGTAAAACTTTCTAAAAGGTTTAAACCAAGCAGGAGATAAAGATTTGAGTGACTCTTTTCAATCATTTTGATGGCATTTTATCTTTTTAGTTTAGACCTCATGGTTTGATGAGTCTGGCTGAGCCCAGCCAAGAGACTTTGTGGCCATCTTTAGTCAGCATTTTTCGTTTTCCAAACCACTTTAGCCCATGAACAGTCTGAAATATTAAAAGTTGTTGATGGAAGTCAAAAATGATAATGATAAAAATAGATTATCGTAACTTATCTAGACGAGCGCGTCTCCAAGAACCCAAAAGAATTTTGTTACAATTGAGGAGGCCGTGCCGGTCTAGTGATCTAAGTTCTAGAAGCATTCTTTCTAATCCTACCATTGCAAATGATGACATTTGAAATCCGTAAAAAATCTGGAATTAAAAGCTGGTGTAATGGTGGCCATGTGACCACAGTTGGTTGATGTAAAAACTTAACTGGTTCACTAATGTGCTTTATAGATGGAAATCTGCCATTCTTGTCCGTTCTGACCTACATGTGACTCCAGGCCCACGTCAATGCGGTTGACTCTTAACTGCCCTCTGGACAATTAGGAATAGGAGTAAATGTTGTCTTAGCTGGGAATGCCTGCATCTCTTGAATGAATAAATACAGATCCCTAGTTCTGCCTACCATCTCCAACATTCACGCCATCCACCACTGGTGCGCAGTGGCAGTAGTATATACCATACACAAGTTAAACTGTAGCAACACATCAAGGCTACTTCCACAGCACCTTCCAAACCAGTGATCTTTTCTATCTAGAAAGAAGGGCATAAAAACAGCATGTGGAAGTTGCGTTAATTTGCAGCATATTGCCGTTCCCATCACTGTCAGTAGCTCAACATTCGGCAACTCCCTTCCTAAATACTGAAGGTGTAACTATGCTAAATGAACTGCAATGGTTTAAGAATGTAGTTCTCTACCACCATATCAATGGCAATTTGGAACAAGGAGCAAATGCCCTTACCAGCAATGCTTATAGGGTAATAGATCCACACAGTACAGAAGTTCTTTGACTCATCAAGTCTGCACTGACCGAAACAAAACCCATCACCCATCTATATTCGTCTCATTCTACAGTACTTGGAGTCATTGTCTAGAAGATTAATACATTTCAAATGCTTAGCCACATTCTAGAATGTTGAGGTTTCCTACCACTATTACCCTCCCTAGGTAATGTGATCCAGATTCCCACCACACTCTGGGTGGAAAACATTTTCTCAAATCCCTTCTTGCCTTTCGCCTTAAAATTATGCCCCTTTATTATTGACCCTTCAAATACGGGAAGCAACTGCTTCCTATCCACCCTATTCAGGTCCCTCTCAAAGTTAAAAACCGCGATCAGGTCTCTCTTCGGCCTCTTCCACTCTTAACAAAAAGCAATCTGAACCTGTCTGGTATCTCTTAGTAGCCAAACTGCTCCAACCCATGAAACCTGGTGAATCTCCTCTGCACCCCTGCCACAGTTTAATCATGTCCTTTCTATAGTGTGACTAGGTTCTATGAAAGAATGGAAAAAAGACATTCGATTAGCTTTACATGATTTCTATATTGGGGTACTTAAAGCTGTGTACAATACTCCAGTAAGTTTACAATTGTCTTGTAACAAAGAATCATGCATTACCTTATTGAACTGACAGCCCAGTTTATGTGCTCAAGTTCTGGAGTAATGCCTGAGAACAATCTTTTGACTCAGGTCAAACTGGGCCCAGCTGACATTTGTTAAGTAATCAAAAGTTCCTCAACTTCAACTGACTTTTTTTAGATCCTAATTGATTACATAATCAAAATAAGGCAATTTTACACCATAAACAGGTAAGAGATTTTCAATTTATTCTCCAGAAAATAGCATTTAAAAAAAAAGTTTGGGATTCTCGATGTCCACTGCACAGGTTCTGACCTGAAACTAACTGACTGCTGGCCAGTTAGTGGAGTTGCCTGGCATTGAATTCTTGCAAATACTGGATTTTCAGATAACGTCACTGAAACTAGAGCCTGTGCAAATTGATTTTAAAACCTATGCAAAGTTTTGAATAAACTATTTATACAAAGTTCCACTTGTCTCATCTTTCATGTTGTCTTTCAGATTGTATAGTCCAGATTCCGTACTATGTTTCATGCTTTCTTAAATTCTCTTTTAGTTTGTAGTTTGTCTGCTGGAAAATTTGGCACGTTACTCAGTGGTTCTTGGGATACAACCTCTAAAGTTTGGCTAAACGAGAAATGTTTAATGACTTTACAGGTATGTCTTTATTTTCAGTCCTTGAAACAAAATAAATGTGTATTCTCTTGCTATAAAATCATTTGAAATGTATTTTGCTTTTAGGGTCATACAGCAGCAGTATGGGCTGTAAAAATATTACCTGAACAAGGCTTCATGCTGACAGGATCTGCTGACAAGACAATTAAGATGTGGAAAGCAGGCCGATGTGAGCGGACTTTTATGGGTATGTCTCTGTTTGCTTTGGACAAATACAGTGCCTAATTCTCTGCATATTCTGTAAAATAAAGTAAATGTTACTAATTGTCTCTGAATTTTTGCTAATTCACAATATAAACCACTTGTTTAAAATAACTTTTCTCTACTAAAAATAGTGCCTTTTAGAGCATTTTTAATCTAGAGATATTAAAAAGACACCTCGGCAACAAAAGCCAAAGACAGTAACCGCATGTTGTAATTCAGAGACTTGGATCCTCTTACCTTTTTTATATTGGAGGAAGATAGAGGAAAATGCACAACACATTTGAGCCATATAGCTAAGAATCCGTGGGTTTTCTGTTAAGTTAATTGATCTTGGACATGTTACGAGTGGGTATACCGCAGTCCTAAGGCAGCTGACTTGGACCACCGAGTTGAAACTAAGTGTGCAAAATAAGTGTAACCTTCATTAGATTTGTAACTTTAAACTAGCCTCTTAGGTGCAACGAATTTCCTTCTTTATTGTAATTGAAAAGATTTTTTAAAATTTGGCATTAAATCATTATGTGGGTGAATAGCAGGGCACTTGAGTGGAGCATCAATTGACTGGTTGAGTCAAATGTCCTGGTTTAGTAGCGATTTATTTATGTATTGTTATATACTTGAATGCTGCACCCACACTTGATAAACACTTCAAGGTTGTATTCTCAATTTTGATTTTTGTCATCTTTTTCACATCAAATGAAAGATTTTTTTGTCTTTAATGAGAATAATGGAAGATGTATAAATCATATTGTCATTTTATATTAACTCTGACCATTTTTAGGTCATAACGACTGTGTTAGAGGACTGGCCATTTTGAATGAATTAGAGTTCCTGTCTTGCAGCAATGACGCCACTGTTCGTCGATGGCAAATCACTGGAGAGTGTTTGCACACTTATTATGGGCATACAAATTATATTTATTGTCTATCAGTCTTCCCAAATGGAGAAGGTAAGTTATTTTTCTAAAAACAAAAGTAACTACACCTCTGTGCTCATTTCTGGTAAATAGGTTTAACTGATCACACTGCAAGTGTTTGTATTTATGGTATATATTTTAAGTTGCTACCAACTCCATGCTAAGTATGATTTAGGTGAACTTGTGCGAAGAATCTTGAGCTTCATTTTACCTATTCTCGAGCCTAACATTTCAAATGTAACTTTGAAACTAAGTGTCCTTTTGGGTACAATTGTATACACTTGAAGCTGTAACTGACTTTACATTTAGAGAGAGAGTCTTATGCCACCAGAGAAAGCATACAAGCAAAGAGTTTCAGGAGTAGAAGCTGATGACGTATAGTCAGGGAAGTTTAAGTAGCTGCTTTGAATACTGGCCATACAGGTAAAGTCCTGTTATAATGACTGACTTCCTCACAATCTTGGACTAAATGGATCATATGTACATATCCTTGTACAGACAGCATAACAGTTTAGTCCTACTTGAAGTAATTTAACTCGTAAGTGTAGGATATTTCAATTTGTTGACTTGATTCCAGTTTTAAATCAGTTCAGTATTGGTGCTATGAAAATTTAAAAATGTCTCTGTTCTTGTGACCCTGACAATTTCTGCAAAGTTCAGGAGTGTGGGTTCAGCTGTGGCTTAGGGGCAGCTTGTAGATTAGTCTGGAAATAGGATGGAAGAGTTACAAAAGACCTTTTCACTTAATTAAAGAAAATTGCCCATAAACTGCAGCGTATGAAATACTATTTTCCTTCAGATGTAACCTGTCCATAAATTAGTTTGATAGGACTTGTCTTTTACTGATTACATCTGTAAATAAGTCTTAAGAACCAGATACACTTCCTGCCATGATTATAACCTTAAAGTGTCACTATTTTGTCAAACATTTTTATTCTACTGTTTATAATTGGAAAAAACTCATGTCATTATTTTGTGATGACTCATCAGGTGTTAATTAGCAGTGGCTGCACGTCACTGATCATTAAGTGTGATAGCAGGCAAAAGCAGTGTCAAGATTACACTATGCTGCTGCTTCTGTTTCTTGGGAGCTGTAAAGGTGGAATTGCAAGTGCATTAGATGAATAAAAGCAATTTAAATTTCATTAATTTTAAGCTGGCACAAAGGCATCATTAAAGTAGTGTGACATTTCATTTCTGCTTTAAAACCAAAAGTGGAAATACGTACAATGTTTGAAACTTTTTTCATATATTTTATGCAGTGCTGAAGATGTTTTAAGAGGAGTCCTTTCAGAAAGAGTAGCAAGACAGTGTTTTATTTATATGGAGGAAAGAACTGCAGGATTCTGGTAGGCAGGGGACTGCAAATCCTTGTACAGGAATCACAAAATAGTAACTAGATACAAGTGATTGTGGAAACAAATGGAATGTTGTTTATTGCAAGGGGAACTGAACATAAAAATAGGAAAGTGCTGTGATAGCTGAACAGGGTCTTCATAAGACCTCAGAATCGCTGATGTATAGGCAACTTAACTGGTTGTTTAAACTCAATCATTTTCAATATAAAACATAGTTGTTACAACAGCATTTTGCATATACTTTTCTTGAATTATCATTGTGAATTGGTTTCTTTCTTCCCTTCAGATTTTGTTACTACTGGAGAGGATCGATCCTTAAGGATTTGGAAGCATGGAGCCTGTAGTCAAACAATCAGGCTTCCAGCTCAATCCATCTGGTCCTGCTGTGTACTGGATAATGGTGATATCGTTGTGGGTTCAAGGTAAAATTGCTGTAAAGCTACTGAATCTCATTCTAAATAATTTTATTATGAAACTTAGTCCTTCAAAGGTCTGTTCATTGGAATGTTGAAATCAAAAATTCAAAATTGGGCTTGTCTTTTTTTTTTTGGGACCAAGACTGTATCTTTTCTTACTGATTTATTCTTTCAAACGCTCTCCCTCTCCTCCGCCTTTTATTTTACATTGCAGCTGGATTATATTGCAAACAAAAGCCTAAGATGTCACTGGTTCAGACAAGAAACATACAGAGTTGGCCATTCCGGTTTAATATATTTGGTTGAACATATTTGAATGTTCAGAAGGTTGTAGTGAAATGAGCTAAATTGAACATTATTTTCTGTCAAAAGTTCTTTGACAATTATTTGAATACAAATTCTTCAAACCGTTTTAAGATCTCTGTTGTGCTTCTACCATGACCGTTTTCTTCTCCAATATGGACAATTTTTATATTCTATATTTATTCTTTGCATATAACTGGTGATGAATTTATGGTTGCAAGATCTTTTACTTCCTTGCTGATGCTTGCTGCAAATCCATTCTACCTAAACCAATGAGCCTGTTGCCTAATCTAACAGATTTCTGAGTATAAAACAAAGCTGTCCAAAGTAGCAAAGACATATATTCCAAATTGTTGACCCAATGGAAAGAGTTTAAAAGTTAAACCTTTTTCCTGAGTCTGCACACCCATTTCATGATCTAGCACACTTTGTACTCCTTAGTTTCCCTCTCTCTCATTTCCCCCAAAAATGTTGGGTATTTTCTGATATTCTTGCAGTGTTTGCATTCCATGGTGTCCAAGAGACCACTACCGTGTGTTATAGCTTCTAGGTTGTGTACAAAACCCCCAAAAAAAGCCATTCCTATAAGAGGCCAAGTCTCCAAATAATTAAAAATTGAATTTTATACAGTGAATTAGGTGAACAAGGAAATCACCATAATACTTGAATTATGATACAATGTGATAGAAACTATCACACCCTCTTAACTTTGTAAGGCAATGAATGCTGGTAAGGCAGCTCACTACATTTAGATTAAAACTTAGATTTATTAAGAACTAAAATCATTCTGCAGAGGTAGTGACGCCAAGAAAAGTGCTAATGACTTCAAATACTTAGGAAGCAATGGATGAACTCATTCAGTACATAATGTTAGCTTTAAATATTTTCAGAATATTTCTGTTTAATCTGTAAGACCCTTTTGGCGAGAACATCTTTCAAGCAAAGTCTGAATAAAGGGGCAGTATCCCTTGGAGTCCAAGTACCTATTTCAGAAACTCAGCTTGACTTTGACCTTGTGTATTTAAAACAAAAAATTGACTGACTGATATCACAAAAATAATAAAAACTGAGAAAACTACGGATGCTGTGAATCAGAAGCAAAAGTAGAGATTGCTGGAAAATCTCAGCAGGCCTGGCAGCATTTGTGAAGAGAAATCAGGGTTAGCATTTCAGATCTAATGACCCTTCCTCAGAAACTCTGACTTCTCTTCACAGATGCTACCTGACCTCCTGACCTTTTCCAGCAATCTCTATTTTTGCATCACAAAAATAATGTTTTAAGCTGAAGTTTTAAGTTGCAATTTATTTTGCCAACCAACTATCAATACTGGACAATTAGATGTTTGTGCAAATAACTTTTTAAGAAGTGTAATTGCAAATCCGGGAAAATTTTTTATCAACTACTGAGCTATATTTAATTTGCTTTTTGATTAAATTTTAGATAATTTCATTTGGATGAACTCTGCTATCTTTATCCTAGCTCGCCCAGATCCTAGTCACCCATTTTTTGCTGCCTTTACTGACTGACTCCTATTCAAACCATGTCTCAGTTTTAAAATTCTCATTTTGTGTTCAAACATCTGACCTTGCTTCTCATAACTTCCAACAACCCTCGAGTCTCTACGTTCTTCACATTCTGGCTTTAGTGTATTCCTGATTTCCTTTACCCTGTCATGGACAGTGTTACCCTTCCGCAATTAGGCATAAGCTCAGGCATTCTGAGGCCTAACACTTAACTCCGCAAACTATCCTCTTTTTGAGACCTGTGGCTTTGGTCACCGGGCCTAAAATCCTCCAGCGTAGTGCCATATTATATCGAGCCGTTTGTATCACTCTTACACAAATGTCCCACAATCATTTACTATCTTAAAGCTGCATGTAAAGCACAGTTTTGATCACCAATTACTTGTTTTCTTATGCTTATATAATTTCTTCCTTAGTGATGGCATAATAAGAGTGTTCACTGAGGCTGAAGAGCGGACAGCCACTGCCGAGGAGATTCAAACTTTTGAGAATGAGTTGTCCAGTGCAACTATTGACCCTAAAACTGGAGATTTGGGGGATATAAATATTAATGAACTTCCAGGAAGGGAACACCTTGATGAACCTGGTATGTTAATGCATTTTAACACAAGAATTTAGCACCAAATTGAAGTACAAGTTCATCAATAAAATTATTATTAAAAGTAATTTAAAATAATTAAAAATAAAACTCCAAATTCTTATTCACAAAAGATTATGCAAAGATTATTTTATGTCAAATGCATGTTTTTTTTTAATATAGCATATTTTGAGGTGGAAGTGTTTATCCCATTCTGGTGCCTGATAATGTGTATCTCAATATTAAAGCAATTGACTTTGCAGGCTGCAGTTAATGGTTCTATTTCAAATTTCCAACTTTACTTCTGTCTATTATTTGAAAATATCAACATTGTACAATTTTGAAGTAAAGCAGCGTAACCTCTGGTTCCTTTTTTTTCCAAGTCGTTACTAGCAGTTTGGTCAGTAAGGATTTGTGCCCTTGAATTGTGTTGGGATTTGTTACTGTAGCCGTGGAGAATAAATTTTAGCAAAAGATGTATTTTCCAATGATGAACGGTAATAACTGCAGGACAAGATTTCACCTGTTGGTGGTTTTACTGTAACAAAGTAAAGTAAATATAAATCAAACATTAATTGTCAGGCAACAAATGTACCAAGCTGGAAAAAAGAGCAGTTTTGCATTAGCTAATGTAAGACACATCTTCATTACAATCATTTCCATTGTGAGCTGTGTGTCTGGCAAGCGTTTAGCATTCCAAGAACAAGTCCGAAGTTAATCCAGGCTGTCTATTAGGCTCACTTCTCCTGTCATGCTAGGTCAAAACTTTGTGTTCTTTTATAAGTCAGTTTAATCAGTTTGAGTCTTATAGATCGAACTTTGACTAGCAAGACTTACCTTGTTGACTTGCTGTTCCTTAACTTTTGAAAAGACTGATCAATACTGTTTCCTTCCTGCCTTGTTTATTGATATAAAAGTCTTTCTCTGCTTCTCTACACAATCATATTTACTTTGTTGGTCTTCCTGTCCAATTTCTAATGTACGACACATCTTAATTACAATAATTTCCATTGTGTCTGCATTCCAAGAGCAAGTCCAAAGTTAATCCAGGCTGTCTATTAGTCTTACTTCTCACAATCGTATTTACTTTGGTCTTCCTGTCCCCCATACCTCAAAATGTAGCTGT
This sequence comes from Ginglymostoma cirratum, assembly GCA_024137785.1. Taxonomy (NCBI): domain Eukaryota; kingdom Metazoa; phylum Chordata; class Chondrichthyes; order Orectolobiformes; family Ginglymostomatidae; genus Ginglymostoma; species Ginglymostoma cirratum. The sequence continues at coordinate 5,816,245 of JAHRHZ010000270.1, forward strand.
TCATCACTTTTACAGGTAGAATCAGGAGAATTCATAATGGTGGGGGGGAGGGGATAGAGAAATAGCAGAGATGCTGAATGACAACCTTGTGTCATTTCACTGAGGAATATGCCAGAAATCTCCAGAGTGGTAAACCCAAGTAATTAGGAAGAATGAGATTCTGAAGAAGTCATTTTGGACTCGAAACATTAACTGTGTTTCGCTCTCTGCAGTTTCTGTTAGACCTGCACTTTCTGTTTTTATTAGGGAAAATGAGGAGCTGAAGGAAATTAATGGGGCTGAAAGTTGATAAGTCCCTGGAATGTGATACCCCTACATCATTGTTGAAGGAGCTGGCTACAGAAAGCCAATGCACTGGTGTTCGTCATCCAAAGTTCTCCAGTTTCTGGAATAATTCCTGCAGATTGGCAGCTAGCAAATGTTGCTCTGCTATTTAAGAAGGGAGCAAGAGAAAAAACTGGGACCTGTTAGCCTTTCATCAGTAGTATGGAAAATATTAGAATCTGTGATATAGACTGATAAATGGACACTCAGATCAGGAATAGTCAGCACACCATTGTGAATGAGCAATAAAGCTGGGCTAACCCATGAAGCATTATTTGAGGATGTTATTAACAAATTCCATCTTGTGATGTTGATGGATATGGTATAATCGGCCTTTCAGAAGGCTTTTGAAAGGGCTCCCTTCCTTCCCAGGATTGGCTGACTGGTCAAAAATAGAACGTAGGAATAAATAGCTGTTCTTGTTTTGCTGACTGTGACTTTTGGGATACCACAGTATCAGTTCACAATGTATGTCGATGATTTGGATATGGGGACCAAATGTTATATTTCCAAAATTATGTATGGTACAAAGCTAAGTGTGTTGTGAAGAAACTTGAGTCAGAACGTGGGCTGCAACATGGCAGGTGGAATATAATGGGGAAAAATGTGAGGTTATCTGCTTTGGTAGAAAGAGCAGATGTGCAGAGCATTTCTTAAATGGTAAGAAGTTCAATAATCTATTGGGAAGACTAATGGAATATTAGCCTTTATTGCAAGAGGATTAAATTTAGGGGTAGTGAAGTCTTGCTTCCATTTTGTAGAAGCTTGATTAGATAACTGCTTACAATTTGCTAGGAGCTTTGGTCATCTTGGAGAGATTGAAACAAAGGTTTACCGGTCATGCTTCTGGGATGGCAGGACTATCCTTTGTAGAAAGATTAGGCAAACTGGGCGGATGTTCTCTAGATTTTGAAAGAAACGGATGTGACCTCAATGAAACCTACAAGCTACTTCAGATTTAAAGGCATTGAAATGTTGATCAGCCACAATTGTACTAAATTACAGAACAAGCTTAACAAACTGACTGGTGTACTGTTCTTGTGTTCCTAAAATAAAACAAACCAAGCTATGCATATATAACAGTGGAAAAGATTTCAAACACAAGGCAAAACAAAATTCGGTCTACTTCTGAACACTATCACTATACAGTTATTTGCAGTTCAGAAAAAAATGTCTTCCTTAACAAAACTGTAGTTATGACTTGCTGTGTCTTTCTTTCTATTTCTAGCCCTCTGATCTGTGAAGCATTTTCACTAATCTCTCATTCCACTGAGAACTTAGATTTCTTCAGTTCTGCAATGATATGCAGAGTTCTAACTAAACACTCCTGGTCTGAAAGTTTTCAATAATTACAACCCTTACGCTGAGGTGACTCATTCCAGCCACTGGTCTGAACAAACTATTCTTGCACCTGACTTTCGTCAGGTCTTCTTCGAACTGAATTCAAATGCCTTTTGCTTTTTTTAATTAAAAGAAAACTTGCTTAATCTAGGTTTGCGAAACAAATCGTTTAATTTTTTTTTCTCTTCTCCAGTTGTAAAACCCCATAATATGAACAATCCGCCAGTCATCTCTGACACTCTAGTTTAAAAATCAAAAAGATTGGCCTAATTAGTTAGTTAAACTCTTCACACAAATAGACCAAATCCATAAGGCACTGGATTAAAATCCAAACTCATTAAAAAAGCAGCATATATCGTTTGATTTCACTTAAAAAAAAAAACCCACCTAATTGCTGTTTATAATAATATTGGAGTTTGATAATCGTGCACCATGTAAGAATCTTCCAATAATTTGTTACATTTCATTACGTTGTTCTTTTTAAATTTTAGAATGGATAATCTTGACTTTGAAGAAAATGCAGCATTGGGGGGATTTCTTTTTTCTATCGATTTTTCACTTCATTTCTAAAGACAGAAACCTCTGTGGAGTTCAATGTTAGAGATAAAAATCTTCCTACCTACATTGGATTGGCTAGCTTATTATTCTGGTATCTAAAGCGAGAGAATAAATGTTCACAACTTGGCACGTGATCACTTGAAAATTGTGTTATGTTTTCTGATAAATCCAATGCCATTGTATAAGGGCAAATCGTACTCCGACGAGGTCATGTTTCAGTTGCAGTATTCACTGTTTGGACTTTGGACATTGTTTGGTTTGCCCTTTTATTTTCCAGGCACAAGGGAAGGTCAGACACGGCTCATCAGAGTTGGAGATGCTGTTCATGCTTATCAATGGAGTGTTGTTGATGGGCGATGGATAAAGATCGGTGATGTGGTGGGCTCATCAGGAGGAACCCAGAAAACCTCGGGCAAAGTTCTTTACGAAGGCAAAGTATGTTTCAGAATGGGAAAGAAATTTCTTGCAGTACTTATGCTTTTAACTTATTTCCATAAAATATAAAATTCAATAGTCTCTGTTACAGTTTTAAAAATTTAATTTGATTCTTCTCTCCGACAGCAACAGTGTTGTCTAATGCATTTATTTGGTATAGGTTCACTTCTGTGAATATTTAATACTCTCCTTTTGAACTCACTCCTTTGTGATCTGCCAATTGAATATAGTATGAGCCAATTAATATCTTCAGAACAGCTTCCAAACCAGTGACCCCCTACCACAGAGAAGGACAGAGGCACCAGATGTATGGAAATGCTGCCAACTGCAAGTTCCCCTCCAAGCCACACGCCATCCTGAGTTGAACCTTAATGGTTGATTCTTCACTGCTGAGTCTAAATGCTGAGACTCCCTTTCTAACAGCACTGTGGGTTTACTCACACCATGTGGACTGCAGTGGTTTAAGAAGGTGGTTCGCTAATGCCAACATTGAGAGCAATTAAGGGTGAGCAGCGACTGCCGCAGTGACTACATCCTGTGAAAAAAAGAGTAAAATCTAAGGTTATCCCAACAAAACAAAAATGAAGCTGCGTTTGAGTTTTTTTGTTATCTCAATTTATCTAGCCCCTGGAGCATTCCTAATTCATCTCTGCTAACCTTATAATATTTGGTTGCTGCTAACATGTTGTCAAACCAGATTGAAATATAGGAAGCAGCCTCAAGGTCCAAGCAACATCCCATTCTGTACTTACAGCCAGGGGAAGTGATGACCTAGTGGTTTTATCACTGGACTGTTAATCCAGGGACCCAGATAATAATCTGGGGACCCAGTTTGAATCCCGCTATGGTAGATGGTGGAATTTGAATTCAATAAACATCTGGAAATAAGAATCTAATGATGACCATAAATCCATTGCCGATTGTCAGGGGGAAAAACCCATCTGGTTCGTTAATGTTCTTGAGGGAAGGAAACTGCCATCCTTCCCTGGTCTGGCCCACATGTTACTCTAGACTCTCAGCAATGTGGTTGACTCTTAACTGCCCTCTGGGCAATTAGGGATGGACAATAAATGCTGCCTGCCCAGTGACACCCTCCTCCCGTGAATGAATAAAGAATAAAAAAGCCAAGTCAGCAACACACTTAAAAACAGCTACTTCCTGAAGAGTCTACCAACTCCTTTTGTATTCTCATAAAGATCTACTGCCTGCCATGGCATCCCATCCAATCACTGCATTCCTTAGCCAAACCTGCTTGTTTGTACATCCACATTGACGTGAACCCTTGTGAGTGGTTGCCCAATGTCCCCAGTCTAACCTCTTTCACATCTGAGATAACATGGTGGGAACGTAATATGATCTTGGTCCAACAGGTTGATGTGATGGTTATAGTGTGTAGGTGAGGGACATTGGATATGCTTGTTTGCTTCTTATTTAAGCCTACATAACTGCAAAAAGAGAATTAAAGTTTTTCCTTATCCGTACTCCTCCATTCATCATCAGCAAGCCGTCAGCTATGCCTCTGCTTTGCAAGATGAGGAATCCAGGTGCCTCTCAACCCCAGGCTAAAGTTTTAGAGGAACTGAGAAAGTTTGGATCCCATGTGTATGTCTTGACACTCGTGGATCAAATGCCCAGCTATGAACGAATAGCTCCATGCCAACAAAAGTAAACCATGATGTAAAATTTGGAGTGGAGCCCAAAACCAGTCTTGTTCTTTCTGGAAAGGAAGTTATTGTGGTACACTATGCAATGTGTTGTCTTGTGTATTTGCAACCAAACTTGATAATCTGTACTGACTTGATCTCTCCTTGTCCTCACATAGATGATTGTGGATTGCATTATAGTTTGACGTTAACTGAAGTTCAGATTTTTTTTTAAAAAGGCTCTTAAGTTTGAGCATCTATTTTTCTTTTTTTCTTAAAGGAATTTGATTATGTATTTACTATTGATATTAATGAGGGTGGACCTTCAATGAAACTGCCTTACAATATCACTGATGACCCCTGGCTTGTGGCCCACAATTTCTTACAAAAGAATGACCTGAATCCAATGTTCCTAGATCAGGTTGCAAATTTTATAATTGAGAACACAAAAGGACATACACTTGGATCAACGGGCTCAGGATTTTCAGACCCTTTTACAGGTCAGTGAAACGAGTGTACTGCAAATAACTCTGTTTGCTAAATGTAATGAGTCCATGCATTCTGAAGTATTCCACTTGAATGGTGTATTTTTGTTTTAACCACTGTATGTCGTGAAGAAATTGGACAACGGCATACTTTCAGGAATTAGCTTAAAACACCCTTGACCTTGTTGAACTTTTTTCATAAAGAGCCAAATAACCCAAAAATGAAAGCTATTTCACAGATTCATAGAAACTTATTCAAAAAAAAAGTTACAGGGGTTGTTGCTGCTTGTTAGGGAAAAAGGAAAAAAGTTTCACATCACTTGACTGATGTAATCCAATGATCAAGACTGCAGATCTGATGAGAAATTTTACTTTGTTAAAGAATTGGTTAAAAGAGTTCCAGTCCAAGCGGAAGAAATTTGAAAAAAATTTCCCTTGAAGGGATGAGGTTGATTTCTGGTTGTTTCTTCAGTTTTTCTAGTTTTTAAAGCATTGCTTAAAACTTTAAAAACTTGATTAAACTTTCTTGCTACCCAGTCTGACACTGTCCCATATGCTTTGTTGCCTGCATGTGCTAGGGTAAAGATGTGTCACATAGAATGGAAAAGCTTCTTTAAGGAGAGAAAAAGAAACCAGTTATTTTGGTCCACATGGGAAGCACTGATTCAAAATTTCAGGCCTTTCTTTACCTTACAATATGAATTTAGGAAATTAAGAGCATAGTTAACATACTGAATTAACCAGATGCTTTCCATCCATAGAGAATAATTGCCATGATGCAGCATTGATGACATTGCCCAATAAAATATAATTTCTCCCTCTGATACATACCATGCAAATTTCCTACTGTTCCTGGCCTCCTTGTGTTATTGTGCATGGTGGGAGAATTAACCCTGAATTTGTCATCAGAAATTTTGCTCCTTGTTTCCTATTCTCTAAATCCCATTTTCTAGACTAAAAATAGTTGTCACTTCTGATTGAGTTCCTTGTTACTGTGTTTCTAGCTCTATTGCTTTTTGTGACATTTAGATATATTGCAATTCAACATTTCTCACAACGCTTTGGCAGCAAATAGCTTCTTCTTGTGAACTGAGAGTTTCTCATGACCTATGTCCCTGTTGCATACCATACTGTAAACAGCATTTCCAAAATAAACAAATTTATTAGGATACCAAAGACACTGCCTTACAGCTTCTGCCTGTAAATGAATCTGTTACTTCCAGGTTTTGCATATTTATTTAATAACAAACTTTTTTTTCTCCTTTAGAAAGAAATCAGGTCTATGTAATGACAATCTATCTGATAAAAGTTATTATTGGTTGACCAGCTGTACGCTTAGAAGTCATAGAAGTTTGAAGTTAAAAATTGTAGAAAAATATTAATGGTAGTGTGAATTTTATAAGGGCAGGAATTTTGGATCTGATTTCACAGAACATGTTGTTCCAACAATAGCATGAACCAGTTTACAGAAATGGGGAGAAACATTTTGTTCATGCTTTATCCAATTCCTTTTTGCAGTTTGTCACTTAGTTTACTTTTACTACCCTTACAGTTAGCAGATTCCAGATAATTGCAACTAGCTGCTTTTTAAAACGAAAGGTCCTGTCTCCTTTGGCACTGTTTGGCAGCTCTGTCTCTTTATTCTAGATACCAATACTACTACGGGAAACAAGATAAAGGAAAACAATCTCTAAACTTTATAGACATAGCAATCTGTTAAATCTCTCCTTTCTCTGCTTTAAGAAGAACAACCCAGGTTTTTTAGTCTCTATGTAATTCATAGGCAGGTATATATAGTAGACACATCTGTATTATTTGTTAGTGGGAAAAGTACTTTACAATCCTCTCTGGGACTATACTCATTGGAGTTTAGACGGATGGGGGGGGGGGGGCGGAATTTAATTGAAACTTTCAGAATACTGAATGGCCTGGACAAAGTGGATGTTGGGAAGATGCTTCCATTGGTAGGAGAGTCTCAGACCCATGGGCACAGCCTTAAAGTAAAAGACCTTTTTAGAACGGAGATAAGGAGAAACTACTCCAGCCAGAGAGTGGTGAATCTATGGAATTCACTGTCACAGAAGACTGTGGAGGCCAGGTCATTGAGTACATTTAAAACTGAGATAGACAGGTTCTTGATTATCAAAGGGATCAAGGGTTACAGGGAGAAAGCAGGAGAATGGGGTTGAAGAACTTATCAGCCATGATTTGAATAGCGGAGCAGACTTGGTGGGCCGAATGGCCTAATTTCTGCACCTATGTCTTACTGTCTTATGTGAATAGTTGCAGAGATAAATCTGTATTTTTTTTTGTTGGTGACAAGGTTTTTGAGCTGAGTTCAACACCAACTAATGTAAAAGATTGCAGATGCCGACAATCTGAATTAAGTCTTATGACAACTGAGCATGACTGACAGTCCCTTCCTCATAAGCAAATTTTATGACTAGGAAAGGAAGACACTGCTCGTTTTTAGTGTAATGAAATTTAAACTTGCATTTCTGAACAACTGATCCTAATTTAAAATAGGTGTAAGCGTCTACTCCTTTATGATCAAATCAATCAAATTTACTAACTTATAATAAACTAAATATTTTGCAGGTTCAGGTCGTTATATACCAGGGACTGGATTAAGCACTGGAGGCTCAAGTGGAGTGGATCCATTTACAGGTAATTTTTTTTTTTATCTGGAGAATAGCTGTTTTTAAATAAATCAAATTATTGTATGGTGTTTTTTCTTTTTTGAAAGAAGCTGACGGTAAGAGTCCTTGAAAATACATGGAAGGAGGAGAGATACCAGAGTGAGCTTAGGCCCCTTAGAGAATGAAACCAAGGAAATGATAATGGGGAACCAGGGTATGACATAGGAGTTGAATAAATACTTTGCATCAGTCTTCATGGTAAAAAAACACTAATAGTGTTCCAAAATTAGTAAATAATCTGGAAGCTACGGGTGCTGGTGTGGTGCTGTGGAGGAGGAGAAGAATTAATCACAATAGTTATCACTGCAGAAGTACTAGGAAAGCTAATGGACTTAAAGGCCAGTGGTTCCTTGGATCTGATGGATTCACCACCCTTTTGATTTTAAAGGAATTGGCTATAGAGATAATGCATAAGTAACAATTGGCCACAAATCCTTAGATTCTGGAAAAACCCAGAGGATTGGAAAACTACTAATGTAACATCCAGATTCAAAAAGGGAGGAAAACAACGATAAGATAACTATCGGCCAGTGATTTAATATCTGTCATTGTGGATAGTGTAAGAATCTATTTTGATGGAAATAATGGGTGAACGTTTAGAAATACACAATGTAATCAAATAGGGCCAGCAATGGTCCGTGAAAGGGGATATCATGCCTGACAAATTTGCTGTGGCTCTTTGAAGAGGCAATAGAACAAAAGAACAAAGAAAATTACAGCACAGGAACAGGCCCTTTGGCCCTCCAAGCCTGTGCCGATCCAGATCCTCTATCGAAACCTGTTGCCTATTTTCCAAGGATCTGTAATCCCTCTGCTCCCTGCCCATTCATGTTTCTGTCTAGATACATCTTAAATGACGCTATCGTGCCTGCCTCTACCACCTCCGCTGTCAACTTGTTCCAGGCACCCACTACCCTCTGCATGAAGAACTTTCCACACATATCTCCCTTAAACTTTTCCCCTCTCACCTTGAAATCGGGACTCCTAGTAATTGAGTGCCCCACTCGGGGTGGGGGGGCGGGGTGCAGTGTGGGGGAAGGCTTCTTGCTATTCACCCTGTCTATACCTGTCATGATTTTGTAGACCTCAGTCAGGTTTCCCCTCAACATCTGTCTTTCTAATGCAAATAATCCTAATCTACTCAACCTGTCTTCATAGCTAGCACCCTCCATACCAGGCAACATCCTGGTGAACCTCCTCTGCACCCTCTTCAAATCATCCATGTCCTTTTGGTAATGTGGCGACCAGAATTGTACGCAGTATTCCAAATGTGGTCGAACCAAAGGCCTATGCAACTGTAGCATGACCTGCCAACTCTTGTACTCAATACCCCTTCTGATGAATGAAAAGCATGCCGTATGCCTCCTTGACCACTCTATCAACCTGTGTTGCCACCTTCAGGGTACAATGGACCTGAACACCCAAATCTCTGTGCGTCAGTTTTCCCCAGGTCTTTTCCATTTACCAGAAAGTTTGCTCTTGAATTGGATCTTCCAAAATGCAACACCTCGCATTTGCCTGGATTGAACTCCATCTGCCAGTTATCCGCCCAACTCTCCAATCTATCTATGTTCTGCTGCATTCTCCGATAGTCCCCTTCACTATCTGCTACTCCACCAATCTTATCATCTGCAAACTTGCTAATCAGACCATCTATACCTTCCTCCAGATCATTTATGTATATCACAAACAGCAATGGTCCCAACATGGATCCCTGTGGAACGCCATTGGTCACAGTTCTCCATTTTGAGAAACTCCCTTCCACTACAACTGTCTCCTGTTGCCCAGCAGCAGCCTCTATCCATCTAGCTAGTACGCCCTGGACCCCATGCGACTTCACTTTCTCCATCAGCCTACCATGGGGAACCTTATCAAACGCCTTACTGAAGACCGTGTGTATGACCTCGACAACCCATCCCTCATCTATCAACTTTGTCACTTCCTCAAAGAATTCTATCAAGTTGGTAAGACATGACCTTCCCTGCACAAAACCATTCTGCCTATCGCTAATAAGCTCATTTTCTTTCAAATGTAAATAGATCCTATTCCTCAGTATCTTCTCCAGCAGTTTCCCCACCATTGATGTCAGGCTTACCGGTCTATAATTACCTGGATTATCCTTGCTACCCTCCTTAAACAAAGGGACAACATTAGCAATTCTCCAGTCCTCCGGGACCTCACCCGTGCTCAAGGATGCTGCAAAGATATCTGTTAAGGCCCCGGCTATTTCTTCTCTCGCTTCCCTCAGTAACCTGGGATAGATCCCATCCAGACCTGGGGACTTGTCCACCCTAATGCTTTTTAGAATACCCAACACAACACTTCCTCCCTCCTTATGCCGACTTGACTTAGAGTAATCAAACATCTACCCCTAACCTCAACATCCGTCATGTCCCTGTCCTCAGTGAATACCGATGCAAAGTACTCATTAAGAATCTCACTCATTTTCTCTGACTCCTCGCATAACTCCCCTCCTTTGTCCTTGAGTGGGCCAACCCTTTCTCTAGTTCCCGTCTTGCTCCTTACGTATGAATAAAAAAACTTAGGGATTTTCCCTTAACCCTGTTTGCTAAAGATATTTCATGACCCCTTTTAGCCTTCTTAATTCCTCATTTCAGATTGGTCCTACTTTCCTGATATTCTTCCAAAACTTCATCTGTTTTCAGTCACCTAGACCTTATGTATGCTTCCTTTTTCCTCTTTGCTAGTCTCACAATTTCACCTGTCATCCATGGTTCCCTAATCTTGCCCTTGCTATCCCTCGTTTTCACAGGGACATGTCTGTCCTGCACTCTAATCAACCTCTCTTTAAGAATGTCCCACATATCAAATGTGGATTTACCCTCAAACAGCTGCTCCCAATCCACATTCCCTAGCTCCTGCCAAATTTTGCTATAGTTGGCCTTCCCCCAATTCAGCACTCTTCCTTTAGAGCCACTCTCGTCTTTGTCCATTAGTATTCTAAAACTTACGGAATTGTGATCACTATTCCCAAAGTAATCCCCTACTGAAACTTCAACCACCTGGCCGGGCTCATTCCCCAACACCAGGTCCAGTATGGTCCCTTCCCGAGTTGGACTATTTAGATACTGCTCTAGAAAACCCTCCTGGATGCTCCTTACAAATTCTGCTCCATCTAAACCCCTAACACTAAGTGAATCCCAGTCAATGTTGGGAAAATTAAAATCTCCCATCACCACCACCCTGTTGCTCCTACATCTTTCCATAATCTGTCTACATATTTGTACCCCTCTCACACTCGCTGTTGGGAGGCTTGTAGTACAGCCCCAACATTAATACCGCATCCTTCCTATTTCTGACCTCTGCCCAAATTGCCTCACTGCTCGAGTCCTCCATCGTGCCCTCCTTCAGCACAGCAGTGATATCCTCTTTGAACAGTAATGCAACTCCTCCACCCCTTTTACCTCCCTGCTTATCCCGCCTGAAGCATCTATATCCTGGGATATTTATTTGCCAATCTTGCCCTTCCCTCAACCAAGTCTCAGTAATAACAATATCATACACCCAGGTACCGATCCAAGCCCTAAGTTCATCTGCCTTACCTACTACACTTCTCGCATTAAAACAAATGCACCTCAGACCACCTGTCCCTTTTGCATTCATCATCTGCTGTCTGCCTCCTCTTCTCCTTAGTCACACTGACTTCATTATCTAGTTATTTACAGGCTTTAGTTACTACCTTACTGTCCACTAACCTCCTCAAAAGGGAGGTTTCCCTCCCCCTGCCACATTAGTTTAAACCATCCCCAACAGCGTTAACAAGAGCACCCCCTAGGACATTGGTTCCAGTCCTGCCCAGGTGTAGACCGTCCAATTTTGTAATAGCCCCACCTCCCCCAGAACTGGTCCCAATGTCCCAAAAACCTGAACCCCTCCCTCCTGCACCATCTCTCAAGCCACTCATTTATCCTGTCTATTCTTTCATTTCTGCTCTGACTAGCACGTGGCACTGGTAGCAGTCCTGAGATTACTACCTCCTGAGGTCCTACTTTTTAAACTTGGCTCCTAACTCCCTAAATTCTGCTTGTAGGACCTCATCCCGTTTTTCACCGATATCACTGGTGCCTATATACACCACGACAGCTGGCTGTTCACCCTCCCCCTTTAGAATGTCCTGCTGTCGATCTGAGACATCCCTGACTCATGCACCTGGGAGGCAACATACCATTCGGGAGTTTCATTTTCAACCACAGAACCGCCTATCTACTCCCCTTACAATCGAATCCCCTATGACTGTAGCCCTTTGCACTCTTGTTCCCACCCTTCTGTACAGCAGAACCAGCCAAGGTGCCATGAACCTGGCTACTGCTGCCTTCCCATGGTGAGCCATCTCCCCTACTAGTATCCAAAACGGTATAGCTGTTTTGGAGGGAGATGACCACAGGGGACACCTGCACTGCCTTCCTGCTTTTTTCCTGCCTTTTGGACACCCATTCCCTTTCTCCCTCAGCAATCCTAATCTGCAGTGTGACCAATTTGCTGAACATGCTATGCACGACTTCCTCAGCATCGCAGATGCTCCAAAGTGAGTCCATCCACAGCTCTAGAGCCATCATGCAGTCTAACAAGCTGCAGCTGGACACACTTCTTGCACATGTAGGAGTCAGGAACATCAGTTGCATCCCTGAGCTCCCACATTGAGGAAGAGGAGCATAACACGGGTCTGGGATCTCCTGCCATTTTTACTCTTAAGCTTAACTTAGTCCTACTATAATATCAGATACTAGATAAATGAAATGAAATGAAATGAGTACCAGCACACAATTTTAAAAAAAAAACAAAAAGAAAAACACTTACCTTATCAACACACCAGAGATTTTTTTTGGTCAGAGGAGGAGGAGGGCAGGTGGGAGACACTGCACATGTAGTGTCTCGGGTTTAGCCACTGCCCAAATATATCAGTTCACTCAACTTCCAAGAGCGCAATTCGACTGCTCCCACTCAGCTCCATTGCCAAAATGAAGAACTTACCTCCCAACAGCTCACTGTCACTGCTAGGAGAATAAATAGAAGAAATGAACCAATCAGTAACCATCCCATATTTAGTTGAGCTGAAACAGGTTCAGTGTGTGTTCTTAGCAGAATCCAGGGCCCAGTATGCTAATGTGTACACTGGAACTACATACATCTGTGTCACGCTGCAGGTCCAAGTGTCAGTTCTAAATTGCTTGTCGGTGTAATTCTTTGCACGCTCAAGATTATCTAACAAATGTCCAATTGCACAATCACTGTTGGACAGCGTTTCGAGTTTTGCAACTGCAGGCTGGTTGTGGATAGTCAGTATGTAGCTTGTGAACAGCCAAACAGATAAGCTGTTTGGTGCGATCTGCCGGTCTTTGGGATCTGCAGCTTACATATTTGGCATCTCTCACAGACAAATTCAGATACCACATTATTCATTTTCTGATCACAGATGCTACCAGGCCTGCTGAGCTTTTCCAGCAACTTCTGTTTTTGTTCCTGATTTACAGCATCTGCAGTTCTTTCAGTTTTTAGAACCTCTTAGCAGCTTTGTTGTAGCATCCTGTATGCGGGAACACTCATTCATGTTGCAACTTCACACCAGCAGCATGGAACAAATAGCTTCACTTGTTGCTCAATTTTTTTGAGATCCATTTTCCTTCCAGGGTAATATGCAATAAAGGTGAGTAATTGAAGTTGAAATACAATGGAGCATGATCTTGCAGAATGATGTAACATATTCAAGATGGCAGATTGCGTACTCCTGTTCCTGATTCTCGGATGGTGAGAGAAGGTGTCTTTTTCAACTTGTGTTTTAATGGTCTTTCAGTACCCCCGCCAATGAACTAGCCCTCCTTCAGCTCTAAATGATTGAGTTGTTTCTAATGCTCCCAGCATTAATGGCTTAATCCTGGAGTGGTTCTCATTATCTGTGGCTTCCTATTGGTCATAATTTTTTACTCTTTTAGCACTTTGCACTCCCACTTTCTACTTTTTGTAGTCATCTTATGGCTTCTAATCTGAGTAAAGATAGAGTTGATATTGAACCATCCAATTTCAGCTTGAATTTGCACATAGCATTTCCTAATGCTTGATTTCTGAATTACAGACAAGTAAACTGGATGGTCTTTGGAAGATTCTTGCATTACTGGTAATGCAAATTGAAATGTGGATGTGCATATCCCTTTGTAAATGTGAAAAATAAACCTTGAAGAGAGGTGGAACCTCTGTTGATATATTACAGCTAAGTGTATGTAATGCACTTCTGAGATTGTGTGAACTAACACGCATTTATGGCGTTGAAATTACTGACTGTCTTTTGATTTATTGTAGGATCTGGCCGCTACGTACCTGGCTCTGCACCATCGAACCTGGCTCCTTCTGCAGGAGGTGATCCTTTTACAGGTGGAGTTTGAGAATTACATGGGGAGAAATAAATCCATATTTTACTGGTCTGTAATGCTGCATTTCCTCCACAATTCACTGAACATTTACTGTAATCTGGATGGTTTGCTATTTTTAAAATAAAGAACTAGTTCTTACATCAGTTTATACATTCCAGAAACTACAGAGAAAAGGGATTAATTGATTGCACTTCTAAGTTCAGACTATACAGTATTGCACTTCTGTATTTGTTCTGATATGTCTTTCAGTTTCAAAGAGCTGGAGGTTTTTAAAGGAATGTTCTTCACTTTGTGACAGATAAACCCACCTCAAGTTAGAAATATAATATTTGTTGATAGTAATAGTTCTGAGATCATGAAAATTAGTTTTTTGCAAACTGTCGTTGATATGTTAATGACAATTGTTAGGAAGATTTGGACTCAACTACTGTAAGGATTGTTCCGAGACCAAAGTGTGACTAAGTATCCATGATTGAGTAAAATAATTCTGTTTGAATTAAAACTACTTCTACATTGAGGTATTATCTTGTTCACAGGAAGAAATGCCTATGTTTCTACTGATGGACATGCAGGTACTATACCCATCAGCAATCCTTACTTTCCAAAAAAAGACCCTGTAACATTTGATCAGGCAAATATAACCCAGATAATAGGTAAGTATTGTCAGTCTGTTCTTCTAATAGCTTTTGGTTTTTTTAACACATTATTAAAATAATATGGTTAAATCACAACAGTATGATGCATCTTTCATTTGGCCACTGTGGCAATACTATGGCTTTAAGAGGTATATTTTGTTTTCTTTTGGGGAGGTTTTGAGCCGTAGGTGCTAAGTTGTCTGTTCCAAGTCAATAAACAGCTTGTGAGACCTTGGACTTTTATTTCAAGTTGGAATAATAGAAGCATCATGAATGGATGGAGTCAGGCTCCCACAGAACCAGGGCTTTAGTTTAGCTTTTAGTAGTTGTTAGGGTTGACGTTTGGCTGTGGAAGTTCTTTCGAACGCGCTCTCTCTCTCTCGTGCGCTCTCCCAGCTACAGCTAAAAAGCTTGGGTTCTCTCTCTCTGCCAGAATTCCATGTGAGAGAATCTATTTTACTGAATTTGCCTTTGCCAAGGGTGTGTTTATGGGATGTTACTATATTGGAACAGTTTCTATTTAATAGTTAAATAATCTATTATTCTGTTAGGTTTTCCTGTAGAGTTAAAGTTATACCAATTCTTTCTTCCTTTTGCTTGTATTTTAAGTGTGGGGTAAGAATAAAGTGTATTTTCCTTAAAGCTGATTTGTGTAACCATTTAAATTACATCTGAAATGCAGCACTTTACACTTGTCTTTTAAATAAGATAAAAGTTAGGGTCTAGACTACCTCGTTGATATATTTGCAGGGGGTTTGGTCTCGTCCATAACATCACACAGAATGAGTTCTCTCAGGCTTATTTTGAAAACATTATATAAATCATTGAAAGAAACGACTGTATTGCAGGGAAGCTAAAGGAGCTGAACGGGAGTACATCTGCTGAACAGAAACTATCTGAAGGTGACCTACAAATGCTTGAGAAGTTTCTTTCTATTGTTTCTACTCCTGCACTAGAAGCCCCAACAGCACAACAATTGGAGATTTTATGGAAAGCTGCTCAGTGGCCTGAAGGTGGTAATTGACAGTATTCATTTTTGAAATTGTCTAAAGTTATTAAAATGATCACACTAATCAAATAAAAAAGACTAATCTCAATATTAATAGTGTTATTGAATATTGCCATTGCCATAACTGAAAGTCTTTTAAGTAAATATCTTGTATGCAGTAGAAATATGTACTAACTGATATTACAATTCAGTATTTCATGTTTTTTTTTCCCAAAAGTGTTGCCAAATTGTCTCAGTGTATTACAGTACTTGAACTGATGGCGCCTTTGTTTAGATTTGCTAGTCAGCTTATATTTTTTTGATTTTGTTTCATGAAACGTGGCCGTTTCTGGGTTTGTCGGTATTTATTGCCTGTCCTTAATTACTGTTGATGGTATTGACCTAAAGGCAGGTAGTCACTGTGCAGGTAGCTCCAGAATTCAGGTTTGCTTGCTGGCTCAGAGAAAGTTGGGGGGAGGTGGGTGGGCAATCTGGTAATCTGAGATTCTGTGCTGCAGAGAGCCACATATCCTGTTTAACCACCTTCCCATGATCCCTAGCCCACCCTCAATCACCTGTGGTCTGCATGCTTTGCTGACCCTTGCATCCAAGAGTGTATTGCCAGCAGCTACCATAACTCTCAATGGCAATTACAGTACCAGTGTGGTTTGTCAGCAGCTGTGGCAGGGAGGATTCCTGACCCTGATATCTGCAGCCAGCCACTTGATACAATGGGCCGTCCCCAAAAGGCATATGTACTCATTCTAGTTATCTATCTCGTGAATTAAACTTTATCACCTGGATTAAATTCTACCCGGTACGAACTGAGCTGATTTTCAAGCCATCGCAACAAGTTTACATTTTACGGATATCAGTGGGTTTAAGAACTGCTGCTTCCATAATTTTGCATCCTAAAGAGGAGTGCTCTGGGCAAGCTTTTCTTGTCGGCATATTTGAACTTGACAGAAGGATGTTTCTCCTCACAATTACTATGACCCGAATTGGACTGTTCTCGCCACTGCAATCCATTTGATTGAAATTCAGGCTAGAGTCTATTTATTGTCTGAGAAGCTGTAGTCTATATCTATGTTGGGTGAAAGTTAATTCAAAATTACTGCTAAAGTCTTGTTCTATAAACATTTTCAAAGTGACATGTGGCAAGATTTGGCATCATAAAGCTGTGCAGTGGGTCGTGTATTTTAATGTGAATGTATGAATAGCAGACAAAAGAGTTGCTTTGTGGATTTCATTTGCTTTGACCCATTTCTTTTAAAACAAAAGTAAAGTCATACTCCAGTCCAGGAAACACTTTCTTCAGCAGTGTTAAGTAGTTGATAACATTTCATGAAACTTAAATTCACACAATCATTCGGATACTCTGTTCGCATTGTATTTTCAATATATGGTATTGACAGTGCTGTATAAATTTTAACTTGTGTTTAAATCTTTTCCTGAACTAGATATTGTGTTTCCTGTGCTGGATATTCTTCGTCTAGCTATGAGACACCCAGCAGTAAATGAACATTTCTGCAGTGGAAACTATAGTACACAATTCAGCAACTACCTCTTAAACAAAATTAACCTGCAGGGAAAACCGGCAAATCAAATGCTCATCCTCCGAACGGTCTGCAATTGTTTTTCTAGCCAATCGTATGGTTCAAAGCTCATGATGTCCTTGAGAGAGACGATACTTTCCCAAGCAATAGAAATGAAAGCAACTAGCAACAAGAATGTTCACATAGCACTGTCCACTTTAATATTAAACTATGCAGTAAATCTGCATACAGGAAATGATATTGAAGGTAAAGCAAATTGTTTATCCACTATTAGTGCAGCCATGGAAGCCCTCCAAGACTATGAAGCAGTTTTTAGACTTCTGGTGGCTCTTGGGACAATTATTAGTGACGATCCTAATGCCTTGCAGCTGGCTCAATCACTGGGAGTTGATTCGCAGATCCGAAAGTATTCTTCCGTGTCAGATCCAGTTAAAGTTGGTGACTGCTGTAGATTTGTTCTGAAGATGCTGTGATTGCCGATTGTAGATTTTTATTGGGTCACAGCTAAGTGGTATTAATTTTAATTACTTTGTTCTGTAAACTCTAACAGATGAATCAAATGGTAGGTGAAGAAATGCTGGAAAGTTTGATTTTTGTGATGGAACTATCACAGTAAAAGCCCTACATATAAATAAAATATTAAGAATAAATGATTTTCCAAAATGTGACTGTATGTTTTATTTGCATTACTTGAGAGGTTTCCAGTAAAGTAAAACAGTTGACTTATTATTTGATGTATAAAACTGTACTTGGAAACATTCAAATTTCTCTTGACAATTATTTTTACTGGCCTTTTGAATAATAATTCCCAAACTAATTTGAGCTTTATTAGGCACAGACGATTGCAGGACTTCTGTACAATGCCACAATGTTCTTTTTCATCCAATTCAGTTGCTTTTACATATAATGTTCGCATGGTGACTACACATTCTGTCTTTAACTCTTTCATTTTGGAGAGAGCATTCACCTGTTTTTCTCAGCCATTCTGTTATTTGGATAATGGATTTGCCAGATAAGAGTTCAAAATCGTAATTTGAATTTGGAGTATGAAAAAACAGGGAGGTCTTGCTAAAACTGTGCAATGCATTGGTCAATCCACACTTGGAATACTTAAATGTTTGGTCCCCTTAAATGGGGAAAGATATACTGACATTGGAGGCAGTGCAGAAAAAGTTCATTAGGTGGATTTCTCATAGGGAAAGAATCATAGTATAGAATCCTGACAATGTGGAAGCAGGCCATTCAGCTAATTGAGTCCACATGACCCTCTGAACAGCATCTTACCCAGACCCCCACTCCCTTACTCTATCACTGTAACCCTGTATTTCCCATGGTCAATCCACCTAGCCTGCACATCTTTGGACTGTGGTTAGAAACTGGAGCACCTGGAGGAATGGTTGAGTTGATTGAGTATGTACTCATTGGAGTTCAGAAGAATGAAGGGAAATCTTATACTTTTAAAAATGTTTCTTAGTGGCCTTGACAGGATACGTGTGGACAAGTTGTTTATCCAGGTGAGGAAGTCTAGTATAGGGACCCAATCTCAGAGTAAAGTGTCACTCATTTAAGACCAGAATGAGGAGGAATTTCTTATGAGGGTAGTTAAACTGACAAATTATTTACCACATGCAGATATTGAGGCTGCGATTGGCTTAGAATATTATTCAAAACTGGCAGTGGACGCAGTGTAGCAATGGATTCTGCAAAGTATTCTTGGTCATGCTGTAAGTTGTACGGTACTGAAACAAATTTAACAATGCTGCCATCTGGCCGCTTAAAATAAATCTTATAATTAGTAGCTTTGGCTCTCGGTATGCACATCTACTTGTAGTGATCAAGTAGTCAAATTTGAATTTGACTACATACAGAAACAGCAACCGAAATAAAGACTGTGTATTTTAAATATTGAAAAGTGACAAAACATCCTGGACCATAATGTAGAAATTCCTGGATCTTGTAATTTCTCACATATTTGTTAGTACAAGCAGCACTGTTTTCACATAGTTTCCAAGCGTTTGATTGACTTATTTTAGTGGCTTTTATACCCAGATATTGAAGGGGTCAGTTTCTCAATGGTTTCTTCCTGGATGTGTGGGCAGTGTGCTGATTGTTTATCCTGGCACAGGTAATGATGCGCTTTCAGATTGTTTCCTCCTCGCCATAGGGAAAAGGTGAACTGCTAGATTGTTTCTGCCTGGACACTGGATCAGTTTCTCAATTGTAATCTCCTAGATATGGGATTAATTTCAATCTCCTGGACGTTGGAAAAATCAGTTTCTGGATTGTTTCCTGCCAACACTGGATCAGTTTCCAGATTGTGTCCATCTGGACATGAGATCTGTTTCCAGATTGTCTTCCCCATCGACCTGGAATCAAAAGATGTGAAGGTCAGACAGCATCCGAGAAGCAGGAAAGTCAACCTTTTATGGCTGAAACCCTTCATAAGGCTTGGGGAGGGGAGCCTATAAGTAAATGGTGGAGGTTAGACTAGGCCAAGGGTAGGTGGTTTGGTTATAAGCAGGTGCAGCTAGGGCGTTATTATGATTGGTCAGTTGGAAGGCTGGAGCGGATACGTTAATAGGAAGATGGACCGGTTATGTTAGGTTAGGGAGGCAAAGGGGAGGGAGAGGGCTGCACGTGGGTAAAATTGAGGGTGGAGGGATTTTTGAAGCTGGTGAAGTCAACATTGAGGCCACAGGACAGTAAGCTCCCAAGGTGCAATAGCGGGCGTTGTTCCTCAAGTTTACATTTGGCCTTACTGACAGGCGCAGTTGCTCCATGTTTGGGATCGGGAACAACAGGTACAAGAGATAACAAGCATGGGGCTGGATGAACACAGCAGGTCAAGCAGCATCATAGGAGCAGGAAAACTTGACGTTTCGGGCCTAAATCCTTTCTGATGAAGGGTTCATCCAGCCCCATGCTTGTTATCTCGGATTCTCCAGCATCTGCAGTATCTTTTATCTCAGGTACAAGAGTTCAGGTTAGATCAAATGCAAGTGAATCTCAGATATAAAAGGTACTGCAGATGCTGGAGAATCCGAGATAACAAGCATGGGGCTGGATGAACACAGCGGGTCAAGCAGCATCGTAGGAGCAGGAAAACTTGACGTTTCGGGCCTAAACCCTTCATCAGAAATGGGGGAGGGGAAGAGGGTTTTGAAATAAATAGGGAGAGAGGGGGAGGCGGATAGAGGAGAGGAGGCAGACAAGTCGAAGAGGTGGGGATGGAGCCAGTAAAGGTGAGTGTAGGTAGGGGGGTAGGGAGGAGATAGGTCAGTCCAGGGAGGACGGACAGGTCAAGGGGGCGGGATGATGTTAGTAGATAGGAGATGGGGGTGTGGCTTGGGGTGAGAGGAAAAACCGGTTAGGGAGGTGGAGATGAGCTGGGCTGGTTTTGGGATGCGGTTGGGGGAGGGGAGATTTTGAAGCTTGTGAAATCCACATTGATACCATTGGGCTGCAGGGTTCCCAGGCTGAATATGATTTGCTGTTCCTGCAGCCTTCGGGTGGCATCACTGTGGCATTGCAGGAGGCCCAGGATGGACACGTCATCTGAGGAATGGGAGGGGGAGTTGAAATGGTTCGCGACTGGGAGGTGCAGTTGTTTGTGAATCTCTGCAGGATTTGGAAAGATTGTTTAGGGCCTTGGATGAAGGTGAGAGGGGAGACTGGGACCAGGGGATTGAAAGTTTTGGAATGATCGAGTGATCAGATTGTCCTCTCCTGGACATAGGGCAGCGCTCGGTTTGTGCCAGACTCTGATTGGCTGTCCCTTGCCACAGGCTCGTTCTCTGATTGGCTACTTCCCGACACAGGTTTATTTTCCAATTGGGTGCCCCCCGCACAGAGGCTCAGTCTCTGATTGGCTACTACCCGACACAGTCTCAGTCTCCGATTGGATGCCCCCGGACACAGGAGCGGGCTCTGAATGGCTAACCTTGGACACAGAAATCACTCCCTGATTGGATGCCGCCGGGCGCAGGCTCTGTCCCTGATTGGCTCCTCCCTCACGCCGAGGGCGGGGTTTGGTGTGGGAGCCGGTGGGCGGGGCGGACGGGCTGGTTTCCGCTATGGCGGGTAAGAAATCGGCGAAGGAGAAGAAGCGCAAACGGAGCCGCGGGGAGGAGAGTCACAGCGAGCGGAGATGGCCCAGCAGCGAGGCCGGCACCAATGAGGTGGGCTCCCGGGGGGAAGGGGCGGCGGGGACTCCTAAGGCCTGAGTCGGGCCCACTGTGAGACCTTTGACCTGCAGGGCCTACCCCCACTTCCCCCTGGTGCAGCTCCTTTAGGGTCCATTACCATTCAGGGGGAAATATTAAAACCTCATTTAACTGTCATGTCTACGGATTGACTGCTTCTAAACTAAAAGCTGCATGTAATTATCCATCATTATCATTCTCTGCCACCTCAGATACCGCTCTGCTCAAAACAGTAACAAATATCTAGCAGCTCTGTTCAGTTGTTTATAGCCACCAGCTTTTACTGTACTACCTGCTTGTTAACGTTTTCTTTTTCTCCCCTATTCTGGCGCACTAAATTTTTGGAACTTTTTTCTGTTAATCTCCGATAATGGATTTGACGGAGTTCAAAACTTTAATCCTGTGCGTGGAATACAGCATCATACTAGTTCTGCTGTGAAGACAAATTAACTAAACGGATTTTCCACTTCTGTAAATCTAGTCTGCCGTTTTTTTTTGTTCCAAATTAATTTAAAACAACGGATTGAGAACTACCCCCTTGATCATTCGTACAGGGGACGCCTGACACTTGTATTAAGAAATCCACTTCCTTAGAGTAGCTGATTTTCATAGATCCAACATACAGATATTTCCTTTTGGAGTCCTACAGGACAGAAACAAACCCTTCGATCCAACCAGCCCATGTCAACCATAATTCCAAACTAAACTAGTCCCACCTGCCTGTGCTTGGCCCATAACTGTACAAATCTGATGGGGAGTCGTCTTAGACTCGAAATGTGAGCTTGCTGTCTCTCCATGGATGTTGCCTGACCACCGATCTCCAGCAATTTTTTTTTTTTGTCTTCAGTTCAGATTCCAGCATCTGCAGTAATTTGCTCCTCCATCGAAACCTTTCCCACTCATGAACTTAGCC
Organism: Ginglymostoma cirratum; assembly: GCA_024137785.1. Taxonomy (NCBI): domain Eukaryota; kingdom Metazoa; phylum Chordata; class Chondrichthyes; order Orectolobiformes; family Ginglymostomatidae; genus Ginglymostoma; species Ginglymostoma cirratum. Next base: position 5,838,410 of record JAHRHZ010000270.1, read on the forward strand.
AAATGTATTTTAAACGTTGTAACTGTACCTACAGCCAACACTTCCTCTGGAAGTTCATTCCACACACAAATCACTAACTGTAAAAAAATGTTTTCTTTCATGTCGTTTTTAAATCTTTTTCCTCTCGCCTTAAAAAAATGCCTCCTAGTCTTGAAATTCCCCACTCCAAGGAAAAGACACCTGCTATTCACCTTATCTATAATCCTCATGATTTTATAAACCTCTGTATTTTTACCCTTATACATTTATGTCCTTCTCTGAACGACAAGCGGAGGCTAGAAAAACTCAAGTAGTTTTCATTGGAGCGGTGGAGTCTGAGGGGAGGCTTGAAAGAAGTTTATAAAATTATGAGGTGCATAGATAGGGTGGACGGTCAGAATCTTTTTCCCAGAGCTGAAATATCTAAAACTAAGGGGTATGCATTTAACGTGAGAGGGGGAACAGTTTTTTTACACAGAGAGTGGTAGGAGTTTGGAACGCCCTGCCAGGGGTATTGCTGGAGGCAGATATGATAGGGATGCTTAAGAGACTTTTACATAAGCACATGAATATGCAAAGAATGCCAGAATATGGACCAAGCTCAGGCAGAAGGGATTAGTTTAGTTTGGCTTCAGGTTTGGCACAGCATTGTGGGCCGAAGGGCCTGTTCCTGTGCTGTATAGTTTTATGTTCTTATAAGGCCACCCCTCAACCTCCAATGCTCCTTTGAAAAAGTCCCAGATTCCTTTTACAAGTCAAACCTTCCATTCCTGGCAACAACTTGGTAAATTTTCTGTACTCTCTGCAACATAATAATATACTTCCTCTAGCAGGGCGACCAGAACTGTGCACAGTACTCCAGAAGAGGTTTCACCACTGTCCTGTACAACCTTGCCATTTCATCCCAACTCCTGTAGTCAAAGGACTGAGCAATGCAGGCAAGAGTGCTAAATGCCTTTGTAACTACCAGATCTACATATGATGCAAACTTCAAAGAATAATGTACCTGAACCCCTAGGTCTCTCTGTTCGACAATATTACTCAAAGCCCACCTTTTAATTGTATAAGTCCTGCCCTTGTTTTACCAAAATGATGAAGGGTCTAGGCCCGAAATGTCAAGCTTTCCTGCCCCTGTGATGCTGCTTGGCCTGCTGTGTTCATCCAGCTCTACACCTTGTTATCTCGGATTCTCCAGCATCTGCAGTTCCTATTATTTCTCACTTACGAATTGCTATTTTAAATTGTCCTGCAATATGTTCTGACTTGTGTACAAACCGACTTGCCAGTAGACTCTAGGATGCAATCTGCTCGCATACCAGGGACTGCCTGTCAAGGTTGCAGGCAAACTTTCTACCCACGGTGTTGTACAAGCAGTCCCCAGAACTGCAAATAGGTTCTGGCCTGGAATCTGTTAATGGGTTGATTTGTAGGCAAGTTGGAGCACGGTGCAGGGCAATATAGAGGCGTCATTTGTAAGTACAGGAAAATTTGTCAGATTGTTAAAATTACACCCCTGTATGAGATCATGATCGTAAACATGAGCATTCATAAATCAGGGACCCCCTGTAGAGTAAATGGGAGGCTCAAATGCCTTAATGTTCAGAAAGTCATTTTGCTTTATCATTTATTTGACTAAGGTTAAATTTGCCTTATAAAAAGTAGTAATTTAAAGCTTTGACATTCATATCTAAGTTTTCTATTTGCGTGTCCATATCCATAATGTTTGGAGTCTTTTTCTTAAAGTTTCTAGTTCTCTTTTGTGTGTGCATAATGTTTTTGCAGTTGAAATTCTGTAACAGTTTTATGTCCTTGAAGTCAGGAAGAATTGCTGCAGAAAGAGAGATGACCAATGAGACCAGTGACTTGGAGGAAGGGGGCCTTGACCTTAGTGTTGCCTTGAAGCCAATCAGTTGCTATATCTCTGACAGGAAAGAAATGTTAGAGCAATGCTTCAGAGTCATAGGGGAGAGAAAACTTCAGAAAATGCTACCTGACATTTTAAAGGTACTGCGTAACAATAATGGATCACTTAATATGTCATTGTATGGTCTATAACACAATTTTTTAAAAGTTCTGGTTGAGCAAACCTTGATGTTTTCTGCAAAGGTGTAAATGAAAAAAGGCTTTTTATGTCCAAGCAGCTGCTTTGATTTTTGAAAATGTATGTGATGTGTATCATGATCCATTTAATCTTATTTTAATTTCTACCTCAATTTATAGATTACGTTTTAACATCTTAATTTTAGTACTATGACTTGATAATCTAGTTGAAATAATGGATCTGGAAAGATACATATAGAAATAGACTGGGAAGATAAGAAACTGGGATACTGAACTATTCTGGAATCAATTTTTAACAATGTTAGTTGATCTAACAAGTTGTTCAAAACTTGGAAAAGTAAATGGAATACAAGCAACTGGATTTGCCCTTAAAGTGACCTTGAAGCTAGACCAGTTGCCGACTGCTCCAGTTTGGCTAAAACTTTCTTTTCACATTCAGTGGATTTTTGCCTCAAAGTGGTTTCTCTTATTAGCAATGCCCAAATTATTATATTACCTTCTTTGTAATTATTAGTAACTGCAGTTTATTGGCTGTTGCCTGGATTATGTGGTGGGATTATTTCTTGCAATAATTGTGCCTGTTTTCAGCAGAACTGCTCTGTAGAAGAAATTAAGGCTCTCTGTTTGGAGCAACTGACACTTTTGTCTGATAAGAAACTTCTCCAAATTATTGAAGGTAAGCAGTCTTTCTGCTTTTCCAGTGGAAAAGGACATACCATTTGGCAGAAAATAATTTGCAGTGATGATCAGCAATTTGTATCGTCCACAACAATGTAAGACCATAAGACATAGGAGTGGATGTAAGGCCATTCGGCCCATCGAGTCCACTCTGCCATTTAATCATGGCTGATGGGCATTTCAACTCCACTTACCCGCACTCTCCCTGTAGCCCTTGATTCCTTGAGAGATCAAGAATTTATCAATCTCTGCCTTGAAGACATTTAACGTCCCGGCCTCCACTGCGCTCCGTGGCAATGAATTCCACAGGTCCACCACTCTCTGACTGAAGAAATGTCTCCTCATTTCCGTTCTAAATCGACCCCCTCTAATTCTAAGGCTGTGCCCACGGGTCCTAGTATCCCCACCTAACGGAAACAACTTCCCAGCGTCCACCCTTTCTAAGCCATGCATTATCTTGTAAGTTTCTATTAGATCTCCCCTCAACCTTCTAAGCTCTAATGAATACAGTCCCAGGATCCTCAGCCGTTCATCGTATGTTAGGCCTACCATTCCAGGGATCATCCGTGTGAATCTCCGCTGGACACGCTCCAGTGCCAGTATGTCCTTCCTGAGGTGTGGGGCCCAAAATTGGACACAGTATTCTAAATGGGGCCTAACTAGAGCTTTATAAATCTCAGAAGCACATCGCTGCTTTTATATTCCAACCCTCTTGAGATAAATGACAACATTCCATTCGCTTTCTTAATCACGGACTCAACCTGCAAGTTAACCTTTAGAGAATCCTGGACTAGCACTCCCAGATCCCTTTGTACTTTGGCTTTATGAATTTTCTCACCGTTCAGAAAATAGTCCATGCCTGTATTCTTTTTTCCAAGGTGCAAGACCTCGCATTTGCTCACGTTGAATTTCAGCAGCCATTTCCTGGACCACTGTCCTAAACTGTCTAAATCATTCTGCAGCCTCCCCACCTCCTCCGTACTACCTGTCTGTCCACCCAACTTCGTATCATCAGCAAACTTCGCCAGAATGCCCCCAGTCCCTTCATCCAGATCATTAATATATAAGGTGAACAGCTGCGGCCCCAACACTGAACCCTGCGGGACACCACTTGTCACCGGTTGCCATTCGGAAAAAGAGCCTTTTATCCCAACTCTCTGCCTTCTGTCAGACAGCCAATCCTCAATCCATGCCAGTAACTCACCTCGAACACCATGGGCCCTCACTTTACTCAGCAGCCTCCCGTGAGGCACTTTATCAAAGGCCTTTTGGAAGTCTAGATAGATGACATCCACTGGGTTTCCCGGGTCTAACCTACTTGTTACCTCCTCAAAGAATTCTAACAGGTTTGTCAGACACGACCTCCCCTTACTAAATCCATGCTGACTTGTTCTAATCCGACCCTGCACTTCCAAGAATTTAGAAATCTCATCCTTAACGATAGATTCTAGAATTTTACCAACAAATGTAGACTCACCACTTCAATGCAATCACTACAAGAGCAGGTCAGAGGCTAGGAATATGCAGCAAGTAACTCACCTCCTGGATCCCTAAATCCTGTCCATCATTTACAAGGCACAAGTCAGGAATATGATGAAATACTCCCCACTTGCCTGGATGAGTGCAGCTCCACTAACACTCAAAAGGCTTGACACCATCCAGGACAAAGCAGCCTGCTTGATTGGCACTATGTCCACAGCATCCTCTCCCTTCACCACTGATACTCAGAAGCATCAATGTGTACTATCTATAAGATGCACTGCAGAAATTCACCAATGATCCTTAGACAGCACCTTCCAAACCCAAAACCACTTCCATTTAGAAGGACAAAGGCAGTGATACATGAGAGCACCACCATCTTCAAGTTCCCCTCCAAACTGCCGTCCTGAATTGGAAATACATCAGTGTTCCTTTACTGTTGCTGGCTGAAAATCCTGAAATTCCCTCTCTAATGGAATATGGGTCAACCCACAGCAGGTGGACTGCAGTGGTTCCAGAAGGCAGCTCACCACCACCTTCTCAAGCACAACTAGGGATGGGCAATAAATGCTGCCCAGGTAGCAACACCCATCTCCCATTTTTAAGAAAAATTGTATATTGTACAACTCTGTATGTTAGCCCTTATTACAAGGTTAACTGTAGCAAGCCTTGCTTTCACTGTGTAGGAACTGGTGAGACCATACGAGTACAGTATTCAGCTTTTATTCCTTAACTGAGAGATATGCTAGCATTGGAAGCAGTTCAGAGAAGGTTCATCTGGGGATGGAAGAGTTTGTCTTATGAGGAAGGATTAAGCATGTTATTCCTAAATTCATGAGATGTAAATAAATATGGGAAGAAACATTCTAAGAATGAAAGGCATACAGAAAACAAAGAATGCTAAGTGTTGCAAAAGAGTAGGAGAGCATATTTCCTAAGATAGTAGCTACACATAGGATCTTTGGTGAGACTTACAAATAAGATTACATAAATCAGTATGATGGAGTACGCTGGTTTCACGTCCTTGATCAAAGGTTAGTAATGGAAATCATGATGGCAGAGAAAGGAGGAGAACAAAATAGACTGACCATGTTATATAAAATACAGAGTGGATCTGTGAGAATTGACAGAAACCGGTATCTAGTGCTCTCTGCAAAGTCGAAACATAAGGTAGCCATCCACAGAAACTACAAAGATCATTTGTTTCGAGATGGTGCATCTACTTGCTTTTTTCCAAAGACATTTCCACAGAAGTACAATCCCTCATTGGAACAGGCTGTCAAAGGAAATAGTCACAGCCCCATCTTTTGAAATCTTCAAGACCTATCATTAGATTATTTCAATGAAAACTTAGATGATCAAGACTGCCCATCCTCAGCAAGTCGTGACTGGTTTAGCGAATTTCATTGTTGGCAGCATGGGATATTAGTCAATGCTGTGACGCAGCTGAAGTAGAATGTGTCCTGTTTTCAAGTTGAATTTAAGCAAAAGAAGCAGTCAGGCTGCTTTGACAGCTTATATCCTCAAAACCACCATGTAAAGTTAACATCTCAATATCAAAATAAATTGAGAGATTAAACTGTGCCATGTGCATCTGTTGATAAGTCACCCTTCACTGTAAAGGGAGATGTTGCATTTTAACATTAATTTTGCTTGTTACACTTTAACTGACCAATGTAATTAACTGTACACATTCAGGCTATGAGCTATATTTTTCTTCATAGCAATGTGGTATTCCAACACAGCCACAGTGTAGAAAGAGTATGAATGCCATGGAGGGAATATACAGTATAGATTCATCTGGCTGATACCTTAGAGTTGAACACGTGTGGGAAGGCTTGTGTTTTGGGGATTTTCCATGTAATATTTGAAATGCCAGTGTTGTATTGACCTTTTAAAAAAAAAAAGTTGGCCATAAAGCCTTTATGGGAACCATCATGACGATTGAAATGACTTGTCAAAGAATGAAAGATGTTGACATGGCAGAAATATAATACTTGATCTAAACTTGTTGGAGCTGTAGAAGATTTTAGTGAGGCCACATTTAGAGTATTTGTGCAGTTGTGGTCGCCACGTTATAGAACGATGTGGAAGCTTTGGAGAGACTGCAAAAGAGGTTGACCCGAATGTTCCCTGCATTGGGGTGTATTAGCGAAAAGGAGAGGTTGGACAGGCTTGAATTATTTTCTGTGGAGTGTTGGAGGCTGAGGGGCCGACCTGATAGAAGTATATAAAATTATGAGAGACGTAGATAGGTTGGATTGTCGAAGTCATTTTCCCAGGGTGGTAATGTCAAATACTAAGGGCATAGGTTTAAGGTGAGAGGAGAAAAGTTTAAAGGAGATGTGCGAGGAAAGTTTTTTTACGCAGAGGCTGGTAGGTGCCTGGAACTCACTGCTAGGGGTAGTCGTAGAAGCAGATACGTTAGCAAAGTTGAAGAGCCATTTAGACAGACACTTGAACAAGCAGGGAATGGAAGGGATATGGACCATGTGCAGGCAGATTGGATTAGTTTAGAATGACATCATAGTCAGCACAGACATGATGGGCCGAAGGACTTGTTCCTATGCTGTACTGTTCTATGTTCTAACTTTGAATGAATTAATACATGATTCATATTATACTAATATTAAATCTGTGATCTCTGTGTGCTTTGTCTTTGGATAAGGATGATTAAATCTGACAACAGAAATGTTATATTTATAAATTCAAATTTCAAATATTCCAGCGCAGCTGCAGGTTCTGAAACATACATTGCAATATTTAAAACAATATTTTTATTCCAGGTGACGACCTTGGTTCATCTGATACCGAAGAGGAAGTGGGAGAAAATGATAGGTGCAAGAAGAAATTGGAAACAGAAAGTCAGTAAGTAGGAGTTCTGAAGTTTTCAGTATTCTAGGTTTGGTTCTTGAAGGTGCTGGAGCAAACAAAAAAATTATCCCTTGATTTATTTGTCTGTGAAACAGTTAATGTCACGTATGTAGATATAATTCAAATAAATTTATATAAATGAAATTACAATGTTCCCTGTCAAGTCCCTTCAAAATCTTGTGCATATCAATGAGATGAGATCTGGGCACCACATTTTACAAAGGATATGTTGGTCTTGGAGGGAGTACAATGTAGGTTTAAAAGGATGATACCTGGCCTTAGGGGATAAGTTAGGAGGATTGATTACACAAATTAGACCTATTTTCTATAAGAACTTAGAAGGTTCGGGGTGATCTGATCAAAAGGACCTGGGCGGCACAAATGGAACAGCATCTCATATTTCGCTTGGGAACCCTGCAGCCCAATGGTATCAATGTGGACTTCACAAGCTTCAAAATCTCCCCACCCGCGACCTCATCCCAAAACCAGCCCAGCTGGTCCCCGCCTCCTTGACCTGTCCATCTTTTCTCCGACCTATACGCTCCTCCCACCTGAATCCCCACCCCCACCTCCTACCTACCAGCCTCTTCCCCGCCTCCTTGACCTGTCCGTCTTCCCTTGACTGACGAACCCCCATCCTAACTCCCCACCGACACTCACCTTTACTGGTTACATCCCCACCTCCTTGACCTGTCCGTCTTCTCTTCACCTATCTGCTCCTTTTTCCATCTTCCATCCAACCCCCCCCTCTCTATTTATTTCAGAGTCCCCTTCCCTCCCCCATTTCTGAAGAAGGGTCCAGACCCAAAACGTCAGCTTTCCTGCTCCTCTGATGCTGCTTGGCCTGCTGTGTTCATCCAGCTCCACACCTTGTTACCTCGGATTCTCCAGCGTCGGCAGTTCCTACTATCTCTGGCTCAATGGTTAGCACTGCTGTCTCATAGCATCAGGCACCAAGAGCTGAAGCTGTTTGGAGGGATTGCGTGGACTCAATGGGCCAAATGGCCTGCTGCCGCACTGTAGGGATTCCATGATATTAACAGGAAGGGACAGCGTAGACAAACTATTTCCACCAGTTGGAGTTTCTAGACCTTGGAGGGGTAAAACTGAGAATTAGGACCAGACCATTTGGGAGGGATGTTTGGAAGCACTTCTACATACAAAGTTGATGTTTGGAACCATGTCCCACAACAGTGGATGCTGGATCAGATGTTAATTTTAAATTTGAGGAGCATAAATTTTTGGTAAGCAAAGGTATTAAGGGATATGTGCCAAATATAGGTGTATGGAATTAGGCCAAAGATCAGCCATTATGTGATTGAATAGTGGAACAGGCTCAAAGGGCTGAATGGCTGGCTCCTGTTCTAATGTAGATCATCTTTTATTCTTTTAAATCCCTTGAATGTGGGCCCAGTGTTATGATGCAACTTGACAAGCCAAAAGGAGACTCGGGTACAAGTTAGACACAAGGAGCCAGCCTTACGCAGTCAATCAGATAGTGCTGTGAAATGTTAGCACGTATACATGCAGCTAACTGATGTCACAGCTCAAAATCACATGTTAAATTGATGGTCTGGCTTCATCACTTTGTTCTGGCAATTCATACATAAGATGTTTTCTTTTATCCATCTGAGGTCCCTCCCTCAGCTTACGGATGTTTTAATTTATTTTTATTCATTCACGGAATGTGGGCCTCTCTGGCTAGACCAGCATTTGTTTCCCCTCCCTAACTGCCCAGCGGGTAGTTAAGAGTCAACTATATTGCTGTGGGCATAGAGTCACATGTAGGCCAGACCAGGTAAGGATGGCAAATCTCCTTTCTTAAAGGACATTAGTGAGCCAGATGGGTTTTTCCAACAATCGATGATGGCTTCATTGTCAACATTAGACTTTTAATTCCATTTTTTTATTGAATTCACATTTCACCATCTCCCATGGTGGTATTTGAACTCAGGTCTCCAGAATGTTGCCTCAAATCCTGGATTAATAGTGTACTAATGATACGACTAGGCCGTTGCGCCTCCCTAGATTGTGCCTTCTAGGCTGCGTCCTTATTTCTATTATGCTCGAGTTGGCTTTAGAAAACCAGATTTTTCCCTGTTACAAATGTGAATAACTGCACACTTACCAACATTGTGCTCTGTCTGCCGCCTCAGTTATTCTGTGTTTCCTTTACTTGTCTGTATCTCTTTGTCCTCTTCAAAGCTTTGCCTTTCCACCTGGCTTGCTGTCGGCAACATGCTTCAATGCATTATTGTCTGTCTCTTCGTATCATTAGCATAAATTGCGGTTTGGACATATGAGGGTAATTTTTCATACTTCATTAATTCTGAGGCGCAAGTCGTCAGTGCCATTAACAAAATGTTGCCGGGGCCTTTGTAGTAACCGATACCTTCAGCTATTTTTTTTTGACATCAAACTGAACATTTTAATGCTGTTTGAATTTGCCGAACAAGCTACTCAGTTGTATACATCTGCTTCAAAGTCTGATGGAGAGGATGAAACCAGACAGACCATCCAGCATCAAACAAGAAACTGGAAATGACAATGGTACACCCAGCAGTGTCAACTCTGCCAAATCCTCCTTACTACCATCTTACGGGCTTGTGCCAAAATTGGGAATGCTGTCCCACTGACTTGTCATGCAAAAGCCTGAAATGATCATTCATAAGGAATCATACCTTGCAACTTCCCAGATACCACCATCTTCCCTATCTCACTGACAAGACAGACCCCCAGAGGAAAGAGTCCTCAACTCGGGCTCTGGAGTCCATAAAGTCTCTTGGTATCAGGTTAAACGTGGCAAGGAAACCCTTTTCAGATTGTTACATAGCCGCATCTGAGCTGTTGAGTCTCTTCCTCTCTTTGTTGAACATCAATGGAAGATGCACTGAGATTGGCAAGGGCATAAGTTACTCTGGTTGGGGTACTTCAGTATCCATTACCTCTACTGACTGAGTGCTAAAGACCTCTCTGCTGGACCTGTAGCAAATAATAAGTGAACAAATGAGGAAAAAGGTACGTGATGTCACCCTTGCCAAAAACCAGTAGCAGATGTATCTGTCTAAGAAAATATTGTTAGGAATACCCAATGTACAGTCCTTGGTGAGATGAAGTTCAGAATTCACATTGAGGATACCCTCCGTTGTGTTGTATGGCACCACTACTGTTCTGAATGGGATTGATTCCAAACAGTTTGAGCAAGTCGGAGACTCTGCATCCATGATAGACTGTGGCCAAGCAGCAGCAAAATTGTATTCAACCACGGTCTGCAACCTTATGACCTGGCGTCTCCCCAGGCCAAATCAGGGTAGCAAGTCTGGTTGAATGAAGACTGCAAGAGGGAATGCATAGAGCAGCATCAAGCATATCCAAAAATGATCTGTCAACCTGGTGAAGCTACAACTCAATTTGTGTGTGCGTGCCAAGCAGCGTACTCAGCACATGATAGAACGAGGTGCTGTCACAGGCAAAGGTTCAGATCTGTAATTCTGCCACATTCAGTTGTGTACAATAGTAGACAGTTAAACACCTTGCTTGAAGAGGAAGCTCCACAAATATCTCAATCCTTGATGGGGGAGTCCAAAACATTACTGCAAAGATAAGGCTGAAGCGTTTGCAAGCAGCATTAGGCAGGAGCGCTGGGTGGACCATTTGGTTTGATGCCATAATGAGAACACTAGGATGTGTGTCAGAGAATGGCTTTTACTTCTGTAATGTTCTGTAAATGTTGGAATTTTAGCTGTTCTCAAAAATTCTGGATTTTTTTTTTGCACATACAGTGGTAAATGTAGACAAATGTTAGATCTTAAACCTTTTGTAAAATTGCATTTGATCAGGTTAGAAATCCCCATGTGAAACACCTAATTGTGCCTGTTCAAAGTACTCACTTTGCTGTCTTTTTCATGATTGTGGATCGGTGTTATTTAAGGTACTGTTTTGCCATTACAAGTTCCTATGTTCACATTTTTAATATAAACAGTATAATTGCAGGATGACCTCCTTTCAGTTCACATGCACCCATATACACTGACGTTTCTTTTGTGATTTTCCATTATTGTTCTTTATTTGCGAAGATTAAGCGAGTCTTTCCACAGACTCTTGTCATTGATGCATTTGATTTGTCAGCAAGGAGTTGCAATTTAGTAATTCAAATGATTTTTAGCTGTCCGCTTTTTTGCTTTTGCTTTGGAAAAAAGACATTGCTTTGCAAAGCCAAAAGCAGATGCTTGTGGTGATGGGAATCATGAATTATTTCACTTCAAAGCACTTGGGCATGCTAACACATTACTGTTTTTACTTAGTTCTTAAACTTGACATTCTCAACTGTTTTAGAGGGATAAAACACTTTGCTGTATTTAGTTTTTAATTGTGGTGTGTTTTAAAAAGAACTGCTAGACTTGTTGGATCAAGATAGACTAAAGAATTCAGCTTGGTGTTTACTACCCTGTCTAAGTGGCTGGGATTCTACCAGGATTGGCACCAATCTCCTGGGGGCCACTGGAAGTCTTTTGGAAGAGTTTATAATGTGATTTTTAAATAAGCCAATTCTATAATTCATTAGCAGCAGCAACTGAGAAAGGGGCAGACCATAACTTCCACCATAATGCATTGCCCAATCAAATGCAAACGTTAAGCCAAGAACAAAATGCTCGGTTGACTCCAGTTTGCTAGGGTTTTGCAGGGTGCACTTGGATTGATTTGAATTTCATTGAAGGATGAGGCATGAACTAAGTATGATGAGTATGTGCAGGGGTTTGCTGAGGTCATGGTTTAGTTTAACTGTAATACTTCCACTCCCTGTTGCTTACAGGAATTTTCATTGCACATTTTGTGAGTGGGCTATCTGAAGGGTTAAAATCAGCCCAGTGTACTAATCGGCCTGTCGCTGCATACCTCCTGTTGGTGCCATTTTGATTGCATTCATTTCACAGTCCATCAGTGTTTGTTCTTCTATCAAATACTCTAAAAATGTTGCTGTTTTCCAAAGCTGTCCTAACATTTAGCCTCACTACTGTTCTCATCGTTTGAAGCCTTTTACAACTTCCTATGCTTTGAATTTGTATTTTCTTCACACAACCTTGTACTTAAATATTGTAATTAAAATAGTTTCTGTGTAGTTAGATTGTGATTCTTTTAAAGAGACAATTTGTTTCGTATTGCTGCCACATATTTACAGATTGGACTTTCAAAAAATAATGATCATTCTCAGAACATATATCGATGTACCTAAAATAGTCAACTCCATGGAAGAACCTTTGACTAGAGAATTTTAAAATGTTACGTTGTGTTATTAGTTCAACATTCTGTTTTGAAATACTGAGTCATACAATGCATTTATAACATGAATTATAATAAAGACAAATGCAGCAAATCCTTAGCAGGTTTTGCAGAATCTGTGGACAGAGAAACCGCTGACATTTTAAGGTCTGAACTCAAGGTGACTAGTGTGTCTTGGTCTGTTGTGGAGGTAACAGCGTTTTTAAAAGGAATGGATACCCAAAAAGCAGAATCACTAGTCACCCTACTGTACATCAGAGACATATCAGAGATGACCGCAAAACTACTCAGACCCCGAGGTATCATGCTAGCTCACAAACCAACAACCACCCTACGACAGCTACTGACGAATATAAAGGATCCCATACCCACAACCAACAAAACCAACATAATATACATAATGCCATGCAAGGACTGTAAGAAACGTTACATCGGCCAAACTGGAAGAAAACTGACAATACAGATACACAAACACCAACTAGCCATCAAGATACATGACCAGTTCTCACTGGTCTCAATACACAGGGGCAAAGAAAGACACGAATTTGACTGGGACGACACATGCGTAATAGCATGAGCCAAACAGAGACATGTCAGGGAATTCCTGGAGGCCTGGCATTCAAACCGGAACTCCCATCAACAAACATATTGAACTGGACTCGATATATAAACCACTGAAAAGCAGAACTGGAAGTACTGCCAACCATCCCAGCAAACCGACGCTTCACCAGATGCGCACTAATGATGTTACCTAACAGGGTGACGAAACGTCTGTGATCAAATACACTGGCTCAGTTAGCAAGTCTACAAAAAGCAGGAAAGCCTTGGTACATGCTGTTTGGGCCTACATTCATGGAGTTTAGAAGAAAAAGAAAGATTTTATTGAAATAAACAGCAATGTGACCATGACCAGACAATGGGTGAGCAAATATTGATCAGAACAAAATGAAATGATTAAAGAAAGAGGAACCAACCCAATAAAGTAATAAAAATGCAACATGAAAAACAAAAAATGCTTAAAAGGAGCAGGGAGGTTATCTAAGACAGACAGTTCAAGAAGGCAGCTCACCAGTACCTTCTCCATTGTAATTGTGGATAGACAATAAATGCTGGCCTAGCCAGCAAAGCTGACATTCCACGAATGAATTATTTTTTAAAAGATGTCATCTGCCTCCTACAAGACAGCATCAGCTTTCTGTCTGTCTGAGGGAAGTAGGTTGCATTTTTAATGCTGTACTCCTTAACAACTGCCACAATTTAGATTTATGGAGTTGAAGACATCAGCCATCTTAACCCTCCCTATATCAACACTGACTTTGATTAAACATCAAAATAGAATTAGTTGTCTGTTGCAACAAAACCTGTAGTATTGAAAATCTCCTTTGTCCTTTATTTCCCTTATTACTAGTTTCCTATTCTAACTTTGCTTTATTTGATATCTTTTCCACGACCTCATAACATCCCCATTTCAAATGCCCAGTACTGCACCAGATCAATCGCTGTATTACATGGGTGCGTGTAGAACACTATAAGAAAAAAGTTCTTAGTATGTTGGAGATATACCGTGATAATGTAGTAATGCTGGTGCTTTTCTGTTGTCATCTTCCTTGGATTAAGGGGTGGTTGATGGTGAGGTGCTAGTCATTGTTATTCAGGCAACATGCCCTGAGATGTTGGGGAGTGCTGGACAGGATGGAGGCCTGAGGGTGGTTCATATGTGGAATGAACTGTCAGAGGAAGTGTTAGATGCAGGTACAGTTACAATGTTTAATAGACATTTAGAAAGGTTATGTAAGTAGGAATTAGATTTTTATTGTCACATACTCAAGTACAGGGATAACGGCGTACAGTGAAAAGTGTACAATGTCGCCATTCCTGGCACCATCTTACGGACAAAAGTACCTTTGGTGCAAAATCGTAGGTACAAAGCAGAAAACACAAGAAATAAGGTTAAAAGTTTAACATTGCAGTCCTTCTCAAGTGCTTAGCCATGCTGGGCTTGCACTCCCTACAAGAGTTTGATCTTCTCTGCATTGGGCTGGATCTCCCTGTACTGGGCACTGCAGCAGATGTCAGGGGACCTCTACCACCACCGGGCTGGGCTCAATCTTAGAGGGATATAGGCCAAACACAGGCAAATGCATCTACTTTAGTTTCGGAAACCTGGTCAGCATGGACAAGTTGGACCGAAGGGTCTCCTTTTGTGCTGTGTGTGACTGTCTGACTAAGAAGCACCCTGGGGTCTCCTGGAGCTCAGAGCTTCAGATTGGGAGTTATTGCTGTCTACTCTCTCTCCACTGCCTGTGAGTTCCACAGGGAAATGAATTAGTGATTCCCCGTGGGCATTATAGGGGTTATCACGCAGAGTGTATTTTAAATGGAACTGGGTGCTTGCATGACCACACCCCTTTTTGGCATGGCTGTCATTGCCATGTTCTGTGATTTGAATGTCCAGCAACACAGGCAACAAGTTTGAAAAATCCTGTGTAACAGTAATTATGTAAGGTAGGTGAAGAGTTAGGAATCGGGGGGGAGGTAAGCTGCTTTGGAGATGATGCAATGTGGTAGGTGGTAATGGTGCGAGCTAAGTGATCCAGTGTCTAAGAGGGATATGACTCAGTTGGGAGAAAGGGGTTGGGATCCAGAGGAGGATGCAAGTTTACAGACCTGGAGACTGGTATACAAAGATCCAGGGCAGAGCTGTGTGTTGGCTCCCAGTGGGGAGGAGAGGGTAGGGAATGTGTGTGGGGAGGTCTCTGTGAGGAGTTTGGCTAGCGTGGCTGCTCTCCCTCGCTCTGTGTGTGGGAGGGTGGGTGGTGTCCCAGTGTGCGGGCAAGGGATGGTGATGCGTGTAAGTGGTAGTTAGGGGTGGATGGGTACCAGGAAAGAACAGGAGGGCAGGAGCATGCATATCCTGGAAGTGATGGGGAGGTGGTGGAGAAAGATGAGAGAGAAGAGGAAAAGGGTGTTGGATTCCTGAGATGGGAGGCAGAGCAGCAGGGTCTGGGGAAGAGGAGAGGGAAGAGGTGTCTGTCAGGCCCTGGGCAAAGCCGAGAGAGTCGGGGCTTGTTGAGTCCAGGAGAGTTGTAGATACTGTTGGCTCCTGGGAGGGGCATGGTGGTTACCTGTTGGATCCTGGGGAATGGGGAGGGCAGGGGGAGGCACTGGCTGCATGCCAAAAGATAGAGGTGGTATCTTTCAGGTGACAGAATTAAGGAAGGGGTTTTTATGTCCTGCAGATGAGCCATGAGTGGGGAAAGCAAAGGTGGAAGAACAAAAATCAATCTACGGTGCAGGGTTTGTGCTGAAAAACTTCCACAATTTGTAAAACCTTAATTGGTCACCACCTCAGCATTATACCAACTATTTCATTTCCACTGAGGGAAACTACCAGTTTCAGCGCTTGCCAAGGCCCAGCCATTTTTCCTGGTATCTGTTCTACACTTTGCAGTTCTATTTTCTTAAATCGATGTGAATTTGAGGATTGCTAAAAATTGAGTATTGTTGCAAATTTAAAGCCCGCAATTTACATATATGTAGCTTTCAGCTTATATGAAGAACCTGAAAGATCAAGCCAATTGTGTCTTTTATAATTGAGCAAAAACTTGAGGGAATTTTGTTTCCTCTTGTTCTCCCTCATGAAAGCTTGTGTCTTTTGAGATTTGATATTCTTGTGATTCAGTCCTTCATAAGTGCAAGATGACAAGTTTCAAAAGCATGTCTTTTTCAGCAATTCTCATTTTCCATATTACCATGTGACTAAATAAGAATCATGAACAAAAACAATATTGTTCAGTTGTCAGTTTCACCAATTTGTCTTTTTGAATCTAACTTCTAAAAACAAATTCAAAGGTAATGGAAAATTGAGATTATTTAATGAAACGTGTGTATGTTTTTTGACTACACCACCCTTAAGGAACTAAGTGTTAGGTACAGCTATTAATTACACTGCTGGATTTTCCACATTGCTTTGGCAATATTTTGTGGAAGTATTAATATTAATTAATCTGAATTGGTTTTATTTACATTAAAGTGTCTATTTCTGTGAGATACCCTTTTGGTTGTGATAACATTTTCATAAAATTCGTAGCATGTATTACCTCAAAGTGGCCACAAGATGGTGGAAGTAGTCTTCAGAAGTTTTTCTTTGCCCTTGTTAGACCTTATGATTTATAAATTTGTTTATTTATCTGTATTGTTACGTATATTCTTAAAAAAAGAACAAACTGTGAAGTTTTGATCTTTTTCTCCAGACAGGATAATAATATCGATTCCACATCTTCCTTTAAAGAATGCAGTGAACAAGAGGCACCTGAACTGAAACAGGGTAAGTTAACTTGACAATGTAATGCTGCATTTAATTTTAAAAATCTTTTTATCTAACTTGAATATATATTTTAAAATTTTAAAGTGAATCAGCATCTTAGTAGTCAGCAATAGGAACAAAAACTAAATTAGCTTTAGATTTCTGATGAAG
Source organism: Ginglymostoma cirratum (assembly GCA_024137785.1). Classification (NCBI taxonomy): domain Eukaryota; kingdom Metazoa; phylum Chordata; class Chondrichthyes; order Orectolobiformes; family Ginglymostomatidae; genus Ginglymostoma; species Ginglymostoma cirratum. The sequence continues at coordinate 5,855,238 of JAHRHZ010000270.1, forward strand.
GGTTTAGGCCCGAAACGTCAAGTTTTCCTGCTCCTACGATGCTGCTTGGCCTGCTGTGTTCATCCAGCCCCATGCTTGTTATCTTGGATTCTCCAGCATCTGCAGTACCTTTTATCTCTAAATTAGCTTTACCTAAGTTTTGGTTACTTAATCTTAACTTAATCTTTTATTTCTATCACATTAAATACTATTCATTTACCATATCAGGAATCTTTGGGATAAGATTGTTCCAATTATCAAAATTGGATTACTAGTTCAACTGTTATTTAAATGGCCATTTTGTTTGTCAAAATGAGAAACAGAAAGAAATGAGAAATTAAAAATTATACAAAGCTCATAGGTTAATGAACACTAGAGGGAGCCATTTCAGTTTATAATAATGTAGCATACTTTGTATAAAATGCAGTGGATTGCATTTCAGTCATTCTTTCTGATTCCTGATCTTTGTTTCATTATAAACCATGTAATTCATTGAAACACTACAAATGAGTAGTTAAGCAATTTTGCATTGGTTGATTATGTGCAAAATTAATGAAAGGAATTTAAATAAGAGTAAAGAAAAAGGAATCACCCTTATTGAATTTTTTTGGGAAAATTCCTTTTAAATCATCATTATTTTATACATTTTTAATATATAATTTCCCTAGAGAATGTGAAGGTGAACCGGTTTCTTGAACTGCTGCAGTTAATGTGGTGGTAATAATCCCAGTGTGATGTTCGGGGAGGTGTTCCAAAATTGAAAGGTGGTATTCTTCCAAGTTGAGATTATGTGCTGCTTGGTGGTGTTTCCATGTGTCTGCTGTCTTGACCCTGCTGGGTGGTAGAGGTCAAAGGTTTGGAGGATAACTTTAGGCGTCTTGGTGAGTTGCTGCACTGTATCAAACTTTCATCTTTATGAGATGGAGATGTTGCCGGCCGTCCCTAATAACCAAGTGAGTGACTTGCTAGACCTAGGAATCTGTGTTGTTACACAGGTAGACCAGACCGGTAAGGACAGCAGTTCCCATCCCCAAAGTACAGTAGTTCAAAAGTACGTAGCTTTTTCATGACATTCAGTGTTGGTTTCAGCTGTGGCAATGAAACTCTTTCAGTTCCTTAATTAAAAGTTTTTTTGGGTGTTCAGGTACTTGTTTCTGTTGATTTGCGCAAGTGAAGGAGCATTGACATTGTCTACAGTTTAAAATACAAATCCCTTTGTAACTAAATAGCCTTTATTTGTTGATAATGAGAGAATCTTCTTACATTGCTAGATTTTTGGGGATGTCAAGTATGATTAGTTTTGGAGGTTAATGTTTGTATCCAGCACATATCGCTGAAATTCAGCGTAGTCTTCACCTGTGATATAACTACATCAAACATCAGGAGGTTTAGAGGATTTATTACTAATTTACAGCATGATCAACTGATGATGGACCATGTCACAAATATTAGTTTTAATTCCTCAAGTTTCGTGCCTGGCCTTTTTAGATGTGTGTAATTTAATTGACACATACATTCTTACACAAGCTGTTTAATAATACATTTTGGTCCATTGTACAAACAGCAGTGAGGCATGTGCACTGAATCCTTTCCGGTTACCAAATCTTACATTAACAAATATGATGTGAAATGAAAAAGGACTATTGAACATATAGCAAGAAGTTAAATATTTTGTTTAACATTCTCAACTGTAAAAAATTGAAGCACTTGACATCCTTAATTCAGTGGTTCTTCTCTGTTCATCTATATTGGTTATGAGTAGATTGTTTATTTTAGATGAATCAGATGTATTAAAAGTATTTTCAATGTTTTCAGCTATTTCCAGTCCTGCATATTTCTGATTTCTAAAAATCTCAAATGCTCAAAGTTGAATGATGGTTTTTGTTTGCTTTACATGGTTCCCTTGCCAAACATCCTGTGCAGTGGGCATTTATTTTTGTCCTTTTTTTTCATTTATTATATTCAGCTTTTTGTATAAATAATTTTTGTTGAGCTGAAGTGTTATGAGATATGGTCCAAATGCTGGTATATGGAGTTAGGCCACACATCAACCATGTTCTCATTGAATAGAGGAACAGGGTTCCTGAAGCTGAATAGCCTACTCCTTCTCCTATGTATTGATTGGTGCAGGCAGACCCCTTTTTTAGTTGATATCCAGCAGATTAGCAACCTTGAATATCCAAGTAGAGATAACCAATGTCATTTTGGGTACACTGACTACTGGATCATAAATCTCAACCTAGCTCAGAGACTGATCTGAATGTGCTCAAACCTATATCAAAATTTATTGAATTTAAATAGAATATAAAACTTAAAATCAGAATCTATTTAACCCATTCATTTGGTTCCCTGTTCACCATATAGTTTGAGATAACAAGGTGTAGAGCTGGATGAACACAGCAGGCCAAGCAGCATCATAGGAGCAGGAAAGCTGACGTTTCGGGCCTGGACCCTTCATCAGAAATGGGGGAGGGGAAGAGGGTTCTGAAATAAATAGGGAGAGAGGGGGAGGCGGATAGAGGATGGATAGAGGAGGGGATAGGTGGAGAGGAGACAGGCAAGTCAAAGAGGCGGGGATGGAGCCAGTAAAGGTGAGTGTAGGTGGGGAGGTAGGGAGGAGATAGGTCAGTCCAGGGAGGACGGACAGGTCAAGGGGGCGGGATGAGGTTAGTAGATAGGAGATGAGGGTGGGGCTTGAGGTGGGAGGAGGGGATAGGTGAGAGGAAGAACAGGTTAGGGGGGCGGGGACGAGCTGGGCTGATTTTGGGATGCGGTTGGGGGAGGGGAGATTTTGAAGCTTGTGAAATCCTCATTGATACCATTAGGTTGCAGGGTTCCCAGACTGAATATGATTTGCTGTTCCTGCACCCTTCGGGTGGCATTGCAGGAGGCCCAGGATGGACATGTCGTCTGAGGAATGGGAGGGGGAGTTGAAATGGTTCACGACTGGGAGGTGCAGTTGTTTGTTGCGAACTGAGCGCAGGTGTTCTGCAAAGCGGTCCCCAAGCCTCCGCTTGGTTTCCCCAATGTAGAGGAGGCCACAACGGGAACAGCGGATGCAGTATACCACATTGGCAGATGTGCAGGTGAACATCTGCTTGATGTGGAAAGTCTCCTTGGGGCCTGGGATTGGGGTGAGGGAGGAGGTGTGGGGGCAGGTGTAGCACTTCCTGCGGTTGCATGGAAAAGTGCCAGGTGTGGTGGGGCTGGAGAGAAGTGCGGAGCGGACAAGGGAGTCAGGGAGAGAGTGGTCCCTCCGGAAAGCAGACAAGGGTCAGGAGGGAAAACTGTCTTTGGTGGTGGGGTCAGATTGCAGATGGCAGAAGTGTCGGAGGAAGATGCGTTGGATCCGGAGGTTGGTGGGGTGGTACGTGAGGACGAGGGGGATTCTTTTTTAGTTGTTATTGCGAGGACGGCGTGTAAGGGATGGGATGCGGGAGACACGGTCGAGGGCGTTCTCGACCACTGCGGGGGGGGATTTTGTGGTCCTTGAAGAACGAGGACGTCTGAGATGTACGGGAGTGGAAAGCCTCATCCTGGGAGCAGATGCGGCGGAGGCGAAGGAATTGGGAATAGGGGATGGCATTTTTGCTGGAAGGTGCGTGGGAGGAGGTGTATTCTAGGTAGCTGTGGGAGTTGGTGGGCTTGAAATGGATATCGGTTTCTAGTTGGTTTCCCGAGATGGAGACAGAGAGGTCCAGGAAGGAGAGAGAGGTGTTAGAGATGGTCCAGGTGAACTTCAGGTTGGGGTGGAAGGTGTTGGTGAAGTGGATGAACTGTTCGAGCTCCTCGTGGGAGCACGAGGCGGCGCCGATACAGTCATCAATGTAACGGAGGAAGAGGTGGGGTTTAGGGCCAGTGTAGGTACGGAAGAGGGATTGTTCCACGTAACCTACAAAGAGGCAGGCATAGCTTGGGCCCATGCGGGTACCCATGGCCACCCCCTTTGTCTATAGGAAGTGGGAGGAATTGAAAGAGAAGTTGTTGAGGGTGAGGATGAGTTCGGCTAAGCGGATGAGGGGGATTGGTCAGGTCTGTGGGACAGGAAGAAGCGGACGGCCTTTAGGCCATCTGCATGGGGAATATAGGTGTATAGGGACTGGACGTCCATAGTAAAAATGAGGTGTTGGGGACTGGGGAATTGGAAGTTCTAGAGGAGGTGGAGGGCATGGGTGGTGTCACAGAAGTAGGTAGGGAGTTCCTCGACCAAGGGGGTGAAAATGGAGTCTAGGTAGGTGGAGATGAGTTCGGTGGGGCAGGAGCAGGTGGAGACAATGGGTCGACCAGGGCAGTCAGGTTTGTGGAGTTTGGGAAGGAGATAGAAGCAGGCGGTGCGGGGTTGGGGAACGATGAGGTTGGAGGCGGTGGGTGGGAGGTCACCTGATGAGGTTGTGGATGGTTTGGGAGATGATGGTTTGGTGCTCGGGGGTGGGGTCATGATCCAGGGGGCGGTAGGAGGAGGTGTTGGAGAGTTGGCACCTGGCCTCAGCGATGTAGAGGTCAGTGCGCCATACTACAACAGTGCCTCCCTTGTCCGTGGGTTTTCTGGTGAGATTGGGATTGGAGCAGAGGGCTGCACGTTCTGCGGGGGAGAGGTTGGAGTGTTTGAGAGGGGTAGAGAGGTTGAGGCAATTGATGTGTCGACGGCAGTTGGAGATGAAGAGGTCGAGGGAGGGTAGGAGGCCTTGGGGTGGTGTCCAGGAGGCGGGCTTGTGTTGGAGCTAGGAGAAGGGGTCAGTAGAGGGAGGGTTAGTTTCGCAGTTGGAAAAGTAAGCGTGGAGGCGGAGGCGGTGATGGTGGAAAAACTGCTCAATATCCAAGCGTGAGCGGTATTTGTTGATATGTAGGTGGAGGGGGACAACGGTGAGCTCTTTACTGAGGACTGACCGTTCGTCCGCAATATGGGGGAGGTCTGGGGGGGTGGTGAAGACTCGGCAGGGCTCAGTGTTACTGTCTTCTCTGGAGCTGCTGGCTGTGGAGGCAGTGGGCGGAGCATTGGCGTCGGCGGTGGGCGGAGTTGTGTCAGCGTCAGCGGTGTGTGGAGCAGCGTTGGCGGTGGGCGGAGTGGGGTAGGCGGCGGCAGCAGCGGTGATAGTAGTGTCTGTGGTGTTGGTCTCGAAGATGGAGGCGGTGGTTTCAGCAGCGATGGCGTTAGCTGTCCCGGAAGTGGTGTACCCGGCGGTGGCGGATGTGACGTCATCTGTGGGTTCTCCGACAGTGGCCTCATGGCCAATGGCGGCGGGTACATTGTGGGGGAGGTCCTGGGTATGGTAGTGGATTGGGGAGGTGGGGGAAGCCCGTTTTGGGTGATGGGCACCAGTAAATTTACTGTACTTACGGTTTTTAGTGTCCAAAAAGCTGCGTAGAATTGTGAGTTCAGGTTGTGGATCCTACGAAGAATAAAAAACAGGAGAGGTCCTTTGCAGGTCTGGGAGAGGGAGGCTCTAAGCTGGGGTAGTCTAGATTATAGTGCCTGGAGATGTCGGCACATTGCTGCAAGTGTGTGTTTCAGGAGTTGCAGGGAGAAAAGCTTCTGAAGGGTCTCAATGTTCTGAATGTAGATATTGTCACGGTTGGGGCCAAATTGGGAAGGCTTGAATGTGGACTGTAGTCCATTGGGGATGATCTGGTTCCATAGGCAGGTACTAAGAAAGGTGATGTGGCTGTAGTACCTGGTTTGCTTCAGGACATGGTCGAGTAGTTTCAAGGCCGAAGAGATTATGAGAGAGTTGCAGTGGGAGAGAGATCCCCTGAGGTTTGTCCGGAGGGAGGAGGGTAACTTCTTCAGGGTAGGCATTCTTAGAAGGGGCTTTGCAGTGTGGTTAAAATTGTATCAGAGATAATAGGAACTGCAGATGCTGGAGAATCCGAGATAACAAGGTGTAGAGCTGGATGAACACAGCAGGCCAAGCAGCATCATAGGAGCAGGAAAGCTTGTCGTTTCGGGCCTAGACCCTTCTTCAGAAATGGGGGAGGGGAAGAGGATTCTGAAATAAATAAGGAGAAGGGGGAGGCGGATATGATTGGGTTTTCTTGTTACGTTCCAGTTATGAATTATTTACAAAAATTTTTGGCAAGATATGCCTTTTTTTTGTTTTTGATAATTGATATAATGAGCTGATTTGTTCTTTCTGAATCAGGTGGAGGCTCTGGGGATGAAAGTGATGCCCTTAGCATTAATGCTGAAACATACGATAGTGACATAGAACAAAACTGCAATGATCAGGAAGACAGCACAGATGTGATACCTCAGAAAAGTACGGCCGCTCGTGCTGGTGTTGAAGATGAAATACAAAAAGACATTGAAAAGAGCGTAAAGGAGATTTTAGGCCTGTCGAGCTCTATCACGGGGAGACGTCAATCAGCTGGTTCTCCTAATCCTGACAGGGATGGTCTTCAGCCTTCAGCACAGCAACTGGAATTACTTGAGCTGGAAATGCGGGCCAGGGCAATTAAAGCTCTAATGAGAGCTGGTGACACCAAAACACAACCTTAGGAACTAAAACTGTTTGTCCTCCAATGAAGAGAAGGTGTGCTGTGTTGTAACCTTGCGTTGCACGTGGAGTCCAATAGAATTCTCTGATGTTTTCACTCACCCTATTTCCCCCATCCCTCAAATTGGAAATTTACTTCGTGCATCATCTCTGCTAGTAATTTTTTTTATGTTATTCTATTTATCATATTTGAAGTCCATTAGTTAACTATTTTTCAGGATTACGTTATGGATCACAACTTTAGTGTTACAACCACTTTGTAAAAAATGTCATTCTGTGATAATATTCTGTAATATCTTGAATTTGTGCGAAGTTCCTGTATATTGTACCTGAAGGCTGATTGCCTGTTTGTGAAATGGTAAATGGCTTTGCTTCATTTAGTCAAATATTTACATCCTAATGATGATGTCGATGTTGAGATGTTTGTCAACTTTTAACTAATGGGAAACGAATACGCATTTGTGTAAAGTCTTACCATTCAATTTGAGCCAGCATTTTGGAGGAAACGTCAGAAGGGGAAACAAATCTCATGATTTAAAGAGTAAAAGATAATATTTAAAATGTGTGTTAAGATATGTCTTGTCATGCTGAGCACTGTTATAAAATTACAATGGTTTTGAATGTCATTCTTTGAGCATACCTGACTATAGTAAGAGGTCATTTTTTTAAAGCCCCAGTTGAAGTGGGTAATGTTCTAAATTGAGTGTATCAAAAAATATTTAAATAGGATCTTAAGCATAGAAACCAGGTGCATTTTTGGAGCAAGGAGCTCTCCCAAATACCGAATATTTGGATCTTGTATTCATAATGTAGAAATAGCCTGGGAGTATATTTACCCAGTTAACTTTTTCAACAAGAGAAAAGTGGAGTAAAAATTGAAATTAAGACTACTCCTGTTTTATTTACTTTTTTTAAGGTTAACTTCAACACACTGCAGATATAGTATGCTGGCCTATGGTTGCAATAGATCAGTGGAATTAGAGATATATATTTTTCAGTATAGTGGGGCATGAAGCAATCAATTCCTAAATGATCTGAAATTGCCCATTGAAAATATGTAAAATATATTTTAATTTGATGAGAGAAGTCCTATGGTTTCTTTTGCTGAAATCTCTATTTTCGAGATTAGTTCTTAGAATTCTGCTTCCAATTCAGCTTAGATTTGAAAACATACTGTATTTAGATATTTTTCTGATCAACCTTTCAGAAATCTTCTGACAAACTTCTGAAGCAGCTGGGACTTGAACCCAGGCCTTCCAGCCCAGAAATGGGGAAATACCATCGTCCACAGAGCCCTAATACTCTAGGTTTATATAATAGAAGAGTGTTGCATTATCTTAAAACTATTTTTGCAAACAGTTGCTTGTTATTTTAGGAAATGTATTATTTCTTGATTGAAAAGTTTTTTTTCATTAGGAAAACACCCCATTACTTTTAATTTTTGAAAATCCTGTGCTACAGATAGTATCAAACTTTATATCCCAATTTTGCTCCTTTAAGCAGGACGGAACAGAATTTGCCACAATATTGAAAGTGGCCAATTTAGATAAAAAGCATTTATCTAAATGCAACAGAGCAATTATTTCACCCACTGTCAGATTTCCGAACATTCCCCTAGAAAACAGAATGGCATTTTCTAGTGTTTACATCAGTTGTGGGTTGTTGTCATTCTCTCAGCTGTCTGTATTCAAATATAATTAAACTCCAATTTTTTTTAATAACTTGTATGCTTATGTTTAATACTGGGTTGGTTTGGATTATACAGGCTTGCTTTACCTAACCAACTAGTAATTGTAAATGAGTTGGCATTCACACCTGGATGACTGAAGTACTATTTTCAATATGAATTTGGCCCCATGGTATTTTTAATAAGATCAACAATTAGTATTAAATTCATTAGCTTACAAAGTCATATTAACGCAAGCTCACTGAGAACCCTTAATGGACGTGCCAAAGACTTTTAGTGTCATACAGCACAGAAACAGACCCTTCGGTCTAACCAGCCTATGCCGACCATAAATAAACTCGTCCCACCTGCTTGTCCTCGGCCCATATCCCTCCAAATATTTCTTATGCATGTAGTTGTCCAAATGTCTTTTAAATATTGTAACTGTACCGGCATCCACCACTTCCTTTGGAAATTCGTTCCACAGACAAACTACTGTGTAAAAAGTTTTCCCTCCTGTCTTTTTTAAATCTCCCTCCTCTCACCTTCTTGAAATCCTCCACCCTAAGGAGAAAATTGCCATTCACCACCTCACTTCAAATCAAAATTGAGTACTTTTAAAATTTAAGTACACATTTGATTTTCTTTCCATTCCTTCCCTTTGTTTTCTATATTTGCTTTTAAATCTACCCATCTAATTGTTCTGAATTTAATCTTTTTTTGATAGCTCTCTATGGTCTGGTTGGAGACATCCCACTGATAATTATATCGTCCCAAAGATTGATCAGAACCTAGAGCGGTAGTTTTTTGATAAATCTCAGCTTGGACACAACATAAATCATAAATATTACCTTTTTATTATTCAGGATGTCGAGAGCAGTTAAGGCCTGTAAATTGTTGAAATATTATCATTTTTTTTGTTTAAGGCAACTTTCTGGTTTTGTTGTTTTGAGTTCTGGAATGGAATCATAGAATCCCTCCAGTGTGGAAACAGACCGTTCAGCCTAATAAGTCCACTTATTAGGCCATTCTGTCTCTGAAATGCATCTCACCCAGACTCACACCCACCAAACCCTATCCCTGTATTTTCCATAGCTACTTCACCAAACCTGCACATCACTGAACACGACAGGCAATTTAGCATGGCCAATCCACCTAAACAGTACACCTTTGGACTGGGGGAGGAAACCTATGCAGACACAGTGGGGAATGTGCAAACAACATACACACACACACCTACCTAGCATGGAACCCAGGTCCCTGGCACTGTGAGGTAGCAATGCTAATCACTGCGCCACCATGCTGCCCCAACTCAGCCCCAGAAAGACAACTAGCATAGAATTGAAGATATTTTGATTGAATGTAAAATAAGACAAAAGTGCAAGTAGGACCAAATAGCTCAAAAATTAAAAATATACTTTTAGGAGAGAAGAATTCAGTTACGTTTTAAGCAGGTTTTATGAAGTCAGTACCTCAGGTGACCTCCCACCCACCGCCTCCAACGTCATCGCTCCACAGCCCCGCACCGCCAGCTTCTATCTCCTTCCCAAAATCCACAAACCTGAATGCCCTGGTCGACCCATTGTCTCCACCTGCTCCTGCTCCTGCCCCACCGAACTCATCTCCACCTACCTAGACTCCATTTTCACCCCCTTGGTCCAGGAACTCCCGACCTACGTCCGTGACACCACCCACGCCCTCCACCTCCTCCAGAACTTCCAATTCCCCGATCCCCAACACCTCATTTTTACTATGGACGTCCAGTCCCTATACACCTATATTCCCCATGCAGATGGCCTAAAGGCCCTCTGCTTCTTCCTGTCCTGCAGAACTGACCAATCCCCCTCCACCGACACCCTCATCCGCTCAGCCGAACTCGTCCTCACCCTCAACAACTTCTCTTTCAATTCCTCCCACTTCCTACAGACAAAGGGGGTGGCCATGGGTACCCACATAGGCCCAAGCTATGCCTGCCTCTTTGTAGGTTACGTGGAACAATCCCTCTTCCGTACCTACACTGGCCCTAAACGGCACCTCTTCCTCCGTTACCATCTCGAACACTTCTCGCTCTCCTTCCTGGACCTCTCTGTCTCCATCTCGGGTAACCACCCAGAAACCGATGTCCATTTCAAGCCCACTGACTCCCACAGCTACCTGGAATACACCTCCTCCCACCCACCTTCCTGCAAAAATGCCATCCCCTATTCCCAACTCCTTCGCCTCCGCCGCATCTGCTCCCAGGATGAGGCATTCCACTCCCGCACATCTCAGATATCCTCATTCTTCAAGGACCACAACTTCCACCCCGCAGTGGTCAAGAACACCCTCGACCGTGTCTCCCGCATTTCCCGTAACTCATCCCTCACACCCCGTCCCCGCAATAATAACCAAAAAAGAATCCCCCTCGTCCTCACGTACCACCCCACCAACCTCCGGATCCAACGCATCATCCTCCGACACTTCCGCCATCTGCAATCTGACCCCACCACCAAAGACATTTTTCCCTCTCCACCCTTGTCTGCTTTCCAGAGGGACCACTCCCTCCGCGACTCCCTTGTCCACTCCACACTCCCCTCCAGCCCCACCACACCTGGCACTTTTCCATGCAACCGCAGGAAGTGCTACACCTGCCCCCACACCTCCTCCCTCACCCCAATCCCAGGCCCCAAGAAGACTTTCCACATCAAGCAGATGTTCACCTGCACATCTGCCAATGTGGTATACTGCATCCGCTGTTCCCGTTGTGGCCTCCTCTACATCGGGGAAACCAAGCGGAGGCTTGGGGACCGCTTTGCAGAACACCTGTGCTCAGTTCGCAACAAACAACTGCACCTCCCAGTCACCAACCATTTCAACTCCCCCTCCCATTCCTCAGACGACATGTCCATCCTGGGCCTCCTGCAATGCCACAATGATGCCACCCAAAGGCTGCAGGAACAGCAAATCATATTCAACCTGGGAACCCTGCAGCCTAATGGTATCAATGTGGATTTCACAAGCTTCAAAATCTCCCCTCCCCCAACCGCATCCCAAAACCAGCCCAGCTCGTCCCCGCCTCCCTAACCTGTTCTTCCTCTCACCTATCCCCTCCTCCCACCTCAAGCCGCACCCCCGTCTCCTATCTCCTAACCTCATCCCGCCCCCTTGACCTGTCTGTCCTCCCTGGACTGACCTATGTCCTCCTTACCTCCCCACCTACAGTCACCTTTACTGGCTCCATCCCCGCCTCTTTGACTTGTCTGTCTCCTCTCCACCTATCCTCTCCTCTATCCATCTTCTATCCGCCTCCCCCTCTCTCCCTATTTATTTCAGAACCCTCTTCCCCTCCCCCATTTCTGATGAAGGGTCTAGGCCCGAAACGTCATGCTTTCCTGCTCCTATGATGCTGCTTGGCCTGCTGTGTTCATCCAGCTCCACACTTTGTTATCTCAGTGCATTGTTTGAGTTTTGCATTAGATTTGTGTCTTACACCTTAGACCAGTAATTGAACACAACAAAGTTAATAGGATGAATATTTCCTCTACTTGTAGATTTTAAGGCAAATGTAGCAAATATATAGGTGACTTCAACCCAATTCCTCATGACTCTAGCTCAACGCACGCAACTATGGACAATTTCATTGACCGATGCCACAAAGTTTATGCAGGAAGAAAATAATATTTATCGTGTAATTTTTGTGACCTCTTTTGAAGGTTGTGCCTAAAGCTTGTTATTGGAACAGAGTGAAGGGAATTGGCTTTGGTCTGCCAGCACTTGGCTGACCCCAGTGGGGAAAAAAATTCAAGCCTGCCATGCACATCTTTTGTATTGACCACAAGTTCTAAAAGTGAAAAGATAAACTTCAGTCATTTAGATAGAAAAAGCCTTGCTGACTGGTTGAGCATATATTTTCCTATCCTAATTGTCCAGAGGACAATTAAGACACAGCGCCATGCTTTGGGTCTGGAGTCACATGTAGACCAGTCTGGATGAAGATGGTAGATCTTCTTCCTCAAGGACATTAGTGAAACAAATGGTGTTTTACAACAATCGATGTTGGTTCAGCTAGCCTTTTTACACCAGATTTTTATTTCCACTCAGTAGTTTGGCAAAATTGCAGAATAATTCCAGTGTAACAGCATGCATTTTCAGGCAATGATGACACAACTGTTTAAGGAAAAGTGATCCTAAAACTGCTGTTTTTTAAAATTCATACACGAGAGGAGGGTGTCGCTGGTTAGGTCAGCAATTATTGCCCATTGCCCAGAGGGCAGTTAAGAGTCAACCACATTGCTGTGGGTCTGGAATCACATGTAGACCAGTCCAGATAAGAATGGCAGTTTCCTTCCCTAGAGGTCATTAGTGGACCAGATGGATTTTTCCGACCATTTACAATGAATGCATAGTCATCATGAGAGACTCAATCCCAGATTTTTTAAATTTCATTTGAATTCCACTACCTGCCGTGGGAGTATTTGAACCTACGTCCCTAGAACACTACCTGAGTCTCTGGATTCACAGCCCAGCAATAATACCATGAGGCCATTGCCCACCTAAATTACTGAGGGTTACTGTTTGTGACATTTTTATCAATAGCCATATCCAGTATGCTTCATCACAAAAGCCTCAAACAGAATCTTCAGAAATAACATGATGAGACTAAAAATGTGAAAGACCAACAATACAAATCAATTAATTTTACCAACCAGATGAAACTAATGGATCAAAAAATATACTCTTATTTACTGTGAATTTCAAAGTATCATCTGAAAACAAGAAATATATCAATATTGATGGATCAAGTCAGGCTTCTCAATAAAATTGAAATTGTCAGACTGCCACAGTACTTTACTACCTTAAACTGAAATTCAATATATATTGTTTTGGTGGGTTTCCTTATTAATCTAAGCTCTTAATACTGCTGATGTGACATTGCACATTCCTAAGGCATCACATGCCCATAAAGATGGTTATCATATGGTCAAGTACATGCACCTGCCAGCCAATGCCTCGCTAAACTCCCCGTCCTCAGCTATCCTAAGCAGTCATCGTTAATGGACAAGTTGATCATTTTGCTGGTATCAAGTTGGAAATGTTTTTGCTTTTTATTACAATGCAAGCTGCCTTTCTTGCTTAGTAATCAACTTTACTTGTCAATTTCTTCTCCCCAGTACTTCCCCAATTACTCAATGTTAAACAAAACAGTTCATTTAAACACTGCAGTTAAAATACTACCAAAAGAAAAGGGAATTTAACTCTATTAGAAACTTAGAATAATAGATACAGTAACTATTACCAATTAACTGTTTGAATGTCGCAACATCCCATAAACACAACCTTTAGCAAAAAAGGCAAATTCAGACATACATTCTCACATGCAGTTCTCCAATCTAGGAGGAAATAGAATCATTGAGAAAATTTAGAGAGAGTAGCAGCTAGGAGGGCAACGTTCACTGTAGCTTCCAAATCTGTTGAGACCACAATAGCTTCTGATGCTACTCAGAAATCCTGATCTGAGAGAGTTGGTCACACCCATTCAGGCTGCATTAATAAAAAAAACCCAAGGCCTCCCAAGCTGTTTACTCAAGTGGTCTTCCTTTGATGCCTCTCATTCAATCTCTTAAGAGAAAATAGGACTTTTAAAGCTACAGCATCATCACACTATGTTGAAAGAGCAAGGGAGCTCTTCCCACATCACCTGGCCAAATATTCATTTCATAACCAACCTCATTAAATGTGTGATCAACAATGACTAGATTTCAAAGTTCTTTTGGACAAAGAGTTTGAGCAAGGTGCCGCATAAATAAAAGCTTCTGTAGCATTAGTTTTTCCCAAACTATGCTGACTGCAGACGTTGCTTCAACCTGCAGGAACAACTAGACATCACAGCTTGCCTGAAATAATGTTTATTGCCAATAAACCACTGATCACAAAGGCTGATTAAACCTTTGTGTTTTGCCCCATGCCCACACTTTCCCACCTCTTAACTAGTAGCCCAGTTTCCCCTCCCTGAGGTCATTTTCAAAGTTTCAAACCTGCCTTAAGCTAAAGATATTTTGCCCTTTGCCATGTTTCCATCTCTGTTTTAAGTTCTGCTTGTCCTTTGTCCTTCTAGATTTGTATCAGAAGTAAAGGTTACATTGGATCTGAGGAGTAAGCTAATAGCTATTTTTAATTCCATATTTAAGATTGTTTGAGATCCTAATAAGTGAATACACTGGTTTTGTACTCTCCTGGATACTGTCCCTTGTATCAACTGATCACAGTACACATTGGTTCAGAAGCATTTGTAACTTGTGAATTGTTTAATTATTAATAAATCATCTTGAGCAATAACCAATATTAAAGAAAGAACTTTACTCATGCCCTCAAAACATAAGAACTATATAGGAGTAGGCAATTCAGCCCCTTGAGACTTCTCTGCCATTCAATACAATCACCATTGGTCTTATCTCAGCCTCAACTCCACTTTCCTGCCTGCTCTCTATAACTCTCCAAACCATTACTAATTAAAAAATCTGCCTCCTCCTTAAATTATTTCCATATCCTGGTTTCCACCACATTCTGGGGTCGTGAATTACCCTGAAATTCTTCTAAATCATTTACTTCAGCCACTCTCTGTGGTAATGAGTCCTATATCTCAGAATGACGCAAAGCACCAATGGAATATTTTGAATTAATGTCCAAATTGTGCAGGCAAATATGTAAATCTGTACAGAGCAAGAACCACAAATGACAAATTAATGATAATCTAATTTTTGTGTATGTGTATGTAGTTGGTCAGATGATGAACATTTCCAAGAAAACCAGGAAATCGCCTTGGTCTTCAAATAGTACCATTTTAGTTTCAGCTGAACAGACAGCTTGGTTTCAGTTATCTGGACTGGACTTCTGAGAGTACAGCTAGTTTCAGTACAGCATTAAAGCCTCAAAGCTATGTTATGTACTCAAATCCTGGATTGGAGTTTGAAAAAGGTACTACCAACTGAGATGATTTAGCGCTTGTTAACTGATAATTTTGTTTTTTTCTAGAATTTCAGATCTAAGTAGTCTAGTGAAGGATAGGCTCCCCATTTTTTTGTGATGGATTAAGTTTTAAACACTGGTCCATTCAACTGATGCTCAAGTTAATACAAACACAAATGGGAAACCCAAAGTATTTTGGACTCCCTATCAGCTCAAGGATGTCCGATTTGAGCTCCATTCTGTGTCAGATGTTTTCACAAATCCTCTTTTTCCCATCACCCATATGTTTACTGACCTACATATCAACTTCCAGTCAGTTGATGCTTTTTTTTTAAGAAAAAGCTCAAATCTGATCTCAAATCCTTGGCTGTCCCCTTAGCTTCTCTGTAATTCCCTGCAGATCACAACTTCTAATCACCATTCAATTCCAATTCTAGTCTTTTAAATAGGATCACATGGGATGTGCAGAATGGAGGCATGCCAAATGGCCCAACCAGTTTATACTGGTGCTTATGCCCTACTCAAGCCTTGTCCTGTTTCTCTTCTGTTTAAATTTATCATAATCATAAGCTTTGTCTCCTTCACCATATGCTTGTCTAGCTTCCCCTTAAATGCATCTAAACTATTCAGTTCAGCCACCCTTTGTGTTCGTGAGTTCCATATCATGCCACTCCTTAGAAAAACAAGTTTCTTCTATGTTCCCAACTAGATTAATTGGTCACTTCATGTGTTGATGAATTTTAACTATGCTCTCCCCCACTCCCTGTACTAATCAGAACCTTGCAGAATTTAAAGATCCTTCCTTGGCCACACCTGAGTCTGTTTTGTAGAGATGAGAGTGATCCAGACTGTCTTTCCATTTTTGATGTGCAGACCTACATATTGCTTGTGAAACTCTGCATGCTCTCTTTCTCTGCAGCCTTTCTAATAAAATGGCAGCCAGAACTACACACAGTACTCTGTGGTCTACACAAGGGTTAGTATAATTTCCTGACTTTTCAGTTCAATTCCTCTAGAAATGCAATCTAGTGATAGCATTGTGTTTATAGAATCCCTGCAGTGTGGAAGCAGGCTGTTTGGTCCATCCTGTCCACACCAACACTCCAAAGAGCATCTCATCCATACCTACACTCCTACCTTATCCCTGTGACCCTACATTTCCCGTGGCTAATCCACCTAGCCTACACATCCCTGCACACAATGCATTTAGCATAGCAATAGTCCTAACGTGCACATCTTTGGACTGTGGGAAGAAACAAGAACGTCCAGAGGACCCCAAGCAGACATGGGATGAAAGTGCAGACTCCACGCAGACAGTTGCCTGAGGCTGGGATTGAGCTTGGGTCCCTAGCACTGTGAGGCAGCATTACCAACCACTGAGCCACCCTGTTGCTTGTTCACCTGTGGTGCTACTTTCAGCGATCTGTGAATTTGTACTCTGACATTCAATTGTTCTTCTACCCGGCCCTCCCCCACCCATTACACTGTACAGGAAATAAGTGACATGCCTATTCATGCTACTGAAATAGATAATCTCCCATTCATACCTGTTGAATTTCACTTGCCGATTGCTCCTCTTCTGCAAGTTCATTCATGTTCTCCTGTAACTTATGCAGTCCGGCTTGGTAATGAAGAACAACCACACCAACCAAATTTTAGCGATATTTCTGCAAATTTAGAAATTGTGTTATTAATTTTTAAGCTTTCCCAGTTTTACTCATTCCACAATTGGAATGTGCCATCAGGTAGCTGGCCTAAGCTTTGGAATTTTCTGTCCAGCCCTCTTTGTCTCTCTTTCTTCCTTTAGGAAGAAGTGAAATATTTTCCTACGTTAAATGTGTTATATAAATGCAAGTTATAGTTCAAATAAATATAGAAAATAAATGGCAAATTAAATATTCTCTTGTGACACCTGTGCCTGAGGCGCAATGAAAGTGGATATGAGAATAAGTCTGAACATTTTCCCTCCTTACTATCCCTTGCACAAAAGAAATTACTTGTGTAATGACGTATTAAACCTCAGGACTTCTAAAAACATTCTGCAGTCACTTTTTAAATGTTCTCACTTGTCCAGATTTAGGACAATGCAGTAACCAATTTGCTCGTAGCAATTATGAAAACAAAAAATGCTGCAGAAACTCAGCAGGTCTGGTTGATAGAAAAACAGTGACGAAGAATAGTTCTGAGTCTGAGAGATTCTCCAGCGTTTTCATATTGTCTGGAAAACATTTAAATCCAGCATTTTTTGGTTTTGCTTCAGATTTCCAATATGTGCAGTGTTTTGCTTTAATTTACACACAGTAATATCTCCCAAACAGCAATGAGATAAATGACAAGATAATCTGTCAATGATGTTGATGGGGGCGTAAATATCAACCAGCTATTACGAGAACTCCCCATTTCTTCAAGTAGTCCTGTGGAATTTGTTTGGGAGGGCAGACAAAACTTCAGTTTAATAGCTTATTGGAAAACTGCTACTTCTAACAATAGTGTTGCCTCAGCCCTGCACAGGCATTTCAGTCTGGATTATCTGCGAAATCTCTGGAGTAGAGTTTAAACCTTCCAACTCAAGCAGGATCACTACCATTGACTCAAGCACATATTGCTGAGATGCCTGGTAACAGATAGATGATTTATATTAGATTACAAATGCAAAACCTAGATTCCTGAAGTTTTTTTTTTAATTGTTGTTACTTGTGTTTTCATTTTGCCATGAAGTGTTTTGTACAAGGTTTTGCCTTGGTCGTAAGAGAAATTTTGTATGCAAAACAGATTTTTGTTATACATGCAGATTAGGTGATGCTGTAATTAGACAAGCCAATGTTCATTTACATATGCAATTAAGCTTTTTTTTGATACACAAAAGATTGTGTTACTTTCATGCTTCATCTATGTGAAAATCAGATGATCCATCATAACAGAACTAATAGTACAACGTATTTCAGACATCCTGTAAAACATGAGAAAGGGTTTAGTTTTAGAATACAATAAAATGGGCAGTTATCCTCATAATGAGTTTTGCTGATTTGATTTTGAATAGTTTCAAAATTCCTGTCCTATTTTAATTTTCCATATGCTGAATTTAAATGTTTTCCAGACAATATGAAACAATCCATTTGGAACAAAAGCTCTTAACGCAGTAATTTCATATTACACAATTGGGTTTGAATAGATCAAAAGGAAGTGCCTTAATATGGGTCACTGCAGAAATCCAGGGACTTCTCTTTGTCACAATGGACCAATAGTTGTCACAGCACTTCCCAATCTATCCACTAATCAGATAACATTTATACTTCAGAAGACCTTTTACATTGATAGTGTAAGATTACATTCTGGTTAAAATGGTTTTGAGAAAATATTATTTTGATAGTATTCCTTAAATAAAACATGCTCTGCCATATACAGTGGCGCAGTGGCTCAGTGGATAGCACTGCTGTCCTACAGCGCTAGGGACCCAGATTTGTTTCCAGCCTCGGACAACAGTCTGTGTGGAGTTTGCACATTCTCCCCGTGTTTGCATGGGTTTCCTCCGGGTGCTCTGGTTTCCTCCCACAGTCCAAAGATGTGCGGGCTAGGTGGTTTGGCCATGCTAAATTGTTTATAGTATCCAGGGATGTGCAAGCTAGGTGGATTAGCCATGAGAAAGGCAGGGCTACAGGGTTATGGAGGGGGGCTGAGGGTTGAGGCTGGGTAGGATGCTCTTTGGAAGATTGGCATGCACTTGAGGGGCTGAATGGCCTGATCCCATACTGTCGGGAGTTCTACGATATGTGGACTAGTTCAGTCTTTCAGCCACCATCTCCTTTCATGTTTTGATATACAGTATTCCAATATATTTTTCATTTATTGTGGGCTTCACTTGTCGTTGTTTCCGATTGGAATCTTGGGTCTGGTGAAAAATTAACATATTTGCAGTGACACCTTTCTTCTCTTGGGACCTCTACTCCCAGCTGTACCTGTCCCACCTAAACTGCAACAGTGGACCTTATCACCAAGCCACATATCTCAATTTTCACCATGGTCCTCTGGAACTTTCTCCTCCCAGGAGTGCTGTATTTCATTTCTTTTGATAGTCTAATATATTCCTACTATTTTCTCACTTATTCCCCAAACCGTCAAGCCCATGCTAAGTCAAAACAAAGAACTGCGGATGCCGGAAATCTGAAACAAGATCAGAAATTGCTGGAAAAACTACGCAGGTCTGGCAGCATCTGTGGAGAGATAATAAGAGTTAACTTTTCTGAGTCCTGTGACTCTTCTTCAGAATTAACTCTTGTTTTCTTTCTGAAGATGCTGCCAGAACTGTTGAGTTTCTCCAACAGTTTCTGTTTCTGTTCCCAATTCTAAGTTTGTGTCACATCATATTCCATCTACCATGTTTTAGCCCACTTGCCTAACCTGCCTATCTCCCTACGTAAAGTAAAAGGTGAGGTCGCCAAAGCTCATCAGAGAGAGACTATTGTTGGTGGTTTAACCTGAGGGTCATCATGCTTCAGGTGAGGGGAGAGGTTGAGAAGGAGAGTCCTTCATGGTAACTTCAGCCAGTTGTAGACTCTATGTGTCATCCTCATCACTTGCCTTCCCATCTATTTTTATGTTAAAAGCAAGTTTGGCAACAGTACACTCACTTTGCCACTTTCCAAGTGGGGAATAGATATCATAAACAATCACGGTCCTGGCACAGATCCCTGTAGCACACCATTCCTTACAGGTTGCCATCCTGACATGGCCATCAACGTGTTGTTTATTTAGACCTTATACATGTAGATCTTAGGAGGCAAATGTATATAATGTGTAATATTAATTCAATACAGGAGTGAGTAAAAATTGGCTCCAGCTTTATCCTACACCATCTGGTTTTCTGGAGTATAACAGTAAGGACATATATTTCCTTAGTAAGATAAAAATGAAAAGAAAAAGTATTGAGTAGGCAAGGTGAAATGTCATCATGAGCAAACACTTTGGATTCAATCTTTTGTCAGGATAATGCAAGATAAAACATTCCTGTTCATGCATAATATTACACAGACTGCAAAAGTAGTTGAAATATATATAGTCAAAGCTTGTAAAGTGCAAATAAAAATCTGCTTCATGTTCCTCACTCAGTGTCGAGTTGTGTATCTCTAAACCTCTCGAGGATCTTCAGTTCCACCTGATGGATTTCTAAGGCAGAATTCTTGAGAAACAGGCTTGAGCAATCCTGGAATTTCTTAAGAAAATTGCTCAGCAAATCATGAAACAGATTTCAGAACTGGCCCTCTACCCCAAGAGGTAGCTGAATTCATTAGGAACAGGTAATGAACATTTAGTCATCGTATTACTTGTTGATGAATAAAACCCATTGTCTATAACAGCCAAGGTACTCTGGGGAATCAGGCTCATTGTCTGGAAAGAAATAAAGTTCAGACACATCCATAATTCATTTCTTTAGATCAATCAAAGAGTCGACTATTTTGACCTTCTTGGATTTATTTAATTCCTCAAGCAGTTTCTTTCCCTGCCTACCATCCATTGCAAAGACCTGATATGAAGAATACACCACTAAAATAATAGCACTGTTGTTGTTATCAACTCTGAAACATTTCATTCCGTTGACCATCAGGGAAATCTGAAAACTATAATAATTTTTTAACAAGAAACACTCTTTATCCTTTCCATGTATTGTACCTTCCATTAGTGTCGAATGGAATATTCAGCAGAACATGTGCTCTGTGCTTTTCTGATTTTACATTAAAAGCCTCAATGAGATCTCTTAAAATATTTTAACACTCTTTCTGATCTCATCGCTTCTTCCTGTGGTACTCTTCTTGGTTCAGTTTATTGCCTCTTTAAGGTCAATGGCAACAGTGTCCTTAAATCCCTCACAATCTACTTTCTGGGGATTACCATTAATCAGGAGCTAAACTGAACTGATCATACAAGTACGGGGCTGGATGAACACAGCAGGTCAAGCAGCATCATAGGAGCAGGAAAACTTGACGTTTCAGGCCTAGACCCTTCATCAGAAATGGGGGAGGGGAAGAGGGTTCTGAAATAAATAGGGAGAGAGGGGGAGGCGGATAGAGGATGGATAGAGGAGAGGATAGGTGGAGAGGAGGCAGACAAGTTGAAGAGGCGGGGATGGAGCCAGTAAAGGTGAGTGTAGGTAGGGGGGTGGGGAGGAGATAGGTCAGTCCAGGGAGGACAGACAGGTCAAGGGGGCGGGATGATGTTAGTAGATAGGAGATGGGGGTGTGGCTTGAGGTGAGAGGAAAAACAGGTTAGGGAGGTGGAGATGAGCTGGGCTGGTTTTGGGATGCGGTTGGGGGAGGGGAGATTTTGAAGCTTGTGAAATCCACATTGATGCCATTGGGCTGCAGGGTTCCCAGGCTGAATATGATTTGCTGTTCCTGCAGCCTTCGGGTGGCATCACTGTGGCATTGCAGGAGGCCCAGGATGGACACGTCATCTGAGGAATGGAAGGGGGAGTTGAAATGATTCGCGACTGGGAGGTGCAGTTGTTTGTTGCGAATTAGCATTGTTAATTAGCATCCTACCTAACACCTTCAATAATTAACATCTCCCCCCCGGCAACCCCAGAACGCCAGGAGACACAGTGGTAACAGTGTATGCCATTGACGAGATGCACTGCAACTGCTCATCAAGGCTCCTTAAAAAATACCATCCAAACCTGTACCCTCTATTGCCTAGAAGAACAAAGCCTGCAGATAGATGGGTACATTCCCTCCTCAACAACACTGAGTGTGCGTACACCACGTCGAATAAAACAATTCGAGAAGTTGGGTCATCTCCACCAAGAACAAGCAAGATTGCCAAAGGCAGTCAGAGAATGGCTAAATAAATGCTAGCTTTGACCACAATGCCCACATCCCATGAATTAATTGTTAAAGTTCTCATGGTGTGGTACTCTGACTGAGACTGTCAGCTTGTTACTAAGGAATTAGAAAAACCAGTTAAATACGCACATCCTGCTGGTGTGGTGTGGCGTGCGGAGCTATAGTATATATATCACCAAATAGACACTGCAACAAAACCCAAACAAATTATACCTTGGCTGAAAGAGTTACAGTCATTCAATCATTCACTATTTCTGGAAGGAGACAGTAATTGTTTGCACCTGCTCAAGTGCTATGATATAAATTAAAAACATTGCATGATTTTTGTAAAATGCTAAACATGTACAATTTTCTACAAAAGCTTTTATTAAATAACATCTTTGATTCAGAAAAAAAACCCAAGTAATTTTAGTGGAATACAAAGAAGTGACATAAATTAGGACATGTCAGGAGAAGGTATCAAAGGCGGCTTAAAGGGATGTTTTATTTTAAGAAGTATCTTAGAACAAGATGGAATAATGGCAGCTAAGCATTTGGACTTATGAAAGGTCATCTTGGTGCTGCTTTCTCATTAGAGAGAGAGACAACTGGTGATGGTTTAACCTCAGGGTCACCATGCCTCAGGTGAGGGGAGCAGTTGAGAATGAGAATCCATTATGGTAACCTCAGCTGACGTGAGTATTGAACTCACACTGTTGGTATCACTCTGTGTCACAGACCAGCAATCCAGCCATCCAAGTTAACAAACATGCATAATTGTAGGGCTTATAGAGCTTTGGTGATTTGGACATTGCTGTCAGTGATGGGACAAAGAGGTGAAGATTCAAAAGAAGCTAGAGGTGGAGGCATTGAGGATCAAACAGGAAAAGTTATAGAGCTCAAGGAGATGAATAGTGATAAAGCCTTGAAGTGATTTAACTCTGAGGAACGGTACTCTAATTTTGATACAGGTGAAAGAAAGATGGACAGCGTTCATGGGCAACCAGGAATTTTGTGAGGGATAGGATACCTGCCACAGAGTTTTGGGTGACAGTCAGAGGGTGAAAGGTCCGAATCCAGCGAAGGAATTCAGTAATTGAATCAAAACCGCAAGACCTGCAGATGCTGGAAATCAGAAATTTGAAAAAACAGAAATTGCTGGAAAAGCTCAGCAGGTCTGGCAGCGCCTGTAGAGAGAAATCAGAGTTAACGTTTTGGGTCCAGAGATCCTTCTTCATAACAGTTCTGAGGAAGGGTCATTGGACCCGAAACATTATCTCTGATTTCTCTCTACAGATGCTGCCAGACCTGCTGAGCTTTTCCAGCAGTTTCAGCGAATTGAATAATTGAATGTGCAGATTATTAAGGCCTGGATGAGAATTATTCTGGCCATGGAGGTAGAAATAGATTCTGATAGAGAGGTTATAGAATTGAAAGTTCTGTCCAGGGTCAAGCAAGTCACCAAGGTTACATACAGATTCATTTCTCCATTCAGTGGCTAGTAAGAGATGCAACCATTAGCAAGTTTATGGAGATTGTGGCAACAAAATTCAGAAATTGTAACTTTTCCAAATATAGAAGTAACAGAGGAATTGAATGAGGTGTTGGAGAGAGATCTGGTTGTCATCTCCACACATGAGGAAGGTGACCCAACATTCGGTCATTATTTAGTCAAGGGGCCAAGGGTAGAGCTTTTGTATCACTCAAGTATTAGGCTTGTGGGTTCTAACTGAGAATCCATTAAAGCAACACCGTGACTATGATTCAATAGAGAGTGGAACCAAGTGAGGGGCAACATCACTGAACTGGCCAATGAAAGAGAGACATTGAAGTTGTTAAACAAGCCAAAGGCTGCAAGTGGGTTGAGATGGATGAGATGGAACAATACACCATGATCAAACGCAAGAAATGCAAGTTGTGACAGATTTAGAATGATTTCAGTGCTGGAGGACAAACAGAAGCTAGTGAGGAAGATCGAATAGTTTGTTGCAGCACAAGCATGAATGGATTTGGGTGGTGATGGCATATTCAATGGCTTTGACAGGGGTTTAGAGGGTAGAGATTGGACAGTAGTTTACATTTAGAGTGGGGTTGCAGGTAGTTAATTTAAGCAAGGTATAGTTGATAGTGGAGTCTAAAAGGAAGGGGTAGCATGCTCAAGGAGTGGAGGGCATTTATAATTGGAGCCAAGTAGGAAGTTTGAGTAATTTGTATCCTGTATAAAATGTATCCTGTGTTCTGAGGAAGGGTCACCGGACCCGAAGCGTTAACTCTGTTTTTTTCCTTCACAGATGCTGCCAGACCTACTGAGCTTTTCCAGCAACTTTGTTTTTGTTCCTGATTTACAGTATCCGCAGTTCTTTTGGTTTTTATTAGGCAATTTGAGTTATCAGGCATTTAGTGAGAATGGAATTGAGAAAGTAGTGGATAAGTGGAGGAAATGGGACACAGCTAAAGGTTCGGACTTGGAGTGAGATGGAGGGTAGGCTTAACATTGTATGAAAGAGAAAGGTTGGATGACAACAACAGAGTTGAATTGTCACGGTTTTAGAGTATAATAATGCGCAGGCTTCCTTGTCAATGATAGTGCGCATTTCTTTGCGTTAAAATAGATACAACTTTATTTTAATTAGAAAAAGAATTACAATAAAATATGCCATTATACCAACAGATGATTGCAATGAAACTAATGCTTAATCATGGAATATTTTCTTAAAATGAATGAAAACAGGTTTCTCTTTTTAGTTTTTTGCATGATATTCTTTTGACTTGCAAAGTTTACTCTGCGTTCATTTTTCAGATTAATACAGTGTTTCTTAAGTATAGGCTCTGAAATACACTGAAAATGTAGCCTGTGTTTGAGATGACTGAAGTGGATGAGCCATTTCAACCTCCTCCAGTGATATCCAGCATGACAGCTTTTTCGATTCTCTATGTGACATTAGGTAAAGGCTGAAGGCACTGGATATGGAAAAGGCTCTGGATCCTGCTGATATTCTGGCAATGGTACTGAAGATTTGTGCTCCAGAACAACCTGTTTCATTATTGTGGCAACGCTGGCATCGACTCGTCAATTTGGAAAATTGCCCAGATATGCCCTGCTTTTAGTGTACAGGACCTGTCCTACTTGCCAAACGGAAAAATAGATTAAAATAACAGTAAAACTTGGAAATTAACATACTGATCATACTGAAACTTTGCTTTAAAGAACATAAGATGATTCAGACTGGTCTTGTTTTCCAACTTTGCTGCTTTTCCCTATAGGTGGCAAATTCTCACCCAGCACCTGACTTGGTGTATGGATAGACTTTAAAATGATTTAACCAGTTGTGGTTATTCAGTCTCTGTCTTTCTCCATTTTCAAGTACTGGCTCATCTCTTTTTATTCAGGTGTTGAGGAGGGAGCTGCTGGCTAAACCAGCATTTATTGCCCATCCCTATTTGTCCAGAGTCTGGTTATGAGTCAGCTACTTTGCCGAGGGTGTGGAGTTACAGGTAGGCCAGACCAGGTAAGGATGGCAGTTTACTTCACTAGAGCACATTAGTGAGCCAGAAGGGGTTTTCCCCTAACAACCAACAATGGATTTCTGATCATTATTAGACTCTTAATTCCAGATTTTTATTGAATTCAATTTCCACCATCTGTTGTGCTGGGATTATGAACCCAGGTCTTCAGGGTATTATCTGCGCCTCTAGATTAACAGACCAGTGATAATACCACTGGGCCATCGCCTCCCCCAGTATGTTTATGTTTGACAATATGTTTATGTTTGAAAATATGTTTAAGTTTGACAATTTGTTTATATGCCCTCTTTGCATTCCTACTTCTCTTTTCAATTTTATCCCTGTACTTTTTACGCTCTTTTCAGGATCAAACACTTGGTAACTGACACGAGGAGATAGTAGGAACTGCCGATGCTGGAGTCTGAGATAACAAGGTGTAGAGCTGGATGAACACAGCAGGCCAAGCAGCATCAGAGGAGCAGGAAAGCTGACGTTTCAGGTCTGGACCCTTCTTCAGAAATGGTAACTGACACGAGGTTCCCTTTTAACTTTTTTCTTACTGGTGATACCTGGAAAGCATAGACTTGTAAACCCCTTGTCTTTTTTCCTTTCTGAGAACATGTTTGCTCTGAACCCTCACTTTATCCTCCTCGACTGCCCCTATTGGTCTGATACTTACTCGCTTTCACACACAGAGGGTTCTCCTATAACGCGTGTTCTGGCAATGCATAATTGGCTATATTGCGATGAATGAATAGGGGAATGGTCATTCTAAAACACAAACTTGTGTTTAAGAAGCATTTAAAAATGCAGTTCATTTAAACAGAAGAATGGACTCCAATGCTAAATTGATGGTATAAATAAAAAATGAAGTAGAGTTTAAAATAATATGAGTGCTGTTAAAACATGCTCCTTTGTGCGTAGTATTTTTGCCTGGATTTTGTTACATATTTAATATGCAAGAATTTTTGAACTTGCTCATGTACATCATTTATACCAAAAGTTGTCTATATTACAACCTGCTCTTTTCCAGCAGTACTCTGAATACTATGTTGCTCAGGATTACAACACATTTTAATCCTCCAATTAAGTTCAATGCTGATGGCCTACATAGCAAAGAAAGGTCAGATCCCTCTGCTTCACTTATCTGAAAACCTATCAAGAAGTCTGTGCCAATGGACCATCAGGTCAGATCAGCATTTAAATGGAGGAGGGGATTTTAGTAAAACTTACTGATGTTCAATTGCGGGGGAGTTTCATGGACAGCTGCTGACTGCGAGATCTATCTCGCACAATTTTGCACTGCTCACCTCTTTTGGATCATGCTCGCACTATCATGCAGTACTGACCATTGCTGGGATTTCCAGTGGCAGAACTCTAAAGCCTTCATTGCGAATACAAGGTCAGATTCGTAAATGTATTGCTTCTTTGCAGCATCACCCATCTGACAAACTGTCATTATAACTGCAGCTACAAGAATGAAGCTACACAGGTGAGGAATTAATTTGGAAAATATAATTGTTATGTGTCCTTTGTGCCCCTAGCCCCACTTTTCCAGTAGATCCCATGATTTCTATCGTGCAATTTTCTATAGTGCAATTTTGTGTTGGAACGCAACTACTGTGTTATAGCAGAACCCCCTGTAGTTGTTTCCAGTCCACTTTTGCTAAATCACGACTCAGCTTGATAAAATTGGCTTTCACCCAATTGAGAACATTTACTGAATCACTGAGAATCACTGAGAAATTCCCTTAGCTACCCAGCTTCATTTCCTAAAACCCAAGTCTAGAACAACCCTTCATCTTGTTGGGCTTGCTGCACA
The DNA here is from genome assembly GCA_024137785.1 of Ginglymostoma cirratum. Taxonomy (NCBI): domain Eukaryota; kingdom Metazoa; phylum Chordata; class Chondrichthyes; order Orectolobiformes; family Ginglymostomatidae; genus Ginglymostoma; species Ginglymostoma cirratum. Next base: position 5,882,463 of record JAHRHZ010000270.1, read on the forward strand.
GAAAACGTTCTACTGATTGTGCTTTTTAAAGACGTCTAGATCCGCTATATATTTGCACTGGTTATATCCAAGGTAATAGGACAGTTGAAGCCCCCTAATATTATGAGGTTAATGTTTTGCACTATTCAGAAGAATGGCTATAGATTGTTCTTCTATTTCTTGTTGATTGTTTGGGCTCTAAAGTACAGTCCCTGCAGCGGGATTCTCCCTTTGTGTCCTCAGTTCAAACCATAATCATTATTTGATGATCCTTCCAGCATACTGGGCAGAAATTTACACTCCCCGGGGGGAGGGTTGGAAGGTACACAAGTAGTGGGTGAGGTCTGTCATCCACCTGCGTGCCAGTTGAGGCCCACAAATAGCCAATTAATAGCCACTTAAGGATCTCTTCTCACCCCTACCCCAATGTTTCCCCTTGGTGGGTAGAGACAGGAACCCTGCCAGCTCTCAGTGTTCAGGATGCTGGCAGGCAAAGCAAGGGATATGTCCTTTATGAGCTCCTTGGCTCATCGGAACTTCCCCCTGTGGCTTTCTCCCCCATCTGGGTGCCTGCTCCACTCCACCCCTCACAGCCTATCAGCCCTTCCCACACTCCCACCACCCACCCCTCACAAGAACCTTCTAGCTTGCACCTCTGAAACATTCAACACCTGCCACCGCTACAAACACTTACCTCCTCATCCAGCTTCAGTGACCATTTCCATTGGACACTCGCTGCTGTCCCAAACAGTGGTCCCCATTCTTAATGGAACTGCTGAGACCTAGCTGGCTGTACTCAGAGGTGACACCCTTTCACAGGCAAGAACAGAAGTCTTCCTCTGAGCCAGTTACTGCCCTGCTGAGTGTTAAATGGGCCATGCAGCAATGAGCCAGAATGACGAGGAGAGATTGTCCTCTACAATTTACGCGGGATTGGTGGTAGGGATGGTGTGGATGGGGGTGATAGGAACCCCAGTACAATGTCAAACTTTATCCGTCATCCCGCCTCACAGCTTGGATCAAAATTGCAAATTCTCAGCATGGTCAGAAGTCTGTGCGGTTGAAACTAAACCTTGAGATTTTTTTTTGATGAAAGACTTAATGAGTATTCTGCGACAACAATCCTGTTAGAAATTTGCTTTCAAATCCCAGCTGAGAAAACATGGCATTTGAGAATTTAAAAATAGGCCTTTTAGTTATTTAACAAATCTTTCTACGTCAGTTAATTTGACATGTTTGCCCATTTGATAGGGCTTCAATTTTCTGGAGTTAGGCCTTTTTAGGTTATTATTTGTACATCTGCAACTGTCAATCTTTTGTTCCTTGTGAATGAACATATATTTTGTGTACATATTGCAAAAATGTAATTTTATACTGGAAAGAAAGATGGTAAAACAACAAATGTCGCTTGACTGAAAGCCTTATAAATTACACAGAGTACTGAAAAGGTTCTTACTTTTTTGATCTTTAAAACAGCTGAATGGTCACAAACGTACTGAAGTAATTCTTTCGTCATTGTTCTAAGTTCAACAGCAGCTACTTATCAGGGCAATACAAATATAATAGAAAGTGAAAAATGTTGGAATACATCAATGTGTAATGCAAATTAAACATCCAACAAGCAGCACTTAGAATTGGTATTTCCAAGACACAGAAGATTGGGAGATTAAAATGGAATTAATTCTCACTTCCGCACTTAAATTTCCATCAATCTTGTAAGTAATAATGTCGACCTGACTGGCTTGTTCGGGCATCTCCCGAAATTGAGGTTTTCTCTCCTGAAATACACTCCTAATAACTCAGTTGTAAAGTATAGCTTTGCATTGATGTACCTCAGAGATTTGAATGGGGCAAAGCGCCTGGAAGTGATGGTTCAAACATCGTAGAATCCAACACAAACTGAGAGGGAAGAAATGAGTCCTGTCAAATTCGGCATCACAGATTAATCTTTGCCACGTTCCAATTGCCCCCTCAATTTAAATCAAAATTGTGGAGCCCTGAAGGGCCCTTTGGACCACTTCTAGATTCAAGGAGGCAATGAATTGAGATAAAGTAGGGAGGTAGGGCTAAGACAACAGGCAAAGTCATGGCATAACAGTAGTTAGAGTTGACATAAAATACAGGTAAGGTCAGGAGCCAAAGTAGCAAAAGACATGTAAGGAATGTGAAAGTTAAAAGAATGGGAGCAGTGGAATATTCTTTCCCAGTATAAAGGAACGTTCAATATCAGTCCAAAAAATTACTCAGGAAAGTGAAAAATGTTGGAATACATCAATGTGTTATGTAAATTAAACATCCAGCAAGCAGCACTTAGAATTGTCATTTTCAAGACGCAGAAGATTGGGAGAATAAAATGGAATTAAAAAAATTACGCAGGTAATGTGTCACCCAAACTTGCTTTGTTTACAAATTTTGTTACAACATATCTGATTGATATCTGAGTAAACTACAAAGCAGAAGGTGAATTTTTTTTGGCTGCTGGTATTACGGTGCCACTTGACTAAAGTAAATGGAACAATGTTTGCAATCTGTCAGAAAGTGTCATGCTGACCGAATGCCACATGATCAAACTTCCAGCATTTTGGCAACTCTACATGTAAGATACCTCCTTGTAGTTGGAAAGTGGTGAAGAGATTCGAAGCCATGTCCACCATTTAATGAGATCATGGCTGATCTCATAATCCTCCACTTCACTTTACCTGCCTTTTCCCCATAATCCCCGATCCCCTTATTAATTAAACATCTATACATTTAGACCCAAAATCTGAGGAATCTTGGAAGATTACTCATAGTGCATTCACTCTCTTTGTAGCTACTTCCTTTAATATCCTATGATGCATCCCATCTGGGCCAGGTCACCCATCAGTCTTTAGCCTCATTAGTTTCCTTGGAGATAATAGGAACTGCAGATGCTGGAGAATCCGAGATAACAAGGTGTAGAGCTGGATTGGTCTAGGTCTAGGCCCGAAACGTCAAGCCTTCCTGCTCCTATGATGCTGCTTGGACTGCTGTGTTCATCCAGCTCTACACCTTCTTATCTTAGTTTCCCTGGAACTTGTTTTCTTGTGATAGGAATAGTATTTATTTCCTCTCCTCCTTTTGTGCCTTGATTGTTTTCTAATTTTGAATTTTTTTGTGTCTCTTATGGTGAAGACTGCTATAAAATATTTTTTCAAATTCTCTGCTCTTTTTTAATTCTCTATTATTATTTCCTTAGGTTCATTCTGTATGCTCACTATGCATTTATATGTTTAAAGAAGCTCTTACTGTCAATCTTGATATTACTTGCAAGTTTACCCCCGAGTCCGCTATTATCTTGAATTTTCTTTTGGCAAACTTTTGTTGGTTTTTGAAACTTTTTCAACCATCTGATTTACCAGTAATCCTTACCACATTGTATGCTACCACCACTTCACTCTTATTACAAGTGAGATAGGAATATATTTTCTCAAAAATATCAAAGCACGAAGGACTGCTCACTGTGCCATTGTCAGCGGAGGCAATATAATCAGCCATGATCTGTAATTATGTGGTCTGGCACATCCCATACTCCACCTTTACCAACATTCCAGGGGATCAACCCTGGTTCAATGAAATGTTTAAGGGGGCATCCCATGAGCAGTACCAAATACTTAAAAAATGAGGTATCAACTTGGTGCTTCTCCTCGCATCCCATCCTGCGTTCTTCACTAAAACAGTGGATTTCCTGCTTGTAGGCGGTGGACAGGCTTTGGATAACCATTAAATAAGTCACCCATTGCAGATTTCCAACTTGTGACCTGCTCTTGGAGGTATAAACATCTCCATCCTCAATGATGGGACAGCCCAGCAATGAAGTGAACAAGACAAGGTTGAAGCAAGCATGATCATCCTCAGTCAGGAGTGTCAAGTAGATGATTCTTCTTCACTCTTCTGCTCCAGAATTAGCTGTGCCCCTAGACAACCTGCTTCGATGGCAACAGGAAAATTGCACAGGCACATCCTGTGCACAAGAAACAGGACAAATCCAATTATCAGTCTATCAGTCTACTCTCAAACATCATCAAAGTGATGGAAGGGGGTGTAAACATTATTACTGCTCAGCAATATCCTGCCAATGGACTCTCAGTTTGGATTGCACCAGGGCCACTCAAGGCCTGGCTTCATTACAAGCTTGATCCAAACATTATCAAAAAGTGCTCAATTACAGAGATGATGTGAAACAGAGAAACATAGAAGATGTTTCAGGACGAGGCCATTCGGCCCTTTAAGCCTGCTCTGCTATTCTTCACAATCATTGGTGGTCATCCAACTCACCCCAAGTGCTATATCTAGTCACCCCTTGACGTGGTCTCATCTGCAAACTTGGAAATGGTACATTTTGATTCCTCATTCAAATCATTAATATATATTGTGAATAGCTGGGGTCCCAGCACCGATTCCTGTGGCACCCCACTAGTTACTGCCTGCCAATTTGAAAAGGACCCATTAATTCCTAATCTTTGTTTCCTCTCTGCCAACCCATTTCCTATCCATCTCAATACACTTCCCCCAATCCTGAGCGCTTTAATCTTGCACATTAACCTCTTAAGTGGGACTTCATCAAACAGCTTTCTGAAAGTCCAAATATACTTCATCAACTGGCTCCCCCTTGTCAACTCTACTAGTTGCATCTTTATAGAATTCCAACAGATTTGTCAAGCATGATTTCCCCTTCATAAATCTATGCTGACTCTGTCTCATCTGCCACTACTTTCTAAACGCTTTGCTATAAAATCCTTGACAATGGATTCGAGACTTTTTCTCAATTACCGATGATGTCTATGTCAGTCTATAATCAGTCATCAGCCTATAATTCCCTGTTTTCTCTCTACCTCTCTTTTTGAATATTGGAGTACATTAGCTACCCTCCAATCTGTAGGGACTGTTCCATAGTCTATAGAATCCTTGAAGATGACCACCAATGCATCCACTATTTCTAGAGCTAATTGTGTAAGTACTTTGGGATGTAGATTATTAGGCCCTGGGAATTTATCAACCTTCTATCCCAACAATTTTCCCTGCACCATTTCCCTGCCAATATTGATCGCCCTCATATCTTACCTCTCACTAAATTTTGCCTCTTCCAAAAATTCTGGTATTTGACTTGTGTCTTCTTTTGTGAAGACAGAACCAAAGTATGTATTCAGTTCCTCAGCCATTTCTTTTTCCCCGATTATACTTTCCTCTGTTTCTGTCTATAGGGGATCTACCTTTGTCTTTACTAATTTCTTTCTCTTCACATACCTATAGAAACTCTTAGTGTCAGTCTTTAAGTTCCCTGCAAGCTTATTTTCATACTGTATTTTCCCCTTCTTAATCAACCACTTGGTCCTTTGTTGCTGAACTGTAAACTGCTCGCAATCCTCAGATTTATTATTTTTCTTGGCCAATCTGTACGTTTGTTCCTTGGATTGGACACTGTCTCTTATTATCTTTGTAAGCCATGGATTGGCCCTCTTACCCATTTTGCTTTTGCGACAGACAGGAATAAACAGTTGATGCGGTTCCCCCATGTGTTCCTTGAATGTTTGCCATTGCCTATCCACTGTCACCCCTTTAATTAACTCTCCCCAATTTATCAAGGCCAACTCATGCCTCATATCCTCGTAGTTTCCCTTATTAAGGTTCAGCACCCTAGTCTCTGAATCAACACTCCGTCTTGATGAAAAGTTCTATCATGTTATGGTCGCTCTTCCCCAAGGGGTCTCACACATCAAGGCAGAAATTGATTGAATATGCCATCAAGAATCCCTAGAAAAACTTGAGTCAATGGGTGAATTCCTTTCCGAGCCACACATCATCCTGACAAGAAGGGAGGCAACAGCCTAGTGGTAGTATCATTGGACTGTTATTCCAGAGACCAAGTTAAAGTTCTGGGGACCTGGGTTTGAATCCTGCCATGGCAGGTAGTGGAGGTTGAATAATTATCTGGAATTAAAAATCCAGTGATGACCGTGAATCCATTGTCAATTTTTGGAAAAAACCCATCTGGTTCACTAATGCCCTTTAGGGAAGGAAACTGCCATCCTTACCTGGTCTGGCCTAAGTGTGACTCCAGACCCACAACAAGGTGGTTGACTCTAACTGCTCTCTGGGCAATTAGGGATGGGCAATAAATGCTGCCTAGCCAGCAATGCCCTCATCCCATGAATGAATGAATAAAGGACTTGAAACTATATCACCACTCTTTCAAAATCCTGAAACTTCTTAACAAGACTGTGCCGTGGACTGCAGCAGTTCTACAAGGTGGCTCACTACACCTTCTCCAGGGCAATTAGAGATGGGCAATAAAGACTAGTCCAGCCGGTGGAAGTCACATTCCCTGAATTAACATAAAGGCATTCCAGCTTCCATTAAGTAAAATGTGCCCTGTCACGTTCTTAATGTTCTAGAGTTCTAGAGTCTAGAGTCTAGATCGTTTGAGTTCTGCAATGCATTAGTAAACAAATGTAGTAGTTAGCAGTTTCAGAATGAAGCCAACATAATGAAAAATATAACAGAAAAGAACAGAGGAGCTGACTAGGATAAAGAGCCACCAAGCTTTTACATTTTTTTTACAACTTGCTTTTATACTGTCAGATTAACATTTAAGTAGTTTTATTGCTGCAATATTTGAAGTTATTTCAGCAGAACACAGGCTGCTAGAAAATGTGTGGCCCAAGAAGCTTTTAATCTCTGTAAATGCTGGAATAAAACCATCAGAAGAATAATGGGGTTGGAATTAATTTCAGCAGTAATTATCTAAAGCCCACAAGTTTGTTTGCACTATTTTAACTCACATACTTTAAATGTCTACATTAAAGTAATGCTAGGAGGGATTCATTTGAAAACAGAAGTATGTTTTAGTTACAAATACGAAGGAGAAATTTCAACACTCAATTTTCTTGAATGTCAATGATGAGCAAAGAATATCAGCTGTACCTTATTGAAAAGAAAAGGCCGAATTTATGCTGAAATTAATAAAGATGGCTCTTTAAGATTGCATAATTTAAAAATTCTATTTGCTGAACTCTTTTATGAAAGTATATTTTCAAGGTGTTGCTACTGGCGCTCACATTACTTCACTTGGAGTGCTAAGGTTAATCCTGCAGGCCTAGTAAATAAAGTAAAACTTTTGTTTGGTGAAATCCTCACAGCTTTGAAAAATATGCCAGTTAATCTTTCAGCAGCACGATACAGGTAAATCTCCTGGTCTCCAGTTGTGATTTGGAGGAATTCCAATTAGTCTTGTTTGAGATTCACGGGATTAGTGAAAGTCACATGCTCCTACCAGAGATTACTACGCTGACATTTACAGGTATTTGTGGACACTGTAGGATTTTACAAATCCCATACTCATGCCAACCCTAGAATCTATATAGTTACTATATCTGATAAGCAAATATTCGTGACAAACCTGCTGGCTTGTTACTTAAATGCAAACGGATCATACATTTTGGTTTTTATATCTTACACCTGCTGAGGACAATGCAGATGGACTGTGCTATAGGGCAGCTACGCCTTCGGTCCTTAAATCCCTCTGTGTTTTAGAAAAAGAAAATTATACGATGATCAGATACAAAAATGAGACTGAAACCATATTTGATGCAATTCACAGAAATTCTATGACAAAATATGATTTAAAGACAAGAAACCAGAACTATTTTTACACACAATAACTGATTGACATTCTGCTCTTTTCACATACTCTGCTCACAAGCTCAATATTTCAGTCCAAACTTCTGTTTGGAGCTTCCATCTGATTTACTAAGCTTAATCATGACCCAGGAAAGATAAAGGCATTAAAGCCTACTCTAAAGAGACGATACCTGTTCAGGACATCAAGTAGTGCAGTATAGCTCTGAGGGCTAAACAAAACCTGGCAGTAAATATGGTATCCCAGCGTTTAAAGCACTTTGACAAGGTGGGGAGGGAAGCTAATTGTGTAAGGTGAGGAAGTGAGAGAGGAGTGTACCAGGCAAGTGGGTGAGGAGTAGCGGGGTGGGGACAGATCAGTATACGATGGAATAGGATGCTAGATGGGTGAGGGGATAGGGCGGCAGGAAATTGGGTGAGGAGTAGGACATAATGTGGCTGAGCAGAAGGATTGCGGGACAATTGGAGTAAGAGTGACAAATAAGTGAGGGGATGGGGGTGAGATAAGTGGGGGCTCGGCTCACGAGTGCCTGAAGAATGACTGAGGGGTGCAGAATGAGTCAGGTGTCAGAGCCATTGGTTTGGGAGGGTGGGGTATGGTCAGATGTTTGGGGCAGGGTCAGTGTGATTGATTGACCAGTCACTAATATAGTTAGGGAGGAGTTAGAGCAGATTTCAATCCCTTTACTTGTCCCTGGGTCACTATCAAGGTCAGTAAGTCAGAACACTATGACTTTAACTCAGAGCTCTTTTGGAGAGTTTCAAACACAGCATAATTGCCCCTTGGAAGTTTAAACCTCTTGAGCAATTGCTGCATGGTCAGGGCATTATGACTTCCAAGGGATCCTGTATCTCAGGCTATGTGCTGTCTCTGACTATCTGGGCGTATAATAATCTGCCAGGGTAGTCCAGTTTATGGTATTAGCTATTTTAATCATCTTGTTCAATGACACAACTCTGGGCCAAGTGGAACTTGAGCCTGGACCTTCTGGTCTAAAGGTAGGGGTACTACCATTACACGACAAGACCGTTTGAGGAAGCAATACGCAATGGTTTACCAAGGTATTCCACATTATTGAGCTGTGTGTGCTGTATGTGGCCTAATGGTAAATAGACTAAACTTTCAAGGCGAGATACGGTAAGTAACTTAATAGTGCTGCCAAACAACAAACTACAATTGCTTTGTGTTTTCTAATCAGCCTGTTCAAATTTATTACACACCTCTGCAACAGGTGGGACTTGAACCCATTCCCCCCAGTTCAAAGGTAGTGACCCTACCACTGCGCCACACAGGTATAATCACTTTAGATACTGTTTTCTAGCCGACCAGTTCAAAGATGTTATTACTCACCTCTGGAGCATTGGGACTTGAATCAGAGCCTCCTAGTTAGGAGGTGTGGACACTACCACTGTGCTACAAGAGCCCAAATATAATCACCTTAATGATATTCTAGTAAACAACTAGGGTAAGTTATACTGATTAGCAGATACAAGGCTGAATAGTAAAAGGCATTCAGGTTGATTAGCTGAAGTTTCAATTGAGAAATTCTTTCTCCGTGCGCGAAGAAGATATCAGTTCCAGCTGGGCCATCTATCAGGGAAAAATGACCAGGTAAATGTTGATGAAAGTTTTATCCTACAGCACTTCACAAAGATTGAAAATTTTTGCGTGTAGTTGTCTCTTGACCAGGATAGACAAATGCAATGGGCTAAGTTGGCGGAGTAGTTAAGAGAGAATAAAAATGTATAAAAAAATACACACAAAAAAATCATAGTTAGGTTTCTTAGTTATAAAGTAATATAAAACAGGCTTTGTTAGCTTTGAAAGCTTGTTTGCTCTTCTCATGTTGAATATTTGAACAAAGAATCTTCAAGTACCCTGTGATTTAGTGTCTTAGTGTCTTACAATCAGGTTTGGCTGATTGCTTCAGGACAAACTATTTGTAAATTTCAGCTTGCAGTTATTACAGATGCTGATTTGTTAGTATAATATTTTATATGATTATATTCATCTGATTACCAAGTCTTTTTTTCTATCTTTTGTTTGGTGAAGTGCTTGGAAGTTTCATTTTGCTAAATAAATCAAATCAATTTGCACATGTGGTGACATGTAATAAATAACAAACTGTTTTGCAGAATGACTAGATAAATTTGTAACCTAAAGCAATCGTTTATCTCCAACCTTTCATTATAATCAGTTAAAGAGGCTGAATGTTTTTTGTCAGCCAGTTTACTCAAACAATATTCAATTCTATCAAAAGTGCACATCTCCTTTCAAGTATACAAGCTGAGAACTTTCATGCATTTAATTAAATAAAAACAATAGTATGAACAATTGATTCATTCTAACCCTTCAGGGAACTCTGCCATGACTTTACTGTTGCACTGCAGATAATAATTTGTGATCAGTTTCTGTATGAAGCAAAAAAATTAAAATGGAACGGCCAATAGTTCTATTGGCATTTGAAAAGGAAAGAGAAACAAATTGGCATTTGGGTGTAGTTCCTTCATCAAAATGGAAAGGGATTGAGCAAAATGAAGCTGGAAAGAAAGATAAGGAACAATAAAGAGATCCATTGTCTCCTGTAATTTGAGTCTCAATATGGGTGGAGTGCTGTAGAGTACAATCCAGACATAATATTGATTGATAGACGGAGATGTAAAGTGTTTTATATTTCATTTAAAAATAATCAATTTCACTTATAATTTTCCAACATTCCTTTAGCAATGACATTAAACATTTTGTGTTTCTTTACTCTAGATTTATCTAGCTTCCGTCAACTCAGATGTTTCTCATATTCCCGACTTCCAATGTTCCAGAGAATGCTTTCAGTTGACCCAGATACTCAGAGGTTAAGTAAATAGTAATGTAAACAAAGATTGTAAACTGATTCAGATTTTCCACTCCATCCATTCTACCATGTAGGCATTGAGTGCACAGAAAAGCACAGCAATGAGTAAAATCATTTTCATCCTCTGGACAATGCCTCTGTCCGGGGAATACAATATTTCAAATAATCGCTCATTCTTTTCCATCATTGAAATTTTTTATACTGGAAATCAGTCCCACTCTTCTGGATTTTCTATATGCTCTGAGTCCTCATTACATCCTTTGACAGTCAATTCAGACACTCACCATCCTTTACAAAAGGTAGAGGAGGTTATGTGACACAGCTTACAGTCCTGCCTGTATACCAGATGCTCCAGGTTTGAGCCCACTCCAGGACTTGTTGGCAATGGAAAGTGCATTCTTGACAAGACTAACTGGGTTGATTATCAGCCTATAAACCTCTTCAATACACTTGATATCAGGCATGAACAGCGGGAAAGTTTCTTGGTTGACCATCTTGTAGAATGCAATGGTAAACTCCTGCAGCCCTTTCCCTACATGTGGACCAATTAAAGTTCAATTAAAGTCCATTGCCCAACCCACAAAAATGAGGATGGAAGAAAGACAGACAGACAATAGATAGGCAATTCAAAGCCACTTTTTTATTCTCCACTTCTAAACAGTGGGGATTGACTCACCCATGTAATTTGTCTCATCTACCTCCTCTACTTATTGTTCCATCATTTCTTGATTCATCTGCAACAGCACAAATCTGAACCTGAAAGAATAGTTACAGAATTTCTGTAAAGGTAAAACTAAAATTAAGACACGAAACATGTCAAGCAGATTTCCATTGAATGGAAAGCAACTGTTGTCACAACTAATGGCAAAAATAGAATGAAACGCCTATACAAAAGAAATAATTAACAAAATTATAAATATATGATAAGTACTGAATCTTTTGCTTAATGACTAAGAATAGAGAGAAAATCAAACACCTCAAAGTAACATTATGCTTCTTTGAGATATCTAAGGCTCACTTTCACTGCTAGTAATGTCTGACACTCTCCATTATGTTACTGACTTCTCATGATGTCAAGGTATTAGTTATCCTGGAGAGCCAATTTCACATTCCACCTGTTCCAGAGGTGTGTAATAACATCTCTGAACAGAGTGTTTAGGAATTTTTATTGTCATATTCGACATACGTAGCAATGTAAGTTGTTTGTGTCCCCTGGCCCAGCGAATGTGTGGATAAGAATATGTAACAAGGAAAATAGGTTTGTTTTCATCTCCCCTGTCCTTTCGATAACATTTACAAAAGGAGCAAAGTATGCCCTCTTTGCTTTTAAAATAAAACGGATCAATCAGAAAATGTTATTAGAATTATAGCACATCAAAGATAATCTTTAAGAATAAAATAAATAAAAGCCTATTGAAGAGACAACAAGCTCAGACTTTCCAATTCAAATGTTCTTAGAGGTCATTCCTTGGACGAGTAGATCCTTTGGTCAGTGTTAGAGTAAATGTTTTCATGTCCTGAATACTAGGTGTTATCATTCGAAGTTAACAAAGTTCACAATGTAGGATGGTGTAAGGTTGTCCAAATTGTATTCAGATGTGTTAACTGTAATCTGCCTTGAGGGGGGATGTTGTATGAGGTAAAGATCTGAGATGATGATGATCGTTGACATATACACTTAGAGTCATAGAGTCATACAGCATGGAAACAAACCCTTTGGTCCAACCTGTCCACGCTGACCGGACATCCCAATTGACCTAGTCACATTTGCCAACATTTGGCCCATATCCCTCTGAACCCGTCCGATCTATATACCCAACCAGATGCCTTTTAAACATTATAATTGTATCCACCTCCACCATTTCCTCTGGCAGCTTGTTCCATACACACACCACCCTCTGCATGAAAAAGTTGCCCCTTAAGTCACTTTTAAATCTTTCCGCTCTCACCTTAACCCTATGCCCCTCTAGTTTTGGACTCCCCTACCGGAGGAAAAAGACTTTGGTTATTCACCCTATCCATGCCCCTCATCATTTAGATAAAAGGAATATGGCATATCGCAAGAATTTCAATTTTGACAATACAATGCAGAAGTTTTGTTATTTCTCTTACAGAGGTTCCTCCCTCTTCTGAACCTGGGCTTTCCCTTTTTGAAATTCACAAAATAATGATCATCTGATATGTCATAGTACACGATTCAGTTCACAATACAGCTTTCCTGCCATCTTATGATATCTCCCATCTTCCAAACCACTGTGAACAGTAATATCGAAGTACAGCTGGCGTGCAGAATATTCTTGCATCTGGTACAGGCACAAACTGAAAGTGGTACAAATTAGATATGCAGATACACTTGCATACATCTGAACAGAAAACAGATGGGAAAATAATAGAAACAATTACACGAAAGGCAAGAAAAACAATAAACAAGACCCACCTCAAGACCTTGACGTGATGAAAAATTGAGGCAGGCTCTGCTCATTTTGTCAGGAAATATTTTTAAAAGGGTTAGCATTTACATACTGCTTTTCACTATCAGTTAAGGATTTTTTGACATATAGGGCTGTATTTCACCAGAAAGAGTATCAATTTCAAAGAGTTTCATGAAGGGTTGTCTCATGCTATTCTCCGCAGTTTGCTTTATTACCTTGGTACCTCGCCTCTATGGTACCCTGCTCACACAATCTTACATGGGCCAACAGCGTAATTGCTCACCACAGCTAGGACATCCTGGCATTCCCAGTGCCAGTACCATACTTAGAATGCAGCTGTGCACCAGATCAGGCACTGACCATCTGCAGTGGCCCTGCATGGCCTGAAGAGACACCTCAGACATGGGTGATGCAGGTAAGTTAGCTCCCTGCTTTAACGACACAGATCTGGAATTCCTGGTGGACTACATGATGCAGAAAAGAGCCATCCTCTTTTTTCAGGGCCATGCCATCACTGCATGCCAGTCTAGCCAAAGTTTGCCTCCTGGTACCTACAGTTCAGAGAAAGACCCTGCTTGAAAGTTAATGACCTTCTCTACTCTGTGATGCCAAGTGTCACTATCTGCTCCTTTACAGTCGTTTTCACTCTGCTACTGCGTCCGTTTCAAACCAAACCTCATGGTCTATGGCTCTCACTGTTGTCTAAAACATCTTCTCTCAATTGCTCTCACCAACCTCCTATTAACCCAGCATGCCCTCTGCACTGATGCAAAGCTGGGGAAGGGGCCTAGTGTGGCACAGGGGAAGCTAGTGATCAATCACGTAGAGGCCCTCTGTGCTGGTCTATTGCGGAAAACCTTTGGAGAGAGACTGTGATGGTTGTTTTTGTTTAATGTCTTGTTTTTCTGACTTTCTGACATATGGTCATACTGTGTTTTTTTTTAAACGGGATGAGGGTGTTTCTGGCTAGGCAGTATTTATTGCCCATCCCTAATTGCCCAGAGGGCAGTTAAGACTCAATCGTGTTGCTGTGGGTCTGGAGTCACACGTAGGCCAGACCAGGTAAGGATGGCAGTTTCCTTCCCTACAGGACATGAGTGAACCAGATGGGTTTTTCTGTCAATAGTCAACAGTCAACAATGGATTCACATTCATCATTAGATTCTTAATTCCAGATATTTATTGAATCCAAATTCCACCATCTGCCATGGCAGGATTCGAACCTGGGTCCCCAGGACTTTAACTCGGTCTCTGGATTAACAGTACAGTGATAATACCACTAGGCCATCGCCTTCCCCCCTTGATAGCCGTAATGTAACTTTTCTCTTCATTTCTCTATTTTGTATCAAAGGACAGTGCCTAGATATCTTTGGACTTAAGATGAAGCTGTAAGTGGTGACCTATCAACTTTTCACTGTAATCATTTGTGTACATGTGACAATAAAGCTAATTCAATACTGCCTACTCATGAACCTGGGCACCTCACTACATTCCCCCGACTTGAGCCAATGCTAACAGCTGTGCCATCTACTTCCAACTCACTTACTCGCTTCTTTGTCACACCTTAGGAGACAATTGCCCACAATCTGCCAGAAAGAGAACCAAGACAGCTGATAGGGTTCCCAATATTTGTCCACTGGAGCAGAGAATTCTTGCCTCGTCAGAGAGATAGACGGCAGTCATATGGTAATGTTAAGATCTCCTTTGCCCACTGAGAGTCCATAAGACCATAAGATTATAAGAAACAGGAGCAAGAGTAGGCCTTTTAGCCTCTCAAGCCTGCCTTGCCCTTCAATACAATGATGGCTGATCCAACAGCCTATTCATTGTCACTTGCAGTGTTGCTCTCCTGTTAACAATGTTGCAAATTTATTCTGAGCATATCAGAAATTCTAACCCTATTTCCTAACTCATTCACTGTTTTATTTCCAGAATGTATTGGTTAACCTGCTCTGCCCTTGTGCAGCATGGCAAGGCAACTTCCCTCTTCCTCTGAGGAAGAAGCCGCAGGTCCGCAGGGATACACCTGGCACCCTCCAGCAGCTCAGATATTGACACCTTGATGGCTACTTTAGCTCGATTATACTCTGAATGATAGCTATTGTTTCCACAGTGTCCACACTACTATGAAACTGTGTAGATTCAACGAAGGGGCATCAGATATTATGAAGGCCTCCATCCATTTGTAACATTAATTTTTTTTTATTAAACGAACTGCGTAGAAAGATCAAAGCATTAAGCTCTACTTGAAGCTGGGGTGATACGGAGGATGCTTGTCTCAGCATCGGCTAGCTGTTTGGGGTCAGTGAAG
>JAHRHZ010000270.1:5898092-5913087 GCA_024137785.1 Ginglymostoma cirratum
TCTTCAGAAGGGTCTAGGCCCGAAATGTCAGCCTTCCTGCTCCTCTGATGCTGCTTGGCCTGCTGTGTTCATCCAGCCCAACACCTTGTTATCTGGGGTCAGTGAAAGGTGACCTCACACAACTCAGTTCTACGAAACAATATTTGCAAGGAAGCCTTTTCTATGTTACGTTAGCTGAAGCTGCTGCTCTGTGGAAGCTAAAAGATCTGCTTCTCAGACATGATCACAATATGGTGGCACTCACAGATCCCCACCATCTATCCCATAGCCTCAGTGTGTCCTCCTGTTGTTTGGAGCGAGGATTCTGATAGGTGTCATCTCTCTGGGCAGTGCCGTAACAAACTCCTGATAGTGAGGGGTCATCCAGTGGAAAGAGATGCTGCATTGCTGAAATGCTGCACAGAATTATATGTTGCTTGAACCCAGCCACCTCTGAGTAGGGTATAACCTCACTGACCCTGTCTTATCTGCCTGGTGTTCCATGACAGATGAGTGATTGTGGCTCTCCCACATTGCTCTAAGCATCATGAGGGCTCCTACAGCTGAATGCTCCGTAGTGGGGTGAAGTGGGGTTAGGGGTAGGGGTAGGGGTGGTGGGGTGGATGGTGGTGGAAGGTGAGGCAGGTCCTGGCCTTCCAGACATATGCGTTCCTCATCCATTCATGTAGCAGCTCTTAGTGTAGCAGCTATCAGAATGTCCTTCTGATCCATGATCCACTGGGGATAGATCCAATGAGCCTATGTGGGCTCTATCAGAGCAGCCCCTCAGTAATGTGGTCATTCTGCCATCACAGTGCACACTAATAACATTTGAACAGTGTCTTCCAAACACTGTGGCAGGGAGGTCCCTGATTTAGAGGCCTCTGGGATGCCTCTACAGGGATTTTGGGAATCCATTGCCCTGATTCAGAATTCTGTTGCTTGGCCCTTATGGTGCAGATATATTCAAGCAGATATTACATTTAGCAGAAATAAGGAATACCTTTGGCTCCACTGCCAAACCCCACATTACCTAAGAAAGGCAGTGTCGTATATAGGATAATAGTGAGGATGTGGTTTGATCTGGGATAAGAAGTGAGTAACTCCTGGACCGTGTGCAGGCAATGGAGCCCTGAAAGATGATTGCTGCTTTGGAACTAGCTGAGTCTTTCCAGGTTAGGAAACATTACTCTCAGCCTCACAGACATTACGAGGATTGATTCATAATGAGGAATGTTGTGGTCGGGATTGCTGGGGGCCAGGGTTTTTAGTTGACCCAGGAGGTCAATCTGTCAGGTTCACATACAGCACTTTGTGATCATAGCTGTCTTCCAGCTGGACTGTGGGTGTCTGTTTCATGCTATTGCCATTTGAAGGGCCTCAGATTGCATTCAAGTGGAGTGCCTTCGCTCACAGAATGAAGCACTGACTCCACCTGCTCTGGGGAGGGGGTCAACCATTCTCATATTCATGACACATTTCGATGAGAGTGGAAGGCGACAGTAGTCACTTTTCAAATAGTGAGTCACAAGCTCAGCCTTCCAGTTTGGGCAACAGCCCCAAAACATGTCATATTCCCTTCTTCCTTGCCCTCTGTGTCCACCCTATCAGCTTTGATCGTCATCGCATCCTCACCATTACTTGCTGCTATTCCTCAAACTGGGTAAATTAGAGCTGTAGGGCTGACTGTGGCCCACTTCTTGGACCTTAGAGGTACTGACTTTCTGACCCTGACTGCCCCCAGCAGTTGATTGGCTGACTGTGTTCAAACCCCTGGACGGATATGAAGAGGAAGTGGCATGTAGCATCTCCAAGTCTGCAGATGACACAAAACTGGTGAGCTGTGAGGAGGATGCAGAGATGCTTCAGTGTGTTTTGGGCAAGTTGAGTGGCTGGACAAATGCATAACAGATAAAGTATAATGTTAATAAATGTGAGGTCATCCACTTTGGTAGCTAAATCAGTTTATCTTCCAAAAGGTGTTGGACTGGGATAAGGGGAGGAGCAATGAGGCCTGGGAGTCCTTGTACACCAGTTACTGACAGTAAGCACACAGGTGAAGCAAGCAGCGAGGAAGATCTGTAAAATTCTCAGTCATTGTAGGCTGATGAAGCCAAAACGCTGAATGTTTTCACAAAGAAGTTAGGTATAGTTCTTAGAACTAAAGGGGTCAAAGGGTATGAGGTAAAAGCAGGTAAAGAGTTGGATGATCAACCATGATCAGAGTGAATAGTGGGACAGGCTCGACAGACTGAATAGCCTACTCCTGCTCGTATATTCTGTTTCATCGTTTCTGTAAATTTCATCATCTAAGTGCATCATTGAGGAGCCGTGGAAAAAAATAGGCTAATGTTGAGACGGTGTAAATTGTAAACCTATAATCAATATTGCAAGGTTTTATTATTTTTTAAAGTGCGTGTACTGCCATGTGATGACATGTGAAAACTGTCACCTGAATGGCCCTGGCATTCTTCTCATCCCTTGCCATAATTTCACCCAGTTATTATCAGAAGTGTGGTTAGACATTTCTACCATTTCTCTGTGGGATCCCATGGGTCTACCACCGAAGAATTCTGCAAAAATTCTAGGTTGCATCTAGCTTGACTGCAATATGTTTATGTAGGACACGATAGCATTCATCACAATACATCATGCTGATTTGAAACAAGGGTAGGAAAGTGGCCAAAGCAGTTACCTTTGGTGAGTCTCTCTCTCTCTCTCTCTGTCTCTGTCTCTCAGATGATACGTACAGACCTTAAATGAAAGACTTCTAACAATGTGTGATTAATGGAACAGTAGGACTTTAAAGCAGGAGGTAAGGAAATAGGAAAAACACACACAATACAACAGACCTTAGTGACACAGGACCCTGAGGGAAAAATGAAGATAAATTAAAATTATGGGTGTAGAGATCAGAAGAATTTTCCAAAACAAATGGTTGCCTCTAATTGTTGTCCCACCAAGGGTTGACTCACGAACATTTTGGTACTTATGTTTGCCTCCAAGCATATCAAAATTACACAAATCAACCTAGGGAAGAGTCCCCAGATCTCTCCTGACTGACAGGCATGTTTGATTGTTCTCCATCCTTTATCTTACTTTATACCAGCTCGAACTTCTCCAGCATTGTCTGCTTAATGAGGGACAGGCTGTTTGTTCTGAGCTGCTAGCAATCTGCCGAGACCAAATGTAGCGATGAGACAGTCTGATTGCCTTCAGTTCATTCTGAGATATGTTGGTGCCTGGTTAGAAAAGAGATTCCATAATATTTAGGGAGGGTCTAGGCCCAAAACATCAAGCTTTCCTGCTCCTATGTTGCTGCTTGGGCTGCTGTGTTCATCCAGATCTACACCTTGTTATCTCATAATATTTAGGGTTATGTTTGGCTTTCTCAAAATGCAGTTAACATTCACGGAAAACAGGAAAGCTAATTGCATGGATACAAGTTAAGCTTTCATAAATCTTATGCAATAATTTAGTTTTGCTTCTATATTGTAAAACTTCCTAAGAAACATGAGTTAGTACTTTCTAGCCTGAACAATATGGCATGATGATACACATCAATGAAAAGAGTGCCTGTTGCTAACACTAACAGGTACGTGCATGGAATTAACTGCCAGAGGTAGTGGTAGTTGTAAGTGCAGTTACAACACTTAAAAGACATAAGTACATGAATAAAAATGATTTAGACGGATATGGGCCGGATGCGAGCCAGAGAAACTAGTTTACTTTGGGAAACCTGGTCAGCATGGATGAGTTGGACTGAAGGGTCTGTTTCCATGATGTATGACTCTATTCTCTACAACTGATGGCACACATTCAGTGCATCAAGATCTAGTGATTAGTTGAAGAGATGGTAAAGCCCCTAGCTCTGCTACCTCACAGCACCAGGGACCGGGGTCAATTCTAGCTTTATATTACTGTCTGTGTGAACTTTGCAGATTCCCCCGGTGTCTGTGTGGGTTACCTCTGGGTGCTCTGGTTTCCTCACACGTTCCAAAGATGTGCAGGTTAGCTGAATTGGCCATGTTAAATTTCTCTGTAGTGCTCAGGCTAGGTGGGTTAGCCCTGGGATATGAACGGATAGGCCTGGGTCTAGGCGGGATGTTCTTCGGAGGGTTGGTGCAGACTTCATGAACCAAGTAATCTGTATCTGCACAGTAGGGGGGTGGGGGGTTAACATCAGAAGTCACATGATACCAAGTTAAAGTCCAACTGGTTTATTTGAAATCATAAGCTTTTGGAGTGATCTCAAAAAAAAATGTTTTGGACTATAACTTGGTGTCGTGTGACTTCTGACTTTGTCCTTCCCAGTCCAACACCAGCACGTCCATACCATTGGGATTACATGACAGTGATCTCTGCTTTTTAAGTTGCTAGGCCAAATTGATTCTGCAAATCCACATCCTATAGCATGCATTTATAACATCTTTAAAAATGATTTTTGATTTATACTATAAAGGGTTTCAAGCATGACTTTTAGCAATATACATATATATTATTGTTCTCTCCACCACACGATGATAACTAAGCCTGTTTAAGCTGAGTTAATTTGTTGTGCTGTTCATCTAGCTGTTTCTGGTTATTTTGCAGTGCATGTCTTCAGGCATCTTGGTTTATTGCTTATACTGCGAAGCTGTGTTTGATCTACAATCTGCCTGATCTTTCTCTCTGTTTATTAAATGATATAATATGCTTATTTATATTCAGGACAGGCTCCCGCTGTCTGACATATTTTGCAAAAAAGCCACGTCTTTAATATACAAATCAGTTCGCATGTGGCACACACTCTTCAATCAGATAAATGAAATTAGATAAAACCTCACAGTAATCGCAAATCTATAATAAGTGGAAATTGTAAAGACTTACAAACAGACCCATCCTAAAGCAATCAGGAAAACGGAATTGTACGAAATTGTAGGTTTTGGTTTTAACATTTGATATATTTATCAAATAAAACGTCTCATAGCTATTAACCTAATGTGTGTTTTTCCCTTTGTATTTTACAGTGCTCAAATATATGCCACACACTGAAAAGGAATCTGTGAATGGGTTTTCATAGAATCATGGAATCAGAGATTTATTATTTTTCCATGGAATATGGATGTCGGTGGCATGACCAGCATTTGTTGTCAACCGTCCTTGAAGCATTTGGTTTGCTAAACCATTTCAGCGGGCATTTAAAAATCAACCACAGTGTTGTGAGTCTAGCATCAAATGGAGGCCAGACTAGGTAAGGAGGTTAAATTTCCTTCTCTAAAGGACAAGGCAGATTTTTAATGACAAGTGATGATAGTTGCCATGGTCACCATTAATGAGATCAGATTTGAGTCCCAGTTTATTTAGCTGAATATTTTTCTGTTCACCCATGGGACGTGGGCATTGCTGGTTCAGCCAGCGTTTATTACCTGCCCCTAGTTGCCCTTGAATACGTGGTGCTGAGCTGCCTTCTTGAACCGCTGCAGACCACATGCTGTAGGTAGACCTACAATGCCTTGAGAGAGGGAATTCCAGGATTTTGACCCAGCAACACTGAAGGAATGGCGATATATTTCCAAGTCAGTATGTTGAGTGGCTTGGAGAGATGGCATTCCGCTATATTGATGCTGACTTAAACATTCCACAGCAATCACTATACCCCAGGCACCAAACTTTCTCTGACACAATCTTCCTGGCCATCAGCCCAAGTGAACAAAGACAAGACAAAAACATTCTTCCATCTTTACGCTTCCATCCTACAATGGGCTCTGCCCCACACCTACTCTGATAATGCCCCACCTTTGACTCGACAGTGCCCACTCTTGCCCTCCTAGTGTCCCGACCTTTTCTAAAGTGCTCAACCTTTCCTGTCTGACCTTGTCTCCATTTGTCACTTATTATCCGCTCTGTCCTGTAGCACAGCTGTCCTCCTTCCCTTTGCTGCTTTTCTTCCACTTGCAGGCCTTACACTGCAGCTCATTCTAATGTTGATTAAAACCATATTGCTATTGCAAAATTGTGAGGTACTACATTTTGATAAAACTTAAAAGGGCAAGACTTATATAATTAAAAGTACGACTTTGGTAGTGTTGTCAAACAGAGAGACCTAGGGGTTCAGGTAAATAATTCTTTGAAGTTTGAGTCACATATAGACATGATGGTTAAGAATGCATTTAGCACACTTGCCTTCATTGCTCAGAACTTTGAGTATAGGAGTTGGGGCGTCATGTTGAGGTTGTATAGGACATCAGTGAGTCCACTTTTGGAGTACTGTATCCAGTTCTGGTCACCCTGTTAAAGGAAGGATATTATCAAAGTAGAGAGGGTTCAGAAGAGATTTACCAAGATGTTGCCTGATATGGAAGGTTTGAGTTATAAGGAAAGGCTGGATAGGCTGGGACCTTTTTCACTGGAGCATAGGAGGTTGAGAGGTGGCCTCATAGGGGTTTATAAAATCATGAGGGATAAGATGAATGACATCTATCTTTTCCCTAGGGTGGGGGGTTTTGAGACACGGGGACACATTTTTAAGGTGACAGGAGGAGGATTTAAAAAAGACATGGGGGCAACTTTTTCACACAGAGGGTGGGTTGTGTGTGAAATGAACTTCCAGAGGGAGTGGTGGATGTGGGTACAGTTGCAAAGTTTAAAAGACATTTAGATAAGTACATGAACAGGAAATGTTTGAAGGGATACAGGCCAAGCACAGGTTGGTGGGAATAGTTGAGTTTGGGATTATGTTTGGCATGGACTGGTTGGACTGAAGGAGCTGTTTCATGCTGTAGACTCTATGACTGTGGCTGTATAGGTCTATAAGGTGAAAGCAACAAATACTTGTCCCAGAGTCCTGAAAGAAATCAAGTTCACCAGGTACATATCGCTGATACACACTTGAGTATGTGAAGACACGTATTTCTTGATTGGGTAGCACCGAATTGTTTATCCTGCCAATGAGATTCTGAATTTGTGACCCTGGTTAAACTTGCACTCCTGGTCATTTTCCTGCTCAGACCCTCCCAGACGGGAAGATTCTGCCCTGAGACTAAAACCAGGAAAGCTTGGACTACTACTATAACAGCCGTGAAGGTCAACGTTCAAAACATTTCAGCAATTTTCCACTAGCAGGATCGCTGACAGGATGTTAGGGAGTGACAGTGCACCCATGGAACATAGGCTTGTTTTCCCCTTTGAGGATGGCACCACATGACCTGCCCGTTGAAGCTGCTGGCAGCCAGCTAGCCCAGACTGCCACTACCCACGCCAAGATAGTGCAGTCAAATCCCAGCCTTTGAGGGCTAGAGCTACTCCAGGTGTTTGTGCGAAGCCCAATGCAGTCTCCCCCTTCTGAAAATCCATTATCTTCCACTTCCACATGTTGCAGCTATTGAGGTAGCACTGTGCCGGAGCACCAGGATGTACAAAGGCACATTGTAATCGAGCACAAAGGGAATGCACAAGGGGGATTAATCGATGCTTTATGCAACATCCTATTCATTTTGTCTGCTGGTTTTTGAATTTGCAATACGACCAGACAGCCAATGCAATGGCCAGTGACGAAAGGAACATAATGTGTGGGACTCGTGGTGAATGGGGAGATAAGTTTGAATTTACCAGCGTCACAATTGAATGAATCAATCCTGAATATTCATCTCAGAAAATGCTGCATTGGTTGACTTATTCACCTCTGTTTTTCCCTCCTCTAGCTTTTTATCTTCCTCAGTTGCTTACACTATTGCTGATAATGGAGACAAGGTTGAAGACAACTACAAATCTTGACATGAGCTCCATTGAGTGCTGAAGTGAAAAGAGAAATTTCTGGAGAAATTCAGCAGGTCTGGCAGTATCTGTGGAGAGAATGCGGAGTTAACGTTTCAGGTTTGGTGAACCTTCATCAGAAGAGCAGAACAACAGAGGCAGCAGGAGTGGTCTTTAGCACATGATGGTCTGCTCAATCAGATTTTGCATGCAAGTATGAGTTTTGTTGTATAACTGCTCTTGTAAAAGTGAATGGAATTGTACTGTTGTCAAAGGATAGTCCATATCAGCCAGCAGCCATCCAGTAGCTGGGTGTGATGCCTGAGATGCAGGTGTCACAGTCGATGGTGGCCTAATGAAGACATCATACTAAGTGGATATTGGGCACTGACCTGTTGGCATGCTGAGTATGAACGCACACCAATCGGACTGGACTGTACCTAACACCTGCTATACCAGAACAATGTGGTTTACTTTTAACTGCCCTCTGAAATGCCCTCTAGCAATCCAGTCAGCTGCATCAAGCCACTACAAAGTCCAAAAGAAAATGAATGGACCATGAGGCACTGAGCTAAGCACTGGAGAGAAACAAAGTCCTCATAATTTCAGGTGCCTCCATTGAATCCCCCTTTTGCCTTTCTGCCTAGAATCATAAAATCCCTACTGTGTGGAAGCAGGCCATTCAGCCCATTGCATCCATGTCGACCTTCCGAAGAGCTACCCACACAGATCCAATCCTCCACCCTATCTCTGCATTTCCCATGGCTAATCATAAGACCATAAGACATAGGAGCGGAAGTAAGGTCATTCAGCCCATCGAGTCCACTCTGCCATTTAATCATGGCTGATGGGCATTTCAACTCCACTTACCTGCACTCTCCCCGTAGCCCTTGATTCCTTGCGAGATCAAGAATTTATCAATCTCTCCTTGAAGACATTCAACGTCCCGGCCTCCACTGTGCTCCATGGCAATGAATTCCACAGGCCCACCACTCTCTGGCTGAAGAAATGTCCCCTCATTTCTGTTCTAAATCGACCCCTTCTAGTTCTAAGGCTGTGCCCACGGGCCCTAGAATCCCCACCTAACGGAAACAACTTCCCAGCGTCCACCCTTTCTAAGCCATGCATTATCTTGTAAGTTTCTATTAGATCTCCCCTCAACCTTCTAAACTCTAATGAATACAATCCCAGGATCCTCAGCCGTTCATCGTATGTTAGGCCTACCATTCCAGGGATCATCCGTGTGAATCTCCGCTGGACACGCTCCAGTGCCAGTATGTCCTTCCTGAGGTGTGGGGCCCAAAATTGGACACAGTATTCTAAATGGGGCCTAACTAGAGCTTTATAAAGTCTCACCTATCCACCTAATAATCCACCTAATCTACACATCTTTGGATGGGGGAGGAAACCGGAGCACCCAGAGAAAACCCACACAGACGCAGAGAGAATGTGCAACTTCCACACATACAGTCGCTCAAGGGTGGAATCAAACCCAGGTCCTTAGTGCTGTGAGGCAGCAGTGCTAACCACTGAGCCACTGTGCCACCTCATGCTTGAAGGAGAACCATTCTTGAGATCCACAAAAGAAAAATTTAGAATTAAAAAGTAATTAAAATTAAAAGTATTTTACTTTAGAGGAACTACGTGAGTGATAGAGTTTTTGACAAGTTGCAGTGTGGGTGGAACATAGCTTTGGAGTCCAAAAATGGTGTTGATAAGGCAGAATTTTTCAGTGATGGAAGGATGAATAAAGATCCTATTGATGGATGGAGTGAGATAGAGCAAAGATGGGCAGTTTTATGGATAAGGAATAATGCTGCTTTGGTGATGAATGGATATAGAGTGTGAAGATGGCACAGACTAAAAATTTACAGAATTTGCATAACAGGATTTAAACAGTATAGACTAACCAATGGAATGCCATGGCCATTATATCAGTGATTCGGAGTTGCTGTGAAAAAAAATTCCCTTTCATTATTTTGCATTGCGCTCCTTAATTGTATACTATTTGTCAAGTCTGGGGGACCAGATCTTTTCTGGGTGAAACGTTAAATATTGAAAGATTTTTTTTTCAACATAAAACATTCCATCTTGCTCTGAACCTACCATGTTCAATAGAGTTCAAGAGGATCACTGCAGTTAAAGGTGTATCATTTAAAAATCTAAAAGTTAATAAAGAAACTTTGTCGTAAACAATGACTAAAGGTTCTTACTAGTCCAGGTTGAAGTATCATAATCTCAGTCATCGTATATCAAATAAACCCTTGTTGAAGAAGTCAGTAAGAGAGCATTCACATTTCTCCTACAAGCCCAATATTAATACAGCAGAGTCTATTACCAGTGACAGTGAGTTGCTCACATGTTTTTCACTCATCATAACTCAAATGTCACGAGCACTTACGAGTTATTCTTGTTTCCCTCGATGCAAAAATCGCCATAACTCATTGTCATCAGTGAAAACTTTTCTATCGCCTTCAAACTTAGTCCTGTTTGCACAAAAGTTTGTCACATGATCATGCCATCCCTTAACATAATCGACAAAATGCATTGAATAATCAGATATTTTCCTGAAGCATTTCTGATACTTCCAAAACAAGCATGATAAAATTATTAGAAAGCAGCCTTATCTTACACACGGAAAAAGTTTTTGCTTCTTCACATTCCAGGCACCTGTCAAAACTGCCTCTCTCTGTAGAATTCTTTGGGAGCTAGCTTCTCTTCTTGTTGCCTCATTATATTGAGCCAATCAATCAGGACAGGAGAGACGGAAATGGATTTGCCACAAGATGAACTCCTGTTAGATAATCAGAGATTGACTTTGAAAGGAAGAAGGAGAAAGAAAGTCTATTATGAACTTCGAGCTGAAGAAGCTTCTGTAAATAATAATGAGAATATTTGGATGTTAGTATCAATATTACCATATAAATTGCTTAATCATATTTTGTTGCGTAGTTTAATGTACTAATGCTCCTAGATTAAGAGGTTTTTAATATATGCAGTGATTTAACTATACAGATGATTGCACTGGATAATGCATTGTTATACTTCATTTTGCAGAATTACTTTAATTTGCATTGTCTAAGCATGCTCCTGGCCCATGT
This sequence comes from Ginglymostoma cirratum, assembly GCA_024137785.1. Classification (NCBI taxonomy): domain Eukaryota; kingdom Metazoa; phylum Chordata; class Chondrichthyes; order Orectolobiformes; family Ginglymostomatidae; genus Ginglymostoma; species Ginglymostoma cirratum. The sequence continues at coordinate 5,908,907 of JAHRHZ010000270.1, forward strand.
TAGACCTGCTTTTGGATGTATGCCAAAGAAATTTTGGAAATCTTCTGTAAGCCCCATAATTAAATGCTTCTTTTTTCACAGGATGTGGGCATTACTCCCTAACACTTATTATTTAACTTTAATTGTGCTTTAGCAGGTTACGGTAAGGAACCATATTGAACTGTGGCAGTTTGGGCAGACTTCACATTTCCTTTTTTACAGTAGTTTCAATAAAACTGAATGGAGCGCCAAGCAATTTTAGAGGGCATTTAAGGGTTAACAGTAGAATAGGTTGCCGCGAGGATTTTGTTCTCGGTATTAAACCAGAAATTGCTGGAATAGCTCAGCAGGTTGGACCCGAGACATGAGCTCTGTTTTCTCTCCGCTGATGCTGCCAACGTGTTGAGCTTTACCAGCAATCTATGTTTTTGTGTCTGATTTCAAGCATCTGCAGTTATTCAGGGTTTTATTTTTCTGGGCAGGTTGCTGTGGAATTTAGAAAATGTGTTTTTTGTATTAGGAAGATTACCAATAAACATTTAAAAAAAACTTTGAAACAATCTGTTCATCTCATGAAAAAGTTAAAGTTTATTTTTATTTTGTAACATGGCCTGACAATACGACATACCTCTTGAATACATTCAATTACTGATATAAGATGTTGATTCATTGCTAATTATTCCTGGTGGCTCACAAAAGAAATGTAAGCTGTACTGATTTGCAATGATTAACATTCAAAGATATGCAAAAAACACTCATATTTTAAGTAGCATGAAAATAGTTACAATTTGAAACTTTGAAGTCCGTACATAGCCCTCGGGATTAATCATGGAAAGCGGTTACTTAACACTAAAAACCATTATGTTAAATGGTTTTATCCAAATTCATCAAATGTAGCAAAAATTTCCACGTACAGGCCTTCTGAGTAGAATTCTCTTCCAGCTCAGTCTCCATGATAAACTGATGTTTGATTTTTTCTCCTCAGGATCTGTGAAGAAAAACCTAAGGATGCTGCCGCAGAGGCTACTTTTTATAATTCACCGTTTGAAAGAGTTGAGTATAGTGTGGGGCTCATGTTGGCATATGTTCCAAGAGGACTGGTGCCACTCTGGATTACATTCAATATCAACAATGCTATAGAAATGACAGTAGCAACAAGCAATGATAGAGCTGAAATAATAAATAAACTCCATCTGTAAAGGAAAACTTCAGACCTCTTCGGGAAAGAATTGAAGCAAGAAGTCAGTCCAATATAACTTGTACCTTTCACTTGTTTTGTTCAGGAACATAAGTACTTCAGATAGAAATGGAATCGACTCTTTAGAAAACTAGTAAAAGACTAAGTTTTGGCTTAAGTACATAGTGTTAGATAGCCATATAAAGACTCTGTCCAAAGGTATGACTTTTCAAGGGATTATTTCATCTCTTTGTTGTCTTCTGACTGTCACAGAGTCATAGAATCATAGAGCTCCATGGCTTGGAACAGATTCTTTGGTCTAACTCGTTCATGCTGACCAGATATCCTATATTAATCTAGTCCCATTTGCCAGCATTTGGCCCATATCTGTCTGAGCCCTTCCTATTCACACACCCATCCAGATGCCTTTTAAGTTTGTAATTGTACCAGCCTCCACCACCTCCCCTGGCAGCTCATTCCATACACGCACCACCCTTTGCATGAAAAATTACTCCTTAGATCCCTTTTAAATCTTTATCCTCTCACTTCAAACCTATGCCCTCTAGTTTTGGGCTAACCTGCTCTGGGGTAAAGACCTTGGCTACTCACCCCATCTACGTCCCTCATGATTTTATAAACCTCCATAAGGTCACCTCTCAGCCTCTGACACTCCAGAGAACATAGCTCCAGCCTATTTAGCCTCTTCCTATAGCTCAAACACTCCAACCCTGACAACATCCTTGTGAATCACTTCTGAACCCTTGTCCTTTACGGAAAGAACAATTGCGCATTGAATGCTACCAGTGTTTTATAGACAAATTGGCTGCTATTATGGCATTTACAATGGCACTGGAATGCATTGGGAGGGAAATTCAATGTCTTCCTGCTGATACTGGATATTCCTCAAAAAAAGAAAGTAGCAGTGTCATGTGCCTCATACCCAAAAGTGAGTGGCTAAATATTCCAATTGACTGGCCAATTAGTTGTCATTTTTACAACTACATGGGGATCTTACATAGAGTTGGCACAGCTCTCCCATTCTCATCCCCATCTCCATCTCTACTGAACAAAGGGGCAAACTTTAGCATATCAGGGTTCTGACCCAGCAGATGCTGGGGAGGTTGGGTGGAAGGAAAGGGGTGGCTATGCTTTTCCCTGCTGACAAAGCATCTGCAGATCTTTTTGATCAGGAACCAACCTGCAATTAATTTCCCGGCCTGGCCTCACGACTTGTTTGGTCTGTTTTCCTTTTAACACAATCTGTTATCCATAGTCCAAAAGTCATCTTTAGCTCACAGTTCCCAATTCACAGTACTAAACCAAAATTAATAAGAATACATACAAATAATAAAAAAAATCAATGAGGGCTCTAGCAGGATATACTGGCAGCCATTTGAGAACATCTTTCATAACACTCAGCAAAGATATATTGAAGCGAGAAAGAAAGACTCTGGGCCATTTGTGGCTCAGTCAGGAAGTTAAAAATGATATCAAATTGAAAGAGAAAACACACAATTGTGTAAAGATTGGTGGTAGCTCAGAAAGCTGGATAGAATATAAAAACAGCAAATAATAGTGAAATAATAGTAGGGAGAAATTGGTGTACGGGAGAAAGCTAAGTAGAAATATAATAACAGCTATTAAGAGTATTTACAAATGTTCAGGGGGAGATAGTGATGTAAGGATAATGTCATTGGGCTGGTTTTGCAGAGACCCAGGATTCATACCCGAGCACAGCAACAAGTAGAATTTAAGGGCAGTTAATAAACTTGGAATTTAAAGCTAGTTTTAGTAATGGTAACTATGACAAATATTGCGGATTGTTATACATTAGTGTCCTTTAGGCAAAGAGGTCTATCATTTTTACCCAGGCAAGCCTCAATATGTATCAATTAGAGATGATAACAAATATATACCTTGCTTGCAGTACCCATATCCCATGAAAGAATGAAGAAGAGTGAAAGAAAGAAAAGGTGTAACTAAATTAATCTTTAATCTTTGAGAGACCAAGTTGAGGGAATTTGTAAAGGAAAATAAGAAAATGGCAGGTGAGCCAAACAGATATTTTTCATGTGTTGTTGAATCATAGAATCTCTAGAATGCAGAAAGAGGCCATTCAGCCCATCAAGTCCACACTGACTGTCTGAAGAGCATCTCATCCAGACCCACACCCGTATCTCTGTATTTCTCATGGCCAATCCACCTAACGTTCACATCTTTGGATATTGGAGAAAACTGGACCACCCAAAAGAAACCCACGCAGCCACAGGGAGAATATGCAAACTCCACACAGGCAGTCACCCGAGGGTAGAATTGAACCCAGGTCCCTAGTGCTGTGAGGCAGCCATGCTAACCACTGAACCACCATGCCACTCCTGAGGGTGATAAAATAACATTCCAGAAATAACCACAATGAAGAGGCAGGACTAGAGGGAAGAACTTAAACCAATTTATGAATACCAGTAAAAAGGTTACTGAGACGTTTATTGGAGGCTGACAGGAACCCGGGTTCTGATGAATTTTATTCTAGGGTCTAAAAAAAAAAGAGTGCTAAGGTGATAGATGCATTAGTGTTAATTTTTCAGAATTCCGTGGATACTGGAAAGATTAACAAGATACAAAAAGAATGAGTGAAACGCCTCTGCAGAGAAGAAGAGAAACAGAAATTACAGGTCAATTAGTTTAATACCTGTTATGGGGAATATGTTGGAATTCATTATTAAGGAGATAGTAGGCGCAAACATAGAGGAAACTCCAGTGCAATTAGACACATTGCCAGAAACATGCAATATGGAGAAAGGATAACTTGCATTCATGGCGTCAAAGATAAAAGGTACTGCAGATGCTGGAGCATCCGAGATAACAAGGTGTGGGGCTGGATGAACACAGCAGGTCAAGCAGCATCATAGGAGCAGGAAAGCTTGACGTTTCGGGCCTAGACCCATTGGAGATTTGATAATCAAGGGGTCAGACAGGAAATTCTGTGGCTGCCAATGGGAATCCAGGATGGTGTGTTGCTTCCCAG
>JAHRHZ010000270.1:5913487-5928556 GCA_024137785.1 Ginglymostoma cirratum
GTCAAGCTTTCCTGCTCCTATGATGCTGCTTGGCCTGCTGTGTTCATCCAGCCTCACACCTTGCATTCATGGTGTATTTGGATTTCCAGAAGGCATTCAACAAGCTGTTGTATCAAAGTTTATCAAAGCTCATTGTGTGGAGTGGGCTGGGGGAAGTGTCACATATTTCGTTGGCAGAGAATTAGTTAGCGGTCAGGAAGCAGACAGTAGGGACAAATAGGCCATTTTTGGGGGTTGGAAAGATGTCATAAATGGAATGGCCTTGGAAAAAGTGCCTGGACCTCAACAATTTACAATCTATATTAGAAGAAAAACCCAAATTTACCTTCGCTACATTTGCTGATGACCCTTAGGTAAGGAGGAAAGTAAATTGTCAGGAGGAGGTACAGGATCTGCAAAAGGATAGGTTTGTAACTAGGTCAAAATTTGGCAGTCAGTGTACATCGTGGGAAAATGCGAACTTGTCCTCTTTGGCAGGAAGAATAAAGGAGCAACATATTATTTAAGGGATTGCAGATTACCCCAGTCGAGAGGGATCTGGGTGTCCTAGTAAATGAATCACAAAGTACATAGGTTCAAATGTTCAATTGGGAGCACAAATGCAATGCTGTTATTAATTTTAAGAGGAAAGGAATATAAAAATAGGGAAGTATTACTGCAGTTGCATAAAAAATAGGAACAAGAGTAGGCCATTTGGCCCCTTCAACCTACTCTGCTATTCGATAGGATTGCGGCTGATCCAAAATTTGTCTTGTCTACTTTCTTGCCTTTTCCCCATAATGCTTGATTTTCCTACTGATCAAGAATCTATCCATCTCAGCCATAAATATAGGGACCTGGCGAGGCCATATCTGGAGGACTGTATGATGTTTCAGCCTTTTTACTTATAAAAGGGCGTAATTGTATAGAAGTAACTTGGCCAATTGCTTCCTGTGGTGAATACGTTATCTTGTGAAGAAAGGTCAGACAGATTGGACTTATGTTCCTTTGAATTCATAAGAACAAGAGGTGATCTTATTTAAATGTTTAAAATCCTGAGGGGACTTCCCCTTCTGGGACAGGTTAGAACTATAGGACACCGTTTAATAAATGAGGGATCTCCAATTTACGACAGAGGTGAGAGGAGTCTTTTCTCTGAGAGGCATGAGTCCGCAGAACGTTTTCCCACAGTCAGCAGTGGAAGCTGTGAAGATCCTTGAACATTTTCAATTGAGTTAGATGGATTCAATGCTAACAAGGAAATCAAATGTTACTGGGTGTAGGCAGGAAAATGATGTTGAGGCCATAATCAGATTAGCCAGGACTGTGTCAAATGATGAGGGAGACTTGAGGGGTACATTGCCCTACTCCTGCTCCTAATTTACATTTTTATTCACCACTGTCTTTAATTAGACAGTAGTTCCAGAGACATCCTCCTAATAGGTTAACCATTGGAAAATCCATTCCCACGTTCCTGCTGTCTTCCTGCAGATGTTCTGGACCCATGTTGGATCCATAGCTTTGCATAACTTTACAGAATGTCCACCCTACAGCCTTGCTTCAATCTATAGAGAACTATATGTTCACTATACAAATCTTAAACAGAAAATCCAGTAAAGCCATTTCCAGTTGGACTAATATGCCAGTTAGTTTTCCTCTGGCAGGCAGATCTGTTTCCATGCTGTACATATCTATGACTGTATGACTCTATGATTCTGTCAATGTTTTGGTATGAACTGTTGTTTTCCCTGCTCCTCGGATGTTGTCCGACCTGCTGTGCTTTACCAGCTAAATATTTATTGACTCCAGCTTCCAGCATCTGCAGTCCTTACTGTCTCCAAGAATCTATGATTGTCCTCAATTTTATAAAGGCACTTTTGAATAATTCTGCTGTACACAGTTACTAGTGTGAGACTCTTGTGTTTTAGGATTTCTGACTATACAAAATGGGCAGGACAGGAATCATATTTTAGTATATAGTACAAATGCTGCTAATGATTTAAACCTAGTTTTCATGTTACAGAAGGGATGAGATATATTGACTGTATGCATACACTCTATCTTAATCAGCATGCTGGAGACAATGAGTTGCAGTTACACACTCTCGGGATCATTCACATTTATAGCCATTGCAACAACTCTATTCATGTGAACTAGGCAGAGGTTAATGCCAATTCAGATGTATAGATTCCATTTTCATATAGTGGACAGTCAGTATGCCAGAAAGTTGACATTTAAGTCAGAAGAAAGCACAAGAAAGCTACAAAGAGCAGACAGGTTTTGTTAACATGTCCCAACTGCTGAAAGGATAGAAGATGGATAGCACCTTGTTTTAATCATTATATTTTACATTACAAAGATAAGTTGTATGGATTAAACAAAGTGAATCTGATCATAATTGTTGCTCTGCATGTTCATTCACTGAAATGAAGTGGCTTATTGTTTTGCATCAAGCCTTGAATTACCCAAGTACGTGTTCAATCCATCTTTGGAGAAATTAAGGTGGAATATTCAGTTCAGGGTACAAGGGGCCAGTTTTTTTAACCTCTCTACTTGGTCACATTATCATAGAAGTAAATTACATTATTAATATGTGATAGAGATAAGATGTTGAAACCATTTACAGGAGCAATTGACACTATATAATGTAACAATGCAACTACAGCACATCTAAATGTTCAACACAGACATTATGCAGTGTAATGACCAAACTCCAGGCAATTTGGCTCTGAGTTATCAGCCTTGGATCCATGTAGGACTTTTAGCTCTGAATTGGCAGGCCATGTGTTTAACACTTACTCTCAAGACTGGAATTTGTAGCTGCAATGATGGGAAACTCTCAACGCTCGTCACCGTTATGGTGTAAAACTGACAGCACGTTCCCATGGATGCAATGCAAAAATCTGGAAGTTTCTGGTCATGATACAGTGTTCCCCTTCATTGGGCTTGAAGTAGTTTTGGGATGATATAGCAAGGAAAATAAACAGCAATTGATAAGAAATGTAAAAAGTATCAGATGTATCATGCCAACATGGGCTGACTATTTCAGCTATGTTGACAAATGATCTTTCAGATACAAGTATATATACTTAGAAAATTAAGTCACTGCGTTTGTGAACTTGCTCAAAGGGGTCAATTTAGCTCAGTTGCCTGGTGCCTAATGCCAACGACATGGGTTTAACTTCCACAACAGCTGAGGCTCTTCTAAAGGGCCCTCCCTCTCAATATCTCCCCTGCCTGAGGTATGGTGACCCTCAGATTAAAGCATCACCAGTTATGTCTCTCTCTAGTCAGACAGCAGCCCTATGGTCTGGTAAGATGATGGTGACGTTACCTTTCACTAAATCAAATTGAAAGCTGAGAATATTTTCATGGTGGTCTATTTGTGTTTCTGGAAAATACTAAAGGACTGTTGTAACTTAGCTGAGCAAGTTTTAGGGAGTCACAGCTATAAGACAGAAACGATTTGCTGCAAATTTTCCCTGATATCACCATGCATGTTAGCTACCAATTAAAATTCTTATTGCTATGTTCTTGAAAATTGTACAGAACATATTTCCTGTAATTTGCCGTATTGACTTTCTGCATATGTTTACATAAATTAAAAGCTTGTTTTTTCTCTTTCCAGTCATGTAGAAATCTTTGATGATGTATCATTGAACTTTGCACATTTTAGTAATATAGCAACTGATCAATTAAGTTGGTAGCTCTGCATTTTCATAGTTATGAATTGGATATTTTATACCCCAAAAGATATAAAGACATTACTACAATCATCCTTGCATGGTTCAAGGTTATAAAAATGTAAGCACTTACTTCGCATGCTTGCACTGAGGGGAGGTTTCTAACACAGTCTGTTATTACTGTCATAGTGAAGATTTTGATGACAATTTTTTTCTACATGAACAGATGTGCATTCATTGCCTGCGGACTGATGTACAGAACTATCTGATATATAGAACATTATCTTGCAATGAAGGTCTTTGGATAGTACCTATTACCTAGGGCCTTTTATTTTATATCATCACACCAGTCTATTGCAATGTCATAATTCCCCAGCAGGCACTGCTGAAGAAGAATGAATGCTTGTCAGCCTCAGTGTGAAAAACTGCAATGCTATTAGAAGTGCAATTTTTCTACCGTGCACAGCATTTTATGGGGAGCAGCAAGCCAGTGCCCTGCATATTCAAGTAAACCTTTAAAGAATGTCTTTTGCATTGTTCGCCTCTTTCTTCCAAATGACTTCCAGTTGCAGAGGCTGCACGGTCTCGTTTGTCCAGAATAATCTGGTCCTTTTACTGTAGAGTTAGAGAGGAGAGGCTAAGATTAATAGGAGTTACTTGTGCACCTGAGGACTCAGTCACACTCTTGAAAACAGGTGAAAGCAATGCTTTACGCTCCACACAAAGTAACACTCTACCTGCGCTAAAAACAGCGACACTTTTGCCGAACTTTGCATTAAATATATGCATGATAATTGATCCCTCTGTGTAGGCCTTAAACCACATTCCACAAGTTTATAAAAGGGCTTTATTGATTACTTAGGGAGATGGATATTGGTGGAGAGATTACCTTTTGCAGCACGATGAATAACAATATTCCATGTATTATTCAATCACAAATCTGAAATCTCCTGAGCCTATTCTCACTAAAACATATTCATTTTCATGGGTTGTTGAATTTCCTTTCTTTTTGCTTTCTGCATATATAATGCTGGTAGAAAATATTTCTTCAACTCACTGTCTAGTTAGCAGACTGTGATGTTTCATATCACGGAAAAATATAATGTGATTTTTCTAAACAGTATAACTATACGATATGAGCTTCCCAATTTCTTCTCAAGCCCTCACCACTGTGACTGACTTTATTTCAAATGTATCTTTGTCCTCTTTTCAGTAAAAAGGAGTGACCTAGATATCAGAGATGGAATAATGAGGCTCGTGCTACTCTCTTATGCGAGACAGTGGGATTCCATACAATTTGCATATGCTTAGTATATCTGGTACATGTGTCAGGTGCAATGATTATGCAGGAACTCTCTTACAACATTTGACACAGACATGAGTATTGTAGGATTCAGAACCCCATTTTCTTCAAATTCAGACTTTTAAGCAACAAAAATATAGATATTTCTGTTAAAAAAATTGAAATTTAACATCCGGTATGCAACTAGAGTCACATTTCTCTGATCAGATGTATTTTACCTACTATAAGAGTGTCTCCTCTGGCAGAGGACTGACATCCACCATTGGACTGATAAATGCAGGTATGAATTCGTAGTAAAATCTACCTTTACTGCTGGTTCAACCACAGGAAATAGCTGTTGGCTTACCTACTGCCATGATAACAGAAATTCCGAGGTTTGGGTCATATGTTTTTCTGAAGATGATTCATACATTCAAAGAATTTTACAGTACAGAAGGAGGTAATTCAGCCCATCATGTCAGTACCGGCTCTCAAAAGACCTTCCCAGCTAGTTCCATTCTCCGGTCATTTCATCAATTCATCACTTGCAAATATACATCCAGCTCTCTTTTAAAACCTCCTAAGGAATCCACCTCTGTCACTTTCCCAGGCAGCACATTCCAAATCCTAACAGCTCTCTGAGTAATGAAGTTTCTCCTCATCTCACTCCTAGCTCTCTTGCTGGCAATTCTGAAATTGTGACCCCTAATTACTGTCATGCCAACTAGTGGAAACATTAAATCCTTCTTCGCCCTGTCAAAATTGTTCAGCATTTTGAGCACCTCAATAAGGTCATCTCTTAATCTTCTCTGCTCCAAGACCAATTTCTCTAAGCTTTCCTTATATCTACAATCCCTCGTTCCTGGTATCATTCTGGTAAATCTCCTTTGCAATCCCTCCAGGGCTTTAACATCCTTCCTTAAATGAGGTGCCCAGCACTGAACACAATGCTCCAATTGTGGTCTGACCAATGATTTGCAGAGTTAGTCACATCACTTCTTTGCTTTTGTATTCTAAATCATTAAAAATTTTACAGTGTTCTTGCTAAAGAATCATTGACAGTAGTGCCGATTGTTCCTAAACCTGTCGTTTTTTTTAAGGCAGGTCATAGAAAAGACAGTGAGGCTTTTTAAAAACACTTATTGAAAGTCATGTGGCTTAAGCTAATTGCTTTTATTTATTTAGTGGAAAGCAAGTTGGCTGAGTTCATGGCTCTCAGGAATTGTGTTCCCCTTGACAATTTCTGAGTGAACTGTGTCTGCAAAAGTTCTTGAGAGACAATTGTGCCTGTTTACCCACCTACACATGCCAGGATTCTGACTGAAAGCCAGCTTGATCTTTTCATACCTCATCTATTTTCCCTTTAGGGAATGACACGTACTGTCCAGAGAACTTTTCTCCTAAATCAATCTCAACAGAAAAGATTTTTTTTTCTGATTGTGTCAGTTATCATTTTATATTTCTTTTTAACCTAACGTGTAGAAAGTTCCTCAGACCATAAGAAATAGGAGCAGGAGTGGGTCATCTGGCCCTTTGAACCTGCTCCACCACTCAATAAGATCTTTTCATGGACTCAGCTCCACTTAGCTGCCTGCTCACCCTAACCCTTAATTCCTTTACTGTTCAGAAACCTATCTATGCTTACGTTGAAAACATAATTGGACACACTGGCCTCTTTCAAAATCATTTAAATTTATGATTTCACCCTTGGAGTAATGGGCCTAGACAGTCTGTGAACTCCTTCAACCTTGGTTGCAGCAATGCACTGGTTGTACATTGTATGGAATTATTCTTTCTTCTGTGCTATCTTCTAAGAGGCATATATGCACACCAAACACTGAGCAATCTTTATACTTACCTTTTCAGATATCCATGAATTTGAGCTGTATTTAAAAATAAAGGTGGATCAGCATTGGATGCTTCCTTGAGCAGAGATCTCAAAGGATGAGGTGTAAATTATTTAAACTCTAAATGAAAACTGAAAGAACTCCGGATACTGTAAATCAGGAACAAAAACAGAAGTTGCTGGAAAAGCTCAGCAGGTCTGACAGCATCTTTGAAGAAAAAAGTAGTGTTAACGTTTCAGTTCCAGTGACATTTCCTCTAAGGAAAGAATTTTTTCTTCATACATGCTGCCAGACCTGCTACCTTTTCCAGCAACTTCTGTTTTTGTAACTTATTTAATGTATTTTATTGGCTGGTACAAATATACAAAATACTGAGATGAGCACATTGTTTACATTCTTATGTCGTCTACATTATTTATTGCTCCAATAAGATCATTGATGAGATTCTTCAATTTGTTAAGTTTCCAGACAGAATTCCCCAACCTGTTAAATTCCCCAGTGAAGAGGAATTAACTGGTTCCTCCTTTTTGTTCACCCACTCTCTTGGTTGTTTACAACAAACAAATCCCTTCCCATGGGATGGCCTTCCTCCCAAACACAAATGAATTTTGTTTTAAAAAGAACCAATTCAACCAGGCTTTCTGGACTTAACAAAAAGAGTGTGTTTATTAATTACTACATGTAATAAAGTATTATTAATCACGAATGCAACACACACATGCATAAAGAATAGAAATAATAATTCAGAGATAGTAGGAACTGCAGATGCTGGAGAATCCGAGATAAAAAGTTGTAGAGCTGGATGAACACAGCAGGCCAAGCAGCATCATTGGAGCAGGAAAGCTTGACATTTCGGGCCTAGACCCTCCAGTTGTGTCAAGGTTGTTTGAGGAATTCTTACTGTTGGCCTAGCAACACCTCTTGCTGTTTTCTTACCAGACACACATCAATAACTACCTACCCCATCCCATGGCATCTGTTATGCCTGATCCTACCCCCATTTTACCACATGCCATTCCCAGAATGTCTCACCACTCAGCAGATGTCTGTTGAGAGACCTGCTGCTGTCACCTCTCCCTGAGCTGGGAGTTCCCCGTTCATACTGCAGCTTCAGGGATTGATGTTGTCCCTGGTCATCCTGTATCCACCTTTCCCTCTTAGGAAGGCAGCCACAGTGACCAATATGCCTCCAGCTGCAGGGCACAGGATTCTTGGTGGAAATGACCCAGGTTGGAAAAGTAAGGAGTTACTGAGGATCTTCAACCTAAGGAGACCCACTGGAGATGTACCTTTCAGGGATGTACTGCACACACTCCTTACAATGAGACACGCAGCGCCCTAATACCAAGGGCCACATTCTGCTGAGCTCATGTAGGTTTAATGATGGTCTGTATTGAATACAATCAAATGCAGAATGTTTGATATGGGTCTGGGACGGGAAGGGGCTCAGAAGTCAGCAAGAACACCATTTTGATGTAACGTGCCAGTCACTTACCAAATTGCTGCACGCACTGGAGCGAAAGCTGAATGAACAGTGGAGATGTGGCCCTTGGTATCAGGGTTCTGCACATCTCACTGTATGAATGAGTGTGCGGAACATACATCCGCAACTCTTGCAATATCCTTGGACAATTCATGAATCATACCTCATCTTAGGCCAGTTTTGGCCTCTTTTTTAACTCATTTCTTGTGAGTTCACATTCATTGACATACCATTGTTTGATTTTCAGGAATCAATGGCATGTTGCAAATTACTTTTGACCAGTATCTGACCCCTATGCACCTACACTCTGCATGCATACTGAATGGATGACGAGGTGAATCCAAACTAAATATATCTATAGTTTGCAAACAGATTCTTCATATATTGTCCCTTCAATGTCTGTCGTCCAGCAGATGTGGATCCACACTTTCACTCACTGTATCCATTCCATCAAGCACTGACGTTTGACACAGCTCTTTCTCTTTTCAGTCCCAAGTCTTTTTTTTAAAAAATACAAAATAAGGAGGTCCTTACAAAGTAAAAGCAACATACTACAGATGCTGGAAATCACTCATAAAAACAGAAATTGCTCGAGAAAGTCAGCAGGTTTGGTGGTGCCTGCAGCAAAAGGAAAAACAGAGTTAATGTTTTCAATTTGATACAACTCTTCTTCAGAACTCTGTGGGTCACTCCCAGGATGTGTTCTGAAGCAGAGTCACATCAGGGTGAATGTCAAATCTATTTTTCTCTCTCCACAGATGCTGCTAGATCTGCTGAGCTTCGCCAACACTTCCTGTTTTTATTTTTCTTTTTATATTCTGTCTGACTTCAGGTTCATAGCTTATATGGATTTGTCTTTAATTCATGCACCTAAAATAGGGCTGCTCTGGGCAGGAATGTATGAAAGTTTGTGGGAAAATAGAGGCCTAACTACCAACCCAGAACTGTTCAGAATTCCAGAGCCAAAAGTAGGAATTGCTGGAAACACAATAAAAATCGAAAGAACTGCAGATGTTGTAAATCAGAGACAAAAATAGAAATTGCTGGAAAAGCTCAGCAGGTCTGGCAGCATCTGTGGAGAGAATCAAGAGTTAACATTTCATGTTGAGTCACCCTCACTCAGAACGCTCTGAATGAGGGTCAATCAATCTGAAGCATTTACTCTGATTCTTTCCACAGATGCTGCCAGACCTGTTGAGCTTTTCCAGCAATTTCTATTTTTGTGTCTGATTTACAACATCCGCAGTTCTTTCGATTTTTATTGTGTTCATAATTTCAATTCAACCTTTTCTCAGGATAATGCTCCAGAATAATGCTCCAATTCTTTCATCACCAGCACAGCTTCTATGACATGAGGCTGAAGGTTATTTAAGGTACAATGTAGCTCAGAGGCTGGCCAGACAAAGTACTGAAGTGAGCAAACTGTGTATACTCTTATGTTTTCTAGATTTTTTTAAAATCACACTATTAATACATGTAAAACAGAAAATACTGGAAATCTATAGCAATGACAATTAAGCCTTATGTAATGTTGAAAACATTATAACTGCCTTCCCATTATTTGTAATTAAACAGATTGTGCACCATGATCAAAAAGCATTATTCGTAAGCTTCCCTGCTGATTCAGTGGGGTAAAGATGCTATGTAGGCTGCAGATCAAAAGGTTTCAATTTCTGTTGAAACAAACAATCTCGGGTGGGGAAGCAGGAAGGGCAATGTAGTTAGTGACCCTGGATCAAAGTCTTTAAGAAATTAACAGGAAAGAACAGAGTAGATAAAGATAAACCATTTCTGCTGGTTAGGAATTCTCGAACTAAGGGGCATCGTCTGAGATTTAGGGTCAGACGGTTCACTAGAGGTGTTAAGAAGCACTTCTACATATTTAGGTTGGTAGATGTTTGGAACTTTCTTCCACAATTGGCAGCCAATGCAGGATCGGTTGTTAATTTTAAACCTGAGATAGATAAATTTTTGTTAAGTGAAAGTATTGAGGAGATATAGGCCAAAGGTGGGTGTATGGAGTTAGGTGACAGATCAGTCATGATCTCATTGAATGGTGGAACAGGCTCAAGGGGCTGAATGGCCTCCTGCTGTTCCTATATTTGCATGTCTGGGAGAGTGACTTACGATCCTGGTTGTCAATTAGTGACCCAAAAACACACATGAGCAGAGCACGGATGGTCCCAACATTGGTATGTCCTGTGTAAGTTCTAACATTGAATATTGTGCTGGTAGACTGGCAGAAAATTGATAGCTGCAAAGCTGTATACTAGTGACAGTGTCCACTTAAAGTTGCGAAAATATAAAGTGCACAGGTCAGTATTGCAATTTAAGAATGATAATCCAGGAAACAATTTAAAAAATAATTAAACCTATGAGCACTCATCACTCCTCACATCTTGGCAACCTGGTCTAGTTCAGGGAGAAATCAGCCAGTGTTCTCTTTCTAATCACTATCCAACAACACTTCTAAGAGACTGCTTGAATATAAACATTGACTGATACTTTCAATAATTGCACACCTTGTATAGCACTTAGACAATGTTAGTAATTAATTGCCATGTTGCTGGAGTGCTGTTTGATACATGAATCTGCAGTTTAACAAAAGTTAAAAGGAAAACAAAATATAGAAAAAATGGATGAAGGGACCGTATAAAATTTGTTCGCATCAATCCTCCTTGCATGTCTGGATTTATTTTCTGTGTTTGAATACATACTTTAAAGCTCTATTAATACAACATAGCGGTATCTCCCCAGGATCTGTGATTTCCCCTTCCCCGACAACAACTTCGAAACTACCAAACAAACACTTGATCAGATCGAAAGCATGAGTCATTGAAAGAGAAATATATGACACATCAAGACAAACCTTTTACAGCTTTTGTCACATTCTAAATGTCAGTGTCCTGATGATCTATTATTTTATAAACTGGAAAAGTTTTCAGAAAGGACATTTGTTCCCAAGAGTTAATTTGTAGGAAGCAGGGCTGGATATTATGTGTTCCTGCTGTGTGTGTTTTGGTGGGAAGACATATAACATGGCCAGTTCACAATCTTCCCACTCACCTCCGAGCTCAACCCCATAATATGGAGTGTGGGTGGGAGCTGATTTTCAGCAGTCCACTCACCATGTGTAAAGAAGTGGTTGAGGGTTAATGGAGCTTGTTAAAAGTTTAATTGAGTGACCTTGATAATCTGCTGCCAAAGTCAACCATGTTTTGGCATGGGCAAATGGACTGGTGTGTGTAAGCTGTTTTTTTAAAGAAGTTTATAAAATAGTTGTATCTATCTTCAGTCTGACTATCTTCAGCCTCTCAACACCTCCAGCCCCCATGCTCACCACACATCCCACCCACTCCACTCCTGCCAAAGAAAGTCCAACCTCTTACTCCCTCACTGCCCTGCTGTGTAAAACCAGCATTCCTCGCCTAAACTTTCCTAACTGTCCCCCACCATGTGGGGTCAGACCATGAGGAGGACCCCTGTGCTGGTCTGCTGTGAAGAGCCCTTGGACAGAGACTGAGGTATTTATCTTTCTAACTTTGCTTCTTATTTTTCTGAGCTGTACTTACACTATGCATAGCTGTAATGTAACTTCTTTCTTCTTCATTTCTCTATTCTTTAACGAAGAATTGTACCTGGGTACTCTGTACCTAAGATGGTGCTGTGTGTGAGTGACGTTGGTACACTGTAACTAATCCTGTAACTGAAGAAGCTGCACCTAGGTACTTTTGTATCTAAGATAGCACCGTCAGTGTCGACTTGTAAACTTTTCACTGTACTCATTTAAGTTCATGTGACAACAAAGTTAATTCAATTCAATTTACACCACATACTCCTGACCTACCTCACTCCAGGGCTTTAAGATCAATGTTGTCCCGTTTGTGTGCGATTGATAGCAGTCCTGGCAGTGCCAACTGCTGAGCTTATGGTGCTCTTGGTCTGCCTGGAGCTACCAGTCAGCGTTACCATAGCAAGGTGGGTTTCTCCTGACTTTCCTGCTCCTCAGATGCTGTCTGGCCTGCTGTGATTTTCCAGCCCCACATTGATTGACTCCAGCTTCCAGCATCTGCAGTCCTCTCTGTCCGCAAGGTGGGCTTCTTGTTTGTCCGTCACGTTGCAGCTGTCTTTCCTTCTGGAGACAGTGAGCATTTTGATAACCCTGCTCCATAATTTCCAGCCCTGTTTGTTGGGTGTTGTAAGGCTCTGTTACTTCCACAGATATTCTGAAGAGGAGAATGGTCTTATCAGATGATGGTCTTAAGTGTAAACAAAAGGGATTTGTATTGAAGTGTCAACAAATATTGCTTTTCTGGCACAATGTATGCCTTAGGCCACCTACATTGAAGTGATTTATGTGCTATTATATAGCGTTTTAATCTTAACTTGTATCTTTGTTGCAAGTTAGACAATACCTCATTTATGGAGGTCCTATAGTGTAGTAGCGCAGTTACTTGTAACACAGAAATAAAACACTACCAGTTGTTATTAACACTCAAACATGACTAGAAAAATAAAAGCTACCAATTTCTCTATCAGAAATGAGAGACATGAAAACTTTGTCAGTCCATTGTCTGTCTCCAGTAAGAGATTTAGCAAGTGTTTGTCATCTAAATGCTAAACAACACTGCCAAAAGAAACAATAAAAGAAATCACAGCCCAATCCTGATACGGGGAAAAATACCCCAGACATAATCAATTTAACACAAAACCAACAGTGGTCTGACAGCCCAGAATAGTGCATTGCACGTGTTATAAACATGAGCATGGATTTAGTGATCAAGATAACTAACAGCAATAAGCATTATTACGGGCTAAATCAGACAACAATTTTGGGTGTGTGACCATGCACAGTATCTGATTTGTGCTGCTCCTCTGCAGACGCTGTTACCTGGGTATTTTATCAAGAATCTTTCTGTAAAATATTAGAAAACATTAGTGACATAAAACACTAGGGCAGAGTTTTCCCTTTCCTGGTTTGATGAGAGCAGTGGCAAGTGAGATGCCAAAATAAGGAGAGAATGAAAAATCAGATCCTTGATGTAGAGAGAAAGTGGCACATTTTTCCCTAATGTCATTAAATAACTCTCAGAATCTCACCTTTGAATGGTGACTACCTTATTTTCAGTCATTTGCATAGCATTAATACCTTTTATTTATATTTATTTCTAATTTTCCTCTCTGTCAATGACAAACTAGATGGTGCAAAATCTTAATAGGCCAATCTGATCCTGGGTAATTTTACTTGTCGAATGCCCATGTTAGTCTTCTGCTTTGTCTGCACAATGTCCCCTGGGCGTGAGTGGGCGAGTGTTACACCTTCTGTGATTGCCTGAGAAGGTACAATGGAAGTGTGGAGGGGATGAAGAAGTGTTCAGAGTGATAGAGGAGTGGACTAGGATGTCATAGAGAGAACAGTCCCTGAGAAATGCTGACAGTGGTGTGGATGGGAAGATGGGTTTGTTGGTGGCATGCTGCTGGAATTGTTGGAAATGGCGGAGGATGATCTTTTGGATGTGGAGACTGTGAGGTGGAAAGTGACAACAAGGGGAACCTGATATTGTTCCAGGAGGGGAAGGGCGGGAGATGACAAGAACATGTCTGAAGGCTCAAAAAACCCAATGGGAGGAATCCTAAATTGAGGATGAAGGAGGTCATGTCAGGCAGCATGGTGAAAAGTGACATAATTGGAATGGATGCAATGGAGATAGAGAAAGTGGGAGAATGGAATAGAATCATTACAGGAAGCGGTGGGGGAAGGTGCAGTTGTCATAGATATTGGTAGAAAGCCTATTCCCCAGCTAATGAAGGCACAGCAAGAAGTGGGATTGGAAGAAGGGTTGGAATCAGGGGGAAGTGGAGGGGAAGAAGTACCCAGAGGGGAGTCAGTACAACTGAGTTTTTGCGTCTCTTAACGCCTGAAAGGAGGAGAAAACATTTCTTGTTAAAACGTCAAACACGATGAAAAATGAAATGGAAACGAGGGTCAGGAGAAGTTTGAGATAGCGTGAAACATTGCAGTTGGAGGGTGAGAGGTTGAGTTTGTATATGTGACAGCACATGGCACTGAGTGAGGATCTCAGGATGCAGCAGGAGCAGCTGTCAGAGGGGTGTTTTACGTTGTAGAGTTACCGTAAACGTGAAACATGAAGGATGGGGCACATTTCTTGAGCGTACATTGATGTTAGTGCTTAGATTACCTTTCTGTTTAGTATAGTGTGATGCAGGCAGCTTCTGATGTTTGGGAATAGTGAACAGTAAAAGTTTCAATCTGACAGGCAGGTGGACCCATCACTGTGCAAAATTGTGCTACATCAATAGAATAGAATAGGATAGCCTTTACTGTCATGTCCTCTCGAATGAGTGCAGTGAACAGTGTGTAATGTCACTTCTTGGTGCCATCTTAGGTACTGGGCACGTAGGTACAGATACTTTAAATGTTGTCACAGAATTAAAACAGTTATAAAAGAGATAAGCATGGGAATACAGAGTTTAAAAGTCCAGAATGAGAATAATAAGTTTGTTTAAAGTACTCAAGTTATAGTCCTTTTCCAACATAAGTCCATGCCCACCAGATTTCAGAACATGAGGCCGTGCTGCCTCTGTGCTCTGGCCTCCATCCAGGGCTCACTCTGCTCCCCACTCCGGGACTCCACCTGCACTGGCTCTGCTACTGGTCTGGGGCTCCGCCCGCACTCACTCTGTTACTGCTCCAGGACTTGTCCTGCGCTCGCTCTGCTACTGCTCCGGCACTCTGCATGCACTGGCTCTGCTACTGCTCTGGGAGTCCGCCTG
>JAHRHZ010000270.1:5940573-5962910 GCA_024137785.1 Ginglymostoma cirratum
TCCTGCTCCTCTGATGCTGCTTGGCCTGCTGTGTTCATCCAGCTCCACACCTTGTTATCTCTGAACTCCTTAAGACAAGTTTTTGATAAAATGTTTCTCTGTCTCAAAATAACATTCATACTGATGCCTCGGTGGTGTATTGTGGTGCTTCCGTTTTGTGAATTTGGCATTCATCACTGTCACTGTGAGTCAGCATATGACGCAGACAATTTGTCTATGTTTCTCCTAGTCTTATAGGAGCCATCCTTAATGTTGCTATTGTTGTGTAATTATTGGAGATAACATAGCTCTTCTTTCACTTGTGAGTCACATTGCTGATGTTATCGATCATCTTTTTGATGTTTTACCCAGGGTTTTGCACTCTGTTCCTTTTTATTTGCTTATTGTTTTTGGTCTCAATGGTATTTAAGTTTAGATTCTGGGCTTCATGAACAGCTGTTGCTAGGTTCTAGGCTTTCTAGGATTGGATTGGACAATTGGTCACTGGACAAGGTTGTTCATACTTGCCTTCTGAGCATGAGATGCCCTGGGTGCGGTAAACCTTTCTCTTTTGGTGTTACACAGAAATGCTGCAATGTGATGTGAAAATCTTGCTTTGTCATTCAACACTTAATGATCATTCATTTGTTAGTATCTTCCATATCATCAGCTAGACCACTTGAATGTGGATAGTGGGGTTATCATGCGACTTGAGTAACTTCCTACTCAGTACACACGTCTTGCAATGGTTTGCCATTGAATTATGGCCCATTGCCAGACACTGTTTGTTCCAGAATACTGAATCAGCTGAAAATAAAACTCATCATGCCAGTGACAGCCCTGTTGTTGTGTTAGTAAGTTGTAGAACAATGGGAAATTTGGAAAAAATGATCCATCACAAGGTTGTGATCTTCCCTCTGTACTGTGGATAGATCTGTTACTACTTTAATTTATGATTGTGGATGTAGAAACTCTCTCTGCTGGTTGGATAACATTGGACATGACTGACATGCATGCACAATTTGTTGAATGTCTTGATTAATCTCAGGCAGGTACACAGATTCATACGCTAGACATCGTGAGCATTAAATATCCACATGTCCCTGGTGTAGCAGGAACATGGTATCTTGCCGCAATGATTTCACTGTTAGGACTTGTTTGCCCTTGAAAAATCTCATCATGATATACAAGTTCACCTCTGGATGGCCAAAGTGAACTAATCTTGTCAGAAAGGGTCAACTAACTCAAAACGTTAGTTTGCTCTCTCTCCATGGATGGTGCCTGACCTACTGTGATTTCCAGCACTTTTTGTTATCCGTAATCTCGTCGGACACTTCTTTAATACTGACAGGCCATCGTGGAGAATGATCTGCAACACATATTCCAGCCTTAGCAGTTGTCAGTTGACACTGTTCACACTGGCTCTGGGCAAAGTATAAAAGATCAACCTTGCCACCATCTTCAACTTTGTAACCTGCAACATCAATGTGTAGATCAATAGGGATCTCTTGGTCTAGGTGGGATTGGGTAATCTGCTCAGATGTAATCATTGTGGTACGTGGCTTATACTTTACTTCAAAATCATATCCTTGGAGATTGTTAGAATGTAGAACATTGAACACAGAACAGTACAGCACATTACAGGCCCTTCGGCCCACAATGTTGTGCCGAGCTTTTACCCTAAACCTAAGGTCTATCTAACCTCCACCCCTACCTTATACTATCATCCATATGCCTATCTAATAGCCGCTTAAATGCCCCCCATGAGGCCGGCATAACTACCCTCTCCGGCAATGCATTCCATGCCCTGACCACTCTCTGAGTAAAGAAACTACCTCTGACGTCTCCCCTATTTCTACCGCCAATCACTTTAAAACTATGCTCCCTTGTAATAGCTACCTCCACCCTAGGAAAAAGTCTCTGGCTGTCCACTCTATCTATACATCTGATCATTTTGTACACCTCTATCAAGTCACCTCTCATCCTACGTCGTTATAAAGAGAAAAGCCCCAGATCTCTCAACCTTTCCTTGTAAGACCTTCCCTCCATTCCAGGCAACATCCTGGTAAATCTCCTCTACACCTTTTCCAATGCTTCCACATCTTTCCTGTAATGAGATGCTAATTCAATTTAGAGTTATAGAGTCACTGAGATGTGCAGAAGGAAAGGACTTTTGGTCTGCACCAGTGAAAAACAACATCTAACTTTTCTGACAACAATAGAAGTTGTTATAAATTTCTAGTAATTTCTGTTTCTGTTTCTGATTTCCAGCATCCGCAATTCTTTCCATCTTTTATTTAGTACCTAATGGTTCTAATACCATTTTCCAGTGCTTTGTCTGCTTTGGCATCACGAGGGCACACCTAAATACTTTTTAAATGTTTCTGTACCTATTAAGCTTACAGGCAGTGAGGTCCTCTCCACCACCCACAAGGTTTTCCTCATTCCTCCTCTATACCTCTGCACCTTATCTTAAATCTATTGTCTCAATCACGGATCCCTCCAGCAAGAGTTTCTTTCTGTTTACCATTGTGTCTGGTCTCTTTCACCTGGTAGATGCAGCTTGAGCTTGATAAATAGTGGCTGGACTGAGATCTGTGCATACTGGTGGTCCTATCACTGCTGGACCATTGGAATCTACCAAGGAGAAGATTTCAGGAAGTCATGATGAGCTTGTCTACTGGCCCTACAATGTGATTCCTCCAATGTAAAAAGCCAGTGATCCATTCCCTGCTGTGAGATAATCTCTTGCAGGTTGCACCATGGAATGCTACGTCTGTGGTACTTGTTTTTCAGGATGTGTAGTGGTAATACCTGTGTTAATTGTAGCTTTAAGGTGTGTCAACCCTGCCCTTACAAGATGTATGATGTCAATAGTTATAAAATCTTCTGATTGCTTTACACTATGATCTGTGTGATTAAAAATATGGAAATCTTGTTTATCTTCTGCAACTTGACATTGACAGTGAAGAACGTTATCTCAGAGGATAATGGGACCTCGATCAGAGGGGCTGAACAGTGGCAGATGGAGTTTAATTTAGATAAATGTGAGGTGTTGCATTTTGGTAAGGCCAATCAGGGCAGGACTTAATGCTAGGGCCCAGGGGAGTGTTGCCGAACAAAAAGACCTAGGGATGCAAGTGCATAGTTCCTTGAAAGTGGAGTCGCAGGTAGACAGGATGGTGAAGAAGGTGTTTGGCACGCTTCCTTTTATTGGTCATAACACTGAGTATAGGAGTTGGGGTGACATGTTGCAGGACATGGGTGAGGTCACTTTTGGAAGACTGTGTACAATTCTGTACACAATTCTGATCACCCTTCTTGAGGAAGGATGTTATTAAACTTGAGATAGTGCAGAAAAGATTTACAAGTATATCGCAAGGACTGGAGTCCTTGAACTATAGTGAGAGGCTGACAGGCTGGGGAAATTTTCTTGGTACATCAGAGGTGACCTTATAGAGGTTTATAAAATCATGAGGAGCATAGAACATAGAACGGTACAACACAGTACAGGCCCTTCGGCCCACAATGTTGAGCTGATCTATTATCCTACTCTAAGATCAAACTACCCTGCAAACCCTACATTTTACTATCATCCATGTGTCTATCCAAGAGTCACTTAAATGTCCCTAATGCATCTGACTCCACTATCACCACTGGCAGCGCATTCCACGCACCCACCTGTGTAAAGAACCTACCTCTGACATCTTCCCTGTGCCTTCCTACAATTACCTTAAAATTATGCCCCCTCATAATAGTCATTTCTGCACTGGGAAAAAGTCTCTGGGTATCCACTCTATGTATGCCTCTCATCATCTTGCACACGTCTATCAAGTCACCTCTTATCATTCCTCCCTCCAAAGAGAAAAGTCCTAGCTCCCTCAACATTTCCTCATAAGACCTGCCCTCCAGCGCAGGCAGCAACCTGGTAAATCTCCTCTGAATTTTCTCTAAAGCTTCCACATCTTTCCTATAATGAAGTGACCAGAACTGAACACACGATTCCAAGTGTGGTCTAACCAGAGTTTTATAGAGCTGCAGCATAACCTCGCGGCCCTTAAACTCAATTCTCCTGCCAATGAAAGCCAACACACCATAGGCCTTTTTAACAACCCTATTAAATTGGGTAGCAGCTTTGAGGGATCTATGGACATGGAGCCCAAGATCCCTCTGTTCCTCCACACTGCCAAGAATCCTGCCATGAACCCTGCATTCTGCATTCAAATTTGAACTTCCAAAATGAATCACTTCACACTTTTCCAGGTTGAATTCCATCTGCCACTTCTTTACCCAGCTCTGCATCCTGTCAATGTCCCGTTGCAACCTACAACAGCCCTCCACACTGTCCACAACTCCACCAATGGATAGGATGAATAGTCAAGGTCTTTTTCCTAAAGTGGGGGAGTGGAAAAATAGAGGGCATTGGTTTAAGGTAGAGGGGAAAGATTTGAAAAAGACCTGAGTGGTAACTTTTTCACATAAAGGG
The DNA here is from genome assembly GCA_024137785.1 of Ginglymostoma cirratum. NCBI lineage: Eukaryota > Metazoa > Chordata > Chondrichthyes > Orectolobiformes > Ginglymostomatidae > Ginglymostoma > Ginglymostoma cirratum. The sequence goes on from JAHRHZ010000270.1 coordinate 5,945,039, forward strand.
TGCCAGAATAAGTGATGCAGGTGAATACAATTACAACATTTAAAAGGAATCTGGATGGGTTTATGATAAGGAAGAGTTTAGAGTGATATGGACCAAATGCTGGCAAATGGGACTAGGTCAATTGGGATATCTGGTTGATATAGATGAGTTGGACGGATGGGTCTATTTCCTTGCTGTATGACTCTATGACCCTGAAACCCATTCATGTGTTTGTAATTATTCAGTTTCTTAAAACATGCCCTGTTGCTGGTGATGTGTTGTCTTGCTGGTCTCATGTGTTTTGTTCTGTGGTCTGGGTTGGCCTTTGGAGCCAGATTTCCTACATTGAAAGCTTAATTTCCCCTTGGTATCATTTGCTTTGCAGATATCCAGAAAAGGCTGAACAATGTTTGGGTAGGTGCAACAAATCAAATCTGTTACAGATTTTAAAAACCAAAAGAACTGCAGATGCTGTAAATCAGGAACAAAAACAAAGTTGCTGGTAAAGCTTAGCAGGTCTGGCAGCATCTGTGAAGGAGAAAACAGAGTTAACGTTTCGGGTCCGGTGACCCTTCATCAGGACTGACGGTGGCTGGGAAAATGTCAGTTCATATGCATATAAACTGACGTTTCCCAGCCACCATCAGTTCTGAGGAAGGGTCACCGGACCCGAAACGTTAACTCTGTTTTCTCCTCCACAGATGCTGCCAGACCTGCTGAGCTTTTCCAGCAACTTTGTTTTTGTTCCAGTTACAGATTTTAATACTTTGGGGTGTGTTGCTGACTGTAACAATGGAGTTGGCTGCACCTAAATCTTTGAAGGTGTTAATTGGTGAAGAGGAGTTGACTAATCGAGTAAGACTCTCTAATATCTCCTCTTTGGAATATACACACTGATGCAATTTGCTGTGACATCTGCTGACTTTCTGGTCAGTGAAGTTTTGGGAGGGTGCTGCCTACATGATATGAATTGGAGTCTGTTTAATTGTGAAGTTATTTCTTACTTTGAGATGATCGTTGAGAACTTTACAGATCTTTTTGATCATCTGTGAAAAGGCCAGACATGTTAGTGATGTGAAGTCCCTCCTTGCCAATAGCAAGCAAGACGCTCACAGCTCTCCTATCGGAATTTAGCACTTTATCTACAAACTGCAGTGGCATTCGGTGTTTGAACAATTACAACGCTCTAAAGGTGTCATTGGATAGTTAAGCTATAATTAAGAGTTTGTCTTCCAATTTCTTTGGAGTTCTTTCCGTTTTCCTAGAAGTTGATTGTAGCAAAATGTTTGTTTCTTTATTTTACAGGTTTCTCTTTCAAAACAAAAGATCTTTTATTTCCTCTGATTCTCCTTTTCGTCTTATTGTTTCTCCCAACTTGAACCTTTTAGGTATCTTTCTTTAGGAAAAACTACAGACTGTCCTTGCATTATAGAATCATAGGATCATGCAGCACAGAAACAGGCCCTTTGGTCCAATTTGTCATGCCGACCAGGTTTCCCAAACTAACTGGGTCCTATTTGCCTGCATTTGATCCATATCCTTCTAACCCTTTCCTATTCATGTACCTGTCCAAATGTCTTTTAAATAATGTAATTGTAGCTACCTCTACCACTTCGTCTGGCAGTTCATTCCACATATGAACCACCCTCTGTGTGAACGAATTGCCCCTCAGATCCTTTTTAAATATTTCCCGTCTCATCTTAAACCTGTGCCTTCTAATTTTGAACACCCCACCCTAGGAAGAAGACCTTTGCTATTCACCTTATCTATGCTCCTCACGACTTTATAAACCTCTATAAGGTCAACCTTCAACCTCCTATGCTCCAGTGAAAAAAGTCCCAGCCTATCCTTATAACTCAAAACCACCAGTCTTTGCAACGTCCTGGTAAATCTTTTCTGAACCCTCTCCAATTTAATGATATCTTTCCTACAGCAGATCGACCAGAACTGTACACGATCTTCCAAAAGAGGCTTCACCAGTATCCTGTACAACCTCAGCATGATGTCCCACCTCCTATACTCAAAGGTCTGAGCAATGAAGGCAAGCATGCCAAATGCCTTCTTAACCACCCTGTGTACCTGTGACGTAACTTGCAAAGAACCATGCACCTGAACGTCAGGTCTCTCTGTTCGACAACATTCCCCAGGGCCCCACTATTAACTGTGTAAGTCCTTGCGAATGGGTTCTGTCTGGAGCGCATCAGCACGTCAATTTGTACATATGTCAGAAAACAATGCAGGATAATACAAAAGTCGCTTGTCAGTACGTTCACATGTTGGATTAAAATTTCATCCCTGCATGTGATTGCATTAGCAGGTAGTAGCATTTGTAAGTTAGACGCTTGTAATTTGAGGATTCCCTGATCATTCTTACAGTTTTAAAATTACATGGGCACAGTAGCAGGATTCAGCATCTGGGTTGTGTTCACACCAAATAATGATTGATGATCGGCTTCCCTTTTTGGGATGATTTGAAGAAAGAAAATGGTTTTGTAGTTTAGAATGCTGTTTTTTAAAGTGCGAACAAGCATTTTCTTTTTGGAGACTGGTGCTTTTAGGATAATCTAACCGCCATTCTTTTTAAATTGAAGTCATGGAATCTCAGATCAGTTTTAAAAAGAAAGAAAGGGAGAAAGGTTTAATATTCATTGCTTCAGCACAGACCTGAAACCTTTACCTGTACTTGTAATTGCAACATCAGCCCTTTTAGTTTTATATATGCCGCTATTAAAACTTTCTTTGAACTTGAAAGAACTTTAGATTTTAATCAGAAAACATTGAACTCTGCCGTTTGTCTGTTAAATCTGTGTAGCTGAAGCACTCGCAGAAACTGCTGATTTTCTGAATTTCTTGATGTCCATTTGGTTTACCAGTATCTTTGGGCTGAATCATTTTGGCTATGTGCCAGTTGCATGAGTTTTTTGGAGGGTTTTTCATCACAAGTCTAGCGAGATTTCTCGCCTTATTTTACCACACACCACCTACCATGACCCTCGACTATCCCTCTCGCATGATTCAAGCCCCATCTTGCCATAGGCCGTCCCAGGAACAAGATGCCACTCAGCGGACATTGTGCTTGTGCCTTCTTCAAAAAAGCCGCTGTGCACCTACACAAGCGTTGCCAATCTGAGATTCCCCCTCACTGACTGCATAATGGCACAGAGGCTCCCTTGCTCATTTGTGAGACTCCCTCGCACATACAACACCATTCTCTCACTCTACTTGCTGTTTAAACGCTAGCCCCGCAGTTTATTTGTCTTTAACAACATCCTGTTTAAAGTCCTTCCCTGAGTTGCCACTAATCTGTCACTAGTACTCACTGAAAACTCATAGAATAGAATTCCTATAGAGTGGAAGCAGACCATTCAGCCCATACAACCCTCAGAAGAGCATTCCACCCCTGAAGCTATCTCTGTAACCCTGAATTCCCCTTGGCTAACCTGCACATCCCTTGACGCTACAGGACAACTTAACATGCCCAATCCATCTTTCGTCCATGGGAGGAAACCAGAGGAAACCCATGCAGACACGGGGAGAATGTGCAAATACTGACCAGTTGTCTATGGGTGGAATTGAACTCAGGTCCCTAACATTGTGAGGCACCAAAGCTAACCATTGAGTCACTGCGCTGCAACTCAAACCATGTGATTCTCCAGTCTGGGACCATCACAAACAGGCAAGCAATCCAACAATTCAAAACATGGACTTTGACTTACGGCCAGAAAAAGTGAACACAAACAGAATGCTTGGAGGCTGCAGCTCGCCTCCCTCAAAATACAAGCCAGCTGCTCTCACCGAGGCCAGCAACTTTTCTGTTGCAGCCAGCTGTCAACGGCTGGAACTGGGTGTGAATCAGGTCCTGTTTGCCTTCATGTGCCCATTGCAGCTGAATTCAGTCAGGCGCAAGAAAGGCTTTCTCCACCTCAATGCCCTTCCCCTCCTCCTCCTCCCTGGAAGACAGCTCCCATTCCCCCAGTTTCTCTGCATCTGTCACCTCACCTTGCGTCCTGCTCTGGTTGTGAATGCACATTTTTGTATACATTTTGTTCAACCGTATCCTGCTCTTCATTACCTGCAGGACCAAAAGATGAACACATTTTGCAATGGGTACAGTAAGGGCCCATTTAATATTGCTTCACACGATGAAACATAAGCACTGTAATATAATGAAATGGCTATTTTTGCTCAAATGATTTAGTAAAGTGATAAATAATGAAACGAATGATTTAGTAAAGAGATGAAGAATGAAAAGCAAAGGATACCAGCAATGACTTTGAAGCACATCTCCAAACTCCTCTCCTCCTTCCCCAGCTCCAACTATTCTCTCAATGTCTTTTCCTTCTCTCTGACTAAATTGCCTCTGTTGTATGTAGCCTTTTCCTGCATGAGGATATAAAAGAGACATAAATTAGGATAAGGAATTTAAGAGACACCATGTGCTATCTCAAACGTCACAGATAGGAGTCACCTTATGTAAAAGTGAATACCTGACATTAATAAACCCTATTCTAGCATCGTGTTGTATTATTTGTTGCATTTAATGTATGACACAGTCAGCACTTTGAAAATGTAATAATACACAGCAGCTCAAAGTACAGGAGCTGGCCATGCAGTTAAATAGATGTACAGTCGATAAAGTGCATTGTAATCTCCCTCTGTGATAGTGCCCCATCTTTAAAGTGCAGGGCAATAAAACTGTTTAAGACAAACTGCTAGGATGTTTGCACACGTCCCCTATTAACCATGCAGCTCTGGTGTTATTCCATCTTTCAGAGTAGACTTTTCCTCTAAATAGGATCATCTTTCCCAGTAGAATCTTTAATTCTTCTTTATTGATTGTCGCATTTTGCCCAAACATGTTTAATAAACATAGAACCTTAAAAGTAGCAACAGCCCTCATTTTAAAGATTCCAAGATTTAAAATGACCCTTTGAAGGTAAGGGGTAGATCATAGTCTAAAAATTTTTCTATTCTCCTGAGTAATGTCTGAAGGTTATATCCTGTGAGGGGCTGTGGCCTGAAAAAATGTTAATATCGAGTCTGCACTAAAAGAGTGGACAAAATTAGATGATGGGTGGAGGAGGTCATTGAATTGAAGGGAGAATGGAGCTGAAGAGAGAAGAACACTCTTAGGAGTTCCTGAGCTAATTTAAATAATAAAACAGTTCTATCTATAGCACCCTGCAGTCACGCAAGCTTTTGCCAAAGCATAAATAATTTAGGAATCTGAAAAACAACGAACAAGTAAGCTCAAGTACACTAAATACGTATTTTGGCTACACATGATGAAACACAATAAATATTTTGAGGATAAACATTATCTGGTAGTTGAATATGTGGGTGTTATATTAAACTGGGGTACATCAGGTGGCTAGCACATTCAGTCCTGGGACCAACAGGCAGATTGCAAGGTGTCAGCATTTCCTCCAACACATAAATGCCCTGGTAACCACCTAGAAACCGATATCCACGGGTAACCACCTAGAAACCGATGTCCACGGGTAACCACCTAGAAACCGATGTCCACGGGTAACCACCTAGAAACCGATGTCCACTTCAAGTCCACTGACTCCCACAGCTACAAAACAGCATCTGCAGTACCTTTTATCTCTGTCATTTCTGTCATCGTGTTTCTTTATAATAATGTGCTTTACATTTTTACAGTTAGATTACACATCATCCTGCCTTTTTTGTGTCTATTAATGCTCAGTATACTAAAGGACTAGTGCTTTTCCTTCAACTCTGTTACATACTCAGCTCAGGCTTGTTTCCAATTTGTGCCCTGTTCTAACCCACGTTGTTTTGTGTCTTGATTGGCTTTGAAGAACTTTGTTAAATCCAGGCATCCATCTTTTCCTTCCACTCTTTCACTGACTGAGCTATTGTGTTGAAGCATGTTAAAGACTCTTCGCTGCCAGCAATAGACTTCCTGACTCTGTTCAGACCCAATCAAAAATCTGCAGCACTTTCCTTCAAAGACAAATGCAGCCATATGAGAAAGTAAATGCTGCAGGCACCACAGCATGAAATGTTATAATCTGATTTACAGGATATTTCTATCATTGTTATTTATTAATTTAATTTGTTGGAGCAGGTTTGTACTGTGATTTGATGATTTCATTGCATCCCAAGTGCATCACTGTGCTCTCTACTTTTTACGAACCTGATAAATTGTCTTGAAAGACATTTACACAGACGATAATGCATCTTTTAGAAAAGCTAGAGACTGACAGGAGACTGCAAAGATTTAGAATAAAATTACATGTGTTATTTGCCAGGCACACAAAAGACAATAGGTACAGACATGTAAATAAAACAGAAGAAGTCAATTTAAAATTGAATCTTGAAAAAGCCATCTTATTGGAACTCTAATTCTTACATTGCAGCGGGTTACAAAGGGAGAGGAAAACTGTACAACCCCCGCACCGCCCGCTTCTATCTCCTTCCCAAAATCCACAAACCTGACTGCCCTGGTCGACCCATTGTCTCCGCTTGCTCCTGCCCCAGCGAACTTATCCCCACCTATCTTGACTCCATTTTCTCCCCCTTGGTCCAGGAACTCCCGACCTACATCCGTGACACCACCCACGCCCCCCACCTCCTCCAAAACTTCCAATTCCCTGGTCCCCAAAACCTCATCTTTACCATGGACGTCCAGTCCTTATACACCTGCATTCCCCATGCAGATGGCCTAAAGGCCCTCCGTTTCTTCCTGTCCCACAGGCCCAAGCCAGGCCCTCCACTGACACCCTCATCCGCTTAGCCGAACTCGTCCTCACCCTCAACAACTTCTCTTTCAATTCCTCCCATTTCCTACAGACAATGGGGGTGGCCATGGGTACCCACATGGGCCTAAGCTATGCCTGCCTCTTTGTAGGATAATCCCTTTGTAGAACAATCCCTCTTCCATAGCTACACTGGCCCCATTCCCCACCTCTTCCTCTGTTACATTGATGACTATATTGGTGCCGCCTCGTGCTCCCACGAGGAGCTCGAGCAGTTCATCCACTTCACCAACACCTTCCACCCCAACCTTAAGTTCACCTGGACTATCTCTGATACCTCTCTCTCCTTCCTGGACCTCTCTGTCTCCATCTCTGGCATTCACCTGGAAACCGATATCCATTTCAAGCCAACCGACTCCCACAGCTACCTAGAATACACCTCCTCTCACCCACCTTCCTGCAAGAATACCGTCCCCTATTCCCAATTCCTTCGCCTTCGCCGCATCCGCTCCTGGGGGATGAGGCATTCCACTCCCGGACATCCCAGATATCTTCATTTTTCTTGGACCGCAATTTCCCCTCTGTAGTAGTCGAAAATGCCCTTGGCCGCATCTCTCGCGTTTCCCGCAACCCATCCCTCACACCCCGTCCCCGCAATAACAACTAAAAAAGAATCCCCCTCGTCCTCACGTACCACACCACCAACCTCCGGATCCAACACATCATCCTCCGCCACTTCCGCCATCTGCAATCTGACCTCACTACCAAAGACATTTTTCCCTCCCTACCCTTATCTGCTTTCCGGAGGGACCACTCTCTCCGTGACTCCCTTTTCCGCTCCACACTCTCCTCCAGCCCCACCACACCCGGGAACCTGCAACCGGAGCAAGTGCTACACCTGCACCCACACGTCCTCCCTCACCTCCATCGCAGGCCCTAAGAAGACTTTCCACATCAAGCAGATGTTCACCTGCACATCTGCGAATGTGGTATACTGTATCCGCTGTTCCCGTTGTGGCCTCCTCTACATCGGGGAAAGCAAGCGGAGCCTTGGGGACTGCTTTGCGGAGCACCTGCGCTCAGTTCACAACAAACAACTGCACCTCCCAGTCGCGAACCATTTCAACTCCCCCTCCCACTCCTGGGACGACATGTCCATTCTGGGCCTCCTGCAGTGCCACAATGATGCCACCTGAAAGTTGCAGGAACAACATCTCATATTCTGCTTGGGAACCCTAAAGCCCAATGGTATCAATGTGGACTTCACAAGCTTCAAAATCTCCCCTGGCCCGATCGCATCCCAAAACCAGCCCAGCTTGTCCCCGCCTCCCTAACCTGTCCTTTCTCCTACCTATCTCCTCCTCCCACCTCAAGCCCCACCTCCATCTCCTACCCACTAACCTCATCCTGCCTCCTTGACCTGTCCATCCTCCCTGGACTGACCTATCTCCTCCCTAACTCCCTACCTACTTTCACCTTTACTGGCTCCAACTCCACCTCTTTGACCTGTCTGTCTCCTCTCCACCTATCTTCTCCTTTATCCATCTTCTATCCGCCTCCCCCTCTCTCCCTATTTATTTCAGAATCCCCCTCCCCTCCCCCATTTGTGAAGAAGGGTCTCGACCTGAAACGTCTGCTTTCCTGCTCCTCTGATGCTGCTTGGCCTGCTGTGTTCATCCAACTCTACACCTTGTTATCTGTAATTATCTTCCTTCTGGCTCCATGCGGAGGCTATTATTTTAATGCTATAAATGGTAGCAATTGAGGTCCAATGAAGAATCCTGTGTGGGTCAAGCTCAATGTATCATCGAACTGAAACAGAAATTGCTGGAGAAACTGGACGGGCCTGCCAGTATCTGTAGAGAGAGAAACAGAGTTAATGTTTCAGGGCCCATAATCCTTCTTCGAATGGGCCCAGTCCAGAAGAAGGGTCACCGGACCTGAAATGTCACTCTGTTTCTCTCTCCACAGAAGCTGCCAGACCTGCTGAGATTCTCCAGCAATTTTTGTTTTTGTTTCAGATTTCCAGCATCTGCAGTTTAATTTAATATGATCTAACTCACTCGTCAAAACAATCCCTTATTTGCCATTAGGACTCTGCATATTCAAGGGATCTAACATTTTTCCTTAGTACACACTGTCAGAGCTAAAAAAAACAAAGTGTCTCACAATTGCTGCAATGGAACCACCACCAATTTTGATTGGAGACATGTCATTCCACTGCTAAACTGATATTTTATGAAGCTATCATATGCTGAGTAGTGGGCATAATATGTAGCATTATGGAATGGATATGAAAAGGTTAATCTAAGCTAAGATGGAGCTGTGTCCGTTCTAATATATAACACAACCACAGCATGGAGCTTCAGGGCAGTCTTTAGCAACTGAAGCAGGTAGCAACTGATGTATGACTCAGCCTCCTGATGGAGATACATGTGTCTTACTGAACTCTTGTTATATGTTCATATGGCCTAAGAGTTAATGTAACTGGCACATAGTTCCTAGTAAGTAATAATGCACATTTTAAAATCAATAATAATTGCTGATATTAATGCTTCATCCTTCACTACAACTACTGAAATGCTACTGGAAGAAATATTAGTGGCAGCATGTGACCTAAGGTACCCAGGCCTTATGATACTTTATATGTCAGTTAAATTTCTATAGTTGCTTAGAATTGCATGACAGAGCTCTCACTTCAAAGTTGCATTTTGCATTGTGGCAAAAATTGTACCAGCATCCTAGGAATATTTCTTTAATCAGCTTTTTCATGTTTGTATCATTTTAATACAAGTAGTTAAAATGCTGAGTGTGTAATATGAGATACTATTAAAGATTCAATAAGACAATTGTATTTCTTACCCTTCGTTGTGTCTTCCTCAATGAATAATTTTATGAAGATGCTCCATTTTAAAAAGTTTTGGGAGGTGTTAGGTTTTGAAGGATTGTGGGAAAATTTGACTTTATTTATTGTACCAGGAAAATAGCTGGAGTGTTTTATTTGAAAAAAAAGTATTTGAAAGGTCACTGTGGACATTAGTATTGCTTTTAAAAAAACTTCCTATGTTGGGTGTTTGTTATGCTTTATAAACCCGCTAGGACTATTTGAACGGTGTCTGGATGGTGAGTGCCTCATTAATATGTAATTAATTAGAGAACAAGAAGCCTGTGATTAAGGTCTGCCCACCTGACTTCTCTTATTTCTGAAAAGAAATTTATTGAATACCTGGTGAAATTTGTTTGTTCTTCCAAAAAAATGATGTCTCAATATTCTCAATAATGTACTACCTGAGCAAGCAGTGTGTGCCAAGACTCCAGATACAACCATGCATGATTAATGCTTTGATGACATGTGCCAAAACATCAGAGAGGCAAACCTCTGAAGATGACTCAACCGACTTGAAATGTTAACTTTGCTTTCTACCCACAGATGCTGACAGATTTGCTGAATTTCACCAGCAATTTCTATTTTGTTTCAGGTCTCCAGCATCCACAGTTATGTAGAATCCCAACAGTGTGGAAGCAGGACATTCAGCCCATCGAGTCCATGCCAACCCTCTGAAGAACATCCCATCCAGACCCACATCCTACCCTTACATTTTCCATGGCCAATCCACCTAACCTACACATCCTAGCACTGCAGGCAATTTAGCATGGCCAAACCACCTAAACCTGCACATCTTTGGATGGTGGGATGAAACTGGAGTACCCGAAGGAAACCCACACATACACAGAGAGAATGTGCAAACTGTACACAGTTGCCCAAGGGTAGAATTGAACCCTGAACCTGGCACTGTGAGGCAGCAATGCTAACCACTGAGTCACTGTTTGTTTAGTCCACTTTATAAGGTAGTAACTCCATTGGATCTAGTTAGATTTTCTTTTCTCTATGCTTTTATTATGCCCAATTAGGGGAAAAATTGGACTGGGCCTGAAATGTAAGTAGTGATCACAATTTAGAGTTGTGTGTACCTGTTGCTTATGAGCAGACAGCACACAGACTTGTGTTGCCTACTAATGTATAACTCATCGAAGGCAGTTTAAGTGAGCTGTTGTGTGGTTGCATGCATCATTAGGATGCATAAAATTATGAGGGGCCGGAGTCAATTAAAGTTTGCACTACTTAGTGTGCACTTGTGCCTTTTAAGGTGAGCTGCATTATGCCTGGAATAGGTGCTAAAAGATATTACAAAAGTGACGTTAAGTTGACAAATTTTCAGGAATGTTTCTAGTCCAGCGAAGTGTGGACTCTAGAAGTTTTTCTAAAGCTACATTGGAGAGCTTGTTGCAGATGATGAAGGGGAGGAGGGAGAAAACGTGATGCATACACGTTGGCAAGGAGGGGGCAGAGCTGAGTGAACGTGGGAGGATGGTGGCCCCTCCAAACAAACTTGTTGAAATTGTGGGGTAGATATCTGCGTAGCCTATGCCAGGGGTAAGGCTCTGGGGACCTAGGTGCAGTGCCACATACAATTCAATGACCTCACATAGGCTGTCCGTGTCTTTGGAATATTTATCTATGCAATAAATGTTTTCATATTTGTATTTAATATTTAAATGCCACGTTTATGTAATTAATTAAAATGCTGAGCATGTGACATGATTCAATAATAGAACTGTGTTGCTTATCATATTGTCTTCAAATACCATAACCCACAGACCGCACATCTAGAGGGATCTGCACATTGTGAGATATTGAGTAGAGGGACCTGGAGCTCAGGCAAGAGACTGGTGTAGAACCAGTTCACTGAAGAGTGTGATCACATCTGAATTCAGTTGCTTTGGACATAGCTGAACACTTTTAACAAGGAAGTGTTCAAAAAATTATCTTACCTGCCACCTTCTCAAAGGCAGTTAGGGGTGGGTAATAATTGCAGGTCAAGCCATTGGCATCCACATGGAGGCAATAAGGACTGCAGATCCTGATGAAGGGTTTCATCCCAAAACGTTGACTTTCCTGCTTCTTGGATGCTGTCTGACCAGCTGTGCTTTCCCAGCTCCACATTTATTGGCCATTGGCACCCACACACTGTGGAAAAATAAAATCAAAGTTTGCAGAGGAAGATTAACGGGAATACACAATTAAATGTTTAGACCTCTGAGAAAGCCTGCAGTAAATGTCAAGGAGCATAACCGAATCTGGCACTAAACTGGTATAGAGTTTGATCCCTGAATTTTCCAGCGTGCAAGTGGCGATCAATTATATTCATACATTTGCAGATCCAATTGTGATGCAGTGCCCGTTAGGCGATGGCTTAGTCTTTATCATATCAAAAGCTGAAACCACACAGAATAGTGATACTGCCACAGAAGTTCAGACAGAAGTCATGCAAGCTCAGATAGCTGTCATTTATGCCTGTAGATACGAACATTCTAAGCAGCTTACAAGGTCTCACAATATTCCAGAAACTTGTTGCCTGACAGATTAATAGATTTGCTGAGGCATATGCCAATGCAACCTTCAATTGCCCAGTTAAAGGGGTCAATTCAGGCCTGAGTGGGTGGGTTGGCCTAGACTTTATTTATCCAATTTGGAAAATTACAGCCAGATCGAGAAGGAAAGTACATCTGTGGAATTTTGTGGACTATCAGCATCACCAATCCCAACCTGCACACCACCACCCCCCGAGCCCCCACCACTGCCCCCACTCTCCCACCCCCCCAACTGTCTGGCGAATCAAAGGCAGGGGGGTGTAAAATTCTGCCTCATCTAGTATCAATCAATATACAACTAATGAAGTTCATATGGACGATACCAATTGCACTGCCCTCTCTGTTACTTCACTCATAACATGTCCATTGAGCATTCCCTCCGTAATATTCTCACTTTGCACACTTATCCATCTGTTTGAAAATTGCTGTTCAGAGGTTCTATGGCTTACATATCTAATTCTGTGTTTTCTTTTTCCAATTGTAATCATATGGAACTCTGCTTGGTGAGAATCTTGTCGTGATTGGATCAAGGACCAGGTGGACCTCATTTATTATGAGATCTCTGATTGGAGTTGTTAACCTGGGCCAATCAGGGAGCCCTGGCAGACAGATATAAACAGGAGTCTCAGAGAGTCTCCTCATTCGAAGGACTGGATCTGAGCTGGCTGCTCAGAGACCATGTCCTGTGCACATGTAAATAGAGGGTGATTTGGTGACGGGATACCAACCTCTGTGCAGCTATTTCAAATTTCACACTGATAAATGAGATCACTTTCTTTGTCTTCCCGATCTGATTTTTTGTGGTGATAGGATCAATACGTACAGAGATGGTTGAGGTGAGCAATGATGTTACTATGAGCTCAATAATCAGTGCCAGAGTTCTAATAAGAACTTGGACCCCGTACAGCGTCCCACTCTGCCATCATATCATCATCATCACTAAGAATGTGCACAAATAGTTATTAAGAAATTTGACCTGAGATTACATCAATATTCAAAGAAGCCACATGAGAACATGATCAAATAATTTCCATAGGCAAACAAGGGGAAGTATAAAATCAAAAGCAGAAATTGCTGGAAAAACTCAGCAGGTCTGGCAGCATCCGTGGAGAGAAAGCAGAGTTAATGTTTTGGGTTCATTGGATGTTTTGCAGAACCCCTTCTCTTCTGAAGAATGGTCTCTGGACCCAAAATGTCTGCTGTCTCTCTACAGGTGCTGCCAGACCTGCTGAGCATTTCCAGCATTTTCTGTTTCTGTTTCTATTTCTGATTTCCAGCATCTGCAGCTCCTTTTTTTTTAGGGAGAAGTATAGTATTTTCTCATATTGCTGACAATCCTGAATCTAGCTAATTGCTACAAGAGGGGTCAGGAATTGTCCCAGCCTGACTATTCTGATGTGTATTTCTCCTGAATCTATCCTTCTCCACTAGACTTAAACAGTAGCACTTGTGTTCAGCTTTTCTTTTAAGCTATTTTCAAAGAGTGATATAGATTTGATTCCAAAGTTAAAGCGTATGACTGCAAATCACGAGTTTTATCGAGACTGGGCAGCCTAGTCTCCAAAGAGACATAATTAAAAATAGAAACACTCTAACATGTCTAAAAATATATTCGCTGTTTAGACTTCATCATGGGGAGACTTTAGAGGACAGCTGCAGAAAGTGTTAGCATTTTGCTATCTATTGCTTTGTGCTTAAAACTCCATGAGAATTGTTTCTATAGCTTTCTTGAGAGCGAAACCAACTGTAGCAATTCAGGGGAGAAAGAGGCAATCATCTGAAGCCAATGTGACTGCTCTGAGCATTCATCATAAACTATCCCCAGCAGTCATATTCACCTTATATCCTCCGTCTCAAAATTTAAAGAGATGGTGTGGTTCTCCATATTGAGTAACTTGTGAAGAAAGAAATGTGGCCCATTGTAAGTATCAGTTTGGGTTTCTTCTTGGGACTTTCTTCCTGAACTTGTAAAGATTGGCTTTTATGCAGTTTGACATTCGAAAGCAATGTGCGCGAACAATATGAGATTCAGTTAACTCTCTGTAAGGTTTGGCCTTTATATTGTATGTCTTTTCAATTTTCGAGCTTACAGTTAAGCATATAGCCCTTGAAATATTGTACCTTCAGAGTGGCATTCTGATGAAAGGAGGCACAATATTTGTGAGAAAGATGTATGAAGGTAATATGAAATGGTTTATTTCTGTTACTACCCATTGTCTGAAAATCACTTCTATACAGACACTGAATTGGGCTTTCAGGGAGTAGGCCCCTCTTTGCACAGACTGAAACATCTTGGCACTCCTGGCATCCTACTGATGCAGGCACAGCCTTCCAGGTTTATCATGGTTGGTAGTATGACAGATTGAAAAATCCTTAATAAGTGTTCTGGTGTGGTCAGTGGTCACTGACAGGAGGGTGTGATTGCAAGTGAGGCAGGTAAGGGGATGCAAAGGACAGGAGTGCAGGAGTCTCTCTGTGTACAAATATTCAACAAGTTTGAAGTTCTCTGAGTTTGTTTCCATGTCGTATGACTTTATGACTCAATGACTACAAATGAGGCAGGTAAGGGGACCAAACGACAGCAGTGCAGGAGCCCAGTTGTCCAATTTTCAATCACGTGTAACTATCCAACAGGTTTGAAGTTCTCTCAGTTTGTTTGGATAACAGCAAGGGCTGTGAATTGTTTGAACAAAATGACTGTGGCATCATGCGAACAGGAAGCTGTCTATTTTGGGGAGACAAAGGAATGTGGTGGTAGAAGGGGACAGCATAGTCAGATGGATTGACATTGCCCTCTGCAGCAAACAGCATGCATCCAGGCAGCTGTGTTGACTGCCCAGTGACGGGGTTCAGGGAATCTGCTCTAGGGTGGACAAGAACTTGCACTGGGAGGGTCAAGGATCCTGTTGTCATGGTCCGTGCAGGCACCAAAGACAGAGGTAGAACTAGGAAGAAGGTTCTGCACAGCCAGTATGAGGAACTAGGCACACAATTAAGAAACAGAACCTCAAAGAGAATAGACTCAGGACTATTACCTTAACCACATGTAAATGGCCAGAGGATAAATAAGGTTAGAGAGCGAGTACATGGTTGAAAGGCTGGTTTTGGAGAAGTGGGTAGTGGTTTGTGAGGCACTGGTACTAATACTTGGGAAAGTGGGATCACTATCATTTGCTTGGTCTATGCGTGAACTGTGCTGGGAGTGGTGTTCTTGTGAACCAGATAACTAGTGAAGTAAAGCAGATTTTGCACAAAATAGTGGGACAAGGTCCCAACTTTAGGAAGTTATGGTGAATCCAAGAGTAGGGAAAGCGCAAAAGAAGAAGGAATTAATGTGGGAAATGGTGACAATAATAGGAAAAGACAGAACACCGATTAAAGAGCAAATCAATCGATGTGACTAGAGGTTATGAAAAAAAGACAACTTTTAAGGCACTGTTTTTGAATGCATACAGCATTCGAAACAAAACAGATGAACTAGTCATACAAATTGAGATAAATAAGTATGATATGGTAGAAATATCTGAGACATGGCTACAGGACATCCTAGGTTAGGACCTGAATACTGACATTATTCCTGAGTGCGTGACACCAGGAAAGACAGGAATGACAAAGGTGGAGGAGGTTGTGTTCGTTAAAGATATTAGCACAATGGAAAGGGATGACCTTAAGTCAGGAAACCATGATATTGGAGCAGTTTGAGTAGAATCATTGAATCCTTACAGTGTGGGAGCAGGCCATTCATTCCTTCACCATTTGTCGCTTCAAGCCCACACTCATCCCTCTGAAGAGCAAACCACCCAGATCCACTCCCCTACCCTATCCCTGTGACCCTGTATTTCCTATGGCTAATTCACCTAGCCTACACATTCTTGGACTGTGGGAAGAATGAGAGCACCCAAAGGAAATCCACAGACACAGGGACAATATGCAATCTCCACATAGAAAGTCACCTGAGGGTGGAATCAAACCTGAGTCCCTGGTGCAGTAAGGCAGCAGTGCTAACCACTGAGCCACTGTGCCAGCCAAGTTTAAAGATGAGGAATGACAAAGGCAAGAGATTACTTGTGGGAGTTGTCTACAGGTCCCCTAACGGTAACTAAATGGTAGGTCAGGGGATCAAGTAACAATTAATGGAAACGTATCAAAAGAGTACCGTGATTAACGTAGAGGAAATTAAACAACATAAGGACTGGAAAAATCAGATGAGAAAAAGCAGTCAAAATGAGGAAATCATTAACTGTTTTCAGGGTAATTACTTAGACCAACATGTTATGGCACCAACCAGGCAGCAGGCAATATTAGACCTGGCTTTGACAAACGAGACAGAATTAATTCCTGACCTCATTGTGAAAGTGGCCCTTGGGTAGCAGTGACCATAATATGATGAATTTTACATACATTTACATACATCCAAGACAATGATATTTAAATTTAATCAGAGCAATTATGAGGACATGAAAGCAGAGCTAGCTAAAGTGAACTAGTAATTTCGTTAAGAGATAGTCAATGGAGATGTAGTGGTAAATATTGAAGGGGATATTCCAGAAATTGCAGAATGAATACATGCCAAATGGATACATGAAAAATTCTAAGAACCGACCTCTCTCCATCCGTAGTTAACTATAAAGTCAAAGATAATATTAAACTCAAAGAAAATGCACATTATTGTGCAAAAATAGATGGCAGGTCAACAGATTAAACAGAATGTTAAAAAAACCAAAAATTGCTAAAAGCTCAGTAAAGGAGGGAAAAATTAGAATATGAGAGAAAGTTAGCGAAATGTATAAAAACAAATAGGAAAAGTTTCTTCAAATGTTTAAAAAAAAGAGTTAACAAAGTAAACATTGATCCTAGCGAAAATGAGTCTGAGGAATTAGTATTGGAGGAACAAGAGATGACAGACACATTAGACAGATATTTGGCATCAGTTTTCCCGAGAGAGGATATAAGTCACATTCCAGAAATAGTTGCAAATCAGGAATTGAAAGGGAGGCAGGAACTGAAAAAGATTAAAATTTCCAGGGAAGTAGTACTGAGTAAAATGTTGGAACTGTGAATTGACAAATCCCCAGGACCTGATGGATTTTCTTCAAGGGTCTTAAAAGAAGTCGCTTGTGACATGCTTGAAAGAAATGTAGAAAATAAGAGCAGGAGGAAGCCATTTGCCCCTTGTCCCTGCTCAGCTGTTCAGTATATTCATGGAAGATCCTCCAATTCAATAACCTGTTCCCATAATCTTTCCATACCATTTGATTCCAAGGATATGGGCCAAATGCTGGCAACTGGGACTAGATTGATTTTGGATATCTGCTCAACATGGATGAGTTGGGCTGAAGGGCCTGTTTCTGTGCTGTACATTTCTATAACTGTAGCTAACACTCTCTTGAAGGCATTCAAAGTCTTGACCTCGATAGCTTACTGTACCAGAGGATTCCACAGGCTCACCACTCTCTGGTGAAGAAATTTCTCCTCATCTCAGTCTGCCCTGAAGACAAGTACAGTGAGAAGAGACTGGAGTTGAGAAACATATCAGCCACGATCGAGTGGTGGAATAGACTTGATGGGTTGGATTGTCTAATTCAAAGAATGAAAATAGAAGAATGCTGTATCAGAGATAAAAGGTACTGCAGATGCTGGAGAATCCGAGATAACAAGCATGGGGCTGGCTGAACACAGCAGGTCAAGCAGCATCATAGGAGCAGGAAAACCTGACGTTTCGGGCCTAGACCCTT
>JAHRHZ010000270.1:5963310-6009180 GCA_024137785.1 Ginglymostoma cirratum
GCTTGACCTGCTGTGTTCATCCAGCCCCATGCTTGTTATCTAGAAGAATGTTGTATACTTTCTTGACCATCTTATCGACATGTGTTGCCACGTTAAGGAAGTTGCGGACCCATATGCCCAGATCCCTCTGTATGTCAATGCTCCTAAGTGTTCTGTACATTGGTAACATGCAATGAAATGTAAGCACAAACAGTTTGACTGCTTTTGTAGCTCAAAGTAATTTGCAGCCGGTCCCACAAAAGTTAACAAGTCAGATTTGGCTTCCACGTTTGCAATAATGCCAGGTTTTATGCTGGTGGAAGACTGAATTCCCACTCCATTGTGGAGTCATAAGGATTATTACTATTCAGTTATGCTTGAGTGAAAATGCTGCGTTTTCTCCTATGATGTATGTGTCACTTTCTATTAAATCTGAGAGGCACAATGCTTCACAAACTAGGGCAAACAGTGCTGCGTATTTGATTAGATCTCTGCCGTGAATAAATTTATTTCACAGCAAGTGTAAAAATGAGCAAGGCCAAAACCCCTTAGAGTAGAAAATGTCACAGTGATTCCTAATACATTACTTCACCGAGAAATGGCTAATAAAACTCCTATTAGAATGTCATACCTGCTACTACAGAATTCTCTGGAAAGTTTATTTGATATGTCTAAGCCAATTATTAAAGCCTTACTGATAAGAAACAGCTCACTGGGCTTGAACAATGTCAGAATAGAATGAGTAAATTGTGTGGTATTCATGGGCTCCTGCTTTTTCTAATTAACTTGGCTCTATGCAGAATATGTGCACTTAAGAAACTAATTCTCTCCCACACATGGGTTTGATGTCCTTGCTTTGCCTTTGAGAAGTAAATGGCTTTCTGACGGTTTTTAAACTGCTTCAAGATGAAAAAAAATGTTCTATCTGAACTGTTCCTTTTTGTGCCTTTGAAAATGAGAAAATAACATGAGAAAGAAGTAGCAATCTAATTTATTGTTGACACATTTACCTAATACCACTGATTACAACTAAATCACTGCACTTATATAGATATATACACCAGTTCATTGCTCAGTCAATGACCTGGGAACAGGTCAACTGATACCTTGCTGGTTCACAGCACTCAACATTAAAAAGTACAATGCCACAGTGAATATCTGAAAGATAAAAGTGCTGGACTGGAAGCAAAAGGCTTATTTTCCAGACTTAAGGCAAATTAATCAGGCAGAAAGGTTCACAAGGTAGGTCGACAGACCAGCAGTGGGATGTCTTCAAATATGTTAACGTTAGAGCACAGAAAATACAATATAGTTCCATGAAAAGAATAGGGAATGCATCAAGCTGTATGGTTCCATGAGTAAATAAAAAAAACAGCATTCCAAAGTGAATGTTAAAAGGGAAATGCAGAATAAAGTTTGGGCGAATGATGTTAAAGGCAAGGCTACATTCGATGCACCCAACTGCGGGTAGCACACTGTAATGGGGTATTGAAAAGGGAGATTATAAAGGCTGAACGTACAATAAGAAATGATCCTTGAGCCTGCTCTGCCATTCAGTAAGATTATCGATGGTCTCATTGCTTTACATTCCTGCCTGCCTCCAACATCCTTTCGCCCCATTTAAATTTAAAGTCCGAATGGGAAATTATGTTTGAACCAATGACAGCTACTCGGTGGTGAGCATGGGATTGGGCGCTGCCAACTTTATAGGAGATCATCGGGGACGTGTTTTGCCAACCAGCTGTTGGCAAAATGCTAGAGCTGTGCCAGTGCATAAGTGCTGGAGTACAGTTTTGGAGTCAAGGGGAATGTAGACCCCAGGAAAGAGGGTGATTGACTCAAACAGAAACAATTGTTGACGGAGTCCATGATGGAACAGGTCTTGCAAGGCAGTTCAAGCCTGAGGCACTAAATGTGAAGTTTTGTAATCTCTTTGCGTTTTAATGACATTTAATGACCCATTGTGGCATTAAAATCATTGGGAGTGGAGATTTGCTGAGAAGTCTGTTATGAATTTTGATCACACTTGCTATTTGATGGACACATTGGGGTCCTTAACCATGGTGCATTATCCATGTTTACAATATGTTAATTCTGGGCATTAGAAATAAGGTGTACATTTATTGTACATTGTATTACCGTTTTAACTTGTATATTAAATTCTTGTTTGTTCAACCCATGTAATCTTTTGGCTTTATTCTCTTAGAATCTTTAAAAAGTAAACTGACTCCTAACCAAGTCATTACATAATTTTGTGATGTTTTCTGAGATCATAATCTTCTGTTGCTGGTGTGATCTGGGATTACAACAGAGGGCAATATCTGAAGGTGTGATGGAAGCATTTTCAACAGTAAATTTCAAAGGGGTATGGAATTTCTACTTCATGTTAGTTTCTGAATTTACAATCACCTTCCAAGACTACATCAGCTCAAGAGTTGCTCACTGCACATTCTTATCTGCAATGCTACTGTTATTAGGTTATGTGAGAATCGGGGATGGGGGAATGATTCTAATTATTGCTAAGACAATTAGAATCTATGTGTGCTATATGGCTCAAGCAGCCAACATCTGAAGCAGATCAACAATATACAAGGTCCATGAAGAGGCATTGCATTATCTTTCGTGCAGGAGGCCTCCATATCCCAATGTTTTGAGGACAGTGTTTAAATGTCACTTGTTTGTGCGTATTACGACTGCTAAATGGATCAACTGTTGAGCGGCAGTGCTCACATGGGCTCACTGCTCCACAGTGGATCCAAGAACAAAGGTTGTGACCATCTCTGTGACCACTGCACAATGAGTGTCCACAGGAATAGATGAAGGACATGTGTGTCTGAAAGTCCAGGGACAGTATCAGCCTCCAGTGGAAGTGATTCAGCCTCCTCATGTCGACTTTTCAGCCCAAATATGGCAAAAGTGATTCAGCAAAAAAAAATGCAGGCGACCCTCAATTTGAATTGTATTGAGAAAGAAATTGAGGATGTTTTTCAGGGGGAAGATGGAGGGGCTAGGCATTTCTGCAGCTTCCTGACAGACAGCTGGGAGGGGTTGGCATGTAGACCTTGTCTACTGGCACCACCCTGTCTTCTTGTGAGGAAGGGGGCACCTGGAGTGATGTCCAGGTCCTCCTGTTGTTTTTGATGTCAGTGTCGCGCGCTAACAAATGCAGGTATGTGAACATATCCAGCTGACCCTGACTGTGCAGGACCTTACTTCCTTTGGCAGCCAACCACTTTGGTTAGAGGCATCTAATTGCACACAAACGCAGCCAATAAAGTGAAAATGGTGTTGGTGAATTCCTCCAGCCTTCAATCCAGCTTTCCTAGTGTGTTTAACAGGCTTGCCTATCGCTCACATGGATGTATATTTTTATGACATTACTAATGGATGTCACTATGGGGTCCTCTCCTGCATGGGACTAAGCAGGTGACTTGTCTCTGACAGTCCGCCAAGTGTCAACTCTTTGGGGCTTGTCTACCCGTGGCGATGAGGCATTGACATATTCACCAGAATATGCTCCTGAGTCTAATATCGAAAGAATACTCACCTGAGCAGGTGGAGGGCATGGGAGACAGTCTTACTGATGTTTATTCATTCACAAGATATGAACATTACTGGTTATGCCAGCACTTCTTGTCCATCCCTAATTGCTGAGAGGGCAGTCAAGATTCAACCACATTGCCATGGGTCTGGAGTCATGAGTAGGCCAGGCCAGCTAAGGACAACAATTATCTTCCCTAAGGGGAATTAATGAACTAGATGTATGTTTCCCTGACAATTAATCACCATTAGACTATTAATTCCAGATTTTTATTGGATTCAAATTTCACTACTTGTCATGGTGAGATTCAAACCCAGGTCTTTCTGAAGAAGGGTCTAGGCCCGAAACATCAGCTTTCCTGCTCCTATGATGCTGCTTGGCCTGCTGTGTTCATCAAGCTCCACACCTTGTTATTTCAGATTCTCCAGCATCTGCAGTTCCTACAATCTCTCCCCAGAACATTACCTGGGTTCCTGGATTAATAGTTTAGCGATAACACCATTAGACCATTGCCTCCTCATGGTGTTTCTGTGGAGGGGGTTTGTGATTTCTTCCTCAGACGAAGAGGAAGCGAGGTTGGCTGGAACTGTTGTCTTTTCTGGAAGGATGTTCTCTGGCTGCTACTGGTGCCTGCAAGAGAAAGAATGACTTTGGAATGGGGGGAGAGGTTTGTGCATGATAAGGATACATTTACAATAGTGGTAATGGGAAAGCAGCACAGCACAATGAAGTTTGCTTGTTTGCCAGGGTTGGCATCCCTGCATGATTTCTCAAGGTTCTCTCTCACAAGCTCAAGGATCTTCTCCTCATATGGGTGATGAGACAGGTGTTGTGCACTCTGCCACCCGACCTGGATCTTTGTGCCCTATTGTGGGCCATTCTCTTCTGCAATGAGACAAAGGAAGGGAGTGAGTGAGATGAAAATGGCTGGCACAGCTGTAATGGTGCAGTTGGGGGAAACATTTTGAGGCGCAATGAGTGAACAAGTGTAAGAACGTAGAGGACAGGAAGTGTTAGCAGTTTGGGGAAATGGAGTGGATGGGAGACACTGAGGACTGTGGTGAAATTGGTATACCATGGGTCTTACAGGGTGGTGCCTGCAGTGGCAGAATTACAGAATCAACTAGAACTAGTGGGCATCACCTTAAAATAGTGGGGAGCAGATTTAGGACTGAGTTGAGGGAGAACTCCTTCACCCAAAGGATTGTGAATCCGTGGAACTCCCTGCCCAGTGAAGCAGTTGAGGTTACTTTGTTGAATGTTTTTAAGGCAAAGAAAGATTTTTGAACAGTAAAGGAATTAAGGTTCTGGTGAGGGGGTGGAGCTGAGCTCACATAAAGGTCAGCCATGATCTTACTGAGTGGCAGAGCGGGATCGAGGAGCCAGATGGCCTACGCCTGTTCCTGGTTCTTGTGTTCTTCCCTACAGAGCGTGAGGAAGCAGAGAGAAGATGATGGGACCTACGCTTGTGGAGCGCAGAATGTAAGCAAGCATGTTGCACGGCTGGGCTGTGGACTCTGTGCTGCTCTGGGTAGCAACCTTTGACCAGGCTGGTGGCCTGGCCCCCTTTGCCAGTACTGAGGAAAGTGGGTGGTTCTCTTACCTGGAACCTCACCTATCAGGGCCTCCAGGTGCCTGTTGTAAGGTAGTGTGCCAATTTGCATTAGTCAGCTACCTCTGAGGGTAATCTTCTCAAACTGTTTAAAAGTAAGTTGTGGCCCATGAGGCATTTCTTTTCTCGCAGAGGGTCTTCAGCACTGACTTCCTGCAGAGATGACAGAAGCAGTGACCTTAAATATATCCAAATCAGAGACAGATTGGGGTTTATTCAGCTAGTTGGTGTAAGGTTATGTATTCAGATTTCCAACAGCATATATTAAAATTAGAAGTCACAAAGAAATTCCCATCCACGCTAATGTGCAGCAATACATTGCCAAAAAGAACCAAAAATATTGCTCTGTCCAGCAGCAAATAAAAGAGACCAAAACACCAAATATCAACATTAACTGTCTTTTTTTACCAATGGAATTAAGTTGTGAAGCAGTAATCTTATTTTAATAGGCCAGTTGAAAAGGATTATCCTTAAACTAATGAGCCATCTCAATGTTGGACTGGATTAGTCCAAAAGTATGAAATCTGAGTGTATTTCCAGTGGGGCTTAAACATTCCCACTACAGTTTTGCTTTATACCCTAAAGGTTTTTTGGCTGTGTAACGTGACATGATGGATATCCTGCCAGCCTAATTTTATGATTGAGTCTTTTGTGTGTAGGTTTGTCACTCAGATTCCAACCTTGCTGAATTGTCCTTACAAATTTGGAAGACAAAATCTCAATTTTATTTCAACATCATGTTCTGTGTGAATAGATAGCTGTTGAGCTAATTATCATGAATTCCGTAAGCAAGCAGTGGGTAGCACAGCAGTGCAGTGGTTAGCACTGTTGCCTCATAGCATCAGGGACCTGGTTTTGATTCCTGCCTTGGGTGACAGTCTGTGTGGAGTTTGCACATTCTCCCTGTGTCTGCATAGGTTTCTGCCAGATGCTTTGGTTCCGTCTCACAGTCTAAAGATATGCAGGTTAGGTGGATTGACTATGCTAAGTTGCCCATAGTGTCCACAGAAGTGTAGGTTATGTGGATTAGCCAGGGTAAAAGCCCCATGAGGGGTCTCAGTGATGGGGTGGGACTGTGCGGGATGCTCTTTGGAGGGTCAGTGCAAGCTTGATGGGCCAAGCGGGCTCCTGCTGCACCGTAGGGATTCTACAAGCAGCCTATATTGCTCTTTGAAATAGGAAGATACTTGCATTTATATAGACATAGTCAGCAGACCTTACTAAAGCAAGTTAAAATGTAAAATAGCCATATGGATTTTCAGTGGAGTGTTTTGTCCAGTGACTCTAGTTGTCCGATTTAATGTTGAAACTTTTAGATCGATGATTCCATATGACTTGAGCAGATTTCTGTAGATTCTTCTGTCAGTCACAAGCCTGATGAAACATGTATTTTAAAAAAAATTACAGAAGTATTGCCCTTTACACAAGTCATTTTGTGATATCTTTTTTTCGGTAAAAGGTTACAGCTGAAAATGATTACATGAGCTGTCGTTTTTAATTTCATGTGATGCGCAGGAGCTGTTTTACTCCTGCCACCCCCTTACCATACAAAATATAACAGACATCAATCCTTCAAAACCCTGTGGTCAGGTGTTTGCTTGCTCGAGGTTTATCTCTGTAATTTTGAAAGCTAAATTTGAGCTGATCAGATCTGTAGGCACCAAGCATACTTAGAAATTTAGAATCAATTACATTTTTTTTGGCATTAGAGGAGACTACTATCTATAAATTTTCTAAAGTAACTCACCTTTATTTTGAGAGATAAAAGGTACTGCAGATGCTGGAGAATCCGAGATAACAAGCATGGGGCTGGATGAACACAGCAGGTCAAGCAGCATCGTAGGAGCAGGAAAACTTGACATTTCGGGCCTAGACCCTTCATCAGAAATGGGGGAGGGGAAGAGGGTTCTGAAATAAATAGGGAGAGAGGGGGAGGTGGATAGAGGATGGATAGAGGAGAGGATAGGTGGAGAGGAGGCAGACAAGTCGAAGAGGCGGGGATGGAGCCAGTAAAGGTGAGTGTAGGTGGGGGGGTAGGGAGGAGATAGGTCAGTCCAGGGAGGACGGACAGGTCAAGGGGGTGGGATGATGTTAGTAGATAGGAGATGGGGGTGTGGCTTGAGGTGAGAGGAAAAACAGGTTAGGGAGGTGGAGATGAGCTGGGCTGGTTTTGGGATGCGGTTGGGGGAGGGGAGATTTTGAAGCTTGTGAAATCCACATTGATGCCATTGGGCTGCAGTCTTTATTTTGAATTCGCTTCCACCACAGAGGAATTGAAGTTAGGTCAGCAGCCATATTAGTTATGAATTAAACAAATTGGACCTGGCCACAATTCATAAAGGGACCTTTTGACAAGAAGAAATGCATGGCTTCCTGATGAGTTAGCCAATCATGTTTCCCTTGGTCTCCTCAGGCCCCCACCTGTCCTTGAGAGATGAGCTGCTATTGTGGTGAATGCTGTTATAGTTAGCTTACTGGGAGGGTTACAGAAATGAGGCCAATGGTTGCCTTACCACAGGCTCCTTAAGTTGGGCGCTGAAAGTGTTGCTCCTGAATCCTGGTCTATTTCCGGTCTTGCAGTTTCCAGACCTTCATCGCTCGCACACCTATAGTTTCTCTTAATGGCCATTTGAGATCTTCCTAAAACACCTTGGTTTCTTCAGTAAACTTTTAATAGATATGGTCAGCAAGTTTGCAGATGACACTAAAATTGGAGGTGTAGTGGACAGCGAAGATGTTTACCTTAGAGTACAACAGGACCTTGATCAGATCAGCCAGTGGGTCGAGGAATGACAGATGGAGTTTAATTTGGATAAGTGTGAGGTGCTGCATTTTGGTAGCGCAAATCAGAGTAGGACTTATACAGTTAATGGTAAGGTCCTGGGGAGTTTCACTGAACAAAGAAACCTTGGAGTGCAGGTTCATTGTTCTTTGAAAGTAAAGTCACAGGTAAACAGGATAGTGAAGAAGTCATTTGGTCATTAAGTTGGGATGTCATGTCGTAGTTGTACAGGACATTAATTAGACCACTTTTGGAATACTGCTTGCAATATTGGTCTCCTGCTGTAGGACAGATGTTGTGAAACTTGAAAGAGTTCAGAAAAGATTTACAAGAAAGTTGCCAGGGTTGAAAGGTTTGAGCCATAGGGAGAGGCTGAAAAAGCTGGGGCTATTTCCCCTGAAGTGTCGGAGGCTGAGGGGTGATCTTTTGGGGTTTATAAAATTATGGGGGGCATGGATAGGGTGGATAGTCAAGGTCTTTACCCCAGGATAGGGGAGTCCAAAACTAGAGGGCATAGGTTTAAGGCGAGAGGAGAAAAATTAAGAAGTGACCCAAATGGCAACTTTTTCACACAGAGGGTGGTGCGTGTATGGAACAGGCTGCCAGAAGAGGTGGTGGAGGCAGATACAATTACAATATTTTAAACAGCATCCGAATAGGTATAGGGATAGGAAGGGTTTAGAGGGATATTGGCCAAATGCTGGCAAATGGGACTAGGTCAGATTGAGTTGGCTGATCAGCATGGATGAGATGGACCGAAGGGTCTATATCCTTGCTGTACACCTCTATGACAATGACTCTGTCTGCTGTGGTGAGATTCAGACCCATGACCGTAAAATATTAACCTGTGTTTTGGATCACTAGGTCTTATAACATTTAGCAGTCTGCTTTTGCTTCCCTGTAACGGATTTGGGATTTATTCCTTATGTTGGTGTGCAAAGTCCACCAAAGCCTATTGACAGTGATGAATATAAGCAAGCCAGCTCAGTCATTATTTCCAGAATAAGGCAGACATGCCAAATGTAACGAGGTATCTCGGTTAAAAAAACAAGCATTGATGATAGGAAATGTACTGCTTGAGCTTTGCTGGACCTGAAAATGCTCTGTGCTTCTGAATTGGTCTTTCTCACCGAAACAAGCTGCATAATGGGAACTGTCAAAGGATCTTCCATTTTCTTGACTTTGTTAATCCAGCGTCAGTTACCATGTCTGCTGTATAAGGTAAAGGTTCCAAAAGGGCTCATGTTGGAAACTGTTTAAGGCTTCATTCAAAGTGATAACGTCGTGCGGTACTGGGTGGAAAATTGAGAATCCAGCTCGAGATACCTATGTGCTTAGTACAGTCCTCCCTGCTGACTTAATCATTATGCTCAACTAGCCAACTGAAATAATTCCACAGAGGCTGGTATCCTGCCACCAAATCACCCTTTATTTACACTTGGAGAGTCTTTGACACTGATCTAACTCCCTCAGAGCCAACTCTCAGAGTGAACAGGATGTCTGACACTCCTGCTTATATCTGTCAGCCAGGGCTCCCTGTTCGGACCAGGTTAACAGCTCCAATCAGGGAACTCATCTTCTATGAGTTCCACCCGGCTGACCTTGTTACAACCCCTACAGCAACATTTGCAGTCAATGGTAAGTGCTCATTTTTTTCACTGTCCTTCCTAGCCTGGAAATTTACTCTGCTAATTTCAAGTTTTCTGTTTTAAATTTATTCCCCAAGCTTTCAAAGGCTTCATTCCCAGTCAAACATTGAGTTATGATTACCCCTACAGATCCTTCGTCACCTTAGAAGCTGTAATTGCTGACCGTGACAGTTTTGTTTTATTCCCTTACAAGCACACATTGTTGTTCTTGTGCCTCTCAATAGCATTGAGGTGAGGATTTTATCCTGGAGACCTGTCCTTGCCCAGCCATTGCTCCTTTAAGTTCTGTTAACCATTGCTTCTCAGTTCAAACACTTACTGCATTTAACTGAGTAATTGTCGAATGATAATGTTCTTAAAGTAGTGCACTCACCTTTCTTCCAAATTCTGTCATTTCCTGGGAGAATTTGTTTGCTTTTTCTCCCATTGTTACCTTGAGGTAATTAAGCAATGATCCTATTGCTGATCACCATTTGTATGTTTGCAGAACTAACCACTGGCACCTGGTGATTGGAGGATGGTTTTGCCACCTATTGTGTTTTCTATACTTAGCCTGTTCTGTTCACAATGTCAAAGGACAAACCAATAGCCAATCATGTTAGCAAGAAAAGGCACTTGGCTTAACAACAAGGTATTCACATTCTACATTAATTATCTGGATGAAAGAACTAAGGGCATTTCTGCCAAGTTTGTAGATGACATAAAGATAGGTGGAGGGACAGATAGTGTTGAGGAAGAGGGAGAGGCTGCAGATGGACTTAGACAGGCCAGGAGAGTGGGCATATTAGCAGAAGATGGAATACGATGCGGGAAAATG
Organism: Ginglymostoma cirratum; assembly: GCA_024137785.1. Taxonomy (NCBI): domain Eukaryota; kingdom Metazoa; phylum Chordata; class Chondrichthyes; order Orectolobiformes; family Ginglymostomatidae; genus Ginglymostoma; species Ginglymostoma cirratum. Next base: position 5,973,691 of record JAHRHZ010000270.1, read on the forward strand.
TGGGGTTAAGCACTTTGGTCAGAAGAATAAACCATTTTCTACATGAGGAAAGGCTTTGGAAATCTGAAGCACAGAGGTATTCAGAATCCTAGTTCAGGTTTCTGTTAAAGTCAACATGCAGGTTCAGTTGGCATTTAGGAAAGCAAATGCAATGTTAGCATTCATTTTGTGTCCATCTGTCTCAGCTGGAAACATACAACTCAGTCAGTGATTGCCACTCTTTAGAAAATTCTTGCCAATGCCTCATTTAATTTATCTGTTACTCCTCATTTTTCCTACCACATGGATTAATTTCACACTTCTTTGCTGTGAATTTCATCAGCCATGTGCCTATCCATTTCACCAGTCTGTCAGTCCATGTCCTCTTGCTCTTTGTTGTTATCCTCCCCATCGTTGGTTACCATTTTAACGTTTCACGCCATGCTTTCCCATTCATTTTGTGAAGTCTTCACAGTAGACGTCACAAATGTTTTTAATAGCCCTATCAACACGAATCTTAGAGTTGCAGTGATGTCAATATCAATCAACGTGACAATCCAGAAAAGACCTACTGGCTAAAACAGGCTGTCCAGATAGTGTGTGCTTCAGCAGGAAGTTTCCATTAGAAACATTTCAAGATCCTGTATACTCACATTCACTGGGTAGATTGATATAAACTGTTGCAGCCAAAATCTCAATCACCAGGGGAAACTACTGGTCGGAATGGAAACTTCATTGCTTTGTAACTCAGACAAAAGGTTAATAGTATTTTTCTTTGTCCAATTACCCTGTAGAATTGAATGTGTTGTAACAATTCACTTTATTCATTTATATTGTTTAAGAGGCATTTTTCTCCTGTTCAACTCACTTTCTGGTCTCTTTGTGCTATGCATGGCCTGAGGATGGGTAACTGACCTGCTGTCAGAACTTTGTCACTGACATTCTTTAACCTGATACATGAGAGGTGTCAAGTAATTTTCCTTCTGACTTAACTTCTTTTCTTTGGGGAATCATTGGCTCTTGAGGAAGCATTTGATGGTGGCATTCATTGTGATACAAGGAACTGACAAGGTAAGCTTCGAATCGAGGCCTGGAATACCCAGCAGTAAACAACCCTGGGCCACTGTCAATCTAAAATCCAAAAATTAAATGAGTTGTGGAGCAATGGGATCAGACTACACTTGGCCTGCTTCTTTCTAGCTAAACATTTGAGTGCAAAATGATCTAGCTTCTTGCAGTCTTACTTACTTTTGTCCCCCATGCTGGGCCTGCTTCCCTATCTTTTGTATGGTGTCTTCTGCAATATTTATATCCTGTACTCTTTCTGCTGGTCATTCTGCAAATATTTTTTTCCTTTTTATTCTGCTATATTATTCTTGTCAGCCCTGGACTGTCTATCAGTAAATGCAAAATCTTGTATGTTCTTTCTTTTAATAGGCTATAGTTGATGGTTGGTAATCACAAAACTTCTGTACATGTGGATCCCTTTCTTGAGAGTATGTTTCTCCTCTCTCAGCTGATGTGCTCTCACAGAAAGATTTCTCAAGCTTAAGACAATCCTGTCTCTAAAGGTAAAACCAAAAGAACTGCAGATGCTATAAATCAAAAACAAAGACAGAAGTTGCTGGAAAAGCTGAGCAGGCCTGGTAGCATTTGTGGAGAGAAATTGGAGTCAAAGTTTCAGGTCAAGTGACCCTTCCTCAGAACTGATGGTAGCTAGGAAGATGTCAGTTTATATGCAGAAGACAGGGTAAGGGGAGGGAGAAGGTAGTAAACAATAGATGGGGATAGAGCTCAAAGAGAGAGAAGAACAGTTGGACACAAAATAACAGTGTCTAATAGCATCATCTTTCAGCTGTTCAAATGCACAGTGTTCATCCCTTTTTATTAGTGCCATCACATTCTGATCAATATTTTCTCTCTCCTATTGAACTCTGCTGTTGAACAAATACTGTTCGTAAATAATAATAGTTACAGGGTTTGAAATGTGTCTTTATGGTATTCAAAGGTTTCTCTATTCTGATCTTTTTGTTCTTCAGTGAGGCAAAATACATTGTAGTTTTTGCATTCTTTCCTTAGCACTGACAACAGAACTGCTATTATTTGTCCAGAGTTCTTGATTAATGTTATGGCTGAGCCATAATTTGGCCAATGAGACAGAAGAAAAAAGCCCAATTTTGTCTTCATTTCTCTCGCACCAGGAGCTGGAAAGTTCACAACCATACTGAATCACCCAGTCATTCAAAGTCGCAGCCTGCATAGTCATAGAATCTTGTAGCACAGAAGCAGACCTTTCGGTCTAACTTGTCCATACTAGCCACGTTTCCAAAACTAAACTAATCCCATTTGCCTGCATTTGGCCCATATCCTTCTAATCCTTCTATTTATGTATTCATCTAAACATCTTTTAAATGCTGTAACTGTAACTGCACCTACCAATTCCTCTGGCAGTTCACTCCTTCTTAAGGGTCTAGGCCTGACACGTCAGCTTTCCTGCTCATCTGATGCTGCTTGGCCTGCTGTGTTCATCCAGCTCCACACCTTGTTATCTCAGATTCTCCAGCATCTGCAGTTCCTACTATCTCTGGTCTAAGTGTCTGTATTGAATATTTCACAGGCAACAAGTTCTTTCTTACTGTTTCTTTGCAATAGCTCTCATGCAAATCCACACAATTTTAACTGCACATTTTAACAACATGGAGACATTTTTTCCACTCTCTGTGTAGATAACAAAATGGTAAGATGGTTGGGAAAATACAGAAAGAATAAAAATCAATCAGATTTTTAAAAATTCTATTTGAGGATTTTGCTGGCAAGACTGATATTGGTTAGCCATTGTGTATTGCCCTTGACCTGATTCCCAAGAGTAAGTGAGAGTCAACCACATTGCTGCAGTTCTGGTGGCCCTGTTATAAGAAGAGTATTATTAAGATGGAGATGGTTCAGAAGAGATTTGCCAAGGTGTTGCCGGGTATGGAAGGTTTGAGTTATGAGGAGAGGTTGGACAGGCTGGAAACTTTTTTCACTGGAATGAAGGAGGTTGAGAGGTGACCTTATAGAGGTTTATTAAGTCATGAGGGGTATAGATAAGATGAATTACAAGTGTCTTTTCCCTAGGGTGGGAGGTTTCAAGTCGGAGGGCATATTTTTAAGATGAGAGAAGGACACAAGGAGTAACTTTTTTACACAGAGAGCCATTCGTGCGTGAAATGAACTTGGGAGGAAGTGATGGATGTGGGTACGGTTGTAATGTTTAAAAAACATTTGGACAAGTACATGAATAAGAAATATTTGGAGGAATATGGGCCAAAAGCAGTTTGGGATTATGAGATAACAAGGTGTAGAGCTGGATGAACACAGCAGGCCAAGCAGCATCATAGGAGCAGGAAAGCTTGACGTTTCGGGCCTAGACCCTTCATCAGAAATGGGGGAGGGGAAGAGGGTTCTGAAATAAATAGGGAGAGAGGGGGAGGCTGGTAGAAGATGGATAGAGGAGAGGATAGGTGGAGGGGAGACAGACAGGCCAAAGACATGGGGCTGGAGCCAGTAAAGGTGAGTGTAGGTGGGGAGGTAGGGAGGAGATAGGTCAGTCCAGGGAGGACGGACAGGTCAAGGGGGTGGGATGAGGTTAAAAGGTAGGAGATGGGGGTGGAGCTTGAGGTTGGAGGAGGGGATAGGTGGGAGGAAGAACGGGTTAGGGAGGCGGGGACGAGCTGGGCTGATTTTGGGATGCAGTTGGGGGAGGGGAGATTTTGAAGCTTGTGAAATCCTCATTGATACCATTGGGTTGCAGGGTTCCCAAGCGGAATATGCGTTGCTGTTCCTGCAATCTTCGGGTAGCATCATTGTGGCACTGCAGGAGGCCCAGGATGGACATGTCGTCTGCGGAATGGGAGGGGGAGTTGAAATTGTTCGCAACTGGGAGGTGCAGTTCTTTAGTGTGAACCGAGCGTAGGTGTTCTGCAAAGCGGTCCCCATGGTTGGCATGGATTGGTTGGACCGAAGGGTCTGTTTCTGTGCGATATGACTCTATGACTCTTTGCAGTAGTCCAAGAGTCACATGTAGGTCAGCTCAGGTAAGGATGTCAGATTTACTTCCCTAAAAGACATTAATGTCACAAATGGGCTTTTAAAACAATGGACTATGGTTCTATAATCATCATTAAACTGTCTTGTAATTCCAGATTTCATTGAAATCAAATTTTACCTCTTTCTGTGTCAGGAATTGAACCCATGTCCCCAGACATTAATCTGGGACTCTAGATTATTACTACATTGACGTAAACACTACGCAATCACCTCTATTGACATCAAATCTTGACATTGAGTAAAAAAGTTGCGACCTTCCTTTTAGACATCATCAGTGACTTCCGAATCTTGGACTGAACAGCAATTACCTGAGTTCAAAGAACTTTCATTTTTGTTTTAGCCTAACCTTGCCTTATTTTGACAACACTTGCAATTCACGTGTCCTTCCCCAATAAACTAGATGGTGCAAATTTTCAACATGACAGTCAGAATGGGTTCTTCGCAGCTGCAGCTCTCCATGTGTTGTGCTAGCTGTAGTTATACGCCACAATGTAACTGTATGTTTCAGGACCACTATCCTCCTCAAGCCTATGTCCACACAAGTCAGCATTGGGCAAACCACTTACCTCGACGTTGCTGTTGTCTGCCCAACTATCACACTGCTTCAGCCCCTCAACACAGCTTTGGAACTCTGGGCCATTTCGCACATGCAGAATTCTGCCAGATTGCTTTGCACACAGGGACACACATACATCTCAGGTATCGGTTCGGGGTGTATATTACGGCTCTTAGAGCTAATTCTGTGGCTTGTAGGTATTTTATTTTTGCTCACAGGCTCTTAGCACAAAGTTACAAGGTGTCAGCCTTGGTGGTTTGCATTGCTCTTTACTGTGGGGGGAGAGGTTTGTCATGGTGGGGAGCACAGAATGTTCCAGAGTGTAAACATCACTGTCTAGCACAGGACAGTTTGTGCCAACTGCTTACGCATTGCACAGGTTTCAAGCACGGCCATGCCTGAAAATCAAAGGGCAACAAGTCCTTGGGTGGCGAAGGAGTCAATGGTCAATAAAAGGGTTGTTATGGCAATCAGTCATGTAGCTCAACCAATACTGGTCCAGGGGATTGGCCACAGTCAGTCAGGCACTTGGTCCAATCAGAATCCAGGAATTCATATCCCTGCAGTTCTGAGACTGAGTCATGGACAGAGGTCTAACCACAGGTCATTCTGGAAGGTGGTCCATGGTCAGTACTGGGGGTATTGGGCAATAATGGTCAGGCATCTTACCAGCAGACAGTCACGAGGTCCTAGGGAAAGTGGGCAACTCATGTCTGAGGAATGCAGTCAAAGGGAGCAATTCATACTGCGTTATATGGAGAAATTAGGCCTGTAGGCAAGGGGGTTCAGAAGAATGAGAGAGGATCTAACTGAAATGTACAAAATTCTAACAGGGCTGGACAGGACTAGATGCAGGGAGCATTCTTTCTCCTGGTTGGGGCGTTTAGAAACAGGAGGTACAGTCTCATGATATGGGATAGGCGATTTTTCATAGAATTCATAGAATCCCTACAGTGTGGAAACAGGCCCTTCGGCCCAACAAGTCCACACCGAACCTCAGAGCATCCCACCCAGACCCACCCCCACAACCCACACCTCCCTGAACACTACGGGCAATTTAGCATGGCCAATCCACCTAACCTGCACATCTTTGGACTGTGGGAGGAAACCGGAGCACCCGGAGGAAACGCACGCAGACACGGGGAGAATGTGCAAACTCCACACAACTCCACATTTTGAAAGTGGATGAAGAATAATTTCTTCATTGAAGGCATAGTGCACTTGTGGAATTCTCTATTACTGAAGACAGTGTAGGCAAAGTCAAGAAATGGATAATGTTTTAGATTTTAAAGGCATTAATGGGTGTAGGGTCAGAGCCAGAAGATAGCATTGAGATGGAGGACCAGCCACGGACATATTGAATAGAGGAACAAGCCCAAATTAGGGATAGGCAATAAATGCTGCTTGGTCAGTGACGCTCTCATCCCGTTAATGAATAAAGAAAAAGCCTGACAGAAGAGGTTGGAAGGCATTATAACCGGCATGGCATAGGACTTTGATGATGTTGGCAGTCTTTCCGTGGTAACGGGAAGTGTAGGTGGAATCAATGGTCATGCGTCTTGTATGGACATTGCTGTGGCTGGAGTCCTTGTGGCCTTGATTCGAATCAGAAGACAGTACAGAAGGAGCAAACTGCAACTTCATCAGCAAGCAAAGGAGAACAAGTAACATCCAGCAGCTGTCACCACACATCCTGCAGAGGGAGAAGTAATGGTTGATGATCCACCAAACAGGCAAAGGAGAAGGATTAAACTCATAGCTACCCAGGCTCCCTGTCATGACCCTTCAACCTTCTGAATGAAACTGTACACGTGACCCTATGACTCTATGATCAAGCATGTTTTGAACCTTATCACTGAGCTGTGTCAGCAGCTGTATTTGTACCCATACTCAGAAGGACTGTGTGGCAGTCCCATCCCAGTGTTTGTAAAGATGACACCTGTCCTGAGCTTTGATGTCAGCTGCTTGTTTTCATAGAAACGTAGAATCCCACATTTCAGAAAGAGGCCATGTGGCCCATTGAGTCTGTACTGACCCTCTGAAGAGCATCCCACCCAGATCTAGCCCCTTAGTGTATCCCTTTAACCCTGCATTTTACCATGATTAATCCACCTAGCCTGCACATCCCTGGATGCTACTGGGCAACTTAGCATGACCAATCCACCTAACCTGTATGTCTTTTTATCTTGTGGCAGTTCTTGGTCATTGAGCCACAAATACATCAGGGTTGTTGCTCCTGCCAGTTTCTACAGAGCTTTACAAATCCTTTCCCTGTCAGGAGTAGAGTCAGGCAGCTTGGGCAGAGGGCCCTCCACTATCCACTGAATTCCCCCACATACTGTGTACAATTAACCACACCTGATGGCTCTGAGAGCACCGAGCTGCAGTGTTCATCAACAGAAATGGCTTCTGCTTCATCAGTGTTCAAATTGTATTGAGCCGTTGGTGCCAGATAACCTGGGAGCTGTCATGGTTTTTACACACTAAAGGACTCACAGGATGTTGAGTCCTTCTGAGATTCCTGGGCCATACAAGGCTGGTTGGTGGGAGATAGGGGCTAACCCCTCTAAACATGATTCATGACACCCCATATAACATCTCAAAGTAGATGCAGAATGAGGATATATTGTTGCTCATGTAAAAGGTAGACATGCCACAGTCTTACCAGACTTAGATGTAGTGATCATCATGAGGTCAGGCACATGGACCTCACAGAATATGAGTTCCCTGATTGGGGCTGTTTATCTGGTCCGATCAGGGAGCCCTGGCTAACAGACAAGAACAGGGGTGTCAGAGGGTTCTGTTCTCTCTGAAAGCTGGCTCTGAGGAAGCCAGATCAGTGTTAGGGACTCTCCACATGTAAGTAAGAGGTGACTTGGTGATGGGGTACTGGCCTCTATGGAGTTATTTTGGAAGCCATCATAGTAACCTCAGCCACGGGAGAATTGAACCCACATTGTTGATGTGATGCTTGCATTGTAAACCTGCTGTCCAGCTGAATGATTGATGAAGATACAGGGTTGTGGGTAAACTGTTTCTCAATCTTTCTTTCACTGGTTAAGGATTTGCGCTTTCCATGCTGCTGAAATTTTTTTTTTCTCTTTTCCTTTTAACAAGGGAATTTGCAGAGAGCAGTTTACGGGAAAATGGTGAGTGAGAACAGCGAATTTTCTGTCACTTCTCCATACAAAAGGGAGAGTGGGATTTATGTGTTTTCTCTGTCACAGGATGGATATTTTTACTCTATTGTTTGCATACAGAACTGCAGCATGTTCACATACACACATGCACAAACTCACACAGTATTTCTAACTATTAAACTAGCCTCTTGGATGCTTGTCTATGGGAGCCACATAGCTGGAAAGGCTAAAGCACTCACTCGTGGAATCTTAGAATCCCTCCAGCGTGGAAAGAGGCCATTCGAATCCATACCAACCTTCCAAAACTCATCCTACCAATTCCTATAACTCCACATACCCCATGGCTAACCCACCTAGCCTACAATCCCTAATCAGTATGGACACTTTCCCACAGCCAATCCACCTAACCGGCACATACTTGGACTGCAGGAGGAAACCAGAGCAAACCCACACAGACAGCAGGAAAGAACATGCAAACTATAGACAGTCACATAAGGTTGTGATTGAACTAAGGTCCCCAGCGCTGTGAGGCAGCAGGGCTAACCACTGAGCTACTGTGTCATTGCTAGACCTTTCAAAGTCCATGCTGCTGGCACAATACTGAAAGTCCAGCTGCCCACCACTTTAAACGCTGCCTTTGTTTACATGTCTTTGTGATGGGGCTGATGAGCAGTGGGCAGTCCTTTCTCCTGCCTTTGGGGGTTGGGGATACACCAACAGACAAATCAAGCCTGGACTCAAGTGTTAAACATTTTCAGGTACAATTGAACATTGAACAGAAAAAATTTCTGGTGTCCTGACAACAGTTTCCTTCTATCAAAGCAACAACAAAAATAAAAATTAGTTACTGTACTCAGTGTGATTCAAAATGACAGCAAAGTCTGTCCAGATAATAACCACGGCGTGTCAAAATCATTGACTGTATGGCACCTTTTAGCACTGAATATTCTCAGTTTTAGAACTTTTATGCAACAGAAGAGCACATTGGGAATTTAGAGGTCAGTGCACCCAAATAACATTTCCAGTCATTAAAGTTAACGACTGGAAAACTGTGAAGGGTATTGTGACTCCTGCCTCCAATTTACCAATGCACACTCCTTTCATGAAAAGTCTGCTCCAGGAGCACAAATTTTTAAGAAACTCCCCTGATAAAACCCACAAACCTGACTGTCCTGACCATCCCATTGAATCCGCCTGCTCCTGCTCCACTGAGCTTATCTCCACTTAGCGTGACTCTGTTTTCTCCCCCTGGTCATGGAACTCCCCACGTACATTCAGGACACTAGCAACACCCTCCACCTCCACCAAGGCGTCCAATTCCCTGGCCCCCAACACCTCATCTTCACAGTGGACGTCCAGTCCCTAAACACTTGCATTCCCCACGTGAATGGCCCAAAGGCCCCCCGCTTCTTCCTGTCCCGCAGGCCCGACTAGTCCCCCTCCACCAACACCCTCATCCGCATAGCCAAACTCATCCTCACCCTCAACAACTTCTCTTTCAATTCCTCCCACTTCCTACAGACAAAGGGGGTGGCCATGGGTACCCGCATGGGCCCAAGCTATGCCTGCCTCTTTGTAGGTTAAGTGGAACAATCCCTCTTCCGCAGCTACACTGGCCCCATCCCCCACCTCTTCCTCCTTTACATCGATGACTATATCGGTGCTGCCTCGTGCTCCCACGAGGAGCTCCAACAGTTCATCAATTTTACTAGCACCTTCCACCCCAACCTTAAGATCACATGGACCACCCCTGATACCTCTCTCTCCTTCCTGGACCTCTCTTTTTCCATCTCTGGTGACAGCCTTGAAACCGACTTGTATTTCAAGCCTACCGACTCCCACAGCTGCCTAGAGTAAGTCTCCTCTCACCCACCTTCCTGCAAGAATGCCATCCCCTATTCCCAATTCCTCTGCCTCCACTGCGTCTGCTCCCAAGATGAGGCGTTCCACTCCCGAACATCCCAGATATCCTTTTATTTCAAGGATCACATCTTGCCCCCCTTCAGTGGTCAAAAATGCTCTCGACCACATCTCTTGCGTTTCCTACACCCCTGCCCTCACATCCTCTCCTCTCAACAAAAACAAAGACAGAATCCCCTTGTCCTCACACATCACCCCACTAACCTCTATATCCAATGTATCATTCTCTGCCACTTCTGCCACCTGCAATCTGACCCAACTACAAAGGATATATTTCCGTCCCCACCCATATCTGCCTTTTATAGCAACCGCTCTCTCCATGACTCCCTTGTCCGCTTCACACTCCCCACCAGCTCCACTATCCCCGGCACCTTTCCCTGCAACTGCAGGAAGTGTTCCACCTACCCCTACACCTCACCCCCCACCTCCATTCAAGGCCCCAAAAAAACCTTTCACATCAGACAGAGGTTCACCTGCACATCTGTCAATGTGGTCTATTGCATGTGCTGCTCCCGATGCAGCCTCCTCTACATCAGTGAGGCCAAGCGGAGGCTTGGAGACTGTTTCGTAGTGCACCTGCGCTCTGTTTGTGACAAACAACAACACCTTCCAGTTGTGAATCATTTCAACTCCCCCTCCCATTCCCTCTGCAACATGTCCACCCTGGGCCCCCTCCAGTGTCACAATGACGCCACCCGGAAACTGGAGGAGCAGCACCTCATATTACGCCTTGGAAGCCTACAACCCAATGGCCTAAATGTGGACTTTACCAGTTTTAAAATCTCCCCACCCCCAGCCTCATCTCATGTCCAACCCTGCCTCTCATCCACGCCTCCTTGATCCACAACCTATCCATCTTTTCTCCCAACTACCCACCCCTCCCACCTCACTGACCAATAGCCACCACTCCCTACTTGCACTCACCTATCACCATCCCACCTACCTTCCCCAGCTCCACTCCTCCTCTCTCTATTTATTTCCCAGCTCCCTTCTCCCTCCCCATTTCTGAAGAAGTGTCCTGAGCCGAAACATCAGCTTTCTTGCTCCTCTGTTACTGCCTGGCCTGCTGTGTTCCTCCAGCTCCACACCGTGTTAGCTCTGATACTTGAAATGTGTTGAGGAAGTTACACTTGTTTACTAAAGTAGATGACAGTCAATAGGACAGTGAAGAGTGTTGACAATGTGAAAAGTTGTATGGCTGCTCAGTGACGTATGTGGATGATGTTGCTACTGGAATTGACCTGAACCCTTCTGGGCAGAAGTGGTTTTGGATTACCTTCAAAGGTACTACATTTGAAGCAATATCTACTGACAGCTTGATGATTTGATAACAGCATTTACAAAGTGGGCTTTTGTAAACTATACATGTGTGTTTTGTTATTTTGGAAATGATAATATCCCCTTAGTTAACTGATAGGTTGTGCATTGATCCCCATGGTGAGGATGCATATCTGCCCATTTGTTTTCATTGTTGAATAGTTCTATACTTCCTCTAGTAAAATGCATGTAAATTGTAACATTGTAATGTAATTACAGTAATTACTGTAAATCTAGTTCTTCTTTCTTCATTTCCATGTATTAATTCTCAAGATATATGTGTCATTGGCAAGGGTGGCATGTATTGCTCATCCCTAGATGTCTTAGAGAAGGTGGTCAAGGACTTTCTTTTAGATCTGCTGCTAGAAGTGCTCTCACAGTGCTCAGAGGGGATGTATTTCTGTATTTTGGCGTCAGAAATGACATTGCAGGTGATGATCCTTGAATAAGCCCGCTGCCTTTGTCAGTCTCGCTATTCATAGTTGAGAGTTTCAAAGGTGCCACTGAAGGAGCCTTGGCAAGTTACCGCAGTGCATCTTGTGGATGATATGCACTGTAGCCATCAACGCTAAAGGAAATTATATTTAAACTAGTTGTCGGGTTAATGCCCAAGTAGATTGATCTGTCCCAGTTATTGTCTAGTTTCTTGAGTGTTCTTGAAACTACATCCATACGACCAAGTGAAAATTATTCCACCACCGTAATCAATTCCAAACTTCACAAGGGTAATTTAAACCTAATCTGCTTGGTGGCTAATTGGGAACAGCTAGGTTACTTGTCTTACGCACAGCAATTTAAATGAGGACGAGTGTGAAATGGGCAATCGATTCTTTCCCTTCAGTTACCTCCTATCTCCTCCCTCTGGGACAGATTACATTAAAATTACACTCATGCATCAACCCAGAATACTCGGTGAGAAGATAGATGCTCTTTAAAAGGGCTTGCAGTGCATTTTGCATTCTAGTGAAGTTCCAGATGAAATAGATGTTCATTCCTTCAGAAAGCTTTACCATTTTGCCATGACGTATACTGCAATACAGACCATGTCAAACTGAACTGTTGGATGATGCATACAACTTATTCAATTGCTATATAATGCATGGAATCGAGTTACATCCATCAACTTCATTGGTTCGAAGCTTATCTCTGAACTCTTGTTTTTATTTTCTTCAACTGTATTAACATCTGCCCTGTATCATTCATATCAGAATTGCAGTTAAAGGTCATTTTCAAGAACTCTCGGCTGGCCATCTTTTATTGTTAATTGTATCAATACACCTGGCCAAATACCAACTGAACCCAGACTTAGCAAGCAATCCCATGACCAGCCAAGCCCATATCAGCTAATTGAACAACTTAACTCAACCAGCCAGAGACCCATTCTTTATCCAAAATATGGATGAGACTGTCTATCTTAACCCTATACCCTCCTCTGCACTCTGAGCACCAGCGAATACAATGGTAAATGGTTCCATTAGTGTTTGGTATAAATTGAATTGTGCTGTTCAGCAATCAGCAGTGTTGTGGAAATAATAGCATTGTCAAATGAACCTTGCGATCCAGCATACCATCATGCCTAGCATCATTGATTAATAAAAACTTTGTCTGAAATAATGCATGGTTGTTTTCGCCTTCACATGAAAACCAGAAAATCAAAGAGCAGCCAGATGAAAAGCGTAATAAACATCTGTTCAATAACAAGATGATTGCATTTATACCGAAGTCTCTGAACAGGTAAAGCAGTGTGTGATAACACTATGGCTTTAAGAGATGTACTCTGTCCTGGTTTTTTTAACGGAATAAGGTTGAGGTGCTTATCGACCTGCTCAAAGTCAATAATGTAAACATCTTGTGAGGCCTTGGGTTCTTTTTTAAAGTTGGAACAATAGAAGTAGGCTGAATGTATTGGGTCAATCTCCCACAGAACCAGGATTTTTAGTTTTAGCTTTCTAGAGTTGCTGGGGTCTTGAAGCTGAACGTGGAGGCTTTTATTCCTCACTCTGTTACAGCTAAAAGCTGAGATCCTCTTCCTGCTGCTAAAATAGCATGTGAGACAATCTGTTTTACTGAATTTGCCTTTGCCAAGGGTGTGTTTATGGAACATAACTATATTGGAACAGTTAATTAGTGCTAGTAGTTTATATATATATTAGTTTGTTAAGCATTTCAACAGGGTTACAGTTAAGCCAGTTCTTTTTTGAATTTAATTTTGTCTGTATTTTAATTGTTATGTAAAAATAAAGTGTTTTACTTAAAGTGAATTGGTTTGACTTGCATCTGGAATGGAACACCTTACACTTATCTTTAAAATAAGAAAAAGTTAAGGTCTAGGCTATCTTCTTAATATGCTTTGAGGAGATTTGGTCTGGTCCATAAAAGGTGTCAGCGTTTAAACAATGATAAAGTGTTCAGAGTTTACTTTGGAGGTCAATTGTATTAGCTGACTTTAAAGGATTAAATTATCAACTTTTAATTCACAGATATTTATTATCCTTCATTATCATGATACTATGAATTGCATCTTAATGCACGTTTTTATATTTCAGTTTCAGCTGTAATAACCTGCCCTAGAGCATCTCGAAATACTCCAATATCGCAGCTGAAGAAGAATAGCTGAAGTAAAAGCCAAAAAATGCCACACTTTTATGTATGAACTTTAAATTACACATTAACATAATGAAATTATCTCAATAAGCTATGAGACTGACTGTGAGAACATGAATATTCATATATGCATGTTCACAGAAATTTACAGCGCTGAAAAAGGCAGTAATGTCACGTAGGTGTTCATGTTTCTACAGCCAAAAATAACAAAAATCTACAAGTATTAACAATTTGAAACAAAAACAGAAGCTGATCAGCATTTGTGGAGGGAACACAGCAATTAATATTTTAGCCTCCTGTCCTGCTTCCTGACTTCTGAAGTAATGACTGATTTCGGTGGAAAGTAAAACCAGGTGATACATAATGATAACAAGGTGTGGGGCTGGATGAACACAGCAGGCCAAGCAGCATCATAGGAGCAGAAGGATCTTCTGATGAATGGTCTAGGCCCGAAACGTCAAGTTTTCCTGCTGTTATGATGCTGCTTGGCCTGCTGTCTTCATCCAGCCCCACGCCTTGTTATCTTGGATTCTCCAGCATCTGCAGTACCTTTTATCTCTGGTACATAATGATCCCCTTTTGATCTGTAAAATCAGATTCCAGTTACCAATTTGACACCAGTGGGCCATCCACATTCTGATGAGTATTAGTAGACAGTCAACCAAAGATAAGTACCGGGCTACGTTTTACTAGAATTTTGGTAGAAACAGAAACAGTGCTGACTATCCTGGGTAGCTGCCTGTCACACTGAGTCACGTTGTTCATTAGGTCAAGCTCCTTGGATCACCACGGATTGACCTTCTTTGCAGACGCCAACTAGGTTACATTATGTTGTGGTGACCTGGAGTTAGTGGGTTATCCTAGAGCTCTTGCAGTCTGTTGGCTAAATGCCAATGAGATTCAGACTTCAAAGTGGACTAGACCTTCCACTGGGACTCCAGGCAGCCTGTGAACAGACCTCAGCAAGTAGATATTAAACCTGAAGTGGTGAAAATCCTTCCTCTGTAAAACTGTTGGGCAGACCCTCCTCGTTCTCCTTTGATCAAAATAATTGCCTGACTGGAGGGTACTGAGGAAGGTCAGGTCCCAGCAGAGCTCGATGTGAAATCAGATGTATTACTTGTTTGCAAACGTTGCTATTTAGTTTTTCTTCATGTGCCCTACTCACAGGGCACGTGAAGTTGCTTAAAACCTGTAATCTCCCAGCACAATGGAAGAATGTGTTAATATACACAATGAAGCTCTGGACAGATGTCATTTGAATAATGATAAAACTTCTGACACCAATGGGATCAATCTCTTGAAGATCATGCATTAAATCTTCAGCCCATCAGGCTCTAGTTCAAGCAAGTTATCCGTGAAAATGCTGGACTGTGTAAGAAGGAGTAGAATCTCCTCTGTAATTCCACCTATTCCTGACTGACATTTCTATCTACAAATTCCTAGCATGTGTCTTTTTCCTGTCACAGTTCAGTATTAAACAAAAATTCTGTGGCACAGTGATATTGTCCCTATCCCTGGACCAGAAGGCTCCGGGTTCAAGTCCTACCTTCTCCAGAGATGTGTAATAACATCGCTGAATAGGAAAAATCATTTTAAAAATGTGTTTTCTGTGTCAGACTTCAGAAGGAAATACTGAGAGAAGAGAAATAAAGACAGCCATCCTTGCCAATGTATAGAGAAAGATGAAGTTCCAACCTGCTAAAAGAATTGAAAAAGGTTTATTCCTGAGTCATCTTTGAGATAGTACTCAGAGGGAAGGAAATCCAGCCACTTAATGCTTAATGTCAGTTTAGCAGCATGGCATTTACAAACATGTTTCCCAAACATGTCTCTCTCCTTTAAGATGGAACTTAAAACTTATGTCTTTTACCAGTCTTATGATACCTCATCTATTGGGTTGGAGCTAATGAAGCCCACTGAATCCATCAGGCTAGGTAGGGTGAAGACCCACATAATCACGAGGAATGCATTCCATTCTTCTTGGCTGTAAAATGGAGCCCTGTTAAGTCTCCTTGTTGTATGGCTCTATGACTCTATGATTAGAATTGGAATTAGCCTTTGTTGTCCCATATACTCAATGAGTACAGTGAAAAGCTTATACATCACTACATAAAGCACCATCATTGATATGAGGTACCTAGGTACAGCTTCTTTAGTTACAAAGGCTTAAAAAATAGAAAAATGTTCTGCAGTGGGGAAATAAAAATTCAGATGCACAGTCTTCCACACTGGCACGAGACTCCAGTCCACACTGGACCCTGGCTTCAGACTGTGCAGGATTTCACCTTCAGGGTCATGAGACTGGGAGATCATCTCAAGCCACCATGCCAGGCTGAGGAAGCCACACCAGTCCGAGAGGCTCTAAGTCAGCAGCACCAATCACATTAAACATGGACTCTGATGTCAGGAGGAACCGGAAGTTCCCATACCGTAGCTTCAACTGGATGTCAGATTAAATTTAACTTGCAGTGTATCTAAAGGACCACCGAGCTGGCCTTCACTAGAGAATCCAAAAGTTAATCCCGACATTTCCTAATTGGTGATAACAAGGTGTGGAGCTGGATGAACACAGCAGGCCAAGCAGCATCATAGGAGCAGGAAAGCTTGACGTTTCGGGCCTAGACCCTTCATCAGAAATGGGGGAGGGGAAGAGGGTTCTGAAATAAATAGGGAGAGAGGGGGAGGCAGATAGAGGATGGATAGAGGAGAGGATAGGTGGAGAGGAGACAGGCAAGTCAAAGAGGCGGGGATGGAGCCAGTAAAGGTGAGTGTAGGTGGGGGAGTAGGGAGGAGATAGGTCAGTCCAGGGAGGAAGGACAGGTCAAGAGGGCGGGATGAGGTTAGTAGATAGGAGATGGGGGTTGGGCTTGAGGTGGGAGGAGGGGATAGGTGAGAGGAAGGACAGGTTAGGGAGGCGGAGATGAGCTGGGCTGGTTTTGGGATGTGGTTGGGGGAGGGGAGATTTTGAAGCTTGTGAAATCCACATTGATGCCATTGGGCTGTGTTTCTGGTCATTATCTTAGTGCTGTTTGTGAAAATTTGCTGTGCAGAACCATTGACCTAATTTCAAGCATTATAACATTATATTTAAAAAGTATTTCATTCGCCACAAATTAACTTGGGAAATCCAGAGGTTGTGGAAGTTGCTACATAAATGCCAGTCCTTTTTTAGTCAATTGTCCTCTGCAGGAATCCCAATCCCACTTTTCTTTCTAAATGAAATATGGGAGAGCTACAAGCTGTTCCACCTTTGATATCCATGTTGGCATTTCTCTGCCCCTCTGCTTCTGTACTCGAAGAGTCTTTTGCCGGAACTTTCTTCGGGGCTTTTCAGATTGGCTGCTTGAATTGCAGTAGAAGTTGGATATGGCATATAAATAGAATTCCTGTTAATCTTCCACAGACTCACTGCTGCCTTTTTAGAGAAGCCCATGAGGAAACAAGAAATATTATTGTTTTGGATCTGCTTCTTACCATTATTTAGTTTGATTTATTTACTGTCATGTGTATTTAGTTACAAAATACAGTGTAAAGTGGTGTATAGTGTCACTACTCTCCAGTACAAAAATGAAAAAAAACACAGAAGAATAACTTTACAGTCCTTCTTGTAAGTAATTACTAATGGTATTACCAATATTTCTTAATTATCTGCATCTAACTGCAACTGCCATCCAGTAGCCCAAGCTATTTACGACATAGGAACATGTCCCCTTATGACGCCCATACATTCTTCTCCTGTTTTCCACACCACCGAATTCCAGATCAATAAAATTCAAAATTATTCCTCTGTTTTCAGTGTTAAAGTACTTATATCAATGGAAAGCAAAGGAGTCCCGAGATAATGCCTTCGTTGTGCTACTAATCTAAAAGTGTCATTTATTTATCCCAATTCCTTGCTTTATGTCTATGAGGTGGCATTCCTTGTAAATGTAACTTTCAATAGATCACTTTACAGTAACTGTAACAAAGCCCAGAAAGATTTATACCTTTTAAACAGAGCTTCAAACTTCCATTTGGTGGCTGAAAGAATGAAATTTCATGTTATAATAGTTGCACTGCAATAAATTAGTAAAAGCACCAGTGACTAAACACTATTTTATTATTAATTTTAACCTACAGAGAGGAATGTTCCTGTTTTATAATTATCACATGCCACGTTATCCATGAAATTACAGTACTTGTAGAAACAGTCCTATGGTTCTTCCCAAAGGACAGCGGTGTCCACATTTGACAGTGCATAACACAGTGGCTCAGAGGTTAGCACTGCTGCCTCACAGTGCCAGGGGCCTGGGTTTTATTCCACCCTCGGTGGGACTGTCTGTGTGGAGTTTGCACATTCTCCCCATGTCTGCTTGGGTTTCCTCCGGGTGCTCCAGAATCCTCCCACAGTCCAAAGATCCACAGTCCAAAGGTCAGTCCCACAGTCCTTCTACGTGGACTGACCACACTAAATTGCACCCAGTGTCCAGGAATATGTAGGCTGGGTGGATTAGTCATGGAAAATGTGGGGTTACAGTGATGAGGCAGATCTGGTTGGGATGTTCTTCAAAGGGCTAGTGTTGACTTGATGGGCTGAATGGCTTGCTTCCACACTGTAATGATTCTAACAGTGCTGTATTTATACTTCATCAAATAAAAACTTAAATTAGTTGTCTTCAGATACTTTCCTCCGTTTTTGGAGAGCTCCTTAAACCTACCACTTGCAGTGAGTTCTGTTCTGATGATTCTTCTTCCTCCTGACTTTGTCAAAACGAATCTCCTGTAATCCTTAGATGAGGGTAGAGTGTCTCCAACTAGAAGCTATCTGACTTCCCCATCTGTCTGTGGAGGATCACAAAACGATCTGCCTGCTGACTGCACAAAACTTCTGTCTGCCTGAGATATTCATTAGCTTATAGACCAGCCTATAACCTGATCTCAAAAATGGCTTCCTCAGTGACATGGTAACATGAAACAGAAAAACAGTGTTAGTTATAAATTCTGATTAGGATCCATGTCCCCAACTCTTTTTCATCCCAGCAGTTTCTAATTGTGAACAATGTAGTTTTACAGTTTTACTGCACTTTAACACTTTTACATAAGATCATAAGAACCAGGAGCAGGAGTAGGCCATCTGGCCCTTCGAGCCAGCTCCGCAATTCAATAAGATCATGACTGATCTTCTCGTGGCTTCAGCTCCACTTACCCACCCTTTCACCATAGTCCTTAATTCCTTTATTGTTCAAAAAGTTATCTATCTTATCTTTAAAAACATTCAATGAGGAAGTGTCAACTACTTCACTGGCAGGGAATTCCGTAGATTCACAACCCTTTGGGTGAAGAAGTTCCTCCTCAATTCAGTCCTAAATCTGCTCCCCATTATTTTGAGGCTATGCTCTCTTGTTTTACTTTCACTTACCAATGGAAACATCCTCCCTGCTTCTATCTTATCTGTACCCTTCATAATTTTATATATTTCTGAAAGATCCCCCCTCATTCTTCTAAATTTCAATGAATAAAATCCCAGTCTACTCAGTCTCTCCTCATAAGCCAACCCTCTCAAGTCTCGGACCAACCCGGTGAACCTCCTCTGCACCCCCTCCAGTACCAGCACATCTTTTCTCAAGTCAGAAGACCAAACTGTACACAGTACTCCAGGAGTGGCCTCACCAGCACCTATTCAGCTGTAACATCTGTATAATCAGCTGTATAATCTCCCTGCTTTTAAACTCAATCCGTCTAGCAACAAATAACAATATTCCATTTGCCTTCTCAATTACCTGATGTACCTGCAAATCAACCTTCTGCAATTCATGCACAATGACACCCAGGTCCCTCTGCACCCCAGCATGCTGCAAGTTTTTTACCATTCAAATAATAGTCTTTTTTACTGTTATTCCTACCAAAATGGATAACTTCACATTTATTAACATTGTACTCCATCTGTCAGACCTTTGTCCACTCACTTAAACTATCTATATCCCTCTGCAAACTTTCAGAGGCCTCTGCACACTTTACCACTCACCTTAGTGTCATCCACAAACTCCAAACACACCACTAGTCATTGAGCACCAACCGGAAAAGCGCTTATTTATCCGTACTCTTTGCTTCTTGTTAACAAGCCAATCCTCTATGCATGTGAATACATTGCCCATAATGCTGTGTACTTTTACCTTATGCAGCAGACTTTTGTGCAGCACCTTGTCGAATGCCTTTTGGAAATCCAGATACACCACATCTACTGGGTCCCCATTGTCCACTGCACTCATAATGTCTTCGTAGGATTCCAGTAAATTAGTTAAACATGGCCTGCCCTTCATAAACCCATACTGCGTTTGCCCAATGGGACAATTTCTGTTTAGATGTCTTGCTATTTCTTCCTTGATGATAGATTCAAGCATTTTCGACACTACAGAAGTTAAGCTAACTGGCCTACAAATCCCCATCATTTGTCTACCTTCTTTTTTAAACAGTGGTGTCACATTTGCTGTTTTCTAATCTGCTGGAACTACCCCAGAGTCCAGCAAATTTTGGAAAATTACCATAAACGCATTTGCTATTTCTCCCACCATCATTTTTAATACCCTTGGATATATTCCATCAGGGCCAGGAGACTCGTCTACCTTTGCCTCCATTAGCTAGCCCAACACTACCTCTTTCATGATAATGATTGTTTCTAGATCCTTACCTGCCATAGTCTCCTTGTCATGAATTACTGGCATGTTATTCGTGTCCTCCACTGTGAAGACCGGCACAAAATACCTGTTCAATGCTTCAGCTATTTCCCCATTTCCCATTATTAAATGCCCCTACTCATCCTCTGAAGGACCAATGTTTACCTTAGCCACTCTTTCTCGTTTTATATGTTTGTAGAAACATTTCCTATTGGGTCTTTATATTCTGAGCCCGTTTACTCTCGTAATCTACCTTACTTCTCTTTATAGCTTTTATTGTGGCTTTTTATTGATGTTCAAAGTTTTCCAAATCTTCTAGTTTCCCACTGGTCTTTGCCACTTTGTATACCTTATCTTTCAATTTGATAGCCTCCCTTATTTCCTTAGACATCCATGGCTGATTACCCCTTTTCCTACAGCCCTCCCTTTTCACTGGTATATACTTTTGCTGAACTCTTTGAAAAATTGCTTTGAATGTCCTCCACTGTTCCTCAACTGTCCCACCATAAAGTCTTTGCTTCCAGTCTATTTTAGCCAACTCCTCCCTCAACCTATTGTGGCCTCCTCTGTTTAAGCACAGGACCCTTGTATTGGATTTTATCTTCTCACTTTCCACCTGTAATCTAAATTCAACCATACTGTGATTATTCCTTCTAATAGGATCCCTAACTATGAGATCATTAATTATTCCTGTCTCATTACACAGGACCAGATCTAGGATAGCTTACTTCCTCGTCAACTCCATTACATACTGTTCAAGAATACAATTGCACTGAATACAATGTCCAGTACCAGATTCCCCCTCCAGATGTCACTACATCTGGCAGGACTGTCCTACTGATGGCCAGAGACACATCCAGGCAGTGCGGTTTTGGCTGTTGAGTATGGTTCTATGGGTATGAATACATGTCTATTTCAGTCTAGTTTTGATAAAAGAAGACCCAACTTGTCACTCCCCACCATTGAATGTGGCTGCGATTTGTTGTTGAGTGACCTGTTCAATTTCATTGTTATTATCCCAACTGAAACAGTTTGATAGAACTGATTATCATTAGGCAATTCCAGAGAGAAGTTTATCGTCAATCGTATTCTGGGGATCTGGCCATATAGTCCAGTACAGGCACAGTCAGCTGATCTTCTCTAAAAGACACCAATGAACTGTTAGTTTCTTTATGACATCCTTATGAAAAGTTTCATGGTCATCATTGTTGAACTGTATTCTTTATTTACGAACAGCAAATTCTAGATCTATATGTTTCAGCTCAATTCAAATTTGCAAATGTCCATGGTGACATTTTGCTACGTATCCAAATTATTACACCTAGTGCCTGATTTCCTAACCCAGCAATTTAACCATTAAGATGCCTTACTCCACACACAGGGTCTAGTAATGGTCCCAAAGGGCACATCTTGTTTTCTTCTACTGTCAATCTAACACTGCACTTGCCGAACACATTCATGTTCACAATACACACGTACTGGTATGGACAATCACTGACCTTCTGCCCTTACCTCAAATACTTTTGCAAGGTCATCAAAGAAATCCTACCAGGTAGTTGAGCGGATCAAGGTCTTCCGGCCTCAAGATGTTTACTATCAATCGAAATAAGCATGGTTTATCGAAAACTTCTTAATTTATCCTTTTCTTCTTTCTTTTGGTTTCCATTGTCCATTTAACAGTGTTTCTGTTTCCAAAGATTTTAGAAAATTATAGTTATCCCCCTCAAATATCTCTTTCCAAACCTCCTTCAGTGCATTACAGATGAATTACAATTACAGGCAGGTTCTGAGTTCTACTGACAACAAAAGAATGTGATCTATAAGCTCATTTTCTGCGATACCATCAGATTAAGTGACAGTGTGTACTGTGTATTGAGCCTGATAAATACTACTAATCAGCAGAAATTAAAAATCATTAATTTACTTTCATTACAGGGCATTCATTCTCTTTTGCAAGGACTATCAACTGCAGTAAAACCATAAGTATATTAAATGTTATGTATTATAATAATTAAAACTGTTTACAGTGTGTTACACATTTAAAATCTAATTTAGGAATATGGTATTAATTTTCAACTGGGCACATTTACACTCATGAATTACAGCATCATCCAGCTCCCCAATTAATTATGTGTCATTTCCAATAATTCATATTTTTCCATATAAAGGTTTGAACTTTTTCTGGTAATTAGTGATGATCATTTATTACTAAGCATGTAACAATAACATCATGATTGGCAGCATTTGGGATGAATATTATCCATTGTGTACCTTTGTTCCAGAACACACTGCTGGTTGATTCTACGCGATAAGTTTCACAGTAACAATAACTGATTCTAAAATGGGAAAAAGAGCCTTTCTGAAATGTTATAGTGTGCTGATCTCAAAGAATGATGCACATTGCCTTGAGCTTAAGGCTGTGAAACTTTTCTGTCTTAATGAAGACTGCTATAAATTATCTGCTTTTTGTGACTTTTATAAATGATTTGGATGTGAATATGAGAGATATGGTTAGTAAGTTTGCAGGTGGAAGCAAAATTGGTGGTGTAGTGAACAGTGAAGAAGATTATCTCAGAATTAAATGGGACCTTGATCAAATGGGCCAATGGGCCGAGGAGTGGTAGATGGAGTTTAATTTAATTAAATGTGAGGGGTTGTATTTTCGTAAGGCAAACTAGGACAGGACTTATACAGTTAATGCTAGGGCCCAGGGGAGTGTTGCCAAACTAAGAGACCTAGGGGTGCAGGTGCATAGATCCTTGGAAGTGGAGTTGCAGGTAGACAGGATGGTGAAGAAGGCGTTGGGCAGGCTTGGCTTCATTGGTCAGTGTGTTGACTACAGGAGTTGGGATATCATGTTGCAGCTGTACAGGATATTGGTTAGGCCACTTTGGAATACTGCCTACAATTGTGATCACCCTTCTATGGGAAGGATGTTGTTAAACCTAAGAGAGTGCAGAAATTATTTATGAAGATGTTGTTGGTTCTGGAGGATTTGAGCTTTGGGAAGAGGCTGAAAACGCTATGGCTTTTTTGCCTGGAACGCCCGAGACTGAAGGGTGACCTAATAGAGGTTCGTAAAATCATGAGGGGCATGGATAGGGTGAATAGCAAAGGTTCTTCTCCCCACGATGGGGGAATCCAAACTACAGAGCTTAGGTTTAAGGTGAGAGGGAAGGTTTTAAAAAGGACCTGAGGGGTAGCTTTTTCACACAGAGGGCGGTGCATATATGGAATGAGATGCCAGAGGGAGTGGTGGAGGCGGGTACAATTACACCACTTAAAAGGTGCCTGGATGGTGTATGAAAAGGAAGGGTTTAGGGGGTACGGGCCAAATGTTGGCAAATGGGACTAGGACAGATTGGGATGTCTGGTTGGCATTGACGAGTTGGACTGAAGGGTCTATTTCGGTACGATATGACTTTATGACTCTCAGACTCCATTTGCACTCTCATTATCTATGACATTATGTAAATACCATCAATGAAATTTAAAACAAATTCTTCTGCTCTGTATACTCTGTTCCTTTGTGAGTTCTTGAAATGTGGAAAATTCCTTCACATCACTACCCACATTCAATAGAGTTAAATGTTATTACTCACTTGGGGAAAAAAAAAACCTTGAAGTATAAAAATGCTTCCATATTATCATGGAAAATGGAAAGTGGAGGATTGAATTTCAAATCGTGAGCTCTCCACATGGGAATTGTGCATGAAACAACAAACATAACAGAATATTCATCAATTTATTCATATGACCTCCTTGCGAGCATTCATGATTCCATAATTCACTAACTCACTATGCATGGATAAAGGCAAAATTTGAGCAAACAACTACCACAGAATGTATTGGAAATTCCTATGATTCATAAGATTAAGAGGATTAAGCTTCCTAGAGGAAACCTGTATTGGTAAGTGGACTTTATATCTTGCAATCCCAAAATATTTGTAATGTGCAGTCTGTTGCTGTGATGAGTACAGATCATGTAAAGTGATATTGGCACTATATGTAATTACACTGCTCAGTAGAAGTGTTCTTATTTAAGCATGAAACACTAAAGAAATTCAACCAAGAGTTCAGATGTCTTTTATATTTGGTTTAATATTAGCTACAAGTACTAATATTCATTGGGTCTTTATGACAACCTTATGAAAAATTTCATGGTCACCATCACTGACTTTTTATGGAAAACAGATGTATACAATTTAACAGAATTCAAATTCACAAACATCCATGGTGACATTTAAGCCATGTTTACAGATTAAGTTTCAGAATTATTTTCAAGTAACGTTGAAGTAGAAAAGTGCGCGAAGATCGAGCATAAGCAAAGTAGGATTAGAACAGCCATGTTTGCATCGTGGCTCACACAACACTAGCCATAATATTTGGCTCAGAGAGAGCAGGAACTGCTGATGGCGGAGAATCTGAGATAGCAAGGTGTAGAGCTGGGTGAACACAGCAGGCCAGGCAGCATCAGAGGAGCAGGAAGGCTGACGTTTCTTCAATTCTGAAGAAGGGTCTAGGTCCGAAACATCAGCCTTCCTGCTCCTCTGATGCTGCTTGGCCTGCTGTGTTCACCCAGCTCTACACCTTGTTATCTCATAATATTTGGCTTCTTTGTTTCACTGCAGCAAGAGATATGGAAACTGAAGGCTCTCAATATGGGTGAGGGAGCATTTCTGGCTACTTCCATGTTAGGAAGGGTATAAGTACACTCAGGGCATGGATAGTCCAAAATGTTCTCACTGAGCAGCTTGACATATATCTTAAAAGCCTCCTGTGTTAATTTGACTCACTTTCTGCAAGCTTGGATCATGCAGACCCGGCGAATGCTGTGTGCTAATTGCTTACAGTTAAACATACTGTAGGACAGAGTTAATGCTATCAGCACCTTCCTAACCACAGATAAGTGCTACTTAAAAGGCCAGGAATCAAATACGTGGGTGAGGTGCTTTTGCAAAGTTTGTGGAGTTTCTGTGATGTGTTCTTGAAGGTGTTTTGGTGATTTGTTGAATTTGGAATTAAACGTGATGCCAATAGGATTGGATTGTTGGTAGAAGTCAAAACATTGTGTGGGTTTCCTCCGGATGTTCTGGTTTCTTCCCATAGCCCAAGGATGTGCAGGTTAGGTGGATTGGCCATAGGGAATGCAGGGTTATAGGGATGAGGTTGGTCTGGGTGAGATGCTTTTTTGAGGGTTGGTGTGGATTCAATGGGCAGAATGACCTGCTTCCACAGTATAGGGATTCTATGATTCTACAATTGCCTCTTTTGCAGCAGTCAGGGTATCATTCTATGAGGTAAACGTTCGGCAGCACAACCAAACTCTTTGACAGGTGCTGGGAAAAGATAAATATGTAAGTATGTGTGGGGTTAGCGTGCCGGATGGGGAAGGTGCCAGACGGGTAGGGTGCCAAGAAAGTGATGGAGTGCTCACAATAGTTGAGGAGATGTCAGGACTGTTGGTACCATGAGTGGGAGGGATGCTGAGGTGGCAGGGACAGTGGGGCTAATGGGTAGGAATGTGACATATTGGTGTTGGCAGTTTGGGGGGTGGGGGTGGTGGTAGAGGATGTTGCAGCCACCGATATGGGGGGTGGGGGTTTGGTTGTGTCAGTGCCTTCAGGTTGGAGGTGGGCAAGGGCCTGGCAGAGGAATGGAATCATGTTGTGTTTTAAGGCAGTCCAGTTGGGGTGCGTAGTTGGCAGAGATCCAGCTCTTGTAAGGAAATATTAATAGGAGAGGGCAGTGTGAGCTACTTTACTTGTCACCCAGGAGCTAGCTTAGGTTTGTAATTTACTAAAATTTTCTTGGTAGCAATTAACTTAATGAAAATGGAACTCCCCGAATTCTCCAAGGTTTAAGAGAGCTCGTGAAGGGTTTCGTTTTGGAGGGCTCCGGACACTTGCCCTCATAAACTTCAATTTTTGGTACAACTTGCAAGGAGTCTGTTGGATCTGGGATTTTTAAGGTTTTTGATACACAATTCAAGTCTGCACTGCTCCAATGGCTATCTTCCAATTGGAATATTTGTGCCAATGTTTCACTATAAAACACAATTTGTCTCATCTGAAACACTGCAGTTGTTGGGCATGTTGCCCAATGAATTTTCAGTAAAACAATGAATATTGACAATATAAATAATATTAAAACTATGCGAGTGTTGCTGCATTCTGATGGGGAAGTTGGAAGAGTTCTGTGACTTGTTCATAGGAAGACTGCTACAGTTACGAGGCCTGTAACTGAAGTGCGTCGTAGACTGCAACATTGGATGGCTCAGTTGGCTGGATGACATCTTGCAATGCAGAGGGATACCAATAGCATGGCTTTAATTCCTACACCAGCTGAGGTTACTACAAAGGACTCTCCCCTCACCTGAGGCACGGTGACCCTCAGGTTAAACCACCACCAATCACTTCTCTCTGATGAGAAATCATCCGATGGTAAAGCTACAGTGACAATGTATTCGCATCCTGTCATAACAACCTCTTAGCCAAAATCCTGAAATTAATACCTAAAAACATCCCATAATAATTTTCTCCAATTCATCCCTTTACCATTGTACGTTCTCTAGGGTCTCCAGCTCATCTGCCTTTGGATGTCCCAGTTCTCCCACCTGGTTATATTCCTATGGTTGTAGTATCACTGTTGGAAGAGTGATGACTCTCTGTAGGTGAGATTGCAGATAGTCCAGCAGAATGACCTCCAATGTGTGATGTCCCCCAACTAGCATGTAATATATATTTAAGATAGATAGTTGGATGTCATCACCATATCATGGCATGTGACCTGATGATATCGAGCTCTCAGTCTCCATCTTACTGGGGCCACATGAAAAATTGCATTCTGAGGGAAGTGTGCTACAGTTTGCAACTGAATTGCTTAGCATTATTTCAGACACAGCATTGTCTGTAATATATGTGGATAGCAGACACCTATTAAATTGTTCAGCACTGAGTGCCTCATGTCTACCAAGAACATAGAACATGGAAGAGTGCAGCACCGGAAAGAGACCGTTTGGCCTATCATTTCTGTACCAACCATGATGTCATCTGCTTGCACATGGCCCATATCCCTCTGTTCCCAGACTGTTCATGTGTCTGCCTAAATTCCTCTTAAACTTTGCTAGCATATCTGCTACGACCACCTCTCCTCGCAGCAGATTCCAGGTGCCTACCACCCCTGTCTAAAAAAAGTGTGCCTCGCACATCTCCTTTAAACCTTTCCCCTCTTACATTAGACCTATGGTCCCTAGTATTTGGCATTTCTACCCTGGGAAACAAAGTCTACTATCTGCCCTATCCATGTCTCTCATAGTTTTATACACTTCTATCAGCTCGCCCCTCAGCCTCTGATGCTCTGGTGAAAATAATTCAAGTTCGTCCAATTTTTCCTCATAGTTAATACACTCCATTCCAGGCAACATCCTGGTAAACCTCTTTTGTACCCTCTCCAAAACCTCCATATCCTCCCTATAGTGCAGCTGAGTGTAATAGACCTTATGTTATAGAAGCTAACATAAGTATCACCCGTTAGGTATTTACATCCTGCTGAAGATAAGAAGCTCATCGCAGCATGTATGGCAGATCATACAAATCTGGAATAACTTATGAACTCAAATCCAAAATATCAAATCAACCTTAAGTAACTCTGGACTTAGAAGGTATGACTTCAGACTACACTGCCTCAGTATGGGAGCTAGAACTCTTGGCAGTCTTGCTGATAGGCAGCAACAAAGGTTTTGGTAAAATGGTGGTGGTGGAAGCATGATGCGGAGAAAGAACAGTATGTTTATGGTCAGCAGGGATACCATTCATGTCAGGGGTGCAATAGGAAGATGGAGCATAGAACCATAAGACATAGGAGTAAAATTAGGCCATTTGGCCCATTGAGTCTACCTCTCCATTCAATCATGGCTGATAGATTTCTCAACCCCATTCTCCTGCCTTCTCCCTGAAACCCATGATCGTTTCACTAATCGAGAACCTATCAATCTCTGTCTTAAATACACTCAATGATTTGGCCTCCACAGCCCTCTGTGTCAATGAGTTCCACAGATTCGCTATTCTCTGGCTGAAGAAATTCTTCCTCATCTCAGTTCTGGGGTCATCCCCTTGTTTTGAGGCTGTGCCCTCGGATTTGAGTCTCTCCTCCTAGTGGAAACATCCGCTCCACATCCACTCTATCCAGGTCTCCCACAATTCTATAAGTTTCAATTAGATCCCCTCCAACCCTTCTAAACTCTATCGAGTACAGACCAAGAATCCTCAACCACTCCTCATATAACAAGCCACTCATCCCCAGGATCATTCTTGTAAACCTCCTCTGGATCCCCTCCAATGTCAACACATCCTTCCTTAGATATGGAGCCCAAAACTGCTCACAATATTCCAATGTGGTCTGATCAGAGCCTCAATAATGCATTCCTGCTCTTGTATTCTAGCCCTTTTGAACTGAATGCTCACATTACATTTGCCTTCTCCACTGCCAACTGAACTTGCATGTTAACTTTAAATGAATCCTGATTAGGACTCCCAAGTCCCTCGGTGGTCAGATTTCCAAAGTCTTTCCCCATTTAGAAAATAGTCTATTCTTCCTACCTCACAAGTTCCCACATTGCATTCCATCTGCCACTTCTTTGCTCACTTTCCTAGCCTCTTCAGCATCTGCAGCATCTCTGCTTCCTCAACACAACCTATCTTTCCACCTATCTTTGTGTCATCTGCAAACTTATCAACAATGGCCTCAGTCCCTTCGTCCAGATCTTTAGTGTACAACACAAACAGTTGAGATCTCAACACTGACTCTTGCAGAACTCCACTAGTCACCGGCTGCCATCCTGAAAAACACCTCTTTATCTCTGGGTCACCAACCCGAAATATTAACTCTGTTTTGTCCTTCACAGTTGCTGCCAGACCTGCTGAGCTTTCCCAGCAACTTCTGTTTTTGTTCCTGATTTACAGCATCGGCAGTTCTTTCGGTTTTCTTTTATCTCCACTCTCTGCATTCTGCGAGTCATCGATTATCTATGCATGCCAGTACCTTGCCCCTAATACCAGGGACTCTTATCTTATTTAGCAGCCTCCTGTGTTGCCCCTTGTCAAAGGCCTTCTGGAAATCCAAATAGATCATGGCCACTGGCTCTGCTTTGTCTAACTCACTCATTACCTCCTAAAAGATTTTAACAGATTTGTCAGGCATGATGCTGAATAAGATAAGGGCCCATGGTGTTAAAGGCAAGGTGTTAGCATGGAAAGAAGATTGGCTGTCTGGTATAATGCAGAATGTGGGGATAAAAGGGTCTTTCTCAGGATGGCAGCTGGTGACAAGTGGTGTAACGCAAGGGTCGGTGTTGGGATCACAGCTTTTCACCTTATACATTAATGACCTAGATGAAGGAACAGTGGGCATTCTGGCTATGCTTGCAGATGATACAAAGATAGGTGGTGGGACAGGTAGTATTGAGGAGGTGGGGAGGCTGCAGAAGGATTTGGACAGGTTAGGAGAGTGGGCAAAGAAGTGGCAGATGGAGTACAATGTGGGAAAGTGTGAGGTCTTGCACTTTGGTACGAAGGATAAAAGCATGGACAATGTCCAAATGGGGAGAAAATTCAGAAGTCTGAAGAGCAAAGAGACTTGGGAATTCTAGTCCAGGATTCTCATAAGGTAAACTTGCAGGTTGAGTCAGTAGTCAGGAAGTCAAATACAATGTTAGCATTTATTTTGAGAGGACTTGAATATAAAAGCAGGGATGTACTCCTGAGGCTTTATAAGGCTCTGGTCAGGGCACATTTGGAGTATTATGTGCAGTTTTGGGCCCCATATCTCAGGAAGGATGTATTGGCTCCAGCACGGGTTCAGAGGAGGTTCACGAGAATGGTCCCACGAATGAAAAGCTTAACATATGAGGAGCGTTTGAGGACTCTGGGACTATACTCATTGGAATTTAGGAGGATGAGGGGGGATCTAATTGAAACTTACAGAATGTTGAATGGCCTGGACAAAGTGGATGTTGGGAAGATGTTTCCATTGGTAGGAGAGACTAGGGCCTGAGGGCAGAGACTTAGAGTAAAGGGAAGACCTTTGAAAATGGAGATAAGGAGAAACTTCTTCATCCAGAGCGTGGTGAATCTATGGCATTCACTGCCACAGAAGGCTGTGGAGGCCAGGTCATTGAGTACGTTTAAGACTGAGATAGTTATTACCAAGGGGATTAAGGGTTACAAGGATAAAGCAGGAGAATCGGGAGAATAGGAACTTATCAGCCATGGTTGAATGGCAGAACAGACTCGATGGGCTGAATGGCCTAATTTCTGCCCCTATGTCTTCTGGTCTTATGGTGCCCTCATGACAAAGCTGTGCTGACTCAGTCCTATTTTACCACGTAATCATATGAAAATGAGACATTAATTCTGGCCACTATGGACTGCTGATGGGTGAGAGATGGTAGTTTGGTACTTTGGGCAGCATGTAAGGTGCTGAGGATAGACAAGGAGTTGCCCTTTGAAAATGCATTGACTGACCTTGACCACCTGTGAGATATTCCTGAATGTCTTGTGGTTCTGTTGCCAGGTCATCAGGACTATGTTCTTGAAATTCTTCCTGGCCAACTATTCCCATTCCCTTTCTCAGGTTGTACGTTAAGAATCTCCCAGGCACACCCCCTCACACCCTCCCAAAGTTCCACCACTGTGGAAACATGGCCTCTCTTCTTCTGTCCACGTCTTTGATGAAGGCCTCTTATGTCACCTTCAAAAGCCTAGGGAGGACCCTTCAGTTCTATACTGTTTCGTGCAGTATCCATCTCCTCAAAACCATTTCCTAAGGGTGCAGATGCCTTAAAGTGGTCTGGGCAACTTAGAACATCTATTGGACATAGACGCTCTTGACTTCTTGCCTTTGAGTGTTCAGCTGGCTAGCAGCACAGGTAATACTCTGCTGAATGCTACAGTGGAGCAAAATCAAAAGGGACTATGAAAGTTCATGTACTGCCTGACTTAATGGGCTCAAGTGCAAATCACAACCCTCAGGACTGAAAATGAGACTAATCCAGTTTTTAGCTCATCAATATTTTCAAGCACTTATATTTAGTGCTTTTCTTTCATAAAAGTTTCTCTGTAACAGTTTTACATCATTCATTCTTGACAGTGCCTGAGAGAAATACATCTGTGATCAAAATCTGCTTTCAGACACTAAAACAGAAGTAAGAATGTTCTGAAGAAGGGTCACTGGATCCAAAACTTTAACACTGCTTTCTCTCTACAGGCGCTGCCGGGCCTGCTGAGTTTTTCCAGCAATTTTTGTTTTTGTTTCTGATTTCCAGCATCCGCAGTTCTTTAGATTTTTACAAAAACAGAAGTATTGATCTTGTCCTGATAATGGGTTTCGGCCCGAAAAGTTGACTTTCCTGCTCCTTGAGTGCTGTCTGACCAGCTGTGCTTTTCCAGCTCCACATTTATTCATTCTAGCTTCCAACATCTGCGGTCCTCTCTGTCTCTAAGTATTGATCATCTCGGAAGCCTTCAGAATACAGTACCATTAGACAAACTTCAAATAGGTGAATATTGTAAGGGCTGGGCATATCTTACAAGGATGGAATAATAATATAGCGAAGCATAACATCAAATGCAGTCTCAAACAGACTTCCTTCTTGTAACCTACACAACGTAGTTGGTTTATAACAGAGAACTGCAGATGCTGGAGATCTGAAACAAAAACAGAAATTGCTGGAGAAGCCCAGGTGGCTTGGCAGCATCTGTGGAGAGAAATCAGAGTTAACATTTCGAGTCCAGTGACCATTTCTTAAATAGTGTTGCGACCTTTTACTGGTAGGAGTGGGATTGCTTTGGGATCCGCGGCTTGTATCAATGATTGTTGTTCTGATACATGAGAATGGTTTGAAATCCTTAATAAACATAAAGGAAGTTTACATCATGAGGCATAGGGTGACAAAATAACAATCCTGTTTGAAAGTTGAAGCTTCAGGTGGCCGGTTTTCACCATAGGAGTTTACAGAGTTTACTCCAAACTCAAACTGCTTGCTGTGAGCCAGGCTATTTTGAGCGTAAATGTGTTTATCCTTTTCAGAGAGTTCCCATAGGACAATCAGAATCTATGTATTCTATGATGCTTATTAATTGTTACGTATGTAGCAATGATGTTACATCGTATAACTGAACACTGCAACACTTAAACAAGAAGTTTGGCTTAACAGGTCAACCCCAGTCCAATTCTCTAATTGAGCATCCTTCAATGTCTAACCCCCGTCAACATATCCTTCTATTCCTTTCTTTCTCTCTGTTATCCAATGGATCTCCCTGTCAGGTAAGAAAAGGAAAGTTTTCATTGAGGTTCAAACAGAATCATGAGGCAGAAATGAACTAATGAACAGTAAAAAAAAGACATGAGGTAAATGTTTTACACAGAGGGTGGTTTGTCTGTGGAATGAACTTCCTGAGGCAGTGGTGGATGTGGGTACAATTACAAAGTTTAAAACACATTGGATAGATACATGAATGGGAAAGGTTTGCAGGGATATGGGCCTGGAGCAGGCAGGTGGGATTAGTTTAGTTTGGGATTGTGTCCGGCATGGACTGGTTGGACTGAAGGGTCTGTTTCCGTGCTGTATGACTCTATGATTCTATGAAAGAATGTAATTTACTGTAATATTTAAAACCTTAAGCTAGAAATTTATGCTGGCAATAAAAGTGGATGATCATTTAAAATAAACAGGTTAACAGCTATTAAAACAGTGAGCAGTGGAATATTATAGGGATGTTGAAGCATTCATTCAGTAAAATTGCCAGCAATAATTTTCAGCCATATAAACACATGTGATTGCAGATCAGGACAGTGTCTTCTGACAGGTTCATGAACTCAAACATTACTGAGCTGCAACTTCAATCAGGACCCAGTTCAGAATGCTTAAGCTGGAAATGTTACAGGAAACTAGTTCCTGATAGATTCAGAAAATAGATGGTGAAAATACACGGATATGAATAACAAATGGCTTGGTGTTATAGCCTGTTTGATACGAACACATTATTATAATAAATTGTCTTTGCTGTATAGTGGGTCAATTAATATAATCAATCCAAATAATGCATGAGGTGTGTAACACAGGTTGGGTTACCATTGTATTTAAACCTGGAGAGAGAAAACACTAAAACACAACTCTTCAAATCTATTTTAATAAGAACTAATGGGCTATTTAAATTGTATGAACATGCATGCTCACACAGTTTAAATAGTCCATTAGATGGCGAAGAAGGCAAATGGTGCTTTGGCCTTTGTAACAAAAGGATTTGAGTACAGAAGCAGAAATGTGTTGCTGCAATTGTACAGGGCCTTGGTGAGACCACACCTGGAGTACTGTGTACAGTTTTGGTCTCCTTATCTGAGGAAGGATGTTCTGGCAATGGAGGGAGTGCAACAAAGGTTTACCAGACTGATTCCTGGGATGAAAAGAGACTGGATTAGTTAGGACTATATTCACTGGAGTTCAGAAGAATGAAAGGGAAACTGATTGAAACTATAAAAGTCTAACAGGGCTAGTCAGGTTAGATGCAGGAATGGTGTTCCTGGGAGTCCAGAACAAGGGTTGCAGGCTAAGGATATGGGATGGACCATGTAGGACTGAGATGAGAAGAAATTTCTTCACCAGAGAGTGGTGAACCAATGGAATTCTCTGAGGCCAAAACATTGAACGTTTTTTTTAAGAAGGCGTTAGAGATAGTTATTGGGAGCTATATCACCCTTTATTGTCACTGGTTAAAATCTTTTGGGGCCTCCCCTTTTTAATAGCAATGTGGAATGCACCTATATCACACGGACTGTGGCAGTTCGAGGAAGCAGTTTACTTTCTCAAGAGCAATTAGGAGTGCTCAATGAATGCTGATCCAGCCATCTATGGTCCTATCCATGAAAGAATTAATTTTATTATTTGTGATATGTTCCTGAGACCTTTGAATGGGTAACTCTCTGCAGAGATTCACTCTACGTTGTAATCAAGATTCTCTTTAAAATGCAACCCTGCCCTAAACCACTTCATTTTGTAACTAAGTACCTGTTCCCTTTGAAAGACCAGCCATGATTTGTAAGCAATAGGGATACATACATTTCATGCAAATTGTCTGAATGAAAATGGCAATACTTCTAATGAAACGAATCTCTTCAATACTAAGTATTAACTATTATCTGGGATGTGTCTTCAGACAATTGTTTGTGTAACTTGCTCTCAGCAATTGCTGTGTATTTACCCAAAGTTTCTGCAGAAAACAGAATCAGGGCTACAATTGTATCCTTTATAAATGACCTAGAGTTGAATGTCGGCGGCAATATCAACAGAAGAAAGACCGATATTTTAAACACACTACCTTCTGAAGAAAATGAATAGCTTTATATTATATTACTAGGTTCAGAGTTTTACTGGAAAATAAATCATTTGATAGCAACAGCACAGCTGACATCCTTTTTGCAAGGCTTTTAATTGAAACTGCTTGCTCTTCTATTGAGAAACTTCGAGGAATAGTTAAAGTCCATCAATCATCAAGGTTGAAAAGAGTAAGAGGGAAGCTTAAGGTGCATCACGTGTGTGGCACCAAACTTTGCTTTAAACACCTGCAGATTTTAAGAGGAAGGAAGTGTAATGTATTTCATAAGGGTGAGATTCTGAGGAAGTGTTAGTAAATGCCAAGTTTTTAGTCTATTTTCACATCTGTGAACTTGTCTCCAGCTGTTAAGATGATCAGTCCAGCTGAGACAAATATCGGAATTAAGGCTTTCAACAAGCCTGACTTTTTTTTTCCTGACTACTTTGTTCTCTGCCCCCTATATAGTGTTGTATTTTCCCTCTGTGGAGTTTCATTTTTAAAATGCTAGCTGGCTGAAGGAATGATAAATGTTAACAAAGATATCATCTTGCATTTTTCGTAAAATCTTCACCAAATGTAGGAGGATGATGTTCTGTGATGAACATACTGTGCTTTTCTGTTAAATTGTGTGTGTGACTTAACTAAAACTTATCTGAAAAAGTAATAACGGCCAAATTAGAAATATATTAATGGAACACATGAAAACAAATATACTGATAATCTGAAGCAAAAACAGAAAGTGCTGGAGAAAGTCAGCAGGTCTGGCAGAGAAGGCAGAGTTAACGTTTTAAGTCCAGTGACCCTTCTTCAAATGAGAGATAACAAGCGTGGGGCTGGATGAACACAGCAGGTCAAGC
>JAHRHZ010000270.1:6023319-6080147 GCA_024137785.1 Ginglymostoma cirratum
CTTCATCAGAAATGCATTTCTGATGAAGGGTCTAGGCCCGAAACGTCAAGCTTTCCTGCTCCTATGATGCTGCTTGGCCTGCTGTGTTCATCCAGCCCCACAACTTGTTACCTCATGTGTAAGCTTCTGTTGGCCTGATCAGCTCAATTCAGATTTCAGATAGCAGTTGGGACTGGACCCAGAAATTTTATTTTTAAACCTCCCAATTTGAGCCATGTCACCTCAGCTTGCTCAGAGGAGTAGGCTAACGTTCAATGTTGCAGAAATGATGGATATATTTGCAGAATTATTTTATCAACTTTTACTCCATTTTTCACTCGACTATAAAATCACATCTTTCATTTCTCTCACACTTAAAGTAAACAATGATAGACAACATAAATCATCAGTTACTTTCAGCTAGCTGAATTTGTTTCAAAATTAAAATGTTCTTATAGAATCATAGAATCCCTACAGTGTGGAAACAAGCCATTCGGCCCAACAAGTCCCATTCTTAATGGGACATTTCTTAGATTCTTATGAGCCAGCAAATTCCTTGAAGTTATTAGCTGTCCAACACTTAAGATAGAAAGGATCCATGCATATTAGCAGTATTGTTTCCTTTCAATCTGTTCTCTAGGTTTTCTAGCTGTCATCTGTCATGTGCTAGAGCTGAAGGTCTTTGAACCGTTAAGATGATTAATTAATTTTCATTTAATTGAATGTGCACCAACCAGAAGATGTTAAAAAGCAGTCTAGTGTAAACATTGTTGAAAATTCTAATCCATTCTGTTTTCTAATTGTATCCTTTCCCTGATTAGGTGTCTACCAAAGGAAATACAGATTTGACATGTATATATTGCAATATTTCCAAAATGCCACTGGAACAGTTTTCTAGATGTGAACTTCATCAGCACATTCTTGACCCAAGTTTATATTGGAAAATTCCAGAGGCACATTCCCAAACTTGCCATCAATTAAAACTGGGAGAGTTGCTTGTGATAATTTCAATACATTGGAACAATAAATATGTAACTGAGCTGGAAGCTTGGAGTGGAGTGGGCGGGAGGCTCGGAGTGGGGACGGTCAATGGGCTGGAGGCTCGGAGCAGGGACAGTCAGTGGGCTGGAGGCTCGGAGCGGGGACAATCGGGGGCTGGAGGCTCGGAGCGGGGATGGTCAGTGGGCTGGAGGCTTGGAGCGGAGCAGGGACAGCTGTTGGACTAGGGATCGGTGCGGATAGTCAGCAGCTTGCGAGCCCAGTCAGATTGTGTGGGGAAGCCCCCTGCATTGACCTCCAGCAGGCCCTTTTTAGAAAGACCGTATTGCTTATCTTTTTAACTTTATTTCTCCATCTTTTCTAACTTATACTATGAATACCGTAATTAATGTAACTTTTCTTTTCTTTTTCTCTTTATCTCTTTTTACTTTATATCTGAGATCTGTACCTAGGTACTCTGTACCTAAGATGGCACCATATGGGGCAACATTATAAACTGTTTGCTGTACGTCTGTATTTGAGTACATACATGCGACAAGAAAGGATAGTTTAATTCTAATATAAATGATACAAAAACAATGTTAATACAGAGGGGACAGCATGGTGGCTCAGCGGTTAGCACCAGGGACCCAGGTTCGATTCCACCCTTGGTTGACTGTCTATGCGGAGTTTGCACATTCACCTCGTGTCTGTGTGGGTTTCTTCCCACAGTGCAAAGGTGTGTAGGGTAAGCGGATTGGCCATGCTAAATTGCCCATAGTGTCCAGGGATGTTTGTGTTAGATGTGGGAAATGTAGGGGAATGGGTTTGGGCGGGATGCTCTTCAGAGGGGCGGTGTGGACTTGTCGGGCTGAATGGCCTGTTTCCACTGTAGGGACTCTATGAGAAAGAGAATGGGTTCAATACGTTCTAGAGAATGGCTCTGTTAGTATTTCATATTCATTCACATTTGTACTATATATGTTCCATAAACAAGCATACTTGCGCGGCTCACTTAATGGCTTGCTTGGGAATACCCTCCATCGTACCATTATCCACGCTGATGAGTCACCCAACAAGAACAAATCTTTCAAAAGAATTAAAGAATGCAAGTCTATAATTAGCTGGAATATTTTGTAATTAAGGTAAATAATAGTTTCACCATGAATTATAGTAATATTCCCACTGCTACAGGAAGCACTGGATGCAATGTCTGCAGAATCATTGTTGCAATTTTCCACCTTGCTGTATTTGAATTGCTCACAATGGAGTGTAAATTAACTTTGATAGATGTGATCCCAGATTAGTTTCAGGCTGATATTTGGCTTCATTGCTTATGTATTACAACAGGCTACAATTATCTAAGAGCTACTGCTTCCATCTTTATAATCCATCCTCATCTTTCATTTCATCTCTTTGTTTCATTTTAATGGTGTATTTGTATTCCAACAATATTTGCTGGATATTCTGAGGTCTAGTGTCTGAACTGTTGCAATAATTAGATCGGTGAGACTTGTGTTAATTAAAAATGATGGCTGAACAATTTACAGAACAGAAACTGCAGGGATGTTCTACTGTTACAAAGAATTTTTGTATTTTTTTTACAATGCATGAATAAGAAACTGTTTCAACACATATGTGGGTTCATGGTTAGAGAAAAAAAGATTTGAGACTCTGTCAAATGTGCGAGGGGCATTTATTTTTGTGCAAGATGTTGTGATTTAGAAGGGATTGTACATCAACTTACACTTCTGTCATGTATATTCTTCTGTAGTGTAAGTGCTAGTCTATGTTAGAAAGATTCAAACCTTTCATGAGTACAATTGAATCTTAAGGTCTCACTGCTAAACTTTTTAATTTCAACCATCGGTAGTAGATTTATCTCTTTTTTACTTTTTGCGGACCCTTTCTATCTTCTAGGACCTATTAAAGAGACTTTGGTCTGATTCTTAGATAACAAGAAAATCTGAAAAAGGGTCCAGACCCGAAACGTCAGCTTTCCTGCTCCTCTGATGCTGCTTGGCCTGCTGTGTTCATCCAGCTCTGCACCTTGTTATCTCTGATTCTCCAGCATCGGCAGTTCCTACTATCCTTTGGTCTGATTCTTACTACTTTTGGCAAAGTCTGAGTTGTGTTGAGTGTTTGCAGGGATTTGTCGTGGGGCCCAGTGCGTTTTTGTGCAGTAAGGTACATTACATTAACTACCTCCACAGTATCTCTCATATCTGATTCCTGTCCCTTCTTACCACCCACCATTCACAGAGTAACTCACCACGGCCAGGACATCCTGGAATTAACCAGCATCTTGAGCACTATGTGCCCACCTTTAAAAGTTGTTGAGCACTCAGAGAATCTCTCTCAGCCCAGGCCTGTCTGATTGCTGACATTTACCCCAGCCATGGCAGACAGGAGGAAATTGCTGCTCCCCTGTGTGGGCAGGGAGCTGGAGGCTCTGCAGGAGCTGGTGTACAGGTAGGACTTCCTTTTCCCTCTGGACCAGCGATGGAGACCATAACACCAGCCCATGCAAGCCTGCTTCAAGGTTTCCACCCAGTTAAAGCACTCACAGCCATCGGGAGGAATGTACTGCACTTTTGGAACATGGCCAAAGACCTTGTGCAAAGAATAAGTGCCACTGTCTTCACTGCGATATCTCAGACATACTCTGTCTCTCTGCTGATGTACCCCTTCCCAACAAGGCTCATCTTTTCCCACTCCCACTAATGCCTGCAACTTCTTTGCTCACGTTTTGTTATGCCCCTCCCGGCCCCCGATGCCACTAATTCAGCATTCCCCTGTGCTGCTTAATGCTCCCCATCTGCACCAAAAGTAGAAACTGTGCTCTCCACTTTTATCTGCCTCTCTCTCTGCTTCCTAGATGAAAGCAGCATATACAGAGCAGAAAGGCTCAAGATGGGCTGCCTGACATTTGGAGACTGTATTAACTCTGGCCACCCAAAGACTGTTTCCGAACCCCTGGACTGGTATAGGAGGCTGTCCTTGACTTACTGTGATGGGAACTCCTCACCAAATACTATCTCCTTGACATGTCAGGGACCTGTTGACAACCTGGACAAGCGTCCTCCCTTCCAGTCTGCACTAAGTGACAAGGCAGAAGTGATATGAGCTGGCTATCTCTGGATGAGGGGGCAAGGCATAGTAAATGGTAAGCCAAGGCAATGCGAGACAGAGATTCTCCATGTATGTTAACCGTGAGTGAGGGCTATGAGAGCAAGTAAAGGGCCTAGAGACACAGCCTGGTCCCATCCATGAGTTCAGTGCATGTCGCTGAGTGCACGGTGTCCTTGGAACAGCAGCATAATGAGAGGTGGCTTTGCAGCCGGGGGAGTAGCACTGAGATGCAGAAGCATACTGTGAGTGGATCAGAGATAACCAGTAGGGGTTTTTTTAGATCTGGTATGTATCAATGCCAATGTCCATGCAATGTACCCTCAGATTTGGTGCCTGGTGTCCAGCATGGAGCTCTTTTGGAGCACGTGGTGAGCTGAATTTGCCAGGTACTTGCTCAGATTTCCACATCATGTTTTCTCAATGTCTAGCTTGTATGGAATGCTTGTTAAGACAGGCAACTGAACACTAACAAGGTGAGTTGGTCTGTTCGTATGGTGTTTACCTAGCAATAAATCCCTTCATTGTGTCCTCATCCCTGCTTAATGAGAAACCTACCACTTGTCAAAAGCGCAAAAGATGGAGTGAGATGCATCAGACGTTGAGATAGACCTTGCTGGAATTCTTATCCAATTCCGCCAGAAATCTCCCGTCTTT
Source organism: Ginglymostoma cirratum (assembly GCA_024137785.1). Taxonomy (NCBI): domain Eukaryota; kingdom Metazoa; phylum Chordata; class Chondrichthyes; order Orectolobiformes; family Ginglymostomatidae; genus Ginglymostoma; species Ginglymostoma cirratum. Next base: position 6,028,063 of record JAHRHZ010000270.1, read on the forward strand.
CAGAGCCCTACAAAATCCTGCCCTTCCAATTTTTCGCTTTGCCTGGTATTTGCATTTTAACTAAACCCTGGATAAATCCTAGGTGGAACTAAGCACAATGCAGCAATTCGAATCTAAGGTCTCCTCTCTATTGATTTGCTGGCATTGATGGAATATTGTGAGGGTCTGCAAATAAAAGCAGCTGGTTATTATTAGCCCAGTCTGAGAGATCATCCAGAAAGAATGCAGCTGTCCAATTCTTCCCATCGGCAGTAAACAAACTTTTTACCAGTACATACATTACTCCATTTTTTTCTCTTCTCATCATTCCCAAAGCACTGGCCAGGAGTCCCTCAGAGAGGAGTAACTAGTTATGATTTCCAAGGTCCTGGGACTATTTTCAAAGGAGCGGAAGAGCCTGGAGAAAGTTTAATAATAGCTTGTAAAATGGTGAAGACTTTTGATGGGCTAAAAAGAGAAAGACCATTTTCTCTGGTTGGGGAGTCAGTAATGAGAGATCATTAATTTACAATTGTCACAGTGAGCGCAAAAAGTAAAAGGACATTTCACTTTGCAAAAATTGTTAGAGCGTTGAATGCTTTGCCAGAGGGAATGGTTGGTGCAGAGGCTTCTATAATTTTCAAGGGAGAACAGATAAGTTTTTGAAGCTGATGAAGATACAGTACTATGGGCAAAAGTCATGGCAATTTCAATCATACCTGCAAAGAACCAGAAAAGACATAATGGGCCAAGTCACATGTAACTGGGATATCATTGAATCCCCACAGTGTGGAAATAGGTCATTCAGCCCAACTAGTCCACACCGATCCTCCGAAGAGTATCCCTCCCAGACCCATCCCCTTCCCCCTACCGTTTTTGTGTAACCCTGCATTTCCTATGGCTAACACACCTAACATACACATCCCTGAACACTATGGGCAATTTAGCATGGCCAATCCACCTAGCCTGCACGTCTTTGGACTGTGGGAAGAAACCGGAGCACGCTGAGGAAACCCACGCAGACACGGGGAGAATGTACAAACTACACACAGACAGCTACGCGAGGGTGGAATCAAACCTTAGTGTTGTGAGACGACAGTGCTAAACACTGAGCCACCATGCTGCCCTAAACAAAGTCTGAGATGGTCAGGAAGTGGTCATTTTGCCAAAACTCAGGGCTTTTAAATCTTCAGTCTAACATTCTCCTAACTGAGCTGTTTTGGTGGGTGGCATAAACTACTAAGTGTCTGCATAGCTCTTCAGATTTGTGTCTCCATTCATCATTTTCCTTTAGTTAGGCTTCTGTAAATCCTAGAACTATTATCACCCATTCACCTTTTCGTCTAACTCACAAATTTTCCCTTCTGTGCCCTTGACAAATACAACATCTTACAATAACAACAACTTAAGTTCACATGGCACCTTAAAAGTAGTAAAATGTCCCAAGTTGCTTTACTGGAGCATTATAGAAAAAAGAAAATTGATGTCAGGGCACTTAAAGAGATAAATATCAGGGCAGAAAACCAAAAGCTTGGTCAAAGCTGCAGCTTTTAATATTTGAAGGGAGAAATGAGAGATTAAGAGGCAGAAATGTGTAGGAAGGGAATTTCAGAACTTAGGTCCCTAGCAATTGAAGCATGGATGCCCATGGAAGGATCAATCAAAACTGGGGAAGGTTAAGTGGCTAGAGTTGGAAGGCAGCAAACAGCTCGGAGTATTGTAGCCTGGAGACGATTTCAGGGATAGAGGGGGCCCAGACCACGGATGGATTTGAAGATAAGAATGATAATTTTAAAATTGAAGTATTGCTTAACTTGGTGTCAATATAGCTTAGCAGGTACAGGGGTAATAGTGAACAGGGCATACTATGAGAATCAGAACATGAGCATATGAACATAGAAATCTGTAGGCCATTCAGCCCCTCACCCTGCTTTGCTATTCAATAACATGACAGCTGATCTGATTACACCCTCAGATCCTTCACGTTCCTGTCTACTTCATATAATCACTCTACAACTTGCTTCATAAGAATCTATCTGTCTCTGCCTTAAACAATTCTACCACCTTTTCAGAATAGCTCCAAACACTTAAAATCATTGAAAAAAAATTTGTTTGCTTAATCTGTTTTTTAAATGGACCTTCCCATTAAAACAGTGATTTCTAGTTCTAAATTCTCTGATAAGAGGAAACATCCTCTCCACATCCAGCATGTAAAGACCGTTCAGGAGTTGATTTGTTTCAATCAAGTCACGTCTATTTTTCCAAACTCCAGTTGTCCCAACCCTTGCTCAGAACACATGCCACTTAAAGCCAAGTCTTTCTCTTTCCTGAACTGCCTCCAATGATTTTAAATCCTTCCTTACATAAGGTGATCAATATTGTGTACAGTGCCCCAGATGCAGTCTCAACCGTGCTGTGTGTAACTGAAGCGTAACATCTCTTTTTTTTTATTCAATTTCCCTCATGATAAATGAGAACATTTTATGAGCTTTTCTAATTACTTTCTGTACCTGTGTACTAACCTATTGCAATTCATGTACAAGGACACCTAGATCCCTTTGCATCTCAGTGTGTTGTAATCTTTCACAATTTGAATAGAATGTATCTTTTTATTTCTTACGGGAAAAATGGTCAATTTCACACTTTTCTCATTGCACTCCATTTGCCAAAAGTCTGCTCACTTACTTAACCTATCTTTTTATTTTACAACCTCCTTGGGTTCTATTCACAGCTTACCTTCCTACTGATTTTTGTATTATCAGCAAATTTGGCAACCATGCCCTCCACCCCTTCATTTAAGTCATCTATATACAAAGAGTTGGGGTCTCAGATCTTTGTGAAAAACCACTTAATGCATCTTGACAACCTGAAAGAACCCATTGGCACCATCTGTCTGCTTCCTGTTAGTCAGCCAATCTTTCGTTCATGCCAATATGCTATTCCCTACACCATGAGATTTATTTTCCACAATAACCTTTATTAAATGCCTTCTGGTAAAGTACAGTCCATTCACCAGTTCCTCTTTATTTAGAGCATATGTTATTTCCTCAAAGAGCTGTAATAGATTGATCAACCATGATACCCCTTTCATAAAACCATGTTAACTCTGACTGATTATCTTGGACTTGTCCAAGTGCCCTGCTATAACATTTTTAATAGCAGCTTCTACTACATTCCCTCTGGCAGATGTGAACATAACTAGCCTATAGTTTTCTGCATCTTTTCTCCCTCCCTTTTAGAATGAAAGATTTACTTTCACTATCTTCCAGTCTAAGGGACCATTGGCTGAGTCACAAGAGTTTTGGAAAATTATAACCCATATATCAACTAGCTACTTCTTTTCAGACCCCAGGCACTTGTCAGCCTGCAGTTCCAAAAATTTACTCAGTACCACATCTCTGGAGATTGTGATTCACCTGAGTTCCTCCCTCACTTTTATTTCCCTGCTTTATCATTGCTCCTAGAAAGTTACTTGAATCCTCTGAAGTGAAGACTGAAGCAAAATACCTGCTTAAATAATGTGGCATTCCTTTACCTTCCACTATTAATTCTTCAGTCTGAATTTCTATTGGACCAACACTTACGTTGTTTACTCTTAACTCATTGAAATATTTATTAAAAAAACCTTACTATCTTCTTGTTTATTTCTGGCTAGCTTTCTTCTGTACTTAAATATTTCTCTTTTTTGCTCGTTGTTTTTGCTTGTCTTTATATTCTATCCAATCCTTTGACCTCTGACTTGTCTTTGCACAATTATATATCTTTTATTGTTGATGCTGTCCTTAATATTTCTACTTAACTATGGATGGTGAGCGCATTTCTCAGGTTTTTTTCTTACTCGTTAGAATACCTCTGTTCTGAACAATTCTCTTCAAAGTCTGCCACTGCATTTCTATTGATCTATCTTTATAATTGATTTTATTTAAATTAGAAAGAATGTCTGAGGCAAAGTCCTCTCTCCCTCAGGTTGAATGTGAAATTCAATCATATTACAGTTGCAGCTATTTCAGGGTACCACTACTATGAGAGCATTAATTAATCCTATCTCATCATAAAATGCTTTCTGATCATATCCAGAACATACCGTTTTAAGAAACATTCTATGGACTCTTCATTTAGGCTATCTTTGCCCATCTGACTTTTCCAATTGATTAAAGTCTCCCATAATTATTTACAACCCTTTTGGAAAGATACTCATTATACTTTTTGTCTTTATGAGCTATCCTACTTTGCGGTCATTTTTACTTCACTCTGACAAATGACTTACTGCTTTTATTATTTCTTCTATGAGCCCAAACTGTTTTCACAACTACATCAGAATTCAGATCATCCCTCTTCACTATGCTAACACTGCCATTAACTAACAGATCCCCTCTACCACCTTTACCTACATTCTGTCAATCCTAAATGTTTCTCACCTTTCAAGATTCAGGTTCAATCCATGTCAGTCTACAATAATGTCTTTTTGCACTTTCAATTCATGCATTTGGTTTTGAATGCTATTTGCTTTCAGCTGGAAAGACTTTGGTTTCGTCCATTTATTCTCTTTGTAAATTCTAATCTTATCAACTGGTTGACTCTTGGATTCATATTCTTCCAGCACTTCTGGTTACAATATGTTTTATCACTCTCTTACTGTTACATTTCTCACTAACTCTACACTTTGATCGATGGCATCTTCAGAATCTTATATCTTGCTCCCGTTATTTGGTTTAAAATCTTCTCAACTTTCTATCTTATGTGTTTGGCAAGAACACTCGTCCCAACTTAGTACAGGTTGGTATGTGACCTTACTCCAGATATGTGCCTTTGGCCCATTTTCCTAAACACTTTGCTTAACAAAATGCCATCTCTCTCAGAGTTAAAAGTAAAAATGATCCAGCATCAATGCTCTTGTGGAAGAAATTTCCAAATCTTACCCATCCTTTGTCAAATGCGGATTTCATATCAAGGGCTGTCACACTCACCTCACTACTGGAATTCAGCTCTTTTTTTCCATATTTGAAACAAGGCTGTATTGAGCTCGGGAGCTGAGTGGTCCTGGTGGAACACAAACTGGGCATCACTGAGCAGGTTATTGCTGAGCAGGTCCTGCTTGATAGCACTGTTGATGACACCTTCTATCATTTTACTAATGATCGAGAGGAGACTGATGGGACCGCAACTGGCCAAGTTGGATTTGTCCTGCTTTTTGTGTACAGGACATACCTGGGCAATTTTCTGCATTGTCAGGTAGATGTCAGTGTGGTAACTGTACCAGAAGAGCTTGGTTAGGGGTGTGGCAAGTTTTGGAGCAGGAGGCTTCAATATTATTGCTGGAATGTTGTCAGTGCCCATAGCCTTTGCAGTATCCAGCGTCTACAACTGTTTCCTGATGTCACATGGGGTGAATCAAATTGGCTGAAGACTTCAATTGTAAGTGCTAGGGATGGCTGAAGGGAACTGAGATGGATCATTTATTTGGCATCTCTGGCTGAAGTTTGCTGAGAATGTTTCCACCTAATTTTCTAAGTGCCAGCTGCTCGGTTGTTTCTTCCTTGTCCATCTGTGGACCTGTCACTGTCAGATGCTCAACGCATTCTATACACACACCCTCTATGCCTTAGTCTGCCTTACCCACCCACCAACTCCACAGGGGTATCAGTATCTCAGCTGGTGAGGGAGGGCACAAGAGGCAACCTTGCATTTGCATCTTCTGAGGCCTCAGTTCTCTCTTCCTCAACTGGTTAGAGTTAAATATTGGCAAGACCACTGAGGACAGTAACAGCAAGTCCCCTGCTCATCTTTGAAACTGTGCCATGGGATCCTTTAAGTCCAACTGAGAGGGCTGAAAGGACCTTGGTTTAATAGCTCATCCAAAAGACAGACCATCACTCTTGTGTCAGCTGAGATTTTTCTGTGTAGGTCTCTGGAATCAGATTGAACTGGCTGTCTTTAGCAAAGCCTCCAGTGTGCCATTGCTGTCATATAGGTGACTGTCAGTTCAGTGATCTCAGCATTAATCTGTAAACTCATACTCTAAACCATTCCGAGATTGATTATTGCATGCTTCGCAAAATGCTAGAGAGAGAGATTTAATTTTCTTGGACACAGAAAATCACTTCACTTTGGAAAGAAAGGATATACAGTCAGGACAACCTTGACCTAAATTAAGGAGACACATTGATTTTATTTAATAGGGTAAACAAAATATTGCCAGATACTTAAACAACAGATACATGAGAGAGGATAACAGTCTTGGGCCAATAATTAGGACGAAGTCATGTTATTGCAGCAAGCAGGACAATAAATCAATTTCTATTTCCCATCTATAGATTATCACTGAGCAAAATCATCCAAAGTTTAAACTCAATTTCCATATGAAATTTGTTAGTACTCAGCTCTATCTTACCACCACAATCTTAAATCTTGTGCTGTATTCTCAGATTGTTTGTCCAAAATCCGGTATTTTGTGTGCCCAAATTGCATCAAACTGAATACTGGGAAAGCCAAAGCCATCGGGCTAAATCTTACGCTTTTTTGGCAAATTTTGAGTTGTGTCAAATGTTTTGGAGGCCTTTTCGCTGAAAGTCTTATTGAGTTGCTTCACCGGATCTTGGCTCACTTATGACCTATCAAGTCCTTCTTGCACCTTCCTTATCTGATTCCTGTCTTATCTTACTGTGCCTTGTTCCTACAGCCACTCGCCACTTAACAGGTATGTGTCAATAATCCAGAACCCTTTGTATCTGTGCTATTCTTAAAATGTTGTTGCGCACCTGGGTAAGAACTGGCATTCCAAAGCTTCCCTGCTCAGTCAAGGACAGAGTTGGTACATGCCAAAGAATGGGCAGATAGTGCCACAATTCCCTGGCAGGAAGCTGGAGGTACTAATGGATGGGTGGTTCAGAGGAGAGGCATCCTCTTCCTGGAGGGCCGGCAGAGGAAGCTGTGCCACCAGACCCTGGCAGCCTGCTCTGAGGTTGGCATCCAGGTCAATGCCATCTCCAGGGAGTGCCTGAATGGCCAGCAGTGCTGCATGAATGTGAGGGTGACAGCATTGATATGTGGCTGAGGTGCAATTTCCAAACGTTGGGTAGAGGTTCTGAATGAGCAGCCCATGGAAATGCATTGGAATGAGATGTTAGTGATGACTTGGGAATGAGATAACCTTTGAAGATGCATATGGTGACCTTCACCATGGTGTGAGGTCATTGAATACCTTGCAAAACTACTGCCAGACCCTAAGGGACCTTGAGCTCTGGTCACTTCCCTCTTTATGTTTGGCTGAGGTCATCCTGGTATTTTGTGGAAACATTCATTCATTCATCTTTCCACCTCTTCCACAAATGTGTTCAATACTACTTTAGTAAACCTGACAGCCTCTCTCTGTTCCACTGTTTCATTTAGTGAAATTCCTCTTCTAGCCTCAAACTGTCAGTAACACCTTTGGTTTGATGTCTGACGTTCCTGGTTACGAAGGACAGGCTGTCTTTAGTGGTTCAGGCTTGGTTATACGTATGCTTGCCATGTTCCACACTGCTTGGCCCTGTGTTAATTTTGCTGACAGCCATCAGAATGGGCACCACTGGCTTGCATACTGGAACCATTCAAATTGGGAGGCATAATGAGGATTGCGTGCAGCCTGCCTTAATGAGAACAGGCATCAGCTATTTACAAATTGTGCCATTTCACCTGAAACTGTAAACATGCAAATTCCCTTTCGTTATCTGGTCATTGTCTCATTGGTGTTAGTGAGAACTTGCAGTGTACAATGCTTGCTGTATTTCTCATTTTACAGCATTGGCTACTGCTTTGATTCTGTTCGTAGAGTGTTGCTATGTCCTGAGATTGTGAAAAGAACGATGTAAGCATAAGTCTTCCTTTCTTTTAAATGTTCTCTCTATCTCAAATTCTCCTTTGAAAACATATATTATATATTGTCTGCTCCCACATAACCAATGAATTCAAATTTCTCTTTTTCTCATTGGAAGATTTCATCTACATGCTTTGCCAAGTCACAAGTGTTAAATTTAAGCTTATGTGTTCGCTGTGCTCTTCAGCTACTATTTTCCCCCCAGTGCCATATGGTCTTGCTCATGCCATTGTCTTTGGTTATGTGCATGTCCAGCTCGGTGTGAAAAACTTGTCAATTTTACATTTCGTGTATTGTGTCAAACTTCACAAGTTGGGATAAGACTGCACTCCAGCTCAGTGTTAGATGTATAAGTTGGGAATGGCAAGGAACTAGATTTGAACAACTTTGGAGTTATTCTTAAATCCATCTTTCTTTGGTTATTTGGTTAGTTCTTGCCAGCCTACATTAGAACCTTGATATACTCAGGCTTATGTTGGCAAATCATTGGGCAACATTTATGTCACATCAATGCCAGCAATGACTATCCCAACAAGGCAGGCCCATTATCTCATCCAATCCTATAACACATTGTCATCTCTGAGTCACACCAGTAGCATCCTGAAGGTCATCTTGGGCCAGAAGTTTTACTGGACCAGCCATACCCAACAGAAAAAGGGCAGGAGATGGGTACTTTACTTGAATAGTTCACTTTTCATTTCTCAAAGCTCGATGAACACCTATGATTATAATAAATAGCGGAGCAGGCACAAATGGTTGACTGGCCTATTCCTGTTCCTATCTTTTATGTTTCTATGTTTATACAACAATGAAATGTTTTAGAATCACTTGTTTTTTTAAAACATTTCCTTAGAAACTAACATCCTGCAGTCAGATGACGAGCCGATGAGTAATTAATCATGATGGACAGATGATGCCAGAGAAGGGAATACATGGCATCAATCAATGTACTTCCTGTTGTTATCTCCTCTGTTTTCCCATTTTTATTCTATAACTTTCCTTCATTAACTATCAAGGACTAGATTTTGACGTTGATGCACAACAGTAAAACTGGTATTCTCTATCAGTTGCCTTGTTCTAGAAGCTGCCTGATTTTCATTACTGTTTGTATTTTTGGTTTTTGCACTGATACCAATGCTCATTTTCTATACATGTACCTCTATTAATATTACGTTCCTTTTAATTTCAGCATTGACTCACATAATATTGCATTTTATTGTTTACTTGTAGCAGTTGTAACTAATATAAGCCATCCCTTGAAAATTTATGATTTAGGTCAAAACAATGAGCAAATTAAACACTTGCATGTGTAAGTGGTAGCTCAGTGGTTAGCACTGCTGCCCACAGCACCAGGGACCTAGGTTTGTTTCCAGTCTTGTATGACTGTCTGTGTGGAGTTTGCACATTCTCCCTGCAACTGTATGGGTTTCCAAAGAGTGCTCCAGTTTCCTCCCACAGTGCAAAGACGCGCAGGATACTTGGATTGACCATGCAAAATTGCCCCGCAGTGTTCATGCGTTTGCAATCTGGGTGGGTTTACCACACCATGGAGTTATAGATATAGAGTGGAGGGGATTTTGGGCCTTAGTGGGATGCTGTTTGGAGGGTCAGGGCAGACCTGATAGGGGATCTCCCTGCACTGTAGGTATTCTATGTGTTTGCTATTCCACACATAGTGATTAGGCGTCTTCTTAAACCCATTGTCTTGCGCCAATATATTGTGGACTATCAATTTGTGCCTTTATATTTTAAAAATTAACATGGAGGAGGCAATGACCCTAGTAGTATTACTGTTAGACTGTTAATTCAGAGACCCAGGCAATGTTCTGGGGACTCAGGTTCAGATTCTGCCGTGGCAGATGATGGAATTTGAATTCAGTAAAAATCTGGAATTAAGTGTCCATGAGTCCATTGCCGATTGTTGGAAAAACCTATCTGGTTCACTAATGTCCTTTAGGGAAGGAAACTGCCATCCTTACCTGGTCTAGTCTACATGTGACTCCAGACTCATGGAAATGAGCTTGACTCTTCAGTGCCCTCTGGGCAATTAGGGATGGGAAATAAATGCTGGGCTAGCCAGTGATGCCCACATCCCATGATTGAATTTTAAAAAAAAAGGGTAGAAATAGATGTTTGTCAGGAGGTCACCTGACTTCTGTGGATTTAAGTCATTCTACTGTCTTAATACAAATAGAAGTGCTTCCCTGAAACCAATCCAAAAGGGAGTTATTATCAAATTGAACCAGTCATTTAGAAGTAAAAACAGTGACTGCAGTGCACTCTAAAGCATTTCTTTTATCAACAACACAGATTGTTGGAAACTATATACACACCATCTTATTTAGTAAAATATTTTGAACCCATAAGAACTCACATGATGAAACAGTTTTAAGTTGACGGCTTTTAAAATCACTTAGAAGCTGCTTTCAGTCAAATCTGCCAAGATCTATTAAACTAAGTGCGGGTGATCCAAGCAGCTGGTAATTCACAACAATTTCTTGAAATTTGGAGATGCTAATGAAAAAAAGAACTCCTCAAACATATTCCAGTTCATATTCGCCTCAGAACCAAAACCTTACAAATTTAAAACAAGCCAGAAAGTGTACCATCATAGAATCCCTGTAGAAACAGGCCAACAGCAAGTCCACACCAACTCTCTGTAGAGCATCCAATTCAGATTTACCACCATAGCCTATCCCTGTAACCCTGCATTCCCCATTGCTAATCCACTGAATTTACACATCCCTGGACACTATGGGCAATTTAACATGGCTAATCCACCTAACCTGCACATCTTCGGGCTATGGGAGGAAATCAAAGCACCCGGAGGAAACCCACACAGACACGAGGAGAACGTGCAAACTCCACACAGACAGTTGTCCGAGGGTTGAATCGAACATGGGTCCCTGGAGCTGTGAGGCAATGGCACTAACAACTGAGCTACCATGCCAGCCCAAGTGTTGGGACACTCAGCATTCTTGAGAAAATGAAATTCAAATGGGCCTGCTGTACTTGCCTTTCTCTCCTGTGGGGTCATACCCTTGTCACATTTCCCCCGCCAGTGAAAATGGATCCATCAGAAATGGGATGGAGACAATAAGGACTGCAGGTTCCAGAAGCCGGTGTCTACAGGTGTGAGGCTAGAAAAGCACTGCAGGTCAGAAGGCAGGATGAAGACATTGACTTTCCTACTCTTCTGATGCTTTCTGACCTGCTGTGCTTTTCTAGAAATGGGATGGGGCCTCCTCATTCTGTGATGACTATGAAAATCAAGACCCGAGTCTCTAGTCATGCAGTGGACTTATCAGCAGGTTGGGGAACCCACTGTAAATTGCAGCATACATTGCTTAACTGAGCTATGGCAGAACCTCAAGATCCTGAGGCATTGGTAACCAGTCATGTTTAAAGAACAGATCCTCTGCGTGTGGGGCCATGTCAAGGGTCTCACCTCCTTGGAGCTGGATTTTTGTGTCCAGCCACTCAAAGCCATGGACTGGGAGACCTAGCCTAGGTGAGGTCAGCTGGTATTGGCTTCTCTCCTGTCACTGTTATTAGTGTTAGTCTTATTGCTGCTCTAACAGAGGTGGAACACAAAGTTGCATGAGTTGGCCCAATTCCAACTTGAAGGCTGGCAGAATTGAAGGCGAGCAAAATGCCAGACAAATTAAGTGATTTCCAAAAAGTTGGCAATCATCTGTCAAGCAGTAAAAGCTCTGCCTGAGAAGGAACTCTGGGCACCAGCTTCTCATTACAGCAGAGCCAGTGTTCTGCTGTTCGCTGTTTCACTGATCGAAGGCTTTTCAGCCTCTCAGTTTCACTGATTAATTCATTGGCTTCACTGAAAATATTCTATACAGACAGTTCAACCAATTTATTACTTGTAAAAGGTGTTTAATCAGGTCCCCTTAAGAGACAAACAAAGGGCTGTGATCCAAACTTAGTTTTATTAAAACGTTCGCAAGTTAAAGAAAACAACTCTTACTAAGATTAAGTTAATTTTTCCCAAACCAGGCTGATCGCCTGAAAAACTCTGGTGAACTTGACTGGACAGCTGAATCCAATTCACTGAGCTCCATCGACAGGGCACTCAGGGTCTTTATCATGAGAAGGTGGGTCTTGCACAGAGTCTTCATGGGCCAAGTCCTCACTGAAGGAATGGCTGCTGGGCATCCCTTCTTATCCCCCTCTATCTGAGCCCTTCTGGAATGTTCTCTGGCTTCAGCCAATGCAGTCCCAGGGATGGAGTCACAGTGCCCAATGAGGTTAGACATCCATCACCTTTCTACGATTACTCCATGGTGTCAAGGGGTATGGCTGAAACTGGGGAATAAGCAAACATAATAACCACCCGCCTAATGTTCTGCCTGAGTACCTCTTACTGAGTGTTTTCATTCGTTATGACTCTACCATTCTTAATATTAACCACCTCTGCTCAATATGCAAGACAGATCTCTGTTTATTTTTGACCCGTGGCAACCTCAGCTCTTTGCATTCCATCAGGCCTTGCTTGCAGAAACTATTTGGCCAATTTTATGTTCGGCCTAGTAGCTTAGGCCTTTGGTCACTTGGCCACACTGACAATGCCCTCCTCATTGTATACATGTTTCAATGACCCTGCTGAGATGCTGAGAGTTTGGGAAGTAGGTGTGTTACTATAAAATCCATAGTCTTTGGCTAATAAAGAATATAATGGTCTGTCAAAATATTTAAATACTTTAACCAGAATCTCACCTTCAAACCTGGCTGAAATCAGGTAGTGGGCTAGGTGCTAACCCTGATGCCACTTTTAGGGAAATTACCTCCCCCCATTCACACAAGGCTGCCTCCCTCTTTGTTTGACAAACTCCCACAATGTTTCTAGTTGGCGGTCTTTCATTGGACCAAGTTCAAGGTAAAGAGCTGAAACTATTTCTCTCTCGTCAGGTACTGCCAGATCTGCTGGGAATTTCCAGACGTTCCTGGTTTTATGTCAAGATGTTTTCTTGTTGTACTCCAGGCTTTTCAATGGATTGCTACTTATTTATTCCAGCAGAACAGTCAAGCCCATTTCGCTTGGAGTGCACACTTGAGAGTAGCTGTACATTGAAGCTTTGTACTCTGAAGCCAAACTCTTCTTAGCTTCACTGGATTTGCTTTTTGCATTTGTAAGGCATAAGATAGCTTTCAAAAATAGTGATTAATAAATGAAAGTGCAGATCTGACAATAACCCACCATTGGCTCGTAGTGAGAATGATGGTGCTTTTCATTCAATCTTTTTAAGGGTTGGATCAGGGTCTGTAAGAGGTATCACTTCAGTACTGTGGTGACTGGCCAAAGCTAGTCTCAGGAGGTCTCACACGTCCTCACTCTGTGCACTGTACCTTGCAATCTATGAATGTATTATAACGTGACAAAATGTTGCAATCAAAGAAAAACAGCAGTAATGGAGCAAAACTGGAAACAGAAACCTTTCCACTTTGAAGGACACTGTGCGACAGGAGATGCTATAAATGGTCCAAATCTGCTCTTGTTTACTGTAGCAAAAAAAAGCCATAACTCATGCTTCAAGCTGGTAATTTAATATTACTTTCTGTGCAGATGTGAATTGACCCAAGGCAATGTGAGTTTAAGCTATGGGAAAGAATATTCTGTGGGGATCAACCTGATCAGGCTAAATCCCAAATGGGCAATTCTTTAATAAATTATCTCTTTTTTCATCTCTTTCTTCTTGTCACACTTCAAACCTCATGAACAGTCTAGGCTACAGACTTCTCAGGGACACACCACTTGTTGGGGGGCATGTTTCTAAGGTGGTGTCCTGTCAATTTCTCTTCAAGTGCTCAGCATACATGCAATAAGCAGAACTGTTATGTTTTTTAAATGAGTCACAGCAGTCTGACAAAAATACTTGGATCTGCTGCGGACTAATTGATAGAGACTGATTGCTATAATTAATCAACCAGTCCATTAATATTACATAATGCCAGAAGTCTCTCGACAGCAGGTTATCATGCAACAGATTTAGTTAAAATCACAAGTGCTGCTCCTTCATCCTCCATAAACCTGTTGGACGATAACCTAGTTCTGTGTGACTTCTGACTTTGTCCACCCCAGTCCAACACTGGCACTTCCACGTCATATCACATGTCCACCAAGATGATAGAATGCAAATCAGATGACCAATTCCTATGTCATATAAACTGAAATTTGCGTTCTCATGTGGAGACCAGAACTCCATCGGATACACTCAGCAACTAACCTAATCCGGGTTACAAATGAGTTTCAAGGTCATTCTGTTAGTTTGTACTGGGAGTGGTCTATAAAGATGTCTTTCAAAAATTCACTTTTAATTACTTCTAGTGCAGATTACAAAGCAAAATGCATCTTTCTGAAATTTTCCTTAAACTGAGCATTTCTGTTAAATTAAAGAAGGTAGAATTTAAAGAAAAGGCTGAAGTTGGTACCTTTCTCTGAGATAGAAAATTCCAGTTCACGGCCTCCATCTACTTGCAGGTAATAACCATCAAAGTTATGCTATGCAACATTATTAATATGACTATTGTGGCCAAGTACTTACACAGCATTGAGAGTGTTTCCTTAATGTATCCTTTGAGCAGTAATTTAAAGTACTGACTTTTTACGGAATAGATACAGGAAAAATTAAATAGTGAAAAAAAACCCTGTAACTTCAATTCAAAGTGCCTTTTATTGAAAAGTGCTTACCATCCAAGCATGGATGCTCTAAAGGATTTAACTGCTCTTATGATGGATTTGCAGACTATTGTATATGCAGATCACAGACGAAAGTAATTTTGTTCAGCTCTAATTCCATCAGGATCATTTACCTTTGAAGGATGGAAAAGAATGAATCAGAGATCAGAATCTTCTTCTGCTTCATCTAAGATTTATGGCAGGCACTTTCAAGGACAGCAAAACCTGCTCTAGAATGTAAGCTTGCATTGCCCCTTTCATTCTTTGTCAGTCCGTTTGTAAACAATACTGTAGAGTTTTTTAATAAAAATAAATTGATGTCAGTGAAATATGAAAAATAACAAAAAAATTCACAATAACCTGCAGATACCTGTTACCTATTTATTTGTTCTGTTTCTGTGTGCATTGCTACCCACTTTTCTGTCATAGGCCACTGAAGCACAATCCTGACAACCAAGATATAAAATATTGTTTTGCACCTTGTGCTACTGTTCCGAAGAGCAATAAGATTCCTGGACAAACAACCTGCCTTGCTGTAAATGCCACCATTAATCTTTTGTTTTTGTTTGTTTCCATAATGGAAAACAGACAGCTGCATTCATCATGCGGTACCTTGCGCCGATAAATTGAGGCAGAAAATAAATTATATCTAACTTCCTCAAAATGTGCTGCAGGTACCATTCAACGTAGTTCACTGTACTTCAGTGATGGTTCCCCACTAATCCCTAAAGAAATGCAGCTTTAGGATTTACAGTACTACTCACAGGTCACACCAGCACATCTTGCCAGCTGGTTCTGGTTAAGTTGCTGTTAGTGCAATCACACTTGTGAAATATTTGCGCTATGTAGGACAAGGAATAGAGAGTGTCGCCTGTAATCCAGATGGGAAATAGATCTCAATACGCTTGGAGGTTGAAATGTCATATGACTGGAAGTGTTAATGAAAGTAAACTTCTGACACTGGAGTTCATTTGACAGGAAAAGATTTTGTGTTCCGTTTTTAAGATGTAATATAAATATGCCTGTACGGTTGTTCATCTTAAACCCTGTGATATGCCCCTTAGTGCCCAAAAATGGGACTAGAGAGCATGTTTAGGTATGGTAAGCTTGGTTGCACATCAGGTGCATTTTTTTTTGGACAGAAATGGGAACATGTGCTCTGTGTCATTCAGTATCCCAACTGTTACTGAATTAGTTAGGACTGCTACAGGACAGTTGATGCATTGTATCTTTCCAAAAAAAACACGACCATTACAAAGCGATTTTACCAAATGAAAAAAAACTGCGGATGCTGGAAATCAGAAACAAAAACAGAAATTGCTGGAAAAGCTCAGCAAGTCGGGCAGCAGCTGTGGAGAGAAATCAACATTAGCATTTTGGGTCGAGCGACCCTTCCTCAAAACACTGAAAGGTCACTCATTCTGAAATGTTTACTCTGAATTCTCTCCACAGAAGTTGCCAGATCTGCGGAGCATTTCTAGCAATTTCTGTTTTTGTTTCTAACTTCAGCAAGATATGGTTTGTCACTTCAGTAAATGTGAATTCTAGAATTTAAAAAAAATCTGAAGCAATAATTCAATATATTTATTGATACAAATGAGTTCTAAAAATAAAGATCATTACAGATGCCAAACAGCAGAGCTAACTGACAAAATCTTTTGTTGCCTTTTCAATTAAGAAGCAGAGCTTGTTAGAAATGGTTATTGCCCTGCATTTCATACACCATCATATAACCCCTACAGTGTGGAAAAAGACCACTCAGCCTATTGAAGCTACATGGACTCTCCAAAGAGTATCCCAGCCAGACCCACCACCCCCCCCACTCTATCCTTGTCACCCAGCATTTCCCGTGGCTAATCCTGCACATCCCTGAACACTACAGGCAATTTAGCACGGCCAATCCACCTAACCTGCACACCTTCGGACTGTGGGAAGAAACCGGAGCACCCGGAGGAATCCCACGCAGGCACAGGGAGAATGTGCAAATGTGTGGTGTAGACAATGCAGAACAGACAATGGTGAGAAGTTGAGAGACTGTGGCAAAATAGAAAATAGAAAATCAGATATGAGAAAAAAATTCCACTTTGCCTTTTAGTATTTAAGTGATGAATCTTGCTAATGAGTTGTGATTCCCTTATTTTCAAGTTATTACTATCATTATTAACTATTTTCATCTCATTTCTATGCAGCTTACAACTTTCCCCTCATTCCTGAAGAAGAAGGGTTGTGCCAATTCTTGACATGAATGTCAGAATCAAAAACAAAGTTGCTGGAAAAGCTCAGCTTGTCTGGCAGCATCTGTGAAGGAGAAAGCAGAGTTAAGGTCCTGTGACCCTTCCTCAGAACTGCCCACCACTTGCTTCTCGGAGTCTTCATCCAAATAAACCAGCACCAACGAATGGCCTTCTCCTGTCATTATTTCTTGTGATCTTACAGTCTTACAATCTGTGAGACAGCTGTCCCTATTTTGGCACTAGCAGTAATGTTAATAAGGCAGACTATGTGAGTGGAGAGGGCTGTTTTTGCTAATTATTGTTTCTGGTGCCCAGGTTAATGCCAGGCAGTCTGTCCAGTTTCATTTCTTTTTTGAAACTTTGTCATGATTGATACAACTGAGAAGTCTGCTTAGCCATTTCAGATAAATATTGGAAAACATTGTGAAATCTTTTTAAATAAAAACCAAAAGAACTGCGGATGCTGTAAATTGACAAAAACAATGTTGCTGGAAAAGCTCAGCAGGTTTGGCAGCATCTGTGAAGGTAAAAACAGAGTTAACGTTTCGGGTCCAGTGACCCTTCCTCAGAACGTGTAAAATCTTTCTTACTGTTCTGTTTTGACACCTTGGTAATCTGTTATTATCTCTCTGCTTAAACTAGTTTGTACAGTTTTGGATTACTTATTACTTCGGTTAGACCCTTGTTGTGCAACTCTGATACCTCTCATGTTATTCCAGCCACCTGGTTTGTCTGTAGCACCATCTTATTTTTGATCTTTTGTAATTATCTCTTAGCCTTAATTAATTCATAAGTTGTCCCTTCACTTGCTATTCTGCTGCTTACTCACACCATTTGACACTTTTGATCGCCTACAAAGACTTATCACTCAGCCTGTCAACACTCCACTCACACTATTTGTACTTACCTGTCGACACTCTTGATTACCTGAAATGATCAAAACTTTATCTCTCTGCCTATAAATTCTGTGCCTGTGCGCCTTCCCTCCACTTCACCTGACAAAGATCAGCGCTTTGAAAGTTTGAAATTTCAAATAAACCCATTGGATTATAACCTGGTGTTGGTGACTTCTGACTTTGTCCATCCCAGTCCAACACCGACACCTCCACACTTTGTGAAAATATCTTATGAAATCTTACTCTTGGCTTCCTCTGCCAATCTGACGATTCCAATCTACACAAAGATTTAAAGCCACCCATGATTAATATAATGTCTTCGTTACATGTCCTGATTATCTTTTGATTTATTCTCTACGCCATTATATAACTATAATTAGGGGCCCTATAGATTATTCCTATCAGGACCTTCTTTCCCTTTTAATCTCTTACCCCCATATGAATTTTATATCTTCTGATCAAAGATAATTTCTTACTATCATGTGTATTCCAATACTACCAACAATGCTACCCTTTCCTTCCTGCCTGTCCTTTCAAAAAGTCACGTACCCCTGAACATTTAGTTCCAAGCTTTGATCTCTTTGTAGCCAAATCTCTGCAATGGTTACAAGATCATACCCATTAACCTGCATTTATGTCATTAATTCTTTTACTTGTTTAAGTAAAGGAATGTTAGTTTTGCCTTTTTACCATTTGCACAGAGTACAGTCTTCATAGATTCCTGCTCACGGCTGCAGAAAACAGTATCTATTCCCATTATTATACTGTTCCCCACTGCAACTACATTCTGATTTCCCTCTCCCACTTAAATAGCTCCTTGTACCAAGATGCCATCATCAGTTCTCTCATTCTCCCTGAAATTTCCACTCCCATATCCACAGCTTGCAAGAACCTTGTAACTGTTGAATAATTGCAAGTGTCAAGACTGCTTTGTAACTGCCATGTATACTTCCAATTTATATTTTTTCCTTCTTGAATGCACTCGAAGGCAAGTATTGTAATCAACTTTCATGATTTACTGACTTGCTCCAACGTCTCCAAATAATTTTGTTGGATTTTAATTTTGATTTGAAACATAAGGATACAACTCTCCTTTTCAGGTAAATAAAATGAAAACATCTCGTGGCCCGATTCTCCTTGTCAATATTTTAAAAAGACTTTTTCATAAATGTCCTGAGACAAATCTTCCTTTGTAGCTCTTTCCAAAGAAACGTATTCATTTTGTACTACCACTGCAGGTTTAATACCTACTCCCTTTCCTGTTTACACTTCCCTTGAAGATTTCTTAGATATTTCTACTATTGCATTTCGTCTCTCTTTTAACTTCTAGAAATTGCTTTTGATGTGCCCTTTTATATTACAATGGAAGCATGTTAATTTCTTCATATCAGGGTTTGGTTCTAGTCTTTCTCCTTTACAACTTTTATGACCTTCTGTTTGTTTTAAAACTAGGACCTTTTCCATCCCTCTTTGCTATGAGCTGTTTCTTGCCTACCTCGTGTTCTCTAAATTCCCCAATTTTTTTTGTATTTCAAGTTTTATTTATTCAACCTCTGTTTTCTTTTCAGCTTTCTGAAATCTGTATCTCTGTAATTCCCTTTGCTCCATTTCCACCTTCCTTTGCTTTTTCTTCCAAATCAAGTCTTTTCATTTCTAACCGTAGTGTAGCTAAATCCAGTTGTGACATCCCAATTTCAGGCTTTCTTTCTTCCAGTTCTAAACATTGGATAGTCACTTAAAACATCAGATCCTTTTGAGATCCTGCTTCTACTTCTGTTATTAAAACAGAGGGATAGAAAGTCAAACCAAATCAAACTTGCAAACACCAAATATTGCAATACGGTGAAATTAAAACAGAAAATAACACTCAAAATTTCCCTATTGATCCTAACCAGGCTTTATGAATAACTGATATTGCATGCTAAATTTATAATTTAAAAAGAAATTAATTTATGTTTACTACAAAAGATTTAGTACAGCCAAAAGATAATCCACTTAATGTCTATGAATTAGACCATAAGACCATAAGAAATATGAAAAGAAGGATGCTATTTGGCTCCTCGTGCCTGGTCCACCATTCAATAGGATCATGGCTGATCTGAACTTCCTCATGTCCACTTTCCTGCCCTTTCCCCATTACCTTGATTCCAAGACCGAACAAGAATCTGTCTATCTTAGCCTTTAATATACACAAGGAATCTGCCCCCACAGCTCTCTGTGGCAAGGAGTTGCAAAGATTCACAATCCTCTGAGACAAGAAATTCTTCCTCATCTCAGTCTTAAATTGGTGCACCTTTATCCTGAAACTATGCTCTCTGGTCTGAGACTCTCCCATGAGGGGAAACATCCTCTCAGCATTCACTCTGTCAAGCCCCTTAAGAATTGCATATGTTTCAATGAGATCACTCTCATTTTTCTAAACTCCAGTGAGTAGAGTCCCAATCTGTTTAGAATTTGCTCACAAGGCATAACAGAGAATCTTTTCTGAACTGCCTCTAATGAAGCAATATATTTTCTTAAATAAGGGGATTGAAACTACTCACAATGCTCCAGATGTGGTCCCACCAGCATCTTGTGCAGTTGCAGTGAGACTTCCTTACTCTTATACCCCAACCCCCTTGAAATGAGAGTCAATATTCCATCAGTCTTCCTGATTACTTGCTGCACCTGTGTACAGCTGGTTCTGACACACTGCAATAGTTCCGTGCTCGCATTACAAGAAAATCTCACAATCTCTGCAACATTTAAAGTGATGGGGACGTAATCACATTATAGCTAATACAGGTAGGGAAAGTTCACATTCCACAAATAGCGTTCTATAATTCTTCAACCACATTAAAACCAACTCACGTTGAAGAAACAAGCGTTATATCAGAAATGACTGTACTGGCTTTCTGCTTGTGAAATTGTGTGATTACATTCACCGGGTTCCACTTTCATGATATCCCAGTGCTGAAGACATGTTGATACAGGTAGTGAAATAACTCCACAAAGGCTAGTACCCCATCACCAATACACTGTTTATTTACACTTGGAGAGCCTTTGACACTGGTCTGGCTCCCTCAGAGCCAACTCTGAGAGTGAACAGGATGTCTGACCCAGAGATAATAGGTACTGCAGATGCTGGAGAATCCGAGATAACAAGGTGTGGAGCTGGATGAACACAGCAGGCCGAGCAGCATCAGAGGAGCAGGAAGGCTTGACGTTTCGGGCCTAGACCCTTCATCAGAAGCAGACTGTCTGACCCTCCTGTTTATATCTGTCAGCCAGGGCTCCCTGATTGGACCAGATTAACAGCCCCAATCATGGAACTCCTATTCTATGAGATCCATTATGGCTGACCTCATTACAATCACATTGGTAGATTATATAATAATTATTTTGAATGTAATAGAATTAGTTGGTGACCTTGCACCTCTGTTGCCTGATTTGATGGGGAAGAGTGTCTGGTCAGTGATAAATGAGTGAAGGAATTTTAAAGCTTGGTGATAGGCCAGGGTGGTTGGTGCAGGTGCAATTACACATTTGACAACCCTTTATATGGAGTGAATGGATTGATGTTCCTTGGTAGTCTAATGCTTCTGGAAGTTGTGACGAATGGTTTGCATTAACTGTAGCTGTAGGAGCAGTTAAATATTGTGGCTTCTCAAGACAAAGCTGAAAAACCTTTAGGCCCCAAAACCTCATTCTAGTAAGCACTGAGAACGAACATTCGATTTTTGTCAAAATTTGGCTTTGACTGACTGAAATTGTAAGCACACACGTATTCTGAAATACCATGCTGGGTCATGAACTTCTTTTGTAGCTGTGTGTTGTGAAATTGTTAATCTGCTTGTGGAGGTCTTCTCTACTTTACATTTTGAGTATTATTACATGAGTATTTATTTAGAATCTACTTAAAGTCTTGCTAGGGTGAGTGAATGGATCATATTTTTGGATGTGTTTTTATTATTTTGCTTGACTTAATGACCAGAGGAAATTCTATCTCTACCCAAATACCAGGTATGCGCTCATTATGAAACCAATAGCAATATTAGCTAGAGACTGTCAATAGATCAACTAATCACTAGGGCTGCAGGAAAACCAGGCACCTTATGATTAAATCAATTGGAAAACCTATATTACTACTAGACAAATCAATGGATTCATAACTTAAGAAGAAAAAATGTCCAGTACAGCCACCACTTCCATTCTTTCCTGGAACGACTGAATTCTAGAGCATTAAAATATATTGGCCCATCAAGTTTCACAAATTTTGTGCAATCCCCTTTCTCATGAACTATATTCAAGTTGTTTCATTTACTCAGGGAGGTCTTGTAGCACAGTGGTTAGTAGCAAAGCATCTAAGCCAGAAGTTCTGGCTTCAAGTCCCACTTGAGGACATAGTAAAAACTGCCAATGCTAGAGTCTGAGATAACAGTGTGGAGCTGGATGAACACAGCTGGCCAGGCAGCATCAGAGGAGCAGGAAAGCTGACGTTTCGGGTCGGGACCTTTTTCTCAAGAAGGGTCCCGGCCCGAAACGCCAGCTTTCCTGCTTTTTTGATGCTGCCTGGCCTGCTGTGTTCCTCCAGCTCCACTTGAGGACATGATGGCCAAAGAAGGTGTGTTTACAATCTGGCAGGCAGGCTGAGTATTAACTTGAAAATCCTTCGAATGTGCTCCAATGATAGTCAGTAAAAATGGGAGAGATTCCCGGTCTGCCATGGAATTGGAGCCTTTACTATCACGATCCACAACCCCAGCATACAATATGCTGCAACAGGAACTCAGACTCATTGCATGACTAATTGAGTCATTAAACTGAATGTCTGTTGTGGAATATATTGGCACCAAGAATATGGAAGTTAATCCCTGTTCTGCCTGGTCTTGTTTTGCGACCTGCCTCCTTGTGTTAGCTTTGGTAAACATCATGCTGCTATAGGTTTAAACCGCCTTTGGGAAAATAACTCAAAAAGACAAATTTAATAAGAAAACTTTATCAAACTGTTGTATTCCATGTCAAGTCTATTTCATGACGACATTGTTCATCCTCTACTAGTTTAGTCCTTTGACCTGATATTTTAGAAACATTACAGCCCATAATATAGAATCATAAAAGATAGGGCAGCAGTAGGACATTCAACAGCTTGAGCCTACACCATTCGACATGATCATGACTGATCATTCAGCTCAATACTCCAATCCTGTCCTCCCTGCACCCCAATATCCCTTGATCCCTTAAGCCAAAAAGGCTATATCCATCTCCTTCTTGAAAACACATAATGTTTTGGCCTTGAACACTTTCTGTGGGAATGAATTCCATAAGCTCATCACTCTCTGGGTGAAGAAATTCAGGTATGATTATTTCTGACTTCATGTAAGATGAAGGGATCAATTCTTATGTCTAAGTAGGAAGATTCCAATAAACTCTGCTTCTTTTTTTTTTGTTTTGGGTTCTTTTATCATAGATATGGTGATTTGCAAAGTGTCCAATGGAAAAATTAGGCTTCTGCTGGTGTTACAGTGGTCTTTAGATAATTGATGATGACCACATTTGGGAAGAAAAATGTCTAAGAAGTGGATAATTAAAGCAAGAAATGTTGGTGGCTTAAGGAAGTAGTGACAGAGGGAGTGACATCGATAGGGCGTTGGTGGCTGGTCTCTAGGTAGTTTTGTTACACTAAAACTTTGGGATCATAAACTTTGAAGCAACATGGCTGCCATTGAACTCTGACCAAGTTGTAAGAGCCACACTACCAGTCCGACATATTTCCTATACTCTCAAAATCTTTAATTACCGGTCAAGAATATCAAACTAACACACATCCGCATCCATAGCATACAACATGACTGACTACATGGCCAGATGGACGTGACATTTTATGTTCAATAATTGTGAATGCTTCATGAAGCTTTGATGCTGTAGAAGGAAGAAGTAAAATGAGTCAAAAGAAAAATAAGCCTTAAACTTTTCCTGCTTGAAGTGTTTCTTGGCCATAATAGATTTCTTCAGAAATCGAGAGGTGTAGTCAGTGGCCAAGAATCTCTTTAAGGTTTTGTAGTCGATCCTATTCCTAATTGGTTAGCTATTTAATTTTTTTAAATACACATTATTAAACAGTGTTTGTGTTAACTAGCCTTAACAGAAGCACCAACTGATAAGCCAATATGGACGACTGTGACATCAGAAACTTGAAATGGATATGCTCTGGTCTATTTCTGAATCCTAGACACCCTTTCCCTCTTGTTGAAATGTATGAATAATCTAAGATGAGAAAGATCATGTTGCTTAAGCCACAGTGACAGAGGGGCAAACTATGAGCTGAAGGGATCAAAATTGCTAAGTTTAACTTTTTGCACTTAAAGTTAATGAAGGACCAGGACCAGATAAGACATGTTGAAGAATATTGAAGGAAGTAAGAATGGGAATTGCAGGGGCACTAGTCATAACCTTTAAGTGTTCTTTAAGAGGTGTCAGAGAACCAGAGAGTGGAACCCATTACATACACCTTTGTTCAAATAAGGTTGTCAGGATAAGCCCAACAATTAGGCCAGTCAGTTTAGCTTCAGTGGTGGGGGAAAAAATCTACAAACAATTGTCCAGGACAACATTAAGAGTCATATGAGTAAAGGTGAATTCATTTGGAAGAGATAGTATCAATTTCTGATGGGGAAAATTGAGTTTAAATAACTTGTTGGGATTTTTGCAGAGGTAACAGAAATGGTCGATAAAGGTAACACTATCGAGGGGATATTCGTGGACTTCCAGAATCTGCCTCATACAACTTATGAGAAAGGTATAGCTCATGGAACAATAGGGACAGTAGCAACGTGGATACGAAATGGCTGAGTGACTGGGAAAGGGACAGGAGTAGAATTGTGTTGAAACAGAAGGATGAATTGGAAATTAAACAAAAGAGAGGAGAAGAGTCCAGCTTTCCATATTTAAAATATTTTTGTTTGTAACATATGTAGCCTTTTTAATGTGCCCTTAGTTTTGTTGTGACCCATAATTTAATTTAATTTAAAATATTAATTTTGCTTGCTTTTAAGGTATTGACTCTGGCTACCTGAGTATTATACTGTATCGGATCCCTTAGCCTTTTTTTTATTGGCAGTGAATATGGATCCTTGAGGTCCTGCAAAGAACTGGTCTTTACAATTGTGTGACTTTAAACATGTTACATACTTGTGATTAATCAAATGTGAAATGGAGACTTCTGCTGAATAGTGCAAGTTGTGATGTTAAATTGATATCCTGGATTTTCACTCTATTAATTTGAGAGTTTGAGAAACGTCTCACAGTGTTTTACCTATAGTTATTCATTTCTTCCTGGATATTACTTTAGTCCTTTAGTCTATGACAGTGCAAATGGTGCGTGATCTGTTGTGAAGACTGGGTTCAATGGGCTGAATGGTCCTTTTAAATTTCTTATATGCATCTGCCATGAAATGCAGATTTATTAAAAGTCCTGAGAGTAGCTGTCACCATGTATATATATTTTTTAAAACAATGACTTTCATTCATTTTAAATAAATAACACATGAATCAGGCCATAAATCCATTTGATAAAAGAAAAAGGTCATTCGCTGAAATGGATTTATCATTAGTTCATGCACACTTCGTTCTGTCTAATTTATATAATTCTCTTAAATTGTGTAATTATGCTAAAACATTGACGTGGAAGAATGAAAACTTGACCTAGCCATTAACAGAACATGCAACATTTTCATTTATGGTCTCTGTCATCTCTTTTTAGTGAAATAATGGTACTTGAAGTGAAACAGTTGTTGAGTGATTTGTATGTGTATATTACAGTCTATAACTATGAGTACTGACCCACTGCAGTGATCACTCCTGTATACGTGCGACCATCTTGTTAATATCTCTGAGGAAGGAATCTTCAATATATTATTAGACACTTCATTCCCTTAATAAGCTTCATTGTGCCACCTATAGCTGACACAATA
Organism: Ginglymostoma cirratum; assembly: GCA_024137785.1. NCBI lineage: Eukaryota > Metazoa > Chordata > Chondrichthyes > Orectolobiformes > Ginglymostomatidae > Ginglymostoma > Ginglymostoma cirratum. The sequence continues at coordinate 6,053,670 of JAHRHZ010000270.1, forward strand.
TAGAAAAGACATGTTATTACACTATGTTTGGGATCAGTGCAAATATTGCATTACAGTGAGGGTGGATTATGGAGCATTTCAATTCAGGCAAACATAACAGTATGTATTGTGTTACACTGGACAGCATATCACAAGCATAATTATGTGTTCTTTCAAGTAGGTATCAAGACACAGCTGATAACACTGGGCACAGCATGCTCAGGGTCACATACCCAGCTCATTGACTGAACCAGGCTGTATCTCCAGCCTGTTCACTTGCTGTCATAGCACTTAATCTCTCTGAACCTACCTGGATACTCAGAGCTTCCCTGTTTCGCATTGCCTTGAGCTGCTGTTTAACAGGGACACAAAGCCAGGAATTTTGTTGTGGTTGCCAGTGGACCTCAGTCAAATCCAAGGGAGAGAGCCTGTGCTCAGGGGATCATGGCACAATTAGTCAAGAACAACCTCTGATACCAAACCATGGGCTTGGAAGTGGTCAGTCAGTCTCTCACAGCAGTCAGTCAGGATCTGCTCCACGCAAAGTATGACAAAGTAAATGCTGGGCAGTCCACCACTTGTCTTGAAGCTTATTGCTTTTTTGTGGGGTATTTTCCCTGCTGTAATGAGAGATAGGCTGTCAATAAGGGAGATTGGAAAGTGGATGGGACCCTTCAAGATCCTTCAGAATCTATATTTCAGTCAAATCACTTGTTACTCTTCTAATCTCCAATGGATACGAGCTTAGTTTATCCAAACATTCCTCACTTGCTCACTTCCACTGCATTTACACCCTTCCTGAAGTAAAAATGCAGCATCTGCCTGCACACCACCTCCCTCACCTCCATCCAGTGCCCTAAACTGTCCTTCCAAGTGAGGCAGCGCTTAACCTGCATCTCCTCCAACCAAGTCTGTTGCATCTAGTGTTCCCAATGTGGTCTTCTCTACTTCGGTGAGACCGAACGTAGACTAGGGGACCATTTCACTTAGTGTCTTCGTCAGGCCCATAATGGCCAACCTAACCTCCCGATCACCACTCGTTTCAACTCCCTGCCCCACTCTGACTCCGACATGTCAGTCCTCAGCCTCCCCCAGTGTCGCAGTGACTCGCAATGCAAATTTGAAGAATAACACTTTATCTTCCACCTGGACACTGCACAGCCAGGAAGGCTCAACATTGAGTTCTCCAGTTTCAAATAAACTTCCCACCCATCCCCTGGCTCCCCTTCCAGCCCCGCCTCCTCCCTTCCATTCCACCTTCTGACCGTCCCTTCTAGTCACCAACCGGATTCATCCCTCCCATCGACTAACCAGGTCGTACCTACCACAGTGTCCACCAATCACTGCCATTCTACCTTTACCCCTCCCCCACTCTTTGTTTGCAGCTCCAACTACCCCACATCCAGTCCTGAAGAAGGGTAATACCCAAAACATTGACCGCTCCTTTCTTCCAGATGCTGCCTGGCTTGCTGAGATTTTCCAGTCTCTTATTTGTTTTCCTGCATCAGTGTTCATTTACCACATTTTTTACAAGTCCTTAATCTACCTACATCCCTTTATAGCCCCCTTATTCCTCTTCACAGCTTACTTTCCTGTCTCTATTTATATCAGCAGCAAAGTTTGTAAGTATATCTTTGGTCGCTTCATACAGTCACTTATGTAAATGGTAATAAGCTGAGGCCCCAGCACTGATCCTTGTGGCATACCGCATAAATCTTGCCAATGAGAAAATGAGGAGGAAAAGGTAGAGCACAGTACAAGAGAAAGCTAGCTGTAAGTATAAAAGCGAGTGATAAGAGAGTCCATGGATACTTAAAAAATGTTAACAATGTGGAAGAATTAGCCCTGTAGAAAGTGGATCTGTGCAATTGATAACGTGGTATAAGCAGCTGTCTGACAAATTGAACAAGTATATTCCATTGGTCTTCATTGTAGAGGATATGAGTAACATTATGCCTAATCTGTTTCCTCTTAACTAGCTGATCTTTAATCCATGCCAATTCGCTACCCCATACATCATAAGCCTTTCTCCAACCAATAATCTTTGATTTGACACCTTATCAAATACGTTCTGGAAATCTAATTACAATAATCAACTGGCTCCTATTTATCTACCATACATGTCATTTCCTCAAAGAACCCCCATAAATTGGTTAAACATGATTTCCCTTTCTCAAAACCACCTTGACTCTGCCTAGTCATAAACCTGTCAAAATGCTCTGCTTTAACATTTTTAATAATAGCTTGACAATATCTTCCCTATGACAGATATTAAGCTAGATCCTCTCTAGATCCCTGCACTCTGTTGTAGAGTCATAGAGCGTGGAATAGGTTCTTCAACCCATCAAGCCTGCACTGACAATGATTACCACTAAAGGTGCGCTAATCCCAATTTCCTGCACTTGCCCTATATATTTGAATGATATGATATTTCAAGCGCTCATTCAAATATTTTTTACAGGTAGTGAGGTGTCCAGCCTCCACTACCTTCCCAGGCAGTGCATTCCAGATTCTCAGCACTCTGTGAGTGAAAAAGATTTCTCCCAAATCCCCTCTGAATCTCTTGCCCCTTATCCTAAAACTATGCCCTCTCATGATTAACCCCTCAAGCAAGAGGAACAGCTGCTCTGTATTCACCCTGTCTATACCTTTCATAATCTTAAACATCACAAACATATCCCCCCTCGGCTTTCTCTGTCTAAAGAAAACAACCCGAGCCTATCTAGTCTCTCAATTTCTCCACCCCAGGCAACACCCTGGTGAACCTCCTCTGCACCCCCTCTAATGCCATCACATCCTTCTTGTAGTGAGGTGACCAGAGCTGCACACAGTACTCCTGCTTTGGCCTAACCAACACTCTGTACATCTCCGACATTGTCTCCGGCATTCTGTGCCACGACAGATGAAAACAAGTGCTACATTTGCCTTCTCAACTATTCCATTCACTTACTCTGATGACTTCAGGGATCTGTGAATAATTATCCAAGATCCCTCTGTTCCTCTAAGCTACCCGGTGTCCTGCCATTCATTAAATACTCCCTCAGCTTGTTTCTTCTTCCAAAGTGCATCATCTTGCATTTATCAGCGTTAAATACCATTTGCCACTAGTCTGCTCATCTGACTAACCCATCTACATCTTTCTGTAACCTGCAACCATCTTCTTCACTATTAACTGCTCTACCAATCTTGGTGTCATCTGCAAACTTGCCTAACATGGCCCCCACATTTTCATCTATATCATTGATGTATCTAAGAAACAAAACTGTCCCAGTACTAATACTTGAGGTACCCTGTTGGACATCAGCCTTTTGTCACTCAAACACCCTTCTACCACTACCCTTTGTGTCCGATTACTGAGGCAGTTTCTGATCCTTTCTGATCAAAAGAATTGCATTTACTATTTGTCCACTGACTGGAATCTTCTCCAAATCTAGGAAGTTTTGAAAATTAAAACCAATGCATCAACTATGTCAGTAGCCACTTCTTTTGATACCTTGGATGAAGTCCATCAGGGCCTAGGAATTTTCAGTCCACAGCTCCAAAAACTTGCTAAGCTCCACATTTCTTATCATGATAATTGTCTTGAGTTCCTCCCTCCCATTTTACTAATTTACAAATATCTCTGAGACGTTACTCATATTCTCTGCAATGAAGACCAATGGAATATATTTATTCAATTTATCAGCTTATGTTCAATTATGGATCCCATAGACTTACTTTCTACAGGGCTAATTCTTCCACTGTGCTAACTTTTTTAAGTATCCATGGACGCTCTCATAATCTGCTTTTATACTTCTAGCTAGCATTCTCTTGTGTTTTATTTTTATCCTCCTCATTAATGTGTCAATATGTTTACAGATTTTTAAAGTGTCTTCTGCCCAGTCTTCTGACCTGCTACCCATCTTTGGCTAATTATATGTTTTTTTTCTTTGATATAATCTTCAACTTTCTTAGTGAACCATTATTTGTAGGTTCTCCTGTAGGAATCTTCCTTTCTTTGAATTTATTCGCAAATACATTTCTCTGTGTTATAAAATATTCCCCTAACTGTCTGCCCTGTGGATCTATTGACCTATCCCTCATCCAATTGCCACATTGCTTGAACGAGCTCTGCTTTCACGCCCTTACTCCGACTCTTTGTTACATTATGTTAATGTCTTTCAAAGTGACACAACTTGGGAATACTAATTGGCCTGCCTGGTGCCTGCATATTTTGATAACTGAACAGAATTTCAGCTACTGCGTGGATAATTGAAAGCAAGGGCCTCACATTCGGCAGTGTTGTTTGTGGTAGAAAAACTAAGATGTTAAAAACAAAAAATGTTTACTCCTGCTATCCTAGAGTAATTATAAAACATGAATCAAAATACTGCAGATGCTTGAAATCTGAAATAAAAACAATCGAACTAAAAATGGTTTTACCATCATTACATTATATGCCATAGTACACCACAAACCACAACTATCTCCTCTCATCCTTGAAAGAAAATAATCTTTCTAAAGAACATTTTCTGTATGAGAAATTCAGTTGGGAAATCTTTTCGTTATGAACGAAGAAAAGTCATGGGAGCCAAGATTAATTTTTAACATCCAACTGTCAGATGTTAATGTAATCTTGTACTAAATACAATTGATGTTACATATGAGGTCTGCAAAAGAACAGACATTTTTCAAAAGACTTAAGGACAAAACTGTGCCTTCACTGAAACTACAATTTTAATCAAGGATAAAAAAAGTGATTTTTACAGACAATAATTATTTTGACAAACCAACAGATCAGACACAACTGTCCTCATTAATTTCGAGATTACACTGTTTGAAGAGCATGCAAGGTATGGAACTAGTTGAAGCTGCCACATTTCTGCTGAAAATATTCATGCTATCAAGGAGACACTTTTTTGTCATTGGTTTCAGGGAAAATTTTCTTTATTCATTGCACTTTAATGGATAAATTACTTACTTATGTGCAAGCTCCATAAATAAATTAATCTGTCTGCAACACAGATGATCAGCTCTTGGTCGACATCATCTATCTATTCCGAGTATGGTTTTTATAGCAATGGTCAAGAAAGAGTCAATAAATTTGGATTTTTTTTGTTAAATGTCTTTATAACAAGATTTAGCAAAATTCTTTCTGCAGTCCATCTATTTTTGCAAGTAAATCATCGCTAATAGGTGCACATTGCAAGAAATTAATTGAGTACAGTCCATGACTTTATATGTGAAAAGATTAATAGATGGAAAATCATGGACAGAGAACCAGCAATTTTCTGTGAACTTCTTATATAAAGGGCAGAGGTCTTGCTGAGAGCACAGAATCTCCCTTAGCAGTTAGTAAAAGACTCTGTTCAGTTATCTTTAAATTCAGAACCCTTTATTTAGATTCTGACTACACACAATAATACAATAGTTTAATTCTTTCCAAAATTTCGATTCACAGTCTCCATTTTGTGTGTGATTACTTATTTGAGTTCTGCCTTAGATAAACATCAAAAGAATTACAGAATACATGACTAACAATGAATATAGAAAGTTTAAATCCGCAGTTTCATTTCTCATACACCGTATTTGAGCAATAAATAATTTCTCAAAGTGTTCATGCATGGCCTTGTTTTGTTGTTTATATAAAATCCATTACATTTGCTCCACTGAAAAATAATTTGCCTGGGAATTATTTATTCTCAGTGATTTTTCCAATAATACAATTGGCAGAATTGAGGGCTCTGGCTTACGAAATGGAAGTCTGACATAATTAATCAATGATCAAAATTGCTCCCATTCAGAAAATAAGATTTAGGAGTTGCAGGTACAAATGCGAGTTGAAAGCTATAGTTTGGAGAACTATTGAGTCTTTTTAGAAAATTATGTTACAAGTCTGAAATGTCATCAACATAATGTCTAATACTATTAGTAGGCAAATTAACAGAATGCATAATTTAATATAAAATTATTAGCATTTAGAAATGTATGGCTCAATCAAAGACAGCCAGCCTAGATTAGTTAAAAGTGGCTCAAATGTGATAAATATAACAGGGGTTTCAGAAGAAATGACTGATTGGATATCTGAAGGAAATGCAGACCAATGATTTACTTCCAAAACTGTACTCAATAAAGCATTTAACAAGAAGCTTGTTAGTGAAAAGAAATGAAGCTTATGGCTTATTAGAAATGAGCAACATCTGCAAAAACCCAGAACAAGAAGGGATAAAGTGGGATCCCAGGTGATTTCAATTTAAGGGGATTAAACTCCCTACCTACAATTGCATGGAGGATAATCTCGCTTAGTGTTAGAATTACCTGATTCAAGATTTTGCACAGGTTAATAAAGGCACAAAAAAAGACCATTAGGATTTGTTTTTGATAAATAGAGATGTACAGATAGAATTTAATTATTGGACATGTCAGTTGACTCTGTTTTCAGACACAGAAGGGCCTGCCATGTATTTGAAGTCTCAGCCTTATTTGAATCTGACTGATGTGCCATGAATGCCAACTGATCTCCTGAGAGAGATTGTTCAGATTGCTGTTTCTGGGCCACAGAAATGACAGTAGGTTAGGATGCTAAAAAGCTGCTGCTGTTACTTCCTGAGTAGGCATAGGGATGGGGGCTGTGGGAATAGCTGAGTTCAAGGGAGCAGGGCTGGCAGGCAGAAAACCAAGATAATATTTGTAAAACCAGGAGGAATTTTACCTCTTCCTGCACTCAATGTCGCAACAACACAAAAATAAATCATGTTGTGATTGTTTACTGAGTGCCTAGAAATGGATGCCTCCGAGAATCACTATTTATGATTTTCAAAATTTTATAGAGGCTTATTGTCTTAAATGTAGAATTGTGATTCTAAATCATTGGAACCTTGATTTGAATTGGTACGAGTCTGACTCGCTGTTTCAGGCAAGCTCCATGGCTGCCCAAAGCCCTTTTAAGGTATTGACCAGTCCTCAACATTAATGGAGCAGTCAATTTACCAACCTTATGCTGAACATCTTACCACCTCGTTAGTATTGATTTTAGCAAAACAGGACAGCCCCACATAATGCCAGAATATTGAGGTAATGATAATTTTTTTTGCATAACTTCCACAGAAATGGCTGGGAGAAAAGGATGCAAAGAAATAACAAATAGATATTTAGGTGGCAGAGGCGGCCCTGGTAAATGAACAAATTAATTATCTCTGAAGTCTGATCATAATTTATGTTGTATGTGGGTCTGTAAAAAAATACTTAATCAAGTATAGTAAGCATCTCCTGCTGTGATGAAGTATGAGGACTTGGGGAAGATTAAAAAAAAGTCTTATTGAAGACAAATCTAAGTCTTGCGTGCCCCTAGCAATCTGCATAATGTATGTTTGTTCACGTAATCTGTAAATCATTGCAGTAATGCAGTAAACATTATATTGTTTCCTCCATTAAAGTCTACTAGTTAACCATCTTTCTTGTCTACCTTCAGCTGCACTCTACCTCTTTGAGCTTGAGGACCATAAAATAGAGGAGTAGAATTAGGCCATTCAGCCCTTTGAGTCTGCTCCGTCATTTGATCATGGCTGATATATTTTTGCACCCCATTCTCTTGCCTTCTCCTGTAACCCTTGATCCCCTTATTAATCAAGAACCTATCTATATCTATCTTAACTATGCCTGATGACTTGGCCTTCATAGCCTTCTGCAGCAATGAGTTCCACGGATTCACCACCCTTGACTCAAGAAATTCCTCTTCATCTCAATTCTAAAGGGTTGCCTGTTCATTCTGAAGACGTGCTGTCAGGTCCCAGTCTCTCCTGCTAGTGGAAACATCCTCTCCACCTCCACCTCCATGTCAGGCCTATCAGAATTCTGTAAGATTCCATCAGATCACTGCTAATTCTAAACTCTATTATGTACATATTCACAATCCTCTACTGCTCCTCATATGACAAGTCCTTCATTCCAAGGATCTTGTAGACCCTCCCCTATGCCAGCAAATCCTTCCTTAGAAAGGGACCCAAAACTGCTCACAATATTCTGAATGTGGTCAGACCAGAGTCTTACACAGCCTCAGCAGTACATCTCTGCTCTTGTATTCTCGCCCTCTTGAAATGAATGCTAACATTGCATTTACCTTCCTAACTGCCAACTGAATCTGCATGTTAACCTTAAGAGAATCCTGACCTAGGATTCCCAAGTCTCTTTGTACTTCAGATTTCCCTGTTTAGAAAATAGTCTACGCCTCTATTCTTCCTACTAAAGTTCATGACTTCACACTTTCCCACATTGCACACTCCGTTTGTCACTTCTTAGCCCATTCTCCTAGCCTGTCCAAGTCCTTCTGCAGCCTCCCCACTTCTTGAACAGTAGCTGTCCCTCCACCTGTCTTTGTGTCACCTGCAAACTAAGCATCAATGCCCTCAGTTCCTGCATGTTAACTTTAAGAGAACCCTGAACTAAAACTCCTAAGGAATACACACACACACACACACACACACACCACAAAGAAGAATATTTCAGAGAATGACACAGAAAGCATTTCAGACCTAACAAAAGATGCGCAGGAACCAAAGAGATCTGTAATGCCATGGCAGAGGTATGGGCTGCATCTTGAGGTGGCTATCTGTGGAAATGACTCTGAATCTGAGCTGAGCCATTGAACCAACCAGACATTAAGGACTGTGTGAGTTAAAGCCAAAAATCCTTTGCACTAAAGGGGAAAACTTTGAAATGACACAGCAGTTCAGGCTGATAGGGTAAAAATTTCAAGAACTAGTTGCCGCTCTGATCAGGCATCACCGCCCCAGCACAGCGATATTAACAGGCAAAGCTGATTAAAACAAAACCCACTACAATGGACAGAAGAGAGAATTCATTCTGGGAGTGGAGAGCGGAATCCTAACCAAAACACTTAAGACAGATAAATATTGCGCAATTTAAACAAGTGCGCAATGGTCTAACAAGATTGTTTTTGTGAAACTCTCATGACAGTTGTGTGACACAGGAGAATCCTCCATAACTATGAGATGCATTTAAAACTCTATTAAAGCCATGAAAGGTGGGAAAATCTTCATTTCAACCTTGAGATGTCAGGAAAAACCCTCTGGTTCAGCAGCAAAGGGTGGGAGAGCTGCCAATGCTACAGAATATATATCTGTGAAGGAGATAAAATACCTGATGTCATGAGGAAGCTGTGGCATCAGGCATAGTATTGCCAGGAAGATTTCACTTCAGAGATGGAACAAATAGCGCTCAAAATTGGAAGTTAGGAAGAAGGAAATTCTTCAGGAACGGAATAACTTCTGAACTGGATAAGAAGATGAATATGTAAATTGAGAGTATGACATGATTTTATTTCACTGTGAAACGGATTAAACATCAGACAAATACAGGGATGTATTTGATAATTAATTCAATCACAGAGCTGAATCAATTATTGAAAGAACAAGATTCAATAAAAGTGTACAACATCTCAGTGAGTTCATTGCTATTTTCATCACTGAGCTCTGTAAACTACCGAAGAGATGCTACTATTGTGACTAAAAGTCAGAATTAATTTGAGAGCAGATTATTGTCAGCAAGACTAACGAATCCTTGTCAGATATGTTGCAGGCTAAAGAAGACATGACTCAACAGAAAGTTAGATAGTGGATAAAGCATAGGCCTGAACCCAAAATTGATCAAAGAACAAAAAACAGTATAACACTGGAACAGGCCCTTCAACCCTCCAAGCCTGCATTGATACATTTTGCCCTTACATACTAAAACTGTCTTCACTTACAAGATCCATATCGCTCTATTCTCCTCCTATTCATGTATTTGCCCAGGTGCTTCTTGAATGCTGCCATTGTGTTCTCTTCCACCACCTCCTCTGGCAGCACATTCCAAGTACTCACCACCCTTTGTGTGAAAAACCTGCCTCACACTTCTCTTTTAAACTTCCCCCCTCGCACTTTGAAACTGTGTCGCCTAGTAATTGACCCCTGCACCCTGGGAAAAAGCTTCATACTTTCCACTCTATCCGTGCCATTCACAATCTTATTGACTTCTATCAGATCGCCCCTCAACCTCATGCATTCCAGTGAAAACAAACCCTGTCTCTCCAACCTTTCTTCATAGCTAAAATACCCCATACCAGGCAGCATCCTGGTAAACTTTTCTGTACCGTCTCCAAAGCATCCACAGCTTTTTGGTAATGTGGCAACTAGGACTGTGCGCATTTGAAAAAAGTCAATCCTGGGAGGAGAAGTTACAATTTAGTTTAGGAGATCTACAGAATCTATTCATTTGTAGACCACAAAAGAACTCACCTAATAAGCCAATGCAGCGGGTTAGATAGATACCCGACAATAAAGTCTTTGTCAATACTGTGGATCTAAGAAAGCTCACAGGCATGATCATTGCTCATATTTTGAAATCAAATGTTTTCATTGGAAAAACTATGTCACTTTCAGAAAATACGCCAAAGCAGGACGCAGCCACAGAAAACTGAAAAAAAAACCCAAAGATCTATCCATACAAAGAGATAAATGAGGTAGAACAGTATACAATATGAGATAAACACAAAGTTTTCGTAGGGGAATTCAGTGACATAGAGCAAACATTTATGTCAATGGATGTCTCATGAGTTTCAAGTCAAGCACAGGAACAAGCGTCGCAGTATTGTCAGATAGTAAGCTTTAGTTGTCAAAACATTGTTTAAAGTGAACAGAAGGTCAGTAACACAGTACAGGGCATCACACTTAATGTTAAAGCAATTCTTCAACATAAGGGCCACCAAATACCATTAACATTTATGTATCTCACAACAATGGATTCTTTCTCCAGAGTAGAAGGGCATGTATTGTTCCTAATCTCACTAAAGTTGTCTAAGAGGTTAAAAAACAAAATATCAAAGAAAAGGCGGGAGAAAATTGTATTGTTCATTGTAAGCTCAGGGCAGACCCTAAATTTAAAAATAAATTAAAAAAGCTCTCCCAGTGTGATTACATTGGAATAAAACATTTGTTTTGTATGAAAGAGAGGGCTGTGATTGTGCTGGCTTGGCTGAAATGTTTTCCACTGCTAATAATGTGAACTGAGTGAGACTGCCACATAGTGAATAATAATTTAACCCAAGTTAATGTCATCCTTTACAGGAAGAGGTGATCAGATCAAGTAAGATATCTGACCTCCCCACATCCCAAAACATGTGCTTCCTCTGCAAGGACATTGGACCCTGGTTATAACCATGAATGAGAGGTTGCAGACAGGCTGAGTGAGGCCCTTGATAACCTGCAGCTTAGACTTCTCAATCAACTACAGGAGCAGTGCATGACAATAAAGAAGTCCTTTGATCTGCCCATCCCCCTGCACTGGTTTGGTAAAGATCAGGGGGCATACAATTGAAGAGCAGTCACGAGTTGGAACAGGCCTATGTGGGTAATAGAAAGAGGGCTGCAAACTCACTGTACAGAAATATGAAGCATAAATCCCTTTACTTCTGAATTGACACATGACCTGGGAGTCTGCAAATTGACTCAAAACTTTATTGCATGGGACTGCCATGCGTGAGGAATGGAGGCCATGTCCTCTGGACAGAAGAACGCATCACCATGACGTGTTCAGACTCTAGTGGATGGGGAAGGAGTCACTATCACCTGATCACCTTCACTAAGCAGGAGACTCAGCAGAGTCCCCAGGCAGTATTATTTTCCAAGACCTCAATCAGCTTCTGCAATGATGACAATCTCCGGGAAAGGGATCAAAGTGAGCATTCAGTATTACAGTTGCCACACCATCCATTATGATTCATGCTTGAGTCTGGAGAACAGCATTGTAGAGCAGTCCTGTCCCATATCCTAGGGCTGTTGTGATGTGGACCTCAGCTCTTGCTAGCTCATTGGTCAGACTTCCTCAACAGGGCTCAGAAAGACGTCCAGATCGAGGAGATAAGTTGTGTTCTGGTCAAAAAAACTGAGTTCTTCCAGCAGGGATTTAGGTCCTGATCATTCTATCCAAGTCCTTCATTATTTTGTATGTATTGATTAAGTCAGCCCTCAACGTCTTCTGTTCTCAGGAAAACAAATCTTTTATTTTTCTGACCAGTCTGACATATGGGGCCTTGTCAAATGCCTTACTGAAATCCATGTGGATAACATCCACTGCACTGTCCTCATCAATCTTCCTTCTCACTCCTTCAAAATATTCAATTAGGTTAGTGAGACATGATCTGCCCTTAACCAAGTGAATCCTATCGCTCAATATCGATTGTCATCATCTGTCTGCCACCAACATCAGACTGACCGGCCTATAATTATTTAGCCTAACCCTCACCTGCTTTTTGAATGATGATATAATCTTTGCAGAACTCTAATCTTCTTGCAACGTGCTTGTATATAGTGAGGATTCGAAAATGATCTTCAGAGCATCCATTGTAACTCCATGGAATATTTTTAGCAGTCTAGGATATAATTAATCCAGCCCTAGTGATTTACCTACCATCAAGGATGTCCGTCCCTCCAGTACTTCCTTTTTCATTTTGCTTATTTTATCTAACATTTCACACTTTCCCTCTTTAACTGGAAAGTCTGTATCATTCCTCTCTTTTGTAAAGACAATGTATTCATTCATACCACTGCCCACATCTTATGCATTCATACACAAGTAACCATCTCCATCTCTGATACAAGTTTACACATTTACTTGTTCTTAATGAACTGATCAAGCATTTTTCAATTTTTCTCAATTTTACTGGCTACTTCTTTTTCTTACATCAGCTATTTGGGTTACTAATTTTTTTTTCACTTCACCCCTATACTTTAAGCTTCCTAAAGTATCAGAGATAAAAGGTACTGCAGATGCTGGAGAATGTCTGCCTATCCTCTCCTCTATCCATCTTCTATCCGCCTCCCCCTCTCTCCCTATTTATTTCAGAACCCTCTTCCCCTCCCCCATTTCTGATGAAGGGTCTAGGCCCGAAACGTCAAGCTTTCCTGCTCCTATGATGCTGCTTGACCTGCTGTGTTCATCCAGCCCCATGCTTGTTCCTAAAGTATTACCTGTTTTAGATTCTCCTAAGCTTTACCAAACCCTAAATGCTTCTGGATAACTAGAGGGCCACGATTTGGCTGTGCCACCCTTTTTCTTTGTGGGGATATGTTTACACCGTTCCTGTAGAATCTCGCCTTTGAATGTTTTCCACCAATTTACCACAGACTTTCCTTCACGTAACTGTAACCACGTTAGCCAGATTATCTCTAAATTTTGCGTGAGCAACCCTCTCCCTGTTTAGAATTCTTACTACTGTTCTATCTTTGTCCCTTCCAAACTGATGCTAAATTTAACTCTTTTATGATCACTAAGTCCAAAATGGCCACCCACTGTTACTGCATTAACCTGTCCAAATTCATCTAGAATTAAATCTAGAATTGTACCCTCTCTCATTTAACTTGTTATGTGCTTTCATGTATGAGCTAAAACGTTCTCTGAAGGCAATTCAAGAATTATGCGTTCCCAATAGTTTTCACATTGCTTTCAATCCCAGTTAACACTTGGGTAATTGAAGCCCTACTACTGTTGCCCTGCTGCTTTTGTAGTTAGGATTTTGCCTACATATTTGCTCCTTTAATTTTCCCCACTGTTTGAGGTCTGTTGTATACACCTGGCATTGCGGTTGCCTGTTATATTTTGCTTCAGAACTCAATCCTTATGGCCTAATTTGATGAAACATTTAGTATATCCTCCTCACAGCTGTAGTTGATTTTTTAACCAATAATACTGCGCCCCATCTTTTTGTTTATCCCTTCTCTATCCTTTTTGAAAACTCTATTTAGCATGCTTGCCTTCGTTACTCATACCTTTCAGCATGGAATTTGGGACCTAATTTTTGAGGTTGAACAGGATATTGGTGAGGCCTCTTCTGGAGCATTGTGTCCGGTTCTGGGCACCCTGGGTACCAGGATGTTGATGGGAATGGACACTTAAGTAACGGGGACAGGCTGGAGCAGCCAGGACTTTATTCACTGGAGCGGACGAGATTGAGAGGTGACCTTATGGAGATTTATAAAATAATGAGGAGTATAGTTAAAGTGAATGACAGGTATATTTTCCCTAGGAATGAAAATTTCAAAACTAGTGGGGTATATTTTTAAGATAAGAGGAGAAAGATTTAAAATAGACATGGGCACAATCTTTCACACAAGCAGTGTTTCATGTGTGGAACGAATTTCCAGAGGAAATGGTGAATGCTGGTACAGTTAGAACATTCAAAAGACATTTGGATAAATACATGAGTAAGAAATGTTTGGAGAGATATGGGCCAAGTGTAGGCAGGTGGGATTGGTTTAGTTTGGGATTATGGTTATCAAGGACTGGTTGGACTGAAGGGTCTGTTTCCATGTTCTGTGACTCTGTGACTCTATATCCAGCAATCTTGATTTGCATCCCTATCCCTCTTTTAGCCAAGCTTCCATTATAACAAGCTTCACACCTGCCATGGAACAAAAAATGGGGCCTCTGAGTATGATTTGGCAAAGTCAACACTATGAAAAGGAAAGCATGATTCATGTTCTTTGCAGGGTAAAGCAGAAAACTGTCCATTGTGTGCATTGCCACTGAAGGGGCTATTACAGAAAAGTAATGGTCATGAGATTGGCAGGGGATAACATTTTAGCATCGAGCTCAGGCCTCAACTATTTTCAATCTATGTCACTGAACTGGCCAAGTAGAGTATGTCCAAGTGTGTTGACAATATACTGCAGAGTGGGGCTATTTTAAATTAAAACATTTCCTAATCAATTTGGAAATGCACCAACTACATTCATGCAAATTCCTAGAAGTAAGTGCGACCATTGGAATCCTCTTAACGCATATTATTTTACCATTCACTCATGAAAGAAAAACTTCCAGTCTTTTCCAGAGAATGCTTACTTTTCTGATATTAAAATGATAAGTGAATAGGTATTTTATGAGTCATTTCTTAACTCTTAACTAGTTTTTTGCTGTGTGTGTAAAATATACTGTAGTATGAAAACACATGTGCTCCTGCAATAATCTCAATGTCAGTTTTGAAATAGTAGTCATACTAATAACCTTGTGTTGGATGAAGATGGTGCAAAGGGAATATTTATATCACAAATGACTGAATTTAGACTCAATGAGGTGCCTTTTGGGCACCAGGGCTACAGAATTTTTTATTACTGTGTTATAGGAGAGTTTTGGGACAAAAAATGACTTGGCATCAAAATGCAACATCATCAGCATTTAATTTTCAAACAAATGATGTGTTTATCAGTCATTGTGCAACCTGAATGCCTATGGTATTAGATCATTGCAAATGACTCCATGCTTCTTGTCATCAGAACAAATTCCTCAGCTTGGTTTTGATTGTGCAAGGTTGTAATTCCCTTAAAGATCTTTGATGGGAATATCGTTTAAGTCAATAAATGATTAAAACCTCCTTTTGTGTAAATACATGTATGCATAAATGCTTTCCAGTTCTTTACACTTTAGTGAATTGAAATTATTTTCAATAAAAGAGGAGCCATCTATCAAAGTCAAAGAAAAGCCCATGAGGAGAACTTCAAATGTAGCCTTATTGGTTTTCTTTTCACTGCACTGCTGCTTTACCCACTTCATACTCTAGTTTGATACTGTATTTAGGATTACAAAGCATGCAGAAGATATCCCTCAAAGGCAATTTTCACCAGCTTGATGCATATTACATCTAAGTCTAATTCCCATACCTTATTGTCCTATGTTTTTAATGGGGGGGTCATAGGGAAATGAAAATTAATGTTCTTACTTTAATTGTACGTTTTTCTTTCCCTGTAGTGTCTGAGTAAAGCAATATTGTTAATCTAATTTCTAATCTTAATATCTTGATAGGCTCCTGCCAAGCACCACCTTGTGTCCCATTCAATTCTGTTGGGTAGAATTTGTGATTCAGCAATATTACTTGAATATGTAACCACATACCAAGTTTAAAGTGTTTTCTAATTGTTCACACCATTAACAAACAGGGTGTGGAATTGTCCTACCATCTTCCAATTGTGCCTAGGGATAAAGTATATCTTACCAAATTAAATCGTGATCTCGCTGACATTGCCTCATAAACATGATAATTTTCCCATGATTTATGAATGTTTTATAATTTAGCATCAGTTAAGTTGTGGAATCAGTGAATAAATGAGTTGAGATACAAATAAAGTTAATTGCTTCATCCATTGAGGTCCCCGACTGTGAAAAGATTGATGTCTGATTGCTGAAAGTGTGTCCAAAGTTTTCTGACACTCCGTTGGTGGACTTAGTGGAGGTAGTGTAAAGGGAAAGGGATATTCAATCTCAACCATGAAGAGCAGTAAAGGAGAGGAAGGGGATAAGAGGCTTTCCAAACACATGAGATAGCTACAGAGGCTGATGTTAGGCACGTAGAACCAAGGGTCTGAGTATAGCCCTATGATAACCTAATGACCTCACATCAGTGAATGCAAGTCCAAATGCCAAATGCCAGAACCACTCCACTATCCTCAGTCTCTGTTCAATTTGTCATGCTCCCAATGCTCACTCAGTGATTAGTTCTTTATCAGTCAGGAGTTATTTCATATTCACCTGCTTCACCTCAGCCTCACATACAAAGAACAACTGCCTGTAACACAGCCATATTTCACAGCTTGCCACACTCAACTTTAAGAATCATCTCACCCCAAACAGATTGCACAACACTGAAAATAAACTATCACTGACTTTCCTCAAATAACAATACACCATAAACTGGGGGATGTCCTTAATATCTCTAGCACCCGCTTGGAAAGGGAGAAAAACATAAAAAATCATACAATGAAGCAAAGAACTATGGATGCTGAAGTTTGGGAACAAAAACAGAAATTGCTGGAGATACTCAGCAGGTCTGTCAGCATCTGTGGAGAGGAAGCAGAGTCAATATTGTGAGTCCCTCATTACAAGTTTCCCCTCATTACTTTCTTCTTCTCACAACAGCAAGCAGTTGGGGCCTTCAAGCAGCTGTAAGAGGCAGAGAGAGAAGTTTGAAAGGAACCTTGGCCCACAAGCAAAGGATTATCTGAAACAAAGCCTGTCTTTTGACATTAGAGTCACTGAGGGTGAAAGCAGTGAATCCCATGTTTGAGTTGTGGTGTCTGAAATCTGGGTATCAATGTTAAAAGGAGTCAGAGGGCTACCCAGCAGGATGTTATTGCAAGGACCCGAGGAAATCAAATACCTTGGAGAGCATCAGGAATACTGAGGACCATCAACATGAATTCTTGAGAATTGTGGCACATGTTAGTTTTGTCCCAGGAGAAGTAGAGAACTCTCATGGTCTTGCAATATGAAGGGGTCTCTTGGGTAGAAATAAAAATAGAAGGCTGAGTATCGTATTGATAGTTTCATGTTTAAAGAATTAGTGTCTCCAAAATCTAATATTAATTTAAGGGTCCCTGCTTGATTTAACTCCTGTTTAGTAAAAGATTTTCATCTTCCAGTATGTGGTATCGTCATGAATGTTGTGAAGTAAACAGGAGATGCAAATTTCTTGCCGTTGACTCCGTGGCTCTGTTTCAATCTATTTGGACAATTATGGTAATTTCAGGGCAGAGAGTTTTGTTCATTCCATATGGGTCTCCTGAACCATGTCTCAGTCTGTAGTCAGGTGACTAGTGAAGCCATTTTAGCTTCATCTTTCTTCCTTTTTAAAAATTATTTTAATCCATGAACGTTCTCAGGTATAACAATCAGACGGTGGTGGAGTAGGGCTTCTGAGCCCAGGTCTTGTCTGTTCTGTCTGCTTTTCTTTTTGTTTCTTCTCTTTTTTTTCTCTCTTCTCTCTTTTTTTCTTTTCTATTTTATTTTACTGACCTCTTAGTGTAGAGTTCGGTTACAGCGACAGCATCGATGGCAGCATGTAGGCCCTGCTGCATGGACTCATCTAGGCCCCGCCGCATGGACTCATCTAAGCCCAGCCACACGGACACACCTACGCCCCGCCGCATGGTCTCGTGTTGACCCAGCCGCATGGACTCATGTAGGTCCAGCCGCATGGACTCATGTAGGCCCAGCTACACGGACTCACGTAGGCCCAGCCACACGGACTCATCTAGGCCCAGCCACATGGACACAACTAGGCACAGTCACACGGACTCATCTAGGCACAGTCACACGGACTCATCTAGGCCCAGCCACACAGACTCATGTAGGCCCAGCTGCATGGACTCACGTAGGCCCAGCGGCACTGACTCTCGGTAGCAGCGTCAGAAGTGAGTTTGGCTCCCAGCGGCTTCCGCGTCATTGAGGTGCCCCTAGCGCTGACTCATGGCTGCTGCGGTGGAGGTGTGTTTGTGCCCAGTACAAGGCCTGATGGTATCAGCAGTGGCTGTATCAGCGAGGCAGTTCCAAAGCTGAGTCATGGCAGCGACGGAGTCAAATTTGTGCCAATTCTGTACCTGACAGCATTGGTGGCATCTGCAATGGTGAGGTCCAGCAAGGGTTGTTACTGGTGACAACGTTGGTGGAGGCAAGATGATGCTGAAGAGTGGTAACTTTTATTTCAGCAGCGACGTGGTGAAGGGGACATATTCCTTGCCACCAGGTCCATGGCCCATGGCGAAGCACTTAATAAGAGAAGGACTGTAAAATTGGACACTTTACCTTTTTTTTGTCTTTATATGCTATGTTTGGGTTATTTTTCTAAGTTTTAAGGAGGGGCCAGAGAGTGGCGACATATTACAACACTTTTCACTGCATTTTGTAACAAGATACATGCGGTCATAAATAATCAATTCGGATTCAATATTTCATATTTACCACTACTGGCACAGAAAACCCAACTTTCCTTTCATTGACTATCCTCAAAGATCCCTCTGGATTCTTCAGGGACTGGGGACAGTATTGTGACTAATCTCCTGCCAGGTATAATGTCTTAGATTCCTCAGGGGAAAGTATCTTAGAATTCCAATTGTCACCCACATTTATTTCATTCACACATTTGTTTATCGGGGAAAGTAGCAAAGTGAAGATAAGGCTTTATTTAGTGCCTCTACATTTTCTGTATTTTCATTTTTGTGATTGTTTTTCTTTTGCCATAAACATTTGCCAAGATTGAGACTTTGTCATGAAGCTATTTCAAATTGTTAAAAATGTCCCAAAGCTTTGATTTCCACATATTGCTATTTGGCCTAAATAGAACAGTTTAATCTTAAATTAACATTAATTTTCATGATTGCTATGCTTCCATCAACTGAAGGGTCTGTCTTCAGTGAAGGACTCGCCTTCATTCCCCTGCACCCACACATCAACAAATTCCATTCACGCCAGCGAAGCCTCTCTCTTTCCTCTACCGTATTGACTTTCCTAAAATTCACTTAATGGAATACAAACTTACTTACATTGAATTAACAAGAACCACTTACCATATCTAACAAGGTACAGACCCAGTTTATTGCGAATACAGAACTGCAGATGCTGGAGTCAGAGATAACAAAGTGTGGAGCTGGAGGAACACAGCAGACAAGGATGCTGCCTGGCCTGCTGTGTTCCTCCAGGTCCACACTTTGTTATTATTGCAGATACAATTTGCTTGCATATGCCTCACAATATATTTTTATATGGGAATAAGTGCTATCATGAAAGGGCAACGAAAGGAATGAACAATTGCTGAGAAACATTTTGAAACAGACATGGTATTTTGTTTCTGTTTCTTGGGAATTTATATCACTCTTTTCTTTGCCTGAGTTTTCTAAATCCATAATATTGATTCAGTCTCAAAATGTCCTTCCAACTTAGTGTTACTTCTGTATTTGAATTTGATTCACAAAAGCATTTTCTTTAAGAGAAAGCTGAATGTTATGATCCAACACTGTCATCTTATCTGCAGTAAATAAAGGTGATAGCACATTTTAACAGTTCCTTTGTTATCTTGTTTAACTGACTGCAATAACCAGCTTTCTTATTGTAACTCAGGTATATGGTTCATGTCTCCTTCAGTTGTAAAGAACCATAAAATGACAAAGAATCCAAGAAATTTATGTCACAGAAGGAGGACATTTGGCATATTGTGTCTGTGCTGTTCGAGTAAGACCTGTCTAGACTTATCCTACTTTCCAGTCTTGTGTTGTAGCTCTGAACATTATGGCACTTGCATGATAATGATAAAATATAAACTTTCGATTTTTGAACTTCCTGATTTGATTTTAATATCTGGGTCACTCATTCATGGAGTAAAATGGTTTTGAGGAGAAAAACATACTGACTTCAAATGGCCCCAGCAATCAGCTAACTACAGAGGTTAGCCACATTTCACAAAAGCTACATGGAAGAGAAAAAAAATCAAATGAACTGGAGTTGATACTTTTATCAAAAGATACTTAAAAATTAATCCAAATAGTAAGAGCAAACTTTTAAACTGAATGAAAATGAACATCAGGGCACAGAGAACTAAAAGGATAAACATTCAGCGCCACTGAGGACCAAGGCATCAATTAAATCTCAGGTTGAATCTAATTTGCCTCAAGGCAGGGCTTCTCAAAATTGGGGTCAGGGCCCAAAGTTCAACATAAGTTTGCAAGGTCCAAGGCAGCAATGGTCACCCATAGAGACCTGCCATCTCCCCAACTTCATGGGCCTCATCTCCTTCGGCCCTACTGTCATGGGGCTTCTCTACCCTTGAATTCACCTCCAACTATGACCCCAACCCTCTGAAATTACACCATTCTGCTTCTTAATGCCCCCTCCGTGGAGGCGGTCACTGCCAATGATGCCCATTCCTGCCAAACCCTCCAATGCTACTCCACAAAACCCCCTCATACCTTAAACTTCAGCCCATCCCTATCATCGTCCCTTCCTTTAAAAATGCCTCCACCTTCCCCCTCTCTCCACACCTACCCTTGACCTTAATTCTCTCACCCACTTTTGGTAATGATCCACACCCACTTCCCCTGCATGCACCCCCTTTAATGATTGACAGGCCGACTCCTCAGACTGTAATTCGCCCCAACACCTGACTGATTTGGATGAGCAGCCACTAGATATGTCTGAGCAGACCCCTGATTGCTTTGTTCACCCCAGTACCCATATTCTTATAAGGAATTGCAACAGTTGTAACCCTTGACAGGGGGTGGGGGTATGGGTTTCACATGGGAGGAGGATTGTTCAACACTGACATAAGTTATACAAGTTTTATGTGCAGAATATTGTAAACATTTTAGCAAAGCTTGAGTTTTTGGGAAGGAGTTCATGAGGCTGAGTTTGCTTTCTCATCATATCTTTCTTAACTTGTGTCATTAACTATTTACCTACCCCCATGGCAACCATCAGCAGTGATTCCAGTCCCATCTCACCATGCACTGTTGATAACAAAACTGCCACTGAAAGACAGACATTGCTCGTGCCTGTGCCATCTTTGAAAGGCCACTGTGCTTCCAGACAGGCTGTGGCAAGCAAACATTACCCCTCATTAGCAACACTATGGAATAGCAGCCACAAGCCACACTCTCCACAAGTAGAGGGGCATGGATGACACTTTGTCGCACGTAAAACCACATTTTTTTCAGCCTTACTGCTGTTTAACCAATGTGCCACATGCTTTACCTGTCTCTAGCCACATCTTATCTGAACACCCTTGAAGTCAGTCCTACCCCATCCTCAGAGCCCACTGGAGACCTGTGTCTTTATCCGGGGGGAGCATCACATACAGGTAAGCAGTCAGAAAATTCCAAACATAAGCTTTTATTTCCAACAAAAAAAAACAGGAACAAACCCAACAGAGGTTGAAATTTACCCTAACAATACAAAACCGATTTTGACATTACAGCAAATGATTATTCTACGTTCCATGATGTTTGGCTGCTCTCACTTCTCAGTGACTGGGACTGAGTGTCAATCTCTGACTTGTAGTGTCTGGTGCAGCTGAGCTCTGTTATGAACAAGAACAGTTTCCTCCAACCCATGAAGAATTGTTCATCTATGGCCAGAAGTTTTCACATCGTTGCTGCTCATTCCAGTATTGCTGGGAGGCTGATTTGAAGTACCAATGGTATCAAGATGCAAACAGCCTTTGACCAGCATCTGTGCCTAAATGGCTTCCATTCCACATACAAGACAAATGGTCAGTTCAATGACAGCAAATTAAATGTAGCTGGGATTTGCAATTGGCTGCTTCATGTTTGTTTTGCCTTTAATGATGTAGCAATCAGCAAACTTGGATCATGTGATCAACAAAGAGACAATGATTCTGCCCACACTGAGCATAGTCCCAGCCAGTTTCCAGTAACAATGTACATGTAGCGAAAGGAAAGTTACAACAGGGAAAGTCACCCTCTGTGGACATTGTTGTACTGGGCTCCATCTGTTCACAAGACTCCCCCCTTCCCAAAGCCTCCATGTCTCCTTTAACCTTGCTTTACTCCGAAAGCCCCTTTTCCACCCATTCCACCTCCCCCACCCTCCCGCCCTAACCATGTGGAAACCTACCACCTTGAATATTACCTCCAACTATCTCCCTGTCTCTAGAACGATGGCATATGGTATTACTCCTTCAGGTTGTTCCCATACGCTGTTCATGTAGAGACCATTATTGTGTTTACTGCCAATAACTCTCCCTTCCATTGCCTACCTCTGAGGCTGTTTTGCATATCACCCCTCACCCCACCACCAATAGACCATAGGAATCCCCCATCGTTGTCCTCATCCCTATGTCTGCAAGTTACTTTATTTCCTTCCATGACTCCCCCACCCCCCTTTTGGCACCCACTACTCCTGCAGGTCCCCTTGCAGACTTCTGAATGACTGATGGACAACCCCCTGGGCCTCATGATGAGAATCCCTCCGAAGTACTTGATGCAACTTACACTTATCCATAAAGCAGAGAAGAGTCAGACCATAATTACCATGATTACTGAAGCTCACTGCCTCTGCCATGAACCACACACAACTCAAACTATCATTTATTGTTCCAGAAAGGAAATGTACATTGTGTATTATGGGATGTCTGACTCTGTATAAATAGTCAGGTTATCACAAATAACCTGGGAATGAGGCAACATTATGGGAGCCTTCACATAAGTTTCTCTGAGTCCCTAAATGATACAGCTGTAACTGTTTAACCCTGTTTCTTTGCACTCCAAATCACATCGTTTGCAAGTGTGGCTTATCATTCAGACTGCAAGATTTCACTGTCACACCGTGCGCTCTACCCAACTTTTTAATTTTGTACAAGTCTTACAATCTTTTCTCTAACGCTCCGAGGCAAAGGTTTGGAAAGTCTGTATGATGACACCTAACGTGCTTCTTGTTGGATTAAGTTGCAAGTCTGTTGTCCAAGCAATTCGAGAGCAAGTTATGTTGCACACAGCACTGAATCAGCTCTTTCCTTGCTTGTAAAGCAAAAGAAATAATTGAACAATGAAACACACACAAGAGTGCACAGATAAGATAAAATCAGTTTGATTGTAAATCCCCATCACATTGGAATGGAACAGAATGTCCATGAGTTTTAAATTCATTGCTATAAAATGAAGTGCAGCTACAAAATCACTGACTGAGGAACAATTTTCAGAGTTGACCAACCTTTGCCGAAGTGCCTGATACTTATTATGTGAACAACATTTAAACTTGCAGCAGAAATATAAATTCGCTTTCCTTTCATACAAAATACAAAATGTACATATAAAAATGAAGTTCCCAGAATTTACATGCTAGTTTGGAGGTGATCTAGTGAGGATTTGGAAAATTATAGCAAAATGCTCTCCCCTTCATATTCTACCCATTCAGTCAGATTAGGCAAAGTCTGAATGACGTAGACCACAGTGAGATTTGTGGCCAAATCATGCGAGAGCCAGTGAGGATTATTTTGGGAGAAAGTCGTTGCATCCTTTATGCAACTGTTGGTCGTTGAGGTAAGTTTCTTGCTTCATTAACATTCAGTTTCCTTTCTTGAGCAAAGACGTTGAAGAAATAAAATACCAAGAATCTTTCGCAGGGAAGTCAGAGCAAGTGCCTAGAGAAGCTCACAGCTTCCTCCAAATGTTTCTCCTTACAGTGCTGGGCATTCCTTCAGATGGCTGGGACTATTCCACTTTGGATGCCAATCTTTGACCACGCTGGCATGTTCTGCTCTTGCGACCTCCTCTGATTTTGATTTGATCTATGATTGTAACATGTACTGTGATATAGTGAGAAGTAATGCTTTGTGTGCTATCCTGGCAAATCATTCCCTACTTAAGAACAGAATGCAGAATATAGTGATACAGAGAATGTGCAGAGAAAGATCAACTCTAACGTATGAGATGTCAGTTCATAAGTCTGATAACAGTGGGGAAGAAGCTGTCCTTGAATCTGTTGGTACGTGTTTTCAAACTTTAATGCAAGAGGATGGAAGAGAAAATAACTGGGGTGGGAGAAGTCTTTGATGATGTTAGCTGCTTTTCTGAGGTAGTGGGAAGTGTAGATGGAGTCAGTGGAAGGAAGGCTGGTTTTTGTGATGGATTGGGGTGTGTTCACCACTCTCTGTAATTTCTTGTGGCCTTGGGCAGAGCAGTGGCCATGCCAAGCTGTGATGCATCAGGTAGGATACTTCTATAAAAATTGCTAAGACTCATTGTGAACATGCTAAATTTCCTTAGCCTTCTGAGGAAGTAGAGGTGTTGGTGTGATTTCTTGACTGTAGCATTGATGTGGATAGACTAGGACAGACTGTTGGTGACATTTACTGCTAGGAACTTCAAGCTCTTGACCACCTCCACCTCAGCACCATTGATACAGACAGGGGGAACATGCTTCGCTCCACTTCCTGGTTTCAATGACCAGCTCCTTCGTTTTGCTGACATTGAGGGAGAGATTGTTGTCTTCACACCACGCCACTAAGCTGTCTATCTCTTTCCTGTACTCTGTCTCATCATTGTTTGAGACCCACTCCAGTGGTGTCATCAGCAAATTTGTACATGGAGTTAGAGCTGGATTTGGCCCTTACTGATTTTAATCTGCAGGTCAGGGAGTCGAGGAACCAGCTGCAAAGGGTGGAGCAGTCTTAGGTCTTGGAGTTTGGATGTTAATTTTGTTGGAATTATTGTATTGAGGCAGAGCTAAAGTCAATAAATAGGATTTTCACGTAGGTGTCCTTGTTATCCAGATGTTCCAGGGATGAGTTTTTTGTGCAGAGATAAACTTTTGTGTTTTAATGCAATTTAAAGCTTTAAATAAATAACATGTTGTAGTTTTGGCTGGTGAATTGAATTTAAAGCTTTATAGAGGATCTTCATACGGTATTGCCATAATAGAGAATGTAAAAGGCAAAGAAAATACTGGAACAATTCAGAGTTTATAAATCTGAAGATGTTTTAAGATAATAGAATTTAAACATCATTGATGTAAGGCAAAGAAACAAGTTTGAAGACAGCAGATTACACACAGGGATATAAAGTAAAGCACTGCAGATGCTGAAGATCTGAAACAAAAACAGAAATTGCTGGTGAAACTCAGCAGGTCTGGCAGCATCTGTGCAAAAAAAGGAAATTTAACATTTCAGATCCTGTTGACCATTCTAGAGAACTGAAGAACTAAAATTATGCGTTTACTTTTGAATGTCTTCTGTCCGTAGATTCCAGGACAGGGCATTTTTTTTATAACCTGTCCTGAGGCAGGTTACATTGACTCTGATTTCTCTCTACAGATGCTGCCAGACCTGCTGAGTTTTCCCAGCAATTTCTGTTTTTGCTTCTTGCAAAAAGTATTGAGATGCTACAGATTTGAAGCAGCTTTGAGAAACGAAGGAAAGAGAAGGGAGACATAATGGCTTAGGCACTCTGATCAGATTTAAAATTATGCATTTAGTTTTGAATGTATTCTGCCCAGAAGATTCCTCACAGGACATTTTGTCTTATAACCTGTTTTCTGCTGTTAGTTCCTAACATTACACAAACTATTCATCTATATTTCTTCTCTGCTTTCATAGCATGCTCTTTGTTTTTTCCTTTTTGTCTCCAGCACCTTCCCTAATTGTTCAATCTCTTCTTCCTCTTCCTTTGTCTACAGGGTAAAAAAAAACCCACTTTTTCAGCCTCCTTCACATGCAAAGGAGAGTCACATTGAACTTGAAATGTTAATTCCTTTCCGCTGTCCACCGATGCTACCCTGACCTGCTGAATTTGTCCTGCACTTTTGGATATAGTTCACATCTGCAACATCTGTAGTACTTGGCTTTGAGTTCAGTGCTCATGTTACATTGGTTCTACCATTTACTGATGTGGAGGTGCTGGTGTTGGACTGGAGTGGAGTGGACGCTCACACAGACCCTCTCTCATACACATTCTCTCTCTCACACACACACACACACACACACACATATTCTGGCACACTCTCTCTCTCAAGCACACTCACATATGCACATATTGTCTCTCTCTCTCAGCCCCTCCTGCTCTGTCACTCACACTCACATGCATAAACGCATACAAACAGACTCACATTCACATGCACAAACACACTTACACACACTGTCTCAAACACACACACACACACTCTCTCACATGCACACAGCCCCCTCTCTCTTTC
>JAHRHZ010000270.1:6080157-6104978 GCA_024137785.1 Ginglymostoma cirratum
CACAGCCCCCTCTCTCTTTCCCGCCTCCACCAAACACACACACACACACACACACACACAGACACGCACACACACACACACAGACACATATATAAATTAATGAGATGAATTTGTATTTGCAGATTTGTAATTGTAACTACATTCTATTTTATTCAAAAAGCACACAATTTGTTAACAGTCGATGTGGCATTTTATAAATTCCTACCTTGGAAATAAAACCAGTCTGACTGTAAACTAAAACACAGACGAATTCTAAACAAGGCTTCACACCTAAAATGCAGTGTCTGATCTGCGATGTCACCTCTGATATACTGATAAAACCTTTAGCATCTCTGGGCTGTGACTTGAAAGAAATGCAAATTAATTCAAATTAGTCAATTGAAACCTGCATCTCCTTTCTAACTGATTAAAAATTTAACAGCCATCTTAGGTTTGTTCAATACATTCGCATCAGTTCAATGACCCTTTGACCTTTTGTTTATAAATTCTCTGTCTAATACCACCTCTCTCACTAACACTTCAAGAAGGAGCAAGATTCTGAAAGCTTGTGTTTTCAAATAAACCTGTTGGGCTATAACCTGATGTTGTGTGATTTTTTGCCTTTACCATTTACTGATGTCAGTGGAGGCAAAGAGTTCTACCCTAGCTTTCAGAGGGAGCAGATATGCCTGTACCAGCTCCCTAAAGTCCTGACAAATATGCATGACTAAATGGAATTGTATGTATTATTATCATACAAGGAACCTTCCTACCTTCTTGGAATTGTGTCTCTTTTGCAGACATGCGATGGTGGTGTTCCCTCCACAAATAATCAGAAGATGGGCCCAGATCAAAGCAGAGAGGAGGGAGAATTGGTAGCAATAAATGACCTCAAATAACCTTTACTCAGTGCAGTGTGCAGGTAAAGGTGGATATTAAAGCACAGCACCAGGAATGGATATCTTGCAAAATATCACAAATGGATTGAAGCTTGGAGTGAACCTCACCCTGCTTTTCTTGACATTCAGCTGAGAACTGAACCATTCAGTAAGGTTCGGGCAAACAAACAGTGCAGCCAATGAGAAGCAAAATCCCTTCCTTAATTTTTCTGGATCAGAATTTTAGTCAGTTAAAAGAAAATGCAAACAATGTCAGTGCCAGGTTTTTAGCTTGGACATCAAGAACCAAATCTAGACCTGCAATGTCCCCAAATTAACCACATTGTCGATGCACAATTTAGCAAGACTGTGGCATAAATTGTATTGACTTGCAAGGATAAGGTTACCAGAAAGCTCCATCTGTGGAATGGGAAAACTCCAAGGAAATTTCAAAGTTCTTAACCCAGAACAACCTTATATTTCCAATGCTTGTATAAAAACTCCACAGATCATAAATTTTGATGCATAAACTCTTAATAAGTGTTTGCTGATGAGTTCTATTAAGGAGTTAAAGTATGCAAAATACCTTTACAGAGAATTAGTTGTGTGAAAATGATGGTTTGAATTTTAGGTTTTACGTAAAGTCAACATTCAGCTTTTCAATTTGTCAAGTTATCCCTGAATTAATGTTCAGATCTATCAGTGAGGAGTCTTGAGAGTCAACCAATGATTTTGTCACCATTCCTCATTCACTGTAAAATATACATGAAATTGTGGAAAGACAATTCATTCTTCTTCTGATTGAAACTTAATAAAAGAGGAAGCTTTGAAAGTGAAGGGAATATCAATAATTGATTGAAGCTTTTTATCCTGTTACAAGTCATTAAGGAAGACTTCAACGATCCATTTTTAAATGAGATGAAATGCACAAAATTACTTTCAACTAATGCAATAAAAATTGTAATTCTTGCTTGATTTGTAAAAAAGAAGTATTAAATCAAATCACATCTACTGATCTCTATGTCACAACATTTTAATAAGAACAAGTTAAAAGAAAAACGTACGGCAAAGGAAGAAATCAGTTTTGGTCGAGTCTGGACTCACTAATGTATACCCATTTGAAGGAAAGAAAAATGTCTTAAAATCCCTTGGTGTTCTGCCAAAACGGCAAAGTGAAAGACCTGTAGACTTCATTAGGAGCCATCAGGAATCGAGATAACATTACTGAGATTCTCGACTTGGTTCATTCAAAAGAAAATTTCATCAGGGTTCTGAAAACAGGAACCTTGAGCGCCAGGAGTTCACATTATGCAAGCTCATTTCAAACATGGTGTGCTGGTGAGTGCTGGGTTCGTCACAGGAAACAGGTAATGGTCTCCAGACAGCAGCTTTCAAACAAGTGGCAACCTCCATCTTGAAGGATAAAGGCAGCAGGTATCTGGGAACAGCACCACCTGCAAGTTCTCCTCCAAGTCACCCATCATTCTTCACTGTTGCTGGGTCAAAATCCTGGAATTCCCTCCCTAAGGACATTTGAGTCACCCTATAGCACATGGACTACATGAAGGTAGCTTATCACCACCTTCTCCATGGCAAGTAGGGACAGACAATAAATGCTGAATTAGCCAGCAGCACCCACCCTTGTGAATGATTGAAAAGAAAGATGAGTGAAAGTGGGGTCCACTGGGAGAGGGTGACTGGGCAAGGTGAGCAACCTGGATTTCTGAGGAGTAATAAATTGCTTGACCAGTTGTGTCCCTTACATGGTGAGTAGATAATGGTGGATGGTGGTGGGTGGGTAAGGGAAGAATGTAGGATGAATAGGACTTGGGAAAGAGCTGGTTTGGTATCAAAAGGGCATGATATCACAAAAGAAGATTAAATTCAACTGACATTGCTACGAGTGAGTAGCTTTGGTGTAATTATTTAATTCTTCCAGTACCCAGTCATAAGCAGACAGCTAATCATTCCACTTATTTCACTGAAAGCTAACTTCTCAATTTGAGCCATTCCAATTTGAACAGGAAGGAAGAATCTCAATGATAGTTTTTCTTAAATGTATGTCAGGACCTGATACATCATCAGGATGTGAGTGAAAAGTGAACTGGATAGTCTAAGTAAGGAAGTGCAGAGATTCCCCGAACAGGTGAAGATATAGTTAAGAATATTGATTTCAGAAGAGGCCCAAACAGTGATTTTAAAAAAGAAAACTTTGGAGAAATTAAAGTTCTCCTTCCTTTCTTCAAGAAACAAGAAGAGTAAGAAGATGCTGGCAGCCTCTCTAGGTTTTGGGGGCTAAGTGATTTTATTCAGGCACTCCTAGATGTTTACAGCGCAGAAGGAGGCATGCCATACCTGTGCTAGCCAATTAAAATGTCATGGCACCCATTTCCCATATCCTAGCCCAGAGCCTTGAAGATTATGGCAACACAAATGAATGATTAAATACTGCTTCAATGAAACAAGGGTTTCTGACTCAACAACATTTTCATGCAGTGAGTTCGAGACTCCCACCATCCTCTTGGTGAAACAAATTCTCCTTAACTCTTCTCTTAGCCTTCTACTTCTGACCTTAAATCTATGTCATCTCATTATTGACTCCTCTACTATTGGGAAACTGCCTTTCTCACATCCGTATATTTTTGTACACTTCTACCGGTCCCCTCCCAAACTTGGCTGCTCCAAGAAAAATACCCAACACTATCCAAACTTTCTTTATTGTTTTGACCTTCCAGCCATGGCAACATCCTGATGAATGTCCCCTGCACTGTCTCACATCCCTGCTATAATATGGAGATCAAACCTGCATGCTGTACTCCAGTTATCACTAATCCAGCATTTTATACAGTTTCAGCATCAGCTCACTGCTCTTGCTTTCTGTGCCTTAGCTAAGAAAAGTTAATATCCCATATGCCTTCAGACCCACCTCCTGTAACTGCCCTTCTACCTTCTACTGATAATCTGCTCATCAGTTTTCTCACCAGAATGAGTGGCCAATCACTTGGTGGGATTTAAGTGAGTTAAAATATTCTGGGTCTTACTTCTGCAGCAACAGTAGTGATCTACCCATTCACCCATCTACCCAAAGCTGACCTTGAGCCCTAGTTCCGGCCTTAAGGTGAAGTAAAGTTTTATTTTTCTTAAGAATGATGTTCTCACCTTTTCTCCTTTCCGCTCCTGAAATCCCAAACTCTCGCTGGCCAGCACACAAGTCCAACTTACAACAAGGAGAAGCCAGGAATGTAGGAACTTTATGAGCAGGAGACCAGGTCTTTAAATTCCTGTAAGAATTGGGTGTGGGCTGACAGAAAGCCATATAAATAATGTGACTACAAGAGCAGGTCAAAGTCTACGAATGCTGCAGCCACCTCCTGGCTCCCTAAATCTTCTCCTCAATCTACAAGGCACAGGTCAGGATGGAGTTTAGTGGAATACTCATTACTTGCCTGGATGGGTGCAGCTCCAACAATATTCAGTAAACTTCATGTCATCCAGGACAAAGCAACCCACCTAATTGGCACATACACAAATATCCACTCCCTTCATCACCGATGCTCTGTAGCAGCAGTTTGTGCTATCTGTAAGACGTACTGCAGAACGGATCAGTAGACAGAATCATGTATAGATCATGTGAAGGGGGCAAGTTGAAAGGAAACACCAGACACCCTCCGCGTGTTCTGCTGCTTTCACTGAAGGAATAGGGGCATATCCCTAAGTCAGTCTGTTGCATGGCTTGGAGGGGAGCATGCAGGTGGTGGTGTTCCCATGTATCCGCTGCCCTTGTATTTCTTGATGATGGAGGCCATGGATTTGGAAGGTGCTGTCTAAGGAACTTCAGTGAACTTCTGAAGTCTATCTTGTAGATAGTGCACATTGCTGCTACTGAACGTCGGTGGTGAAGGGAATGAATATTTGTGCCAATTAGGTGGGTTGCTTTGTCCTGGATGACATGAAGTTTACTGAATATTGTTGGAGCTGCACCCATCCAGGCAAGTAGGGAGTATTCCATTAAACTCCATCCTGACCTGTGCCTTGTAGATTGAGGATAAGCTTTGGGGAGTCAGGAGGTGGCTGCAGGATTCACGGACTTGACCTGCTCTTGTAGCCACAGTATTAATCTGGTTGTCTCTCAACCCACACCTGGTACTTACTGGGATTTAAAGACCTGGTCTTCTGTTCATAAAGTTCCAACAGTCCTGGCTTCTTGTAACCACAGTATTTATGAGATTGTTCCAGTTCAGTTTCTGGTCAATATTAATCCCTAGAGTATTGATAGTGGGGGATTCAGTGAAATGTAATGCCATTGAATGTTAGGGACCCGCTATATCCCAGAAATCTCCAGTACCGTGGCCTCCATGAAGTATAATTTCACAAGAAATCTCTTGTACCTCACTAAGGTACATCCTTTAAGCCAAGACATTGAATGCTGGGAGTTTGTTGTCATAGGCAAACCCAATTTGTACCTCACCTGTATCATCCATGCGAGCTTTTAGCTGCAAAGGAGAAAAGGCAGGTTTGAGAATCCATGTTTCAAGGAGAAGTGGCAAATGGGACAATGTTCACATTTTTGTAATTAATAAACCGGCTAATTGAAGAATAGTAGTGCACATATAGGGACAGCAATGTTTGAAAATATGAATGAGATATTAATTACAGAGGATGCAAGGATCTTTTCTCATTTCATTTGGGAGTTTGAATTCTGCATAAGTTTCTTCTCCTCAGCCCAGGGCAGTATTCCTCTCACTCGGCACTGGCCAAAAAATGAACTGCAACGTTAGCGTCAAATTTTCATTTTGTCAATTCACGACCCACAGGAGAATTCATTTTCTTTTCCATATTTTGATGCCACGTAAAGAGCATCCATTAGCCTCATTAGACTCAGAAGTATTGAGGGATCCACCACCATTACTTATATAGTAATGGACCAAGACAGATTGATGGTGATTATCACTCCTAGGTGTACACCTTCTCATTTATTAAAACCCATATAAAACGGATTGCTTCTCTGATTTTCATTGTACAACTTCTTAAAGCTAGGTTGGCTAATTTTAGACTTATTTTCCATCTCTTTTGACGAGATAAAGTCAGCATTACATGTTGCAATTAGTCCATTTGTTTTCATCATGCTGTTTGTTGATATTTTTCTGCCGTTTTGGATCTAATCCAACTCAACCATTGTTATAACCAGGCAATTAGGAACAAATTGACGTCACTCTTTTCAACTTCTTCAGTTACCACAACAAAGATGTTTTTATTCCTTTTTAGTATGAGTTTGAATATCCCTTCATTTAAAACATAATGCACTTGGTCACCAGAAGCAAAAAGAAACCATTTATAAGGATTTTTGAATGAATAAATGAATGAAAGATGCAACAATTTTATTATCTGCTGACTCTGAGAAAAATATTGAATATGCTCCATCAGTAAAGCTATAGCTGCCATTGTCTCAGAGGACTATGCTCTGGCATCTGTGAGATAGACGACTGCTGGTGAGCTTAACCTAGAGGTCACTATGCCTCAGGTGAAGATTGAGGTTGAGAAGGTAAGATTTTCAAGGTAACCTTAGCTGGCACAGGAACTGAACCCATGTTACTAGGACCCGTGGGTGCAGCCTTAGAATTAGAGAGGGTCAATTTAGAACGGAAATGAGGAGACATTTCTTCAGCCAGAGAGTGGTGGGCCTGTGGAATTCATTGCCACAGAGCGCAGTGGAGGCCGGGACGTTAAATGTCTTCAAGGCCGAGATTGATAAATTCTTGATCTCGCAAGGAATCAAGGGCTACGGGGAGAGTGCGGGTAAGTGGAGTTGAGATGCCCATCAGCCATGATTAAATGTTGGAGTGGACTCGATGGGCCAAATGGCCTTACTTCCACTCCTATGTCTTATGGTCTTATGGTCTTATGTTGTTTGTAGCACTCTACACTGCAAGCCAGCTAGCCATGCAATTGAGCTAACCAATCCCCTATACACCATCAAGCATGAACGCAAACACAGGTTCGTCCTTTAAGTTCTCAGAGGTTCTAACATTTCCTTTTAATTAGGGCTGTCACTAGGCACTAAGGTCCTGAAGAGGCTGAGGGAGCATTTTCTCCAGTTGGTTCCAGTTTCAAATCCATCTCCTCATTTCTGCCAACAGCATCTCCCTGAAATGTAGCTGGCTTGTGTATTTTGGTGCCCAGTTCCTCGTTCTAAATCTTGATAATTGTAGGTGATGTCTTTCATCTTCAACATGTGAAACTTATCAACCAAGTGTAAATCAAAATCAGAGTAGAAGGGTTCTTTATGCCTGACTGGTTGGGCTAGTTTCAGTTGATGGAATCTTACAATTTTTTGGCTTAGTGCAAATCGGGTCGAGTTTGAGACAGTGAAGATCATGGCAAGGCTGAGTGGGATTTCTTGCCACATTTTACCAAGCTCACTATTTTTACTTACCTTAACCCTATCCCAATTGCCCACCTAGGAGTGATAATCACCATCAGTCTGACTTGGCCCATCTACATTGATGCTAAGTCAAGAAAGTACAACAATGCCTCAACTTCCTTGGGAAGCTAAAGAAATTTGGCTCGTCCATAAAGACAGCTATCAATTTTTATAAATATACCATAGAAAACATTCAATGTTGACCTTACGCTTTGTGCATCTTCTCTGCAGCTGTAACATTGTGTTTCTCACACTGTTCTACTGCCCTAATATATTTTATATGGTATGTCTGCTATACTGCACACAAAACAAAACTTTTCACTATACCTAGGTACATGTGACAATAATAATTCAAAAAAACCTGGTCTCGTCATATTTCCATCCCATGTTACCACACGCCATTCCCAGAGGAACTTACTACTCATTGGATGACTGCCATAAAACCAACTGCCCACTGGGTCCCTGCCAGCATTGATACCGAAATGCCAGCGGATTTGATTTATAAAAGGCGTGTGGGTTGGGGGGGTGGGGGGGTGCGGTGTGCTGAGGACCAACTGCTTGCAACCATACCATTGTCAAGATCTCACTGTGCACCTGGAGGAATACTGACATTTGGCATCTGTCCTGACTGTAACTGATGACTGGGCAGAGATGGCTGATAACTGCAAACTGTTGCACTGACGTTCCCTGAAAGGGACCTAGGGAGCTGGTTTGATGGGTTTTTTTGCGGTCCTATTCCCAGACAACAGAAAGAGGAGACTGCTCCACCACTATGTCTGCCTGGTC
The DNA here is from genome assembly GCA_024137785.1 of Ginglymostoma cirratum. Taxonomy (NCBI): domain Eukaryota; kingdom Metazoa; phylum Chordata; class Chondrichthyes; order Orectolobiformes; family Ginglymostomatidae; genus Ginglymostoma; species Ginglymostoma cirratum. Next base: position 6,088,222 of record JAHRHZ010000270.1, read on the forward strand.
AAAGATTGCCACTCGAGTCAGCGTACTGTCCAGGGATTTGGAGAACCAGGGAGCAGTGCAAAAAGAAGATCAATAATTTTCTTTATATTGCCAGGGTAAGTGTTATACACTGCTCTCTGCTACTTCACATTCAACCTTTTTCTGAAACTGCCCTCACCTCCCACTGAACTGCTGAGACCCTCTCTCTAGCCCCCTCCCCTTAATTATCAATCCCCAACACTGCTAACACTGTAACCCCTCAATACTACCTCTTTAATCCCTCAGAACACCCCAACACCCTTCCCTGACATGTAACAGCACCAACAGCTATGCCCTCATCATGTTTCTAAACCATTCGCCCCCATTATGCCATTACCTGGGTGTACATCCCAAAATAGGAGGGAGAGAAGACAAACTGTTAGTGGAGATCTGGATGTCAGGGTCCTTGTCCCTCAGTGAGGAAGGGGTTACCTGTCTCAGGACAAGTCCAATGGAGATGCAGAGATACCCATTTCTCAGCAACTGGGTAAGTATCCATTGTAGTAACCCCGAAACATTGATACTCACCGGGCCATCAGTGAGCTGCACTGGTTAGCAGCTTTAACCAATGGCATGAGTTGTGTGTGTAGCCAGTGCACTGAGCCCGAAGGCAGTCATCACTTTCTGAAGAGATCTCCTCCACCTTGGAGGAAGAGACTGTTCAAAATTTGGAGGAGTGCTGGTGACCAGGAGACGGGACAACCCACAGCAGGAGAAGAATGTGTAGCCATAGCGATGAGAAACCTCATGGAATAATGTAACAATACGATGATTTGCATGAATTCCTGAGGCTCGTGTCTGTTTCCCAGTTTCCCAGTCACAGTCAGAAGTTAAAAGGGTATGAGTGGGATTCTAGCAGAAGCAAGACTGTAAGGTTTTATTCTCACTAAGTCAGAGCTTCCATGTCATGTTTCACTGACAATTAGTCAGGAGTTTAAATGTAAGAACTTTCTAGCTGTAGCCTTTCTACTGCACTTGGGAAACCTACTGCCTGGATACGGTAGTTTGCTTTACAACTTATTTGTGGAAAGTGGGCATCATGAGCTAGGATAACAAGCATGGGGCTGGATGAACACAGCAGGTCAAGCAGCATCATAGGAGCAGGAAAACTTGACGTTTCGGGCCCAAACCCTTCATCAGAAATGGGGGAGGGGAAGAGGGTTCTGAAATAAATAGGGAGAGAGGGGGAGGCGGATAGAGGATGGATAGAGGAGAGGATAGGTGGAGAGGAGGCAGACAAGTCGAAGAGGCGGGGATGGAGCCAGTAAAAGTGAGTGTAGGTAGGGGGGTAGGGAGGAGATAGGTCAGTCCAGGGAGGACGGACAGGTCAAGGGGGCAGGATGATGTTAGTAGATAGGAGATGGGGGTGTGGCTTGGGGTGAGAGGAAGAACAGTTTAGGGAGGTGGAGATGAGCTGGGCTGGTTTTGGGATGCGGTTGGGGGAGGGGAGATTTTGAAGCTTGTGAAATCCACATTGATGCCATTGGGCTGCAGGGTTCCCAGGCTGAATATGATTTGCTGCTCCTGCAGCCTTCGGGTGGCATCACTGTGGCATTGCAGGAGGCCAAGGATGGACATGTCATCTGAGGAATGGGAGGGGGAGTTGAAATGGTTCGCGACTGGGAGGTGCAGCTAGGCCATCATTTATTACCCATACATTATTTACCTTAAGAAAGTGATAGCGAGCTGCCTTCATGAAGCATGTCAATCTTTAGAATGTAGTGACCCCCACAGGGCTGTTAAAGAGGGAGTTCAAGGTGTTTTAGCCATTGCCAGTGAAGGAATGGTAATAAAGTCCCAAATCAGGATGATTTGTGGCTTGGAGGGAAACTTACAAGTGATAGTGTTCCCATATATTTGCTGTCCTTGGCTTTCTCAGTGTTTGTGCGTTAGCAAGGTGTTTTCTAAGGAGCCTTGGTGAATTGGCCCAGCGCATTGTTTAGAGGGTACACTCTGCTGCCACTTTGTGTCTGAAGTGGATTGAAAGAAAATAAAATGTGATAAATAGGGTGACAATCACCTGCCTGCGCTGCCCTGAATGGATATACATGCATTGGAATCAAATGGTATGGAAAGGATCAGGGTGCGCACTGGAGTCTTGGAACATTGGCCATTTTTAATCGTTATTGGTCATTGACTTCATGATAAAATACATGTAAAAGTAACACCAAAATTAAAATCTGTACTGTTCATATAGTAACACTTGAATTGTTTTTGTTCTGTTGCATTTTGGTCCGTATTTTGTTTTAAAGATTTCCTTACAACAGAATTTCTTTTTTTCTAAACTATCAAAAAGATGCCGCCACGCAGGGACTGTTAAATTATGCCAAATAAGTTCACATATCTTTGACATTACAGTGATTTGCAAAGTTGTACATTGGACTAATCTTTCCAGCATTCTCAAGTGCTTGCGTTATAATCTTTACATAACTACGAAGTAATTTTTTTTAAAACAAACACAAACTTACCGCAAACACAACACCACATGTAGTAATCCTATGATGCTGCTTGGCCTGCTGTGTTCATCCAGCCCCGCGCCTTGCTATACCACACATAGTAATAGCTCTTTATATTTCACATAGCAGTGGATGTCTTTTCAAATAGTTCAATAATGAATTAAATAATGATCTAGTGCTGTCTTTCCCGTTTACTTTCAGCTGCCTAATGTATGTCCAATTTTTCTTTATGCTTTATGAATCTCTTTGTCCTAGTCTCAGATTTCAGGTGAAGCAAGATTCAGATGATTGCCATACTCGTAGGTACGGGGTAAATTATCACTCCACATAAAGCTCCTATTAACTTAACTGATAACAAATGCACCCAACCAAGATGCAGTAAATATCTCCACGAGCAGGCCATTAGCTTCCTATTGTGGGAATCCTAGATCCATATCAGCAATTTTATATTAAAATTAGCCTGAACTCAGTCCAATGATTTTTATCTCCAATGCATCACAACAGTTATGCTTGTCTCTTTCAGAAAGCATCTCGGCTACAATGTATTGAAATATAGCAGTGGGGGAAGGCTTTCGGTGAAGATTGTATACAGAAAGAGAAAATGGCTGTTTCATTCCTCTGGCTTTTAGTATGTACAATGCCAGTAGACGCAGAAAGAAGTGGAAAGTGAACAATTGTAAAATTCTGAAATGGGCAAATAAATGTCAGCAGATGTAATACTTTCTTTTGAACAGGTGAGACTGCGGAATCTGGCAGAGCAGAGGGATTTGTGGGTTCAGTATCACAAATTATTATGAATAGAAGCTCAATTGGATAAAGCCATAAATATTTAATACTACACTTTACTGCAAGGATGGGAGTGGGATGTATCTTGAAGTACAGCTGGTAGCCATGATGTGGAGGTGCCGGTGTTGGACTGGGGTGGACAAGGTCAGAAATCACACGACACCAGGTTACAGTCCAACAGGTTTATTTGAAACCACAAGCTTTCAGAACACTGCTAGTGTCGTGTGACTTCCAACCTACGGCTGGTAGGACAGGATGTTTTCATTGTGAGCTCCTAGTCAGCAAAAGAGACTGGGTAGTGTTAGTCCTTTGTTCATTCATGGGATGAGAGTGTCACTGGCTAGTCAGCATTTATTGCCCATCCCTAATTGCCCAGAGTGCTCAGAGTCAGCCACATTGCTGTGGGTCTGGAGTCATATGTAGACTAGACCAGGTAAGGATGGCAGTTTCCTTCCCTAAAGGACATTAGTGAACCAGATGGATTTTTCCAACAATCAACAATAGATTCACGGTCATCATTAGACTCTTAATTCCAGATATTTGTTGAATTCAAATTCCACCATCTGCTGTGCCAGGATTCAAACCCAAGTCCCCAGAACATTATCTGGGTTTCTGGATTAACAGTCCAGTGAATATATCACTAGGCCATCGCCTCCCCTACACCCTTCCTTTCTGCTGTTATAAAAACTTTAAAAAGATTTTTGTTTTCATTTTGTTTTTGTTTTTATTTCTTGGTGGAGTAAGAGTCTTTTTCCCAGGGTTGAAATGTCAAATACTAGGGGCATAGGTTTAAGATGACGGGGTGGGAAGTTTAAAGGAGATGTGCGAGGAAAGTTTTTTTACACAGAGGTTTAGGTGCCTTAATTGCATTGCCGGGGGAGATGGTAGAAGCAGATACATTAGCAATGTTTAAGAGGTATTTAGACAGACACATGAACAGGGAATAGAGGGGTGTGGACCATGAACAGGCAGATTGGGTTAGTTTGGAATGGCATCATGCTCAGCACAGACATGGTGGGCCGAAGGGCCTGTTCCTCTACTGTATTGTTCCTTGTTCTATGGGCTTCCCAATCCTGCCACACCAGCCATTTGACTCTCCTACTGTTCAAGGATCTATCCATCTCAGCTTTAAGTATAAAAATAAATCAGACTCTTACTTCCGTTATTGTAACCATTTCCTTCCGACAGTGCAGAAAGGGTTTGATACTTCTGACCACCATCAGAAAAGCATGTGCTTTATTCAATTGACTGAGTGAATCTGATCTTGCTGCTTTTCTCTTCAAACTGTTTTTTTTATGTTCTATTGAGGCCTCCTTTCTTTGTGATCCACTCGGTACATACGCTGTGATAATGTAGAATTCTTCTATTCTTTTCCACTCTCCCTAATGAAAGTTAATTTGCACTTTTCACAGAAAAACGGATTGAATTGTGAATTGCAATTCTAAAATTGATAAAAATCGAAGGCATATTTATAATACCAAACGTACTTGATTTATTCAGTCACCATAAATCAACGATCCTGCTCATAATAGTTTTCCAAGTGGATTGGTCATTAATTTGCTCATACCTGTAACTCTAAACACGTGACCATCATTCTATTCCATTACCATGAGCTGCACATAAGCCTGTAATAATTCTGTCCAATAGCCCTTATGAAAAGTGATTGTTTACTCAGCCTTCATGGATATCCATGGCAAACATATGATCTTATTCTGACATTGCTTCTGGGTCATCTATCGCCACCACTGTCACTGTAGTTTTCTAATATAGTGCCCTGTAGTGTTGCCATATGGTGGATGGTACTGCAGGCAGCAAGTTATTTGTTAAACCATATTGCTATATTGAATTTTATTGTAATGCACTGGCTTAATAAAATCTAACCAGCAGAACTGTATTTTCAGGATCCCAAATGTGTATTTTATTACAGCTTACGCGGATGTATGTGTCCCATCAAAGCTGAATTGCCTTAGGCTTTGGGACTTTAGCACTGCATGAGCCAAAGCTTAAAACCATAGTTTCTCTCTCATAAGAAAGACAGCATGATGTTAAGTATACAGATGCAATGATGCGATGACTCCAGGGTAGCTACTTATCTCGCAGCTTAGCTCTTGTTTCTCAAAAGAAATCTTCCTCAGAGTATGTGAATTGGCATAGTTTTCAGCACAATCCAGGATAATGGGTTACTGTCTAACAATCATTTAATGTCTGTGTGTGTGTAGTAAATGAAATCCTTTCTTGTTACAGCAAACAGGCCCACGTAGGAACAGTCGCATGGCTGATGATATAGGTAACTTTTGAGAGGGATGGTTATTAGAGAAGGCAGCAATGGGAAAGAGTTGTGGTTCATCTCCTCAACAGCAAATGAGAAACAACTGGAAACCTGATAGAGTGTCAGTAGGGGGGTGACTCTTCATTTCCTCACATAAGATGTGGAACATCTGTTTATTAAATCTAAATCTTTGAAGACAGGATGTTTTGCACCAATGAACAAAGTTATCTGCTGCCTGCACATAATCTAGATACAATTGTAATGGCACCACCAATTCCTAATAATTAGTTTGAAACTAGTATAGTTAATGTGCAAAGATTTGCTTTGCAAATTATTTCACCTGGTCTGAGATGCTTTCAAGACTTGTTATTGTATCCATATTAATGTGATCACACCTCGGATAAATTACTGGTTACATTTTAAATGTCCTGTACATAATTTGGTTATGTGGTTACATTACCTCAGGTGACCTCCCACCCACAGCCTCCAACCTCATCGTTCCCCAACCCCGCACCGCCCGCTTCTATCTCCTTCCCAAAATCCACAAACCTGACTCCCCTGGTTGACCCATTGTCTCCGCCTGCTCCTGCCCCACTGAACTTAGTTCCACATATCTGGACTCCATTTTCTCCCCCTTGGTCCAGGAACTCCCTAGCTACGTCCATGACACCACCCACGCTCTTCACCTCCTCCAGAACTTCCAATTCCCCGGTCCCCAACATCTCATTTTTACCATGGACGTCGAGTCCCTATACACCTACATTCCCCATGCTGATGGCCTAAAGGACCTCCTCTTCTTCCAGTCCCGCAGGCCCGACCAGTCCCCCTCCACTGACACACTCATCCACTTAGCTGAACTTGTCCTCACCCTCAACAACTTCTCTTTCAATTCCTCCCACTTCTTACAGACAACGGGGGTGGCCATGGGTACCCGCATGGGCCCAAACTATGCCTGCCTCTTTGTAGGATACGTGGAACAATCCCTCTTCCAAAACTACACTGGTCCTATCCCCCATCTCTTCCTCCATTACATTGATGACTGTATAGGCGCTGCCTCGTGCTCCCACGAGGAGCTCGAACAGTTCATCCACTTCACCAACACCTTCCACCCCAACCTGAAGTTCACCTGAACCATCTCTAATACCTCTCTCTCCTTCCTGGACCTCTCTGTCTCCATCTCTGGCCTCCACCTGGAAACCGATATCCATTTTAAGCCTACTGACTCCCACAACTACGTAGAATACACCTCCTCCCACCCACCTTCCTGCAAATATGCCATCCCCTATTCCTAATGCCTTCGCCTCCGCCGCATCTGCTCCCGAGATGAGGCATTCCACTCCTGAACATCCCAGATGTCCTCGTTTTTCAAGGACTGCAACTTCCCCTCCACAGTGATCGAAAAAGTCCTTGACCGTGTCTCCCACATTTTCCGCAACACACCCCCTACCCGCTATAATAACCAAAACAGAATCCCTCTCGTCCTCACGTACCACCCCACCAACCTCCGGATCCAATGCATCATCCTCCGACACTTCCGCCATCTGCAATCTGACACCACCACCAAAGACATTTTTCCCTCCCCACTCTTGTCTGCTTTCCGGAGGGACTACTCTCTCCGTGACACCCTTGTCCGCTCCATACTCACCACCAGCCTCACCACCCCGGCACTTTTCCCTGCAACCGAAGCAAATGCTACACCTGCCCCTACACATCCCCCCTTACCCCCATCCCAGGCCCTAAGAAGACCTTCCACATCAAACAGATGTTTACCTGCACATCTGCCAATGTGGTATACTGCATCCGCTGTACCCATTGTGGCCTCCTCTACATCGGGGAAACCAAGCTGAGGCTTGGGGACTGCTTTGCAGAACACCTGCACTCAGTTCACAACAAACAATTGCACCTCCCAGTCGCGAACCATTTCAACTCGCAACCCCCGCCCCTCCCCACCCCCACACTCCTCGGACGACATGTCCATCCTGGACCTCCTGCATTGCCACAAAGATGCCACCCGAAAGCTGCAGGAACAGCATCTCACATTTCGCTTGAGAACCCTGCAACCCAAGGGTATCAATGTGGACTTCACAAGCTTCAAAATCTCCCCTCCCCCAAAGACATTCCAAAACCAGCCCAGCTAGTCCCCACCTCCCTCACCATTCCTCCCACCTCAAGCCCCACCCCCATCTCCTAAACGCTAACCTCATCCCGCCTCCTTGACCTGTCCGTCCTCCCTCGACTGACCTATCCCCCACCTAAATCCCCACCTACATTCACCTTCACTGGTTCTAACCCTGCCTCTTCGACCTGTCTGTCTCCTCTCAACCTATCTTCTCCTTTATCCCTCTTCTCTCCGCCTCTCCCTCTCTCCCTATTTATTTCAGAATCCCCTTCCCCTCCCCCATTTCTGAAGAAGGGTCTCGACCCGAAACGTCAACTTTCCTGCTCCTCTGATGCTGCTTGACCTGCTGTGTTCATCCAGCTCCACAACGTTTTATCTCAGATTCTCCAGCATCGGCAGTTCCTACTATCTCTGTACATAATGTGGTTGTCCACCTACATCACATAAATAGAATGTCGACATTATTACATCCAATACTATTTCTCTGTGTGTAAAGGTCAGGCTGCAATGGACTCATGTTGGCAGGCAGACAGATATACTGCAGATACAATGATTTACATTTTATACCAAATAGTTTCAATTTATCCCATTGCCCACCTCCAAGAAATAGATGACAATTACTTCTAAATTATTTATTGAGATAGTTCCAGTGCACAAATATAGTTTGTTTCAAAAACTAGATGTTAGAGATATCAGCAATGAAGAGTCATCTAGACTCGAAACGTTAGCTTGCTCTCTCTCCATGATTGCTGCTTGACCCGCTGCGATGCCCTGCATTTCTTGCTTTCAGTACTGATTCCAGCACCTGCAGTAATTTGCTGGACTATACAGTAGCACCTGAAATGCAATATAAGGTGAAAATTATGCTCTTCTAAAATGATACAGTTCGGGGAGCATGAGATCTGTTTGCAGCAACATGATAGCAGAAGGAATATCATGTACTAAGGCTCTGGAACAGAACCACTATAATTTAAGATCTGTCTAAGATCCTCACTGTATTAATCTACGTATGGGAAGCAATTTTACAATTTGCAATGGAGGAAGTATCCATTTGACATTCAGGTGTACATTTTAGATATCATATCTCAAGCTGTAGCTGATCCAAAACAATCTTTAGAAACCATAAAATGCAAAAAAAGTTAGTAATTTCTTTTTTTTTGAAAAAAACTGAGTGGCCTTTATCCAAGGTGCCAGGGAGTTAAAATTTTTTGGTAAACAATAGAATTTTCTGCACCTTCTAATTGGTGCAGAAATATCTGCGTTTAGCTTGCCTCCCTATCATGAAAATTTAGTTGGTAGTCTAGCAAGTCAATAATAAAACAAAGAACAGCGGATGTTGGAAATCTCGAAGAGAAACAGAAGTTGCTGAAAAACTCAACGGGCCTGACAGCATCTGCATGAATAAGCACATTTAACACTTTAAGTCTGGTGACCCTTCATCAGAATTACTAATAGCGAGGAAGAGGTGGTATATATGCTGAAGACAAGGTGCTGGGGGGCTGCAGGGAAGGTAAAGGAGTAAGTGGATTGAATCACAGAATCCTTACAGCATGGAAACAGGCCCTTAAATCTTTCCCCTCTCACCTTAAACCTATGCCATCTAGTTTTGGACTCCCAATCATGAAACCAAATTCTTATGGTGCTTTCCAGCTCATGTCTTTCAGTGGATTCACTCCATGGGTGTGTTCCAAATCAGAATTTCCAGGGTGAAAAATAACAGCAGCTTAAACAAATAAATTAATATGTCAATCTAATCATTCGTGGGAATTTTCTGTTGTCCCATAAATGCGCTGGTTTCTCAGGGATGTAACTTCATCTCACCACTGTGCTGCACTTGTGTTCTCCCCCAGTTTGTTGAACACTTACACTCTATTTCTAATTTGTTCAATCTCATTCTTGTTTGTTGAATGTTTGTTCCTAACTTTTGCAAAGAAAGGTTAATAACACCACTGCTGTCTTTCAAATCTCAGGAGTACTGTTGTAATTTCTGCCACAGGCAACATCTTTTGCAGAATTCAAAACAAGAAGTTAAAAGAAAAGTGTCATTTCAGCTGATTCATGATATAATTGATCTGCTTAGTTGAACATTTTTGTGATATTCAAAACTTGGGATACCAGTCCTTCTGGATTGGCCTGGAGTTGGTAGACATTGAAGCTTAATCTTCTGTACATTGCTGCAAATAATGGTGGCTTGGTAGTTAGCATTGCTGCCTCACAGCATCAGGGACCCAGGTTCAGTTCCACCCTTTGGCGACTCTTTGTGTAGAGTTTTTACATTCTCTCCTTGTCTGTGTGGGTTTCCTTTGGGTACTCCAGTTTCCTGCCACAGTCCCGAGATATGCAGGTTAGGTGGATTGACCATGCTAAATTGCCTGAAGTGTTCAGGCATGTGTAGGTTAGGTGGAATGACCATGGGAAATACAGCGTGATAGGGTAGGGGGAATTGCTTCTGGGTGGGAAGTCCTTTGGAGGTTCAGTGTGGACTCAATGGCCCAAATGGCCTGTTTCCGCACTATAGAGATTCTATGAATTACTTATTAAAAATGTATTTAACATATAGTAGTTAAAAAAGAACAGTTTGATGGACCCAAAATTAAATGTACCACTATAATTGGGGACTGCACCACGGTTTGTAGTACCTGAAACATAACTTCCTCGTTTATGCATTCAAACCATTTTGGAATGAAGACCAACATTACACCAGCCTTCTTGATTCCTCCTTCTACCTGCGCATTAAGATTTAGTGATTTATGTATTTTGGTACCCAAATCAAATCACTGTGTTTTGCTACAGCTCCTAGTCTGTCAATGTTAAGTAAACTCTGTGATTTGGCTTCATCAAAACAAAAGTGAAAGACCTCATACTTTCCACAGTGAATGCAATCTCCCATGCTTTTGCTCACTCACGTAGCCCGTTTTAGTAGTGTCCATTTCTCCTGATAGGCGTATTGGCCAGACATTGTGGCAGCCTATCGATCGTAATTCCCACTTCCCTGTTCTTATTTGGAATTTTATCAAATGATTTCTGGAAGTTCACATAAACAGCATTCTGATGTTCCTGTATCCATGATTGTCATGACTTAGAGTCATAGAGTCATACAGCACAGAAACAGACTCTTCGGTCCAACTTGTCCAGGCTGGCCAGATATTCCAAATTAATCTAGTCCTATTTTCCAGCATTTGGCCCATATCCCTTTAAACTCTTCCGATTCATAGACTTCTTCGAAAAATTCAACTAGCTTAGTCAGTAATAACATAATGTTCACAAGTTCACGCTGATTCTCTTTGAACAGCTGAATCCTAACCAAGTGCTTAGTCACTTAATCTCTGCTGATCAGTTCGAGTAACCATGAATGTTAAATTGGCAGGTCTATGGTTATTTCATTTGACTCTCTCCATCTCTGCTTAAGCACTGGAGCGACATTGGCAAGTTTTCAATTCAAAGAACAAGATGTCTGAAATTTAGAAAAGGCTGATGAATGCACCCGCAATTTTTTCACGTATTTCTTTTCATCTTGTCGGTTTAGGGATTTTTGAGGCTTAAAACCCTTTACATAAAAACTCTTTTAAGATCCAAATTAAGAGAACAATGGGATCCTCAGTAGTGCTTGACCTGACAAAGTACAAATATGCAGTATTTATTAATCAAGTTTAGCTTATTAAACAGGAGATGCTGGTGTTGGACTGGGGTGGACAAAGTCAGAAGTTACATGGCACCAGCTTATAGCCCGACAGATTTATTAACAGTGCTCCAAAAGCTTGTGATTTTAAATAAATATGCTGGACTATAACCAGGTGTCATGTGACTTCTAACTTTATTAAACAATATTATATAATTACTAACACACAAGTTTCTTATCTTTCAGTCTCCAGACTTACTACTAAGGTTGTTGGCAAAAATAATGTGTCTTATTCAGCTGCTGAAGTGACATTATTCATTGAATCCCTACAGTGTGGAAACAAGCCCTTCAGCCCAACAAGTCCACACTGACCCTCAGAGCATCCCTTCCAGACCCACACCCCCTATAACCTACACCTCCTTGAACACAATGGGGCAATTTAGCACAGCCAATCCGGCTAGCCTGCACATCTTTGGACTGCAGGAGGAAACCCACATAGACAATGTGCAAACTCCACACAGATATTTGTCGAAGGGTGGAATCAAACTTGGGTCCCTGGCACTGTGAGGCAGCAGTGTTAACCACTGAGCCGCAGTGCCACCCAAGTATTATGTTGAACTGAGTCTCAGGAAAGCCTATACCATAGAAGAAACAGCAACACTGTGCCACTAAACCATCAAAGTATCAAATTATTGTTCTGTCTTTTTATTTTGGTGATTTTTTTTCAAAAATTGTGGACTGAAATGAGAAAGAATTGCTTCTAGTAAAAAGCACAGGTTGCTGCATGATTAGAAAGCAAGTCATTTGATACTCAACAGCGTTGATACATTGAGGGTTATACTAGTGTTTTCAGATGAATAGATGGAGCTTTGGTTGGCAACAAGAAGTCAATTAGTCTATGGACTAGTGACTATTTATTGATGGCAAAAGCCTTTTGCCTGCCAACATCCACGTAAGTGGTTCTCAGGTAACAAAAACAACTCAGGGCAGGGAATAAGATACAGAGAAGAGCTCAGATCTCCACCAGCTCAGGAACTGTTCTCTGTTCTCTGCAGTCAAAGCCCACTTTAAATTGGAATAAATCAACTTATATATTCTTCAGGAGTTATTGTAAGTTTAGACATTTTAATTGATAAGTCAGAGGGAGGCCATATATAAGTGGATCAGACAGCCTGTACCTCTTGGAAACTAGTGGAAGTTTTAGCCAAAAGAAGACTGGGAAGATCAGCAAGAATCCATGAAACAGATGTGGCGAACAAAGAATATCAAAGTGCTTTCGCAGTTTTCCGCTCCATCCATATTTGTTTTCTGTCTATGTCTGTTAGTGTCTCTATGGGGGAGTTTATAAGCTTGTTAGAGTTTTAATTACTAATATTATATGCTGTCAGTTCATAATGGTTTACCCATAGATGGATTCTCACCGCTTGTAACAGTGATTCTTAAGGATAGAAACCTGGTCTGTTCTTTATATCAACCTGGGTCTGAAAATCAGGCAAATTAGGGAATTTTGTGTACTTTAAAATCTTTAACTTTTGTGATGATTGTGGGAATAATGAGGCTTGATTTTCAACATGCTACGCCAGTGAGCTGTGACACCATTCCATTACAATTGGGTCAAGTTAACTTCTTCCAATGGTTTAAAATGAAGGTAATCAGGTGTCACTCCATCTCTCGAACGAGAGTCATGTTAGCTAAACAAATGCTGTCCCTTATTTCTAGGCCCTAGGATCTAAAATTTCAACATGTGGCCAAATAACACATGCTCTCACACATAGAGTTTGTACAAAGTTGACTCAGATATTCCAGTAGTCAGGGAATTATCGGGGCTGCATTGTCTAGGGTTATGGAATGGGACTCTGTGGAATTTGGGACACAGTGGATACTGTGGGAATTGCCTGTGAAATTGAAAATTCCAATGGGCAAATCTACCGTATATTGAAGGCTCCAAAGGAGTCCATTAAAGTTGGCGAATTTGGAGGGTTCTTATATAGTTAAGCTAATAGTTACTCAGGAAATTTTAAAAAATTACAGACATCCTCAAACTCCTGGGGTAACTATTAAACTAAACACCAGACTTACATTCACCCCTGCAATTATACCTCTTCAATTGCCATCCTGATCTTTTACATACCCCAGACCACTAACAACCACTTCCACAACCAGACATCCCCATCCACTCAAAACGATTCCACCTCAACATTATCCAACATCCCACAGCCAGCCTGATGCCAGCTCAGGACCTGATACCTCTGACCAATTATACGTCTACCCCACCCCAGATCTGAAAAACCACTCCATGCCCACCTTGAGCCTCAGCACCCAATCCTCTGTAGATGGCACCAGTGCACAGCCCTGTCACTGGAGCAAACACCAGCCTACCATTGTCAGAAGTGATACCTCACTACCATGCCATGTTGATACCTCTACTGCCTCCCGGCTATCACCAACTCCCTTGGCATCCTAAGATCATCAAAATATCTGCCAGTACCTGTCACGCTGATAATATCTATAGCATAATTTCAAATGAAATGGTTTAAAGTGATAGCTATGGAAAAGTCAGAAAATATCACTCGAGATCAATGCAGTATGCTGAAAATGAGTAATAGGATCAAAAATGCCCTTGGTGGAATCTAGAGATTTGTCTCTCTGCATTTCAGTTATGTTGTCCAATATCCTTTTTATAAACTGACACTAAATCAACTAAATGCCTCTTCTATTTTCCTTTTACGTCCTTTGTACCACTAATATTAGGTATTGTCTTCCCATTTTATCCACTCTGTCTGATCTATATATAATCCATAGTTCTGAATTTTCTGTACCATGGCTCCATAATCCTACACCTTGCTCCTCTCAATACCTGATTGCCTGAAACTGCCCCATTTCACTATGGATACTATGCATGTTCCTCTGCAAAAATTTGATTAATTTTTAATAGATTTTCCTGTCACTTAGTGTTTAGATTTTTTTTTAGATTCCCACACTAACACTCCATTTATGTCCTCTGCATCAGTATTCTCCAGTACTTTATTTTGTCCCTATGCTCTTCTGCCCTATTGTGTTTGCATTTCTTGTAAATGCCCCAATCCCCAAATAGTTGTAAGAAGTTTCTTTTTTCCGTCCTGAAGACAGGTCACTGGACTTGAAACATTAAATCTGTTCTTTCCACAGATCCTGCCAGAGCCATTGTGTTTCTCCAGCAATTTCGGTTTTTGTTTCAGATTTCCAGCATCCACAATTCTTTGTTTTAGTCTTAAGGATGTGCTACCTACTATTTATAATGCCTCTGGACTTCAACTCTCAGGTGTCTCTATCTCACATTTCTTTTTAAGAAAATTCCTTGTTCTATAAAGGAAGTAAACAGCATCACTTCCCTCACTCACCAAACCCTGCTTCTCAATAAATTTCTCATATCAAGTGAGTATCCTGTCTCAACAGTAGACCTTAGAGTAGAACTTCATTGAATCCATAGAATTCTTGGACCCAGGCCATTCAGCTTATTGAGTCCATACTGACCTTCCAAATAATATCCTGCCCTGACCTATCCCCCTACCCTATCCCTGTAACCCTGCAATTCCCAAGGCTAATCTACCTAGCCTGCACATCCCTGGACACTATGGGCAATTTAGCGTGGTCAATCCACCCTAACCTGCACATCTTTAATAATTGTTAAATGATTGGTAACAGAGAATAAGAGTAAACCTGTAGTTTTCATGTTGGCAAGACTTTAACAGTTAGATGTTACAAAAAGCAATGATGCATCACTATTATTTACAATTATCTTATGATTTCAATGAAGTCAGAAATCACACAGCACCAGGTTATAGTCCAACTGGTTTATTTGAAAATGCTAGCTGGTGTCGCGTGATTTCTGACCTTGTCCACCTCAGTCTAACACCAGCACCTCCACTTCAGGTTTTCAATGAAGAAATAAAATTTAATATATTTCACTGACAATTCCAAAACTAAGTGGAATAGGAAGCTTTTGAGGAAGACAAAGGATGCAAAAGGTTTATAAACAATGTAATTGAGTAGCAAGAAGAAAGTAGATAGAGTAATAAAAGAGAATTTGGTGGAAAAAAAAACAAAAATATTTTTAAATGCGAAGATAACTCTAAACATTGATATTCAGAAAGATTTGGAAGTCCAGAGATATGGAATATGGATAATTGTTGTATGGGTTCAGTCAAATTGCATATTGGCCTCTCTTGCAAGGAAGCTCATGCAATGGGCTGAATCTTACTTTTCTGCCTAAGTCTGAGGTGTCTTGGGCTTTTTTGGACGGGTTTCTGTAGTTTGGCCTGGTGAATTTTCTTACCTTGAGTTGTAAAACCCATCGCATTAACTATCCACTGTACCCAATGGATTCTCACACGTCTGACCCTGGTCGTGTCTTACCGCACAGTATACCCATCACTCAGCAGTTATCCTGGAATTCATGACCTCCCTTGTGCCTGTGCCACTACTGAAATGTGCATGCTATCCGTCCAGATGCTTGCACATTTTACTTGGACATGACAGGCAGGAAGATATCATCCCCTTGCTTTTTAGGTAGGGAGCTAATGAATGGCTTGGTGTGTGCGTGGGATTACCTCTTCCCACAGCAACAGCAGTGGAGGCTATGACACTGGACATAGAAGCCTGGTCTGAGGTTTCCAGGTTTAAGTACTGTCTGCCATTTGGAGCAGTACCCAGCAATCTCGAAAGAAGATCAATGATTCCACCAATGTAAGTGTCACCATTTTCTTTCTGATATCTTAATCTCATTCTATCTCTGTGATGCACCCACCTCCCAGCAAGGATCACGCTCTAACATTTTCAGTAATGTTTGCAACACCTTGCCTCACTCGCTCTCAACCACCCCAAGTCTCGACACCACTAACCCTCTACAGTGCCTACTCACTCGCTCGGGATATCACCCCATCCATAACAAAGCTAACAGCAACACTTTCATTCCCCACAGCGTCTGCCTCTGTCTCATTCCAGGAGGAAACATCCCATCATAGAGCAGTGACAGCCAAGACTGCTGGTGGGCTGCCAGACATTCAGCTCCTCACCCTTTAGTGAAGAGCATCCTAACTCTGACCATCCCACAGGCTGGCCAACAGAGTCTTTGCCCTTGAACTGGTCTCGGAGTCTGTCCTTGACTTACTGTGTTAAGATCCCCTGACAGAGAGCTATCCCCTTAACTTGACTAAGGCAGGTGGCCAACTATGACAAGCTCTCTGCTTGAGTGTCTGTACTGAATGGCAAAGCAAGACAGAAGTCATATCAGTATTGGTATCTCTGGCTGAAGGCAGAACACAAAATGTTAAAGTAAGGCTAGGTGGGGAATGCTGTGAGGATTCAGGTAGGCCCAGGGTGAAAGAGTGATAAGACAGTAAATGAAGCCTGGAGATAAAAGGTACTGCAGATGCTGGAGAATCCGAGATAACAAGCATGGGGCTGGATGAACACAGCAGGTCAAGCAGCATCATAGGAGCAGGAAAACTT
>JAHRHZ010000270.1:6105378-6119596 GCA_024137785.1 Ginglymostoma cirratum
AGCCTGGAGATGCAGCCTGGTCCAGACTATGAGCTGGATATATGTCCCTGAACACAAAGTGTCCTTGATAGAGCATTACGATGACAGTTGCTGATGTAGCCGGAGGAGCAACGTTGTAGTTTAGAAACGTCCTATACATGGATCAGGGTTATTGCCTGAGGGTTCATAGAGGCTGGTAAGTGTCAGCTACTATGTCTGTGAACATGGCTGTGTATGGCCGGTTACCAAGGAGTGTCCCCTGAGATCTTTATTCCCATAAGTCCATTGGAGAAAGCGACTGAATCAGCAGGTTCCAACTTTGGTTTCCACGCCTGGATTTCATGATGTTTAACTTGTTTGGTGCCTTTGGTAAGCTCAGAAAGCTAAATATCAATGGAGCTGTTTTGGCTCATAATAAGACATTTAATAAGCAAATAATGGAGGCTCAGTGGTTAGCACTGCTGCCTCATAGCAGCAGGAACCCAGGTTTGATTCAATCCTTGGGCGGCTGTCAGTGTGGAGTTTGCACATTGTCTCCTTGTCTGCGTGGGTTTTCTTCAGGTGCTGCAGTTTCTTCTGACAGTCCAAAGATGTGCAGGTTAGGTGGATTGGCCATGCTAAATAGCTCATATGAATATGCAAGCCAGGTGGGTTAGCCATGGGAAATGCAGGGTTACAGGGCTGGGGTAGGAGGGTGGGTCCGGTTGGGATGTTCTTCAGAGGGTCAGTGTGGATTTGATGGACTGAATGGCCTGCTTCCACACTGTGGGGATTCTATGATTCTATAATCCCTTGTTGGCTACTCATCGTTGACTGGTGTGAAACTTAGCACGCAGCTCGTCAAAAACATAAAATATGGAGGGAGACACTCCTGACTTAAAGATGAACCTTACCAGGTGTCTTGCCCACTTCATCCACAAATCACCCCATAGGCCATGTTACTATAAAAGACCCCTATAATATTCCACCCAACATGTTCTCTAGGATCTGTAGCTGAACGGTTGCACAGTAATCTGTAACGTACTGCACAGTACAACAGATGAGCTACGCACAAGTGGATTGCAAGAATAAAGAAACATTTTTGCAAATTATTTTATTCATTTATGGGATATGGGTGTTGCTGGCTGGGCCAGCATTTATTGCCCATCCCTGACTGCTCAGAGTGCAGTTAAGAGTCAATTATATTAGGTCTGAAGTCAGGGTAAGAACGAAGGACGTTAGTGAATCAGATGGGTTTTTCCTGACAATCGACAATAAATTCATGGTCATCATTAGACTCTTAATTCCAGATTATTATTGAATTCAAATTCCACCATATGCCATGGTGGGATTCAAACCAGGTCTCCAGAACATTATCTAGATCTCTGAATTAATACTATCGTGATACTACCTCTAGGCCATCTAGTACAGGGATTTGGGAAAACTGATACATGAACTTGAGGGATTAAGTTATGAGGAGAGATTATACAAATTAGCCCTGTTTTCTCCAGAATTTAGAAGGTTAAGTGGTGATCTGGCTGAAGTCTTCAAGATGTTAACATCAAAAGACAGGGTAGACAAAGATAAGCTATCTTCACTGGTTGGGGATTCTAGAACTAGGGAGCAGAGTCTGAGAATTAGGGCCAGACCATTCAAGAGAGATGTTAGGAAGCACTTCTACACACAAAGGGTGATAGATGTTTGGTACTCTTTTCCACAAATGGCAGTGAATGCTAGATCAGTGTTAGTTTTAAATGTAAGATAGATAACTTTTTGTTAAGCAAAAGTATAAAGGGATACAGGCCAAAGGCAGATATATAGAGTTAGACCACAAATCAGCCATGATCTTATTAAATAATGGAACAGGCTCAAAAGGCTGAATGGCCTACTCCTTTCCCTATGTTCCTATGACTCCTACGGATGGTTTTGATATACTTAGCTACAGGAGAATGGGCATGCCTTGAGTAGTTCACTAGATTGATTCCTGTGATGAGAGAACTGTTAATGAGGAGAAATTAAGTAGAATGAGCCTATATTCTGAGGTTTTGAGGTGGTCTTAGCAAAACTTATGACAGGGGTTGATGAGACAAGATGCTGTAAGGTTGTATCTCTTGGTTGGACAGAATTAGGACAGTATTGTATTTGACTAAGAGGTCAACAATTTAGGATGAAGCATGGGGAAATTTCTTCATGTACATAATTGTGAAATGTATCCCAATGAACATCCTATCCCACTGAGCCTGGACGCATAGTCATTGAGCATCTTCAATGCAGAGATTAATAAGATTTAGGCTTTGGAATCAAAGGATTTGGGAGAAATGGTGTTAGTTTGTGAGTTAGCCATGATCTTTTTGAAGGGTGGTACAGGCCCAAGGGGCGATTTGCCTTATTCTTGCTCTATATATTATGTAGGTTCTTTTCCATGCCATAATATGTGACCAAGTGAGAGACTGCAACTAATTGGATAGCTTTCTCTGAGAGCCAGCATAGAAACAATAGGTAAATGACAAGCTTTCTATGCTTCACGGTTCTATGAAGCTGCCTGTCTTATTTTTTGCCTTTTATCATCTTTGTCAGAGACATGTTCACTGAAAGTATCCATCTCTACTTGGTCTTTTTGCGTCACTATGTCATTGCAACATGACGAAGCACCTCAGTATGAATAACAACCCACGAAAGGAGACTGCCACTTTGAAAGAAGACTTGAGAACTATTAATGGCCTTCCTTGCCATCAGGCCCACGGTAGGCAGGTTGATCATTTTTCGGGTTCTGTTGAAAGGCGATTGAGCTGATCTATCGACATTGTTTATATCTATAGATTCAGCCTGATCTGCACAATTGTTTGAAATTGCAAAAGTGTTTGCACAATTTTCTGCTGTTTTTTTCAATTTCATAGTGTGGTTAACAGCAGATAACTCAGTGTCTGCAGTTTATGATCAGCACATGAAGTGAGGGTGCCTCAAGGCATCAGCGGATAAAGTTGACAATAAACGTGATCATTTTACTTTTACTCCTTGGAAAACCAGATTCTGTGATTTAGTCACAAAGAATGGTGACACAATATTTACACAAATTTAAGTGAAAACTTCAAAGGACAGAAGGTACAGGAAATCATATTCATCATTGATAAAGGGTATATTTCATACTGAGTTTCTGATACATAAAAATCTTTTCAAACCAGCTCTCTACATACATTGTTACACTAAATAGTTATCCATTCACAGCAATTCAGTATAGCAATGCAATACAATAAAAACATTCTGCAAACGGAAATGAGTTAGAAATAGATTGATCCATTAGGGGAATGCATTAGAGATAAAAGGTACTGCAGATGGTGGAGAATCCGAGATAACAAGCATGGGGCTGGATGAACACAGCAGGTCAAGCAGCATCATAGGAGCAGGAAAACATCACGTTTCGGGCCTAGACCCTTCATCAGAAATGGGGGAGGGGAAGAGGGTTCTGAAATAAATAGGGAGAGAGGGGGAGGCGGATAGAAGATGGATAGAGGAGAAGATAGGTGGAGAGGAGGCAGACAAGTCGAAGAGGCGGGGATGGAGCCAGTAAAGGTGAGTGTAGGTAGGGGGGTAGGGAGGAGATAGGTCAGTCCAGGGAGGACGGACAGGTCAAGGGGGTGGGATGATGTTAGTAGATAGGAGATGGGGGTGTGGCTTGAGGTGGGAGGAGGGGATAGGTGAGAGGAAGGACAGGTTAGGGAGGTGGAGATGAGCTGGGCTGGTTTTGGGATACGGTTGAGGGAGGGGAGATTTTGAAGCTTGTGAAATCCACATTGATGCCATTGGGCTGCAGGGTTCCCAAGCTGAACATGATTTGCTGTTCCTGCAGCCTTCGGGTGGCATCACTGTGGCATTGCAGGAGGCCCAGGATGGACAGGTCATCTGAGGAATGGGAGGGGTAGTTGAAATGGTTCGCGACTGGGAGGTGCAGTTGTTTGTTGCGAACTGAGCGCAGGTGTTCTGCAAAGCGGTCCCCAAGCCTCCGCTTGGTTTCCCCGATGTAGAGGAAGCCACAACGGGTACAGCGGATGCAGTATACCACATTGGCAGACGTGCAGGTGAACATCTGCCTGATGTGGAAAGTCTTCTTGGGGCCTGGGATTGGGGTGAGGGAGGAGGTGTGGGGGCAGGTGTAGCACTTCCTGCGGTTACAAGGAAAAGTGTCGGGTGTGGTGGGGCTGGAGGGGAGTGTGGAGCAGACAAGGGAGTCGCGGAGGGAGTGGTCCCTCCGGAAGGCAGATAAGGGTGGGGAGGGAAAAGTGTCTTTGGTGGTGGAGTCTGATTGCAGATGGCGGAAGTGTCGGAGGATGATGCGTTGGATCCGGAGGTTGGTGGGGTGGTATGTGAGGACGAGGGGGATTCTTTTTTGGTTATTATTGTGGGGACGGGGCATGAGGGATGTGTTCCGGGAAATGCGGGAGACACGGTCGAGGGCGTTCTCGACCACTGTCGGGGGGAAGTTGCTGTCCTTGAAGAATGAGGACATTTGAGATGTACGGGAGTGGAATGTCTTATCCTGGGAGCAGATGCGGCGGAGGCGAAGGAATTGGGAATAGGGGATGGCATTTTTGCAGGAAGGTGGGTGGGAGGAGATGTATTCCAGGTAGCTGTGGGAGTCAGTGGGCTTGAAATGGACATCGGTTTCTAGGTGGTTGCCCGAGATGGAGACAGAGAGGTCCAGGAAGGAGAGAGAAGTGTTGGAGATGGTCCAGGTGAACTTCAGGTTGGGGTGGAAGGTGTTGGTGAAGTGGATGAACTGTTCGAGCTCCTCATGGGAGCACGAGGCGGCGCTGATGCAGTCATCAATGTAACGGAGGACAGGTGGGGTTTAGGGCCAGTGTAGGTACGGAAGAGGGATTGTTCCACATAACCTACAAAGAGGCAGGCATGGCCACCCCCTTTGTCTGTAGGAAGTGGGAGGAATTGAAAGAGAAGTTGTTGAGGGTGAGGACGAGTTCAGCTAAGTGGATGAGGGTGTCGGTGGAAGGGGATTGGTCAGTTCTGCGGGACAGGAAGAAGCGGAGGGCCTTTAGGCCATCAGCATGGGGCATAAAGGTGTGTAGGGACTGGACGTCCATAGTAAAAATGAGGTGTTGGGGATTGGGGAATTGGAAGTTCTGGAGGAGGTGGAGGGCGTGGGTGGTGTCACGGAAGTAGGTAGGGAGTTCCTGGACCAAGGGGATGAAAATGGAGTCTAGGTAGGTGGAGATGAGTTCGGTGGGGCAGGAGCAGGCGGAGACAATGGGTCGACCAGGGCATTCAGGTTTGTGGATTTTGGGGAGGAGATAGAAGCGGGCGGTGCGAGGTTGGGGAACGATGAGGTTGGAGGCGGTGGGTGGGAGGTCAGTCCTCAGTAAAGGGCTCACCTTTGTCCCCCTCCACCCACATATCAACGAATACCGCTCACGCTTGGATATTGAGCAGTTTTTCCGCTGCCTCCGCCTCCATGCTTACTTCTCCAACCGCGAATCTAACCCTCCCTGTACTGACCCCTTCTCCCGCCTCCAACACAAGCCCTCCTCCTGGACACCACCCCAAGGCCTCCTACCCTCCCTCGACCTCTTCATCTCCAACTGCCGTCGAGACATCAATCGCCTCAACCTCTCTACCCCTCTCACCCACTCCAACCTCTCCCCTGCAGAACGTGCAGACCTCCGCTCCCTCCACTCCAATCCCAACCTCACCATAAGACCCGCGGACAAGGGAGGGGCAGTCGTAGTATGGCGCACTGACCTTTACATTGCTGAGGCCAGGTGCCAACTCTCTGACACCTCCTCCTACCGCCCCCTGGATCATGACCCCACCCCGAGCACCAAACCATCATCTCCCAAACCATCCACAACCTCATCACCTCAGGTGACCTCCCCTCCTATCTCTTCCCCTCCCCCATTTCTGATAAAGGGTCTAGGCCCGAAACGTCAAGTTTTCCTGCTCCTATGATGCTGCTTGACCTGCTGTGTTCATCCAGCCCCATGCTTGTTATCAGAGGAATGCATTAAATTATGTTTCCAGCTTCGTAATGTTCCATTATTCTGAAGTTTCAGGGCTGATACTGCGTTGTGATTTTCTTCGTGCTCAATCCCTACTCTTCCAATCTTAACTTCACCACTTCTGAGAGATGACTCTGGGTCACTTTTCCTGACATTGGCTGCAGTCTAACTAAACCTGATGCAACAGCCATTTCTGACTTTTTAAAAGCTTGATTCCTCATATAGTACCATTCTATGTTCAACTCACTGAGATGCTTGTCGGATTCTTTCCAAATCAAGAAAAAAATTATATATGTGTCCCCTTGTCCATCATTCTGATATTAGAAATATGGACATCTAAATTTAACCCACCTGAAAACTACTTCCTGCTACCCCATGCCTCTGTAAATTTTAGACTTCACTACTGTCTGTGGACATTCTTCAAGAAGTTATGTGCTTTCTGCATTTTGCTCCAGTTATCCATCTAGATTCTAGTTTTATTTTATTGCCAGGCTTCATAAGACCCATTTTACCAGCGACCAGGCAGGCTGTGAAATTGGACTCTGTAGTGCAGTGTTGTTGGCATGATGGGAAGCTGGAGGACTAAGATAGCAGTCGGACAGAGCCCAACTCCAAGTTCACACCTGACCTGCAATTTTGAATTTTTTTTAATGCATTCATTCATGAGATGTGGGCGTTACTGGCTAGGGCAGCATTTATTGCTTATCCCTAATTGCCCAGAGGGCAGTTAAGAGTCAACTGCATTGTTGTGTGAATGAAGTCGCATGTGGGCCAGACCAGATGAGGAAGGCAGATTTCCCTCCCTCAACGACATTGGTGAATCAGATGGGTTTTTCCCCAAAAGTCAGCAACTGATTCCTTTGAATCTCAATTCTAGATGTTTTATTGAATTCAAATTCTACCATCTGCTGTGGCAGAAATACCATTAGGCTGCTGCCTCCCCTATGGATTGTGCAGCTTAGTCAATAAACAATCTTAAAAATATAAGCTGAAAATGTGGTCAGTTATATGTGGAGTCACACCAACACCAGCTCTATTTAGAAGTATCAGCACAGGACTTTTAGGTGATGTACGTTTAACCTCCTGTAGCTCATAGCTTTAACGGAGTTAGTGGAAGTACAATGCATTGTGTTGTTGGAGGAGTTCTGGAAAGTCAGAGACAAGACATTCAGTAGATTTTGAAGGCCTTCGAATTCAAAATTATGTTGTCATGCATGGGGACTATCCTTCAATTGGGCTGCAATACGGGGGACAGAGAGTGACATAGGCATAGAGGGAGGAAGAGGAGGAGAGCAGGATCTTGACATAGTTCAGGTTGGATCAGATCACTCATAGAGTCATGTGAATAGTTGCAAGTCACGATATCTGATTTGTTGAATTCTGTAATAACCATTTCAAGAGCTGTAATAGCCAGGCCTCTCGCTGTAATAACCTGTCCTCGGGCTGTAATGACCATGCCTGGGGCTGTAATAACAAGGCCTTGGGCTGTAATTAATGTGTCTGGGGCTGTAACAACTGCACCTTGGGCTTGAATAACCACAGCTTGGGCGAAAATAGCCGTGCCTTAAACTGTAATAACTGTGCCTAGGGTTATCATAGTCATACCTTGGGTTGTATTAACCATGTCTTGGGCTGTAATAACTGTGTCTGGGGATGTAATGATCATGTTCATGCTGCAAAACCATGCCTTGGGTTGTTATAACCATGTATTGGGTTGTAAGTCACCACGTCTTGGATTGTAATAAACACGCCTTGGTCTCTAATAACAATGTCCTGGGTGTTGCAGCTCAGTTATTGGATTGTACTTCATCCAGTGTCCTGCCTTAAGTTGTCTCTTGCTGGATTCTATAGTCCCTTGGTTTCATATGGCGTTGAATGTCTAAAGTTGCACGTTTAGAGGCTGCACTGTCTGACTAGGCTGGTATGATTCTGAGTCCCTTTCATATCGAGTTTGTCCTTATCCTGGTGTAAGACGCTCTCCCTCTCTTTAGTGACGTTAACTCTTTATTTACACTTAGAAATGGGCTGTGCTGAATAGCTCATCAACCACCCTGTACAAATCCCCAGATCACTGTTCATCCACTGTTCCTCAACTTTCTATTGTACTACTTTGGAAGTATTAATGTTTCTACGTTACTTTGTCTTTTTTGGCCAAAATCCTAAAATAAAAAAAACTAAGAAAAGTCTGAAACATATTTATGTAAGGGGACATCCAATAGTCACACTTAAGCAATTTCCTAGTGCCTGTCTTGTGAGTGCCTTGTTTAATATAAGTTGTGAGATTTATATATAATTTAATTTCATTAATTTAGAGTTTGGATTTTAATCTATGTTCATATGGCTTTTGAAGTGTCTTAATGGTTGACTTCTAATGTTTAATTTCTAGATGCATGATTGTTGTCAAAAATGAACATGAGCTCAAGAGACTTCCTGTGTTGATAACGCCTTGAACAGCTCTAGATCTAAGATTTCAGCTTCAAACACTGTCACTTTGGCATGGGTGGCTGCAGCCTAGGTTTGTTGGCTCAGAGACAACAGAAAAAGCATTGCTAGAGTGCTGCTGTTAGGTCAATAGTATCATTCTGGGGAGTAGTGTTGGGTTTTGCACCAAGGTGGTTATGCAAGTTTATAAAATCATGAGGAGAATGGTTGGTATGAATAGCCAAAGTTTTTTCCTCAGGGTGGGAGAGTCCAAGACTAGAGGGCATAGGCTAAAGGTGATGGGGGAAAGATATAAAAGGGACCTGAGAGGTAACTTTCTCACGCAGAATATGGTACGTGTATGGAATGAGCTGCTAGAGGAGGTGGTGAAGGCTGGTACAATTACAGCATTTAAAAGGCATCTGGATGGGTGCATGAATAGGAAGGGTCAAGGGGATATTGGCCTAATGCTGGCAAATGGGACTAGATTAATTTGGGATATCTGGTTGGCATGGACGAGTTGAACCAAAGGTTCTGTTTCCGTGTTGTACAACTCCATGACTCTATGCAATACTGCCTGGAGCTACCCCAATAAAATGCCTCAACAATCCGCTGAATGAAATATTTCTGGACTGCTATGGAATTCTCTTTCTTCTTTTTTGAATTTTGGTATCTACAGCTGTGATAACAGTAGCTTGAACTTTCTCAAGGGAAGGTTCAATTGCTATAAAGGCTAACCTAGCCAATAATGCCCACATCCTGTGAAAGAACAAATAAAAAATACTATCTTGAATACATGGCAACAAGAATGAATCTCATGAACTGAAGCTAAGGCTCCGCATTGGTGCTCAGTCTTTGGGTGGTCTCTGCCTGTGCTACAATGGAAACTGAGACATTAGCCAGGCAATGCTAACTATGTACAAGCAGATATGGAGTTTCCTCCCATTTTTAGACTGAGAAAAATAGGCTCTGTGAAATTAATGCCGGGCTCGTCCATTCATTCATGGTCAGTCAAAGTAACAAGGGATGCCGTACCCAGTCTGCCAATGCACCAAGCTTTTCTGCATGCATGACTTACAATAATTTCCCTATATGTCATCTTCCTCTGAGCACTGTAAAGTAGAATTCTCAAATGAGTCATCCCTCTTTTCCTCTCGGGCTGGCTGCAGTATTTCCTGTTTAGATTTCTCCCATTTTCTTTGGGAGTGTGACAATGCTGTTTGGTCACCCTACTCCATCTCCTGTCAGTTTCTCTTTGAGTCATAGTGTGTTCAAGTTTCGTATTCTCTCCTTCTATCTGATCTTAAGAGATTCTAATTTTTGGAATCCTCATCTCTGTTATGTGTCTCACAACATTTCCTACCTTTCTCTGAAACAGATTACCAAATTATTTCATTGAATTTCTTCAAAGCTCCCACAATCACCACTGACCCTCTGACGTGTTGGATCCTGATCATGTTCTTTCTAGTCACTCCACCCATCCATATCAAAGTTTGCATCATTCATATCAGTTTGATGCAGTCCGTGTTTCTGCGATATATAACAAAGCCTGTCACTCACTATTTTGTACATTCTCTTTTTCAGTTTCAGCAATACTATTCTACCACACAAATTTTACAGAATTTTATTCAATTACTCCAATTGAATAGCTCAACTGTTGCTTACTTTCCAAGCTTTCATATTTGCCATAACTGACTGCGGGTACTTTCTCCAGGATTTCATTCAAAATCTTTACATCTTCATTCTGATCCTCATTCCTCAACTCTTCTAGACAACAGTAACATACTTTAGACGTGGATGAGTTTTTCTCCAATTCTCCAGCTGCTCAGTGACATTCTTATCATTCCTTAATGCAAACTTAACTTTCACCTTGAAACATAATTTGCCTGAGTACTTTGTGTCTCACTCACTCAGTTAGAACATTTGTGACAATCAGAAAGAGGAACAGATTGCAAACAGATCGATGGCAAAATCCATTTTTTGCTTCAAAACTTTCAATATCCTCCACGTTACCATCTGCACAGTTGCTTGTCATTCCTTGTCCATGTTCTGTGATAGTCATATGTCCATCTCAGAGATTCCATCTTAAGCTTTCTCTAGACCAATGAATAGAATCTTCAAGTTGCATTGTCCTTCCCTATTTTTCTGAGTCTGAATTTGATTGGTCTTCATGAATTACATTATATTTTGCAGTGTTTTCTCCCAGTTTCTTGAACTTATCGGGATGATTTTCAATCTAAAATTACTCCCTTTCCTTCAAATATTGGTGCCAAAATATTTTTCCACCATTTCCCTGGGATTTTCTGTCTTATCATGACAAAACTGATTTGTTTTCTCAGGACCTGAACTCACAGAGTCACACAGTATACCGTCAGAGAGTTATACAGCACAGAAACAGACCCTTTGATCCAACTCATCCACGCCGACCAGGTATCCTAAATTAGTCTAGTCCCATTGCCAGCATTTGGCCCATATCCCTCTGACCCATCCCTATTCATGTACCCATCCAGGTGCGTTTTAAATGTCATAATTGTACCAGCCTCCACCACTTCCTTGGCAGTTTGTTCCATACACGCATCACCCTCTGCATGAAAATGTTGCCTCTCAGGTCCCTTTTTTATGTTTCCCCTCTCACTTTAAGCTTAAGCCGACTAGTTTTGGACTCCCTTATGGTGGGAAAATGACCTTGGATATTTACCCTATCAATGCTCCTCATACTTTTTATAAGCCTTTACAAGGTCACTTCTCAGCCTCCAAGGCTCCAGGGAAAATAACCCCAACCAATCAGCTTTTATCTATAACTCGAGCCCTCCAATCCCAGCAACATCCTTGGAATGTTTTTCTGAATTTTTTCAAGTTCAACAATATCTTTCCCATGGCAGCGTCACCAGAATTGACCGTAATATTCCAGAGGTGGCCTAAACAACTCCATACTCATCTAGACAGATTCATAGTTCTGCAGGTATCTCATACAGTCCTGTTGCTCTTAATTCCTTGCTGTGCTGTTGTGCTTTCTTCCAACTTGATGCTAGCTGTCATTTCTTGACTTGCAGCAATCTTTCACTTCTTTGCTGTTGTGCTTTCTTCATGCCTAAACAGGTGTAACTATTGTGTCTACCTCTCTTTGATTTCATCCTTTCACTGTTACTCCACCAGCAACCTCGACTGTGCGTATATTTCCCACATTTTTTGTTAACATATCTCTGCCAACTGTTAGTCTGAATATTTGTCTTTGGTATACAGGCTTTTATACATTTCTTCCATTGCCAAGGGTCTTTTGCTAGGAAACACTTTTATATATTCCTTTATTCACAGTTCTTTATTTTCTTTGAACTCTGATGTTCCCATTTTAAAAAAGTTCATTTTGTCCTTTGACTGAACCTTGTGTTTTGATTCCACCACTATGCTCCTTCACTAGTCTTTTTTCTCTGATGATCTTTCATGTATCTCTTCACCAGTTTTCCTTATCAAACCTGACCAACCTTGTACAGTGCTTCTTGTAACATCTTCTATTCCACTTAGCTGTCTCTCTGTCAGCTGTCTCAGTTCCTACTTCAGTTTTGAACCTATGAGCTTCTACCACCTGATGTTCTAAAGCTAGTCTGTTGCTGAATTGCTTTCTTTGCAATTAGGTCTGCCATCAGCATTTCATGTGCGTTGTCAGTATCTCACTTTCAGTTCTTTGCTTCTTTTGGAGGCTCTCTTCTAAAAACTTCCAGCTGTTTATGTCTACAACCATATTTGTTGGATTTAAGGTGGTTTCCGTGTTTCGGTACCAGACAGGATTTTGGCTCCGTTTTCATTTGCTTTGTCAAAGAATTGTTCACTATGTTTCACCTTATGTTCTATCCATTCTCACCCCACATTTTCCTGTAGCTCACTTGCTACAATTAGTCTGTCACTGCCTGGCATTGTCTGAAGTTTTTCCATCTGTCTCCCAAACACATTTTTCGTCTCTGATCCAAACGCTATCTCGGTTCACAACAACTGTGTTTCACATTAGGTCCTTAAATTTTAGCTTTACTTTGTCTATTCTTCACTGCTTCTGTCCAGTGCCAACATCTAGTTCTTCATTACTAAATGTTTTCCAACTCAGTTTTTTCTCCTATTCCCTGCATGATAGCAAAACATATCGACTACATAGTTCCCTTGATCTCCTGTATTTCCTCTTTATGTTCTGGAGAAGCAAGACTACTCACCATCAGGTCAGATACTGTACTGAATCTCCTGGTAAGACCATTGTCATTTGGAGTTGCTATTTTGAGTGTAGACAGCTTCTCAGCTCTATTTTAGATTTTCTTCTTTAGTCCTACTTGTTTCTTAGATGGTAATCTCACCCAGTCCTTCCTCAAAAGGTTGAAGCAGGAACCTTGCTTGGTCATTGCAGGATAAACCCCATTATGGTTCAATTTATATCAGCTATAATTTGGATTTATTAGCTTATTTTGTAGCCAGATGCCCTTCCTGTGATTATCTAATTTATCAAAATTTGTGACATACTGACTTGGTTGCCCAGTGTTTCATGAGGTGAAAATAAAAGAAGTGTCAAGCCTTAGGACAAGAAAGGTTAAGAGTTCCTAAATTGTGAAGGTGTAATTTAAGTTTCTTGCCCAACAAGGAAGGAAGGAGTCCTGGACTTTTTTCTAGGGATGGGACTGGGGGGATGTGGGTGATGTGGTGGCAAAGTGGCTCAGTGGTTAACACTGCTGCTTCTTAGCACCAGGGACACATGTTTGATTCCAGCCTCAGGTAATTGTCTGTGTGGAGTTCACATGTTCACCCCATTTCCTCCCACAGTCCAAAAATGTGCAGATTAGGTGGATTGGCCTTGCTGTAGTGTCCAGGGATGTGCAGGCTGGGTGGATCAGTTGAGGGGAGCGCAGGGTTACAGGGAGAGGATAGGGGATTTGTTCTGGGAGAGATGCTTTTCAGAAGGTCAGTGTGGACTGGATGAGCTAAATGGCCTGTTTCCACACTTGAGGGATTCTATGAAATACAGGAAACTGGTTTTACTGCTGCTCGAGATTGAGAGAGCTGAAGCAGAAGCGATTAATGTCGAATGAGCAGAATGTCCGTAGAGAGAATAAATATTCTAATAGTCTGATCTCAATGAGAGTTCAATGGTTCAAATAAAATCACAAACTTGTATATGAGTTTTTATTTTAAATTTTGTGCCAGAGGTTAACTTTCCCATATAACCTGAATATATTCAAATATAATTGTTAGGTCTAATAACATTGAAATAAATCACTGGAAACTGAGACTGTAGGTCTACAGCAACTGAAAACTGGGTTCAAAAGAAACATGTACATTTGATAGCATAGGACCCATCATTGTTACTCAAAAACATAATTGCATAAAGTATTTGAGACATTTCATGAGATGAAGCATCATCGAAGTTCAAGCTGCTCTGTTTATGATTCCAAGAACACAAAATGAATGAAACACCATCACAATGCCATCTATGATAACTTTGCATCCCTAATATTGGTCTTACCCTGCTCTTCACCAATATATTCTGGTTGAAAGATGTGCTTTGTATGGAATACACTGCTGCTTCAGCCCATCAATTACCAAGAAGCATGGAAAATAGTCATTTCCACCATGTTACTTACAAGCCTCAAGTCATTCGGACTTCAGCACAACTTGCAGTCCCTTAATTGCTATTTGGCAATTTGGGGGTGGGAGTGGGAATCGGGCTTGGGGGAGCATGGAGTTGGCTCCATTGGCATGCTGGTTCACATGTAGTTCAGATTAATGCCAACTGTGCGTGTGTGCGTGTGCGTGTGTGTGTGTGTGTGTGTGTGTGTGTGTGTGTGTGTGTGTGTGTG
>JAHRHZ010000270.1:6124273-6140299 GCA_024137785.1 Ginglymostoma cirratum
GCTGCTTGGCCTGCTGTGTTCATCCAGCTCCACACCTTGTTATCTCGGATTCTCCAGCATCTGCAGTACCTATTATCTCTCATTAAACAGGACTGGTGGTTTTTCCCATTTCAATGGTAAAACTACAAGAATGTAGCAGATATAATTAACAATCATTTATACCCCGAGTCACAGAGATTCAGGTGCAAACATGTGGTGTAAAAGTGATGATAGTTTGGGTGTTTTGTGTGCAAGCACAATACATACCTAAACCTCTTTGATCTTTTATGATGTAAATAAGAAAAGTTTCATCCAAATACTATTCCATCATAATGACTCCACACCAAATTGACAGAACTTTGTATGCATGATTCTTCCAGTTATATTCATTCAGAGAATCTCTTCAAATTAAAAATAGCTTTTCAGGCACAGCAGGAGTCAATCACTTCTCTGCTGCTTTATTGACATATTTGAGCATGTTTTTAAAAAAAAATCCTGAATGGATTTTCATGGTATATGTATCTCTCATTCAAATTAAAATGCTTCCCTAATTGTAGATTCATAAACATGCTGTGCCTAATTTGCAGAAAAGATTGTTATATGGCTTCAAACTTTATTTTTTATACTTAAAACGAATATGGTGTAAATTCAATATTTTCCTTGTGTACTGATTGTGTTCAGGTTACTAATTGTGTACATTTAATTTTCGTTCTGTCCATTTAACTACCACGTATATTTCATTAAGATTTATAAGGAACCTGATTTTGGTGGAATAAGCATTTTGGAACAGGTATGAAATGATAAAATAAACTCTTGGCCAAGTGTTTAATTTTGTCCCAAATGTTGCTGTTAACTAGGCTTCAATATCCCTTTGATTTCCTATATCAATAATCAAGGAAGAAGTGTGAAAACAAGTCTTCTTGTTTCCTTTTGTATGCTACCAATACTCAGTCTAAATTTATACCATTTGTTGTCAATTCACTAAATTTTTTTAAACGACCTATCTGCTGTTCCATAAATTCATTTGCAGTTTGTAGCTTAAGTCAAGACTGAGTAAAGTGTTTATTCCACTAGCTTCCAAAGTCACAAAGATTATATAAAGTCTTGTGGCATTGTTAAACAAAATGTTTTCCGGTCGATGACTAGGTTCACTTTGAACTACGAAGGACAGCTAGAGGTACAGAGCAGTTCAGGACTAGGAGCTCATGGATTCATCCGAGATGTTGACTCTTGGAAAAATATTCAAAAGGAAATGGGACAAAACACATCGCCTCATTATATTCCCAGCTTCTCTTCCATGACTTTTGCACAAGTAAGGTAGGATCTCCTTTCTTTGGTGCTCAGATTACAGAGCTCATTTTCTACCTGCTTTTAATCCACATGGTCAGGCATGACAGATCTTTGTATCAGGTGGAACTTGAACCTAAACATTCTGACCAAAAGGTTGGGACAATATAGGACACAGCACCAGGTGATAGTCCAACAGGCTTATTTGAAATAACAAGCTTTCAGAGCAGTGCTCCTTTGTCACGTGTAGGGGCTCTGGTTTGTGATCAGTAATTTGCTGAGTGTTAGGTGGTTCGAATCACCCCAAGATCCCTGGTTCTGACATTGGACTTATTGAGGGAATGTGAAATAAAGAAGGCAGCAGGCAGGTGTTTCAGGGCAAATGAATCTCTGCATTTATTTAATACAAAAGGTGAGTACATTACAAGAAATAAAGACAAATATAAAACAGTTAAATTGACGCTATCAATTATGCAGGGGACAGTACTTAAATACACTATTAAAATTAAACACAGGTTAAGTGCTATTAGATGCTAAACAGTAGTTTTAATCACAGATACTTTAATCACTGCACTGTCACCACCTACATTGCCCTCCCTGCTAGCTAGGTTGGATACTTTTGGGACTCGAGAATATAAACTCACCACTGGGGATAAACGTGATTTTGAGATACAGCTGGCTGTTCCCGCTTGCCGTACCTGGTGCGCTGATGAAGACTTTGGATGGTGCAGGCTTTCAATCTGGGTTGAATCCACTCACGTGAGAGGACGCGTAGTGGATTTATCGGATGAGTACTTGGTCTTCCTTACTTTGTGGTGGTTTTTGCAAGCCAGTTTTCACCTCAGGATGTGCCTGAGGCCTTGTCGGTTGGTGGTTTCTGGAGGTTGTCAGTCATCAGGTCTGCTTGTCGTGGTCAGTTGCCACTGATTCCCCTGGTACGGAACAGGCCTATGTGGGTAGGTTTCAGAGAGATAGCTGTGCAGATAGTTCTCAGGGAGTGTAGCTGTCTGGGATCCCTCTTCTGAAGATGGCTGTGGGAATGGCTCTTGGGACAGTAGCTCTTTTTGATCCCTCTCCTCAGGGTAGATGGGGGGATAGCTCTTTTAGATTAGGCCAGGGCCTGCAATTATATGAATTGTGGGTCTCTTATCTTTGTGGCAAATCTGCACTTGCCATTGTGTTACTGTTGTTCCCTTTGAGGCAACTGACTTCCTGATTATTAAGAGATAACAAGCATGGGGCTGGATGAACACAGCAGGTCAAGCAGCATCATAGGAGCAGGAAAACTTGACGTTTCGGGCCTAAACCCTTCATCAGAAAGTCTCTACTCCTGATTATTAAGAGTTGTGAATACATTGTGAATGTATTTCAATTGAGTTTGAATTCCTGATATCTCTCTGAATGAATAATGGTTGAAGTTGAATGTCTTGATATCTGTATGGGATCTATAATGTCTGGGTTGGGGTGGTCCGAAGGGTAAAAGTTAGTTTCAGTTTAGAGTATTGGGTCTGGTTAATTGTTCTTTTAGAGTCAAAGTGAGAATTGGATTTTCAGGCTGAACAATGGTTCCAAGCAGTTATCTCTGTCTGTGTAATTTTCCCAGAGCAAAGGCCACCTGCCATTTTGTTGTAAATTTTAAAAGTTATTTGCAAAGTCCAGGATTTTGGCCCAGTATTTCAGAATATGGGGATTTTTGCTGAATCCTACGCGGGTGAAGTCCCCATTTTGAGTCGGCAGTTTTTGGTGTCAAGGGTAGCCATGATGTGGAGATGCTCAAGTTAGACAGGGGCAGACAAAGTCAGAAATCACACAACACCAGGAGCAGTGCTCCGGAAGCTTGTGATTTCAAATAAACTTTTTAGACTATAACCTGGTGTCGTGTGACTTCTGACTTTGTCCACCCAGTCCCATGCCAGCACCTCCACATTGTAGGAGCTCAACAAAGAGTTCCATTTTCTAACTTTGCATTAGCGGTGTGATGGAGTCTTGTATATCAACAAAGCACAAGTTACAATTCATTTCTGAACTATTAATTTAAAGAGTTGAAACATCCTAAAATGCACACATTTGAATTAAAAACTGAAAGAACTGTGGATGCAGTAAATCAGAGACAAAAATAGAAATTGCTGGAAAAGCTCAGCAGGTCTGGCAATGTCTGTGAAGAGAAATCAGAGTTAATGTTTCAGAACCAGCATCCCAATGTCAGTACTGGGGAAGGGTCACCGGACCCAAAATGTTAACTCTGACTTCTCTCCACAGACCTTTTGATCTTTTCCAGCAATCTCCATTTTTGTTTCACATATTTGAGTTGTACATTGAACTCCCAGTGGTGAATCCAAATGCCAAATAGCTTGCAAAACCACCCGTATCTCCTGAAGGGGGCCCAGTGTTTGTTTATAAAATTGTTTCTACATCTAACTTCATTTGCCATCTAGCGTGTGAAGGTTTTTGTATTCACAGTTTGTGCCAAAATTCCTTCAGTGGTTGGTTTGGTGTCGTGAGATCTCTTCAGGTTTCTATTGAGATTATTTGGGTCAATGCATTCTTTCAGCTTTCAAGGTTGCTTGCCTGGTATTGCACTGCTAATCCATTTTTTAGGTGTGGTCACTTTCTTTCTTGTCCAGATTTCTTGTCCATGTTTCTCAGTCTGGCCTTGAGAGTAACTGGACACATTCTTGGCACATTGAACTGGTCTTTCATTGTCTGCTTTTTAATGATATTCTCCTGGAAGATGTCCTAAAACTGTGAAAACATCTTTACACTTAACTGGGATGTGTTCCAAGGTCAATAGTACAGAGTATAAATTTCTGTTGATGCGTTGAAAATCATAGTCCAAGTTTTGTACGTAATCAGGTCGAGATGAATGTCATTTGCTTGCTGTTTATGATCTGGAATACTGAATCCTTGTTATTGCAATGAGCTCACAGGGTAGCTTGTTCACTCTGCAAGAGTATGGTGCATCGCATTGCCACAACCTTGCTGTTGAGGGCTTCATTTTTAGATCATCATATGGGGCCATGTTGCGTAGGCCTGCGGTGCTCACATTGTCGATGCTTTCTTGACTGTAAGTTTATCTTCGTTCAGTCGACATGCTTCCATTTTTGTATTTCTTATTCCTCATACAATCCTATCCCTAATTAGTTAATTCTGTGACCTGAGTGAATAATGCAAGGAATCAAGGGCTACGGGGACAGTGCGGGTAAGTGGAGTTGAACAGCCAATCAGCCATGATTAAATGGCGGAGTGGACTCGATGGGCCGAATGGCCTTACTTCCACTCCTATGTCTTATGGTCTTATGGTCTTAATGCAAACTACTCATCCAGGGATTCCTTTTTCCTTTGTTCTTTAATATGGAACATGCATTTTTCATACATAATGTTCACTTGGGTCTCAAAACATACCTTCAAAGCTTTTAACATTTCAATCATGTCCTTTTTCTCTGTGCACGAGAGAATATTCGGGTGGAATACGTTTTGAAACAGTCTCTTCCCAACAGCAATAAAAGTGTAACAACTTGTAATTGATCTGGTTTGATCAACAAATCTGTAGCTATTGTTCATAGAGGTACGCCCTGTTTTGTCTCATGTCCCCAGGAGTTTGAATGGGAGCTGGAAGGACAGAAACTGCAGCCATGTTCTCAGCTTTAATTCCAAACTTTTTACTTGATTGAAGGCAGCTGTGCTTTTTATTTCAGTTCCAGACTCTCACCTCAGTCCCTCTTCTGGCATGTTTTGTATGTTCAACTCAAGGACCTTATTGAGGTAAAGCTGAAGAGATTTCCCTGCAGTGTGTGTGTCCCCTGGTAAAGTTCACATGATTATAGCAGACTAGGAGATGCATTTGTGCACGATTACATTCCAATTCAAACATCTCGGGTATACATTGCTGATGTTATGCATTGGCAGTGGAGGGACTCAATACTAACATACTGGATAGATGCTATTACAGCAGATTGCTTTGTGATAGATCATGTTGAACTTCCAGAATGTTTTCAGAACTTCATTCCTCTAAATTGAGGGCATTCCATCACAGTCCTGGTTTGTACTTTGCAAATGGTGGACACGTTTTGCAGAATCAGTTGGTGAGTTGCTTGTCTAAGAGTTCCCTACCTCTGGTCTACTCCTGTAGCCATAGTATTTGTATGCCTGGTATAGTTCAATTTTTATAATATGGTAACTACTCCACCCCCAGGACGTTAATGGTGAAGGATTCAGTGATGGGATTACCCTTAAGTACCAAGATGAGAGGGTTAGAATATCTCTCATTGGAGATGATCACTACCTGGCTTGTAAAACATGATTGTTACATGCTCCTTATCAGCTCAAACCTGGATATTGTCCCGGTCTGGCCATATATGAGTATACTGTTTCAGAATCTGGAGGATTGTGAATGGCATTGAACATTGTGCATTCATCAGCAAATATCCTCACGGCTGACCTTATAATGAAAGAAGACATATTAATGTAATAGCTGAAGTTCATTGGGCCTAGGACACTACCTAGAGATATTCCTACAGCGATGTCAATGGGCTGATATGATTAACCTCCAACAGTGTTGTGCTGGGCATGACTATAACCAATGAGTTTAGGACCCACACACTCCATTCTAACTGACATTTTGCTAAGGCTGTTTGATGCCACACCAAGCCATGTGTAGTCTTGTTGCAAAAACCAGTCACTCTCCCCTAACCTCAAGTTTAGCTGTTTTATCCACGGCTCAATCAACGCTCTAGTGAGGCCAGCAGCTGGGTGGTCCTGGCAAAACCCAATGCCAACGAGTGAGCAAGTTACAGCTATGTGAAGTGTGGCTTTACAGCATTGTCAATAGCTCCCTCTATCAATTTGCTTATCAGAGAGTAGAATGACAGTGTGGTAGTTAACTAGATTAAATTTGCTCTCTTTGCAGACAGGATTTACTGGGCAATTGTCTACATTCTTGGGTAGATGTCAAGATGCTAGCTGTAGTGGAACAGCTTGAGTTGTCCTGAGGCATAAATCTTCAATAATATAATAACATTGTCAGGGCTTGTAGCCTTTTGTCTGCATCCAGCAATTTCAGCCATTTTGATGAAATGAATAATGTTGGCTGAAGATGGCCACGATGTACAAGTTTCTGAACGCGAGGTCCTGGGGTTAAACTGTATTAACAGCAAGGCTGTTGTATTATCCCTCAAGCCTTTAGGCTGGAGGCTGCTTTACCAGTGTTTTACATAGTTAAGTTAATCCAGTAGAGTCTTATACCTGTTTCAGTATACTTCTGCAAAGTGTGTCAGTTATTGCGAGGAACGTACAGGCTAATGGCTGATCCGACACCCCTTACATCCACTTTCCTGCCTTTTCTCCGTAACCCTTGATTCCCCTACATCACCTGAGCTCTAATCAGCTTTGCCTCCTCTGCCTTACAATCGCTGAAACAAAATCCTTAAAAGCATTGCTGAATGTTGCCAAAGATATGGTAAAGTGTCTCCTAGTTTTAAAGCAGTCTCAATCTCACCAACAAAACCCCTCCCATTTCTGACTGCCAACCTCACCAACAACTGTACTCTAATTGCCACAGCCACTATTCCAAATCTCCAAACCCTAAACTTCTTAAGCACTTAATTTCAAGCTAATAGCACACACTTTCCTACTTGGTTTACAGGCACTTTTAAGTCAGAGACAGAATCTCTGCAAGCAGGGGAACTGACAACACAGGACAAGAGACCGAGCAAGACTGAGGTGAAAAATTCAAAGACACGGACCTTCCTGACTAATAGGTGGTACCCATAAGGCATGGCACAACTTATCCTGTTCTGGAAATAACTAGTTCACGGGCATTCATGTTTGACCTTCCTACTCTACATGAAGAGGAGCAGGGATGTTTTCTTAGTGTGCAGGGTTCTCAAACAACACGACCAAAAGCACTTCACTGTTTACTTTATTGTTATTTTGTGGACCTTGTCATTTGTAAATTGACTGTTCTGTTTCCCTATATTACTTAAGAAGGACAGACTGGAAAGTGCGGTGTGGATGTTCCAAATGCAAAAGCACCCATACAATGCAAGCTCTTACTTTCATATTATAGGAGTTAGACAGTCAGAAAGCTGATTTCAGACATTGTTCTGAAGAAAGGTCATATTGGAATCGAACTGTTAACTCTGTGTCTCCACAGTTTCTGTTGCGCTTTCTATTTTTATATCAGCAATTCATTAGTGTGTGAAAATAAGAAGCTTTGAATTAAAGAATTTTGACTAAAATGAAAACTTAATTGAAATACTCATTGCACAAAATGAAACTACAAGAGGAATTTGGCTCAGTTTAGATCTGTACGGTGTGTTTATTATCATTAAATTATTTGCATGGTTTCTTTTGAGGTTAGATATTCCTGATTTAAAAACATGACAGGTTGCACACTTCTTAATACAACTCTTTCCTGCATGCCGTTTTTCCCTTTTCACAGTTTGGAGTTTCATCAAATGTAAAATGTTTGCACGTCAGTAACTGTTATATCAGCCTTCATCCTGCAATAAGTGAGTGTAGCCAGAAGCACCCTTGCAGCAATGAATGCTGGGATGCTTTATTTGTTATATGTCAAGAATCCCTTTTGCTACCCGTCACAAGCCAACAGCCGTTGCAGATTGTGTGTTTTGGACCGAAACTCCCAGGAAAAGAACTCCCAGACCAAAACTCTCATTGGTAACAAAAAAAAGTGAATTATAAATGTGGCAATTTGCCCTGCTGTCACTGTGGGGTTCCAAACCCTGTGGCTTTTATCTGAACAATATGATATCAAATGCAATGAACTGTGCTGATATAATAAGAGGTTGGCAGGCACATATCTTAGAACTGCAGGAACCAAGCCTGTGCAAGCTTGGTCGTGACTTATTTAAATTCTATATCCTCAGTAGGTTGTCACATCTGTTTCTCCTGAGCCAGCCCAAAAACATGCATCCCAAGAGGCATAAGTAACTTTCAGAGGTTATTCAGATGCAACTGTTCTGTAATGGCAATCCACAAATATCAATGCCAAACTTGGATGGCTCACTAAATGTTTGTGACTGGTTGAAAGCTTCAATTCCTGATTGAACAAATGGAGTTTTAGTTTTCCCTTTTCTTCCTGTCCTCACACTGATAGTTTTAATTTATTTTTCCTTATATGTCGCTAATTCCATCCATGAAAATGACAACTTGCTATGGAATAGTTCCACAAGTTCTGAGAGCCAGAACTCCATGGCTTTTGTTTCTGAATTGGGTAGTAAATATTCACAGGCTATGTGAGCCTTGGTGACATTACAACTAATCTCAGTCCTCTTAATGTCCATCTTATAAGAGTCAATGTATTGATTCATTTCCCCTTCAGCAATCAGAAGGCATCGAGGGTAACTGTATACTTTGTACCACAATCTACCCATCAGCTAACATTGCTCAAAGGATTGAATCCTGCTTTATATAATTCTGAAAGTCACTGAAGGGGAAATGGTAGGGGGACGATTTATGCCAAACTGGAGACAATGTCTTTTACTACAGTTCCTTAACTGTTTCTCTCTCTCTGTGTTTTTCTCTCATCATTTGAAATTTATAATCAAATAAACCCAAAATTAATTTTATTTTATGAAACCTTCCTAAAAGAAAAATGAGGAAAGTTGGCCTCAGTTTTAAAGAACTCCAAGTGACTGAAATATTTTGCATGTTTCACAGCCATTAAATTAGTGGCAAAATGGCATTGTTAGGTAAAAACCATGGGAGTCTAATTCCACTGATGTAAATACTACAACAAAAATATAACGTGGAATAGAAGTTGGTCATTTGGCTTTAAGTCTTCTTCAATATTCAATAAGATCATGGCTGGTCTTCTGTCTCAACTCCACTTCCCACACTATTCCCCTGTTCCTTAGTTTCCTAAGTATTCTCAAATTCTATTGCTCTCTAACTTGAGCTCCTGTCCACTCATTGCTAAAGATGCCATGTCCCACATAGCCAGAAGAAGAGCCATTGGTGTGATCATGGCAGATAGTCTGCGCCTATAAGAGCCCATCAATGTCACGGTGATTTTTATGGTGGAAAGGCTCCCAGCTTTGTGTGATAACACTTCTTGGTAGAAATAAAAGAAACAAATGATGCAACAAGTTTGAGATAACAAGGTGTGGGGCTGGATGAACACAGCAGGCCAAGCAGCATCATAGGAGCAAGAAAGCTTGACGTTTTGGGCCTAGACCTTGATATCAAGATAATCCTCACTAGACTTATTGTTGGATTCTGTTACCAGTCTCAACATGGGCTTCATTCCTCACACACCTACAGTCTTCTACTCATAGAATTTAATGTAACTGATTCTTAGGTATATCAATAAAAGACAGTCAATATTATACTGCTGTAGTTTGCACTATTGGCAAAAGATTTTTTTATCTCAATCTATTTTAAAACAGTCATATTTCTAATGTGGTTCAGCTTTTTTTTAGATTAAATAACTCAAACTTTTATTCAGAGTGAACAATCAGTTCTATTAAAATTGAAATTCTGAATAACAGCACATGATGTTAATGAACAATAATAAAACAAGCTTCTCTAAAAAGTCCAGTTCAGCAAAAGTGAAACTGACATATTGCAACTCATTTTATTGTGACAGAAAGTGTAATTGCAAACAATATTGTTGAACTTTCATCTGTACTTGTCAAAGTGAACCTAATTCATATCAATAAAGTAAAGCCTTTTTAAAAGATTTGTCATATTCCTATAACCTTAATTGATCTTTTCATTCTGAATGCAAAGGTTGTTTTTATTTCATGGATTTTCAACTCAATTTAAACAGTGTCAGTAACCATTCTTTGCATGTATTAATAATTTTTCAATTTAGCAGTATTTCTATCACATTTCACTGAAAAATAACCACCATAACAGTGTCAATTTAAATTGAGGGTCTTGCAAGCACCATTTTTTAAAAACCTTCTTATTGGCACAAAGGACTGTTGGCGTTATTCATTCTGAGTTGAGAAATCCGGCAATGTTCCTTTATTCAGGAGTTGAAACAGAGTGTGCTGGAAAATCTCAACGTCATCATCTGTGGAAGGAAAGACAGTGTTCACATTTGAGTTGAATACAACTCTTCCATGGAACTACTTTCTTCAGTTCTTTAGCTCCGAAGAAGTCATATACCTGGAAAAATTAACTCAGTTTCTATCTTCATGTGATGCTGCTAGACCAGCTGAGTTTTTTTCAGCACATTCTATTTTTATTTGAGACCTCCAACATTTCCTTTTATTAACATGAAGCAATCATGGTTACAGTATGTAGAAGTCAACATTTTTCTCCAAAGGCGAGTTGACTGTTTGGATCCCATGTTTGGTTTCTTATCGACTGGCTATCTGAGTGAGTTAGTTCAAATTTACCCTTGTTGCAAATCAGATGAAGCACTCACCTGCAAACTGTGGTCCATTGCCCTAAATGAACACATCAGGGATATCATCTGTTGCATATATTCTTGTACAGCTATGATAAAAACAACGAGTTTAATGTAGATAAATGTGAAGTGTTGTGCTTTGGTAAGGCAAATCGAGGTAGGGCTTATACACTTTTTAATGGTAAGATCCTGGGGAGTGTTGCTGAAGAAAGAGGCCTTGGGGTTCAAGTTTATGATTTCTTGAAAGCAGAGTCGCAGGTAGACATGTAGTGAAGAAGGAGTTTGGTACGCTTTCCTTTATTGGTCAATGTATTGGGTGTAGGAGTTGTGATGTCATGTGGTGTCTGTATAGGACATTGGATAGGTCACTTTTGGAATAATGCCTTCAATTCTGGTCTAGGGCTAGCAAGAACTGCGGATGCTGGAGTTAGAGCTAACACAGTGTGGAGCTGGATGAACACAGCAGGCCAGGCAGCATCAGAGGAGCAGGAAAGCTGATGTTTTGTGTCAGGACCCTTATTCAGAAATGGGGGAGGGGGAAAGGAGCTCAGAAATAAATCGAGAGATGAGGATTGGGGCTGGGGAAGGTAGGTGGGATTGTGATAGTTGAGTGCAGGTAGGCAGTGGTCTGGATTGGTCAGTGAGGTGGGAATGGCAGATAGGTGGGAGAGAAGATGGACAAGTTGTGTCAGGTCAAAGATGCGGGGATGAGAGGGAGGGTTGGTCATGGGATGAGTCCGGGGTTGGGGAGATTTTGAAACTGGTAAAATCCACATTCAGGCCATCGGGCTGTAGGCTCCCAAGGTGTTACAATGACACCACCCGGAAACTGGAGGAGCAGCACCTCATATTCTGCCTTGGGACCCTACAGCCCAATGTCCTAAACATGGATTTTTCCAGTTTCAAAATCTCATTTTCCTAGCCTCAACCCATCATGAGAGATGAGAACCCTCCCTCTCATCCCCACCTCCTTGATCCGTGCGTCTTCTCTCCTACCTATCCGCCCCTCCCATCTCACTGATCAATCCCCACCACTCCCTACCTGTACTCACCTATCACCATCCCACCTACCTTCCCCAGCCCCACCCCTTCTCTCTATTTATTTCTGAGCTCCCCTGCCCCTCTACCATTTCTGAAGAAGGGTCCCAACCCAAAACGTCAGCTTTCCTGTTCCTCTGATGCTGTCTGGCCTGTGTGATCATCCAGCTCCACATTTTGTTATCTTCAGTTCTGGTCTCCCTGCTTTATGAAAGATGTTGTGAAACTTGAAAGGGTTCAGAAAAGATTTACAAGGAAGTCACCAGGGTTGAAGGTTTTGAGCTACCAGAATACTACTGCTGCTTAAGGACATAATGTATATTCCCTCACTGGCCCGATCCACATTCCTTTTTAATTCCTGGGTTTTCCAAGCTCCCGAGAGAGACGTTAAAATTGCCTCATGCCAGCTTTTAGTTTGGTTCCACACCAACCCTCTCCTACCTGGCTT
This sequence comes from Ginglymostoma cirratum, assembly GCA_024137785.1. Classification (NCBI taxonomy): domain Eukaryota; kingdom Metazoa; phylum Chordata; class Chondrichthyes; order Orectolobiformes; family Ginglymostomatidae; genus Ginglymostoma; species Ginglymostoma cirratum. Next base: position 6,136,402 of record JAHRHZ010000270.1, read on the forward strand.
CAACCTTGTCTCTAGTTAGCCGTTTATTAAATTTAGTCTCTTCACCCCTCTTTAGGTTTAAAGAGAGCTTATGCCACCATATTTGAATCACTGCAGTCTTACTTCTGTCCTTGTCTCAGTTCCAAGGATAAATCTCTTACCAAAAGTACAAAACACATCCTTCGTGATAATCAGTTAACATTTCAGCAGTGATTGCATCCTCTTCTTCCTTCATCTTTACACTCCATGTGCTCTATGCTCTCCGCGGAAAGATTTTGAAGGGGAGTGTGGAAAGAAGTGGTTAACATGTAGGTTGAGTTCAAAATTTGAACCACTGAAGTGTGTAGTCTTCGTTTTGAAATGTGAAAAAACATTGACCTTGTAATTCAGATTGAATCAACGTGAGAGATAGTAGGCACTGCAGATGCTGGAGAATCTGAGATAACAAGCTGTAGAGCTGGATGAACACAGCAGGCCAAGCAGCATCAGAGGAGCAGGAAGGTTGACGTTTCGGGCCACTTGCATGCCGATGGCGAAGGGCAAAAGCAGAGAGTGCACCACACGCCTCTGACGAGAACACAAAGCGTGCACATGGCAATGTGGAAGGCCCAAAACATCAGCCTTCCTGCTCCTCTGATGCTACTTGGCCTGCTGTGTTCATCCAGCTCTACACCTTGTTATCTTGAATTAATGTGACATTGTTTTGAATTGGATTAATTATGTGACAATGCCCTCGAACAAAGCATTTGAAAATAGTCAAATTCATTTTCTTTATTGTTTGATACAAAGAGCTCAGTGAAGTCATAGTCTGAGTCAGAGGTAAAAGGTACTGCAGATGCTGGAGAATCCGAGATAACAAGGCGTGGAGCTGGATGAGCACAGCAGGCCAAGCAGCATCATAGGAGCAGGAAAGCTTGACGTTTCGGGCCTAGACCCTTCATCAGAAATGGATGATGAATGGATGATTCATTTCTGATGAAGGGTTTGGGCCCGAAACGTCAAGCTTTTTTGCTCCTATGATGCTGCTTGGCCTGCTGTGTTCATCCAGCTCCATACCTTGTTATCTCATATTCTGAGTCAGTTTGGCTGAGGATCCCTCTCTGCGTAAGCTGTTGAGCTTTTGCTTTTAGAATCAACAAATCATTGCCATTTTATCAAAATTCTGATGCTTTAAAAATAACCCAATTTTCTGGAATCTTACTTCTTTCCATGTTGCAAAGCTTCAGGAATCACTTGAAGAAACCTTTCAGATTTCAGGGCTATGACCATGAATTTTATGATTCAAAATGTTAACTCTTCCTTCACAGCTTGCTTCTGTCCAGTTCTCTTTCCATTTCAGAATCGTAATGTCTAGAGACTTTAATTTGATCCAATAATTATCAGTTAAGGTGAGCATGTCAAAAATGCCCACAGCCTTTGCAGCTTTAATACAGTTTCTTTTTGCTTTAGAGGAGGATGCGTTTGTGTTAACTCGGTTGAAAAATATTTACATATTTGTATTGTACATCTCAATGATCTATGCAATGAGCTTGATTTATAGTGTATTACTGTTATATTCAGTAACTATTTTCACATCCTACAGCACATGGACTGCAATGGTTCAAGAAGACGGTTCATCATCACTTTCTCAAGGACAACTAGTGACAGGCAATAAATACTGGCCGGTCAGCAACACCCACATCCTACAGAATTAAAAAAAACTGACCCCAGGTACATTTGTCATGGATCTGATGGGATCCTAGAACTCCCACATATTACAGTCTTGACACATCTCCTATTGTTTCTATTGTTAATGAGTTGTTAATTAATGATTAATTATATTACTAATTTTTTTAATGTATTGTGTTAGTATAAACATTGGTTGTAAAGTCATGTTGAAATTTGAAAATAGAATAGGCTTCAACCAATTCATGGATACTCATCCCTGATAAACAGGAGTCTGCTTCACGTCTTGATCTGATGTTTGGTTTGACCTTCCTGCCTTCAAATCCTCCCTTTCTATCCTAGACAATGAGGCCATTCTTCCCAGTCTGCCTCACAGAGATGCTAACTGCAGGTCACTCTTCAGTCTGCCTCACTATCATAAAGATTCCTGGACACTCTTCCTAGTCTCCCTCACAATGATGCTGTCTGCAGACCACTCTTCCCAGTCTCCCTCGCTGCGATGCTTTCTGCAGACCACTCTTCCTGGTTTCCCTCGCTGCAATTCTGCCTGCAAACTACTCTTCCTGATCTCCCTCAACGCAATGCTATCTGCAAACCACTCTTCCTGATTTCCCTCACTGCAATGCGGTCTGCAGACCACTCTTCCCAATCTCCGTCACTGCGATGCTGCCTGCAGACCACTCATCCCAGTCTGTATCACTGCGATGGAGATTTCCGGTCAATTTTCCTAGTCCATCTTACTGCGAGTGGGAAGGCCTATCTCTGTAGTGAACACACGTACAGTATTAGAGATAAAAGGTACTGCAGATGCTGGAGAATCCGAGATAACAAGCATGGGGCTGGATGAACACAGCAGGTCAAGCAGCATCACAGGAGCAGGAAAACTTGACGTTTCGGGCCTAAACCAAAATGTATAGTATTCGCTGTTTATATTTACTGTTTCATAGATAACTTCATAAAGCAGCATAGAAATGTTTGCATTCATGGAACATCCTTCATAATCATATAGAAAAGCCAGGAGGTTGTGGTCTGTCTCTACAATCACTTTCAGACTGAGGATGCATTCTGAAAATCTCTCATAAGCCCATTCAACTCAGATAGCCTCCTTCTAAAACATTTCCTGTTTCTGAATTTGGCAATGGTCATAATGGATTGTGGACCAGTTTGCAAATCCTGTCTGGTTGCCCCTAGAATAGCATTGCTCTTTGGTCTGTGGTTGTAGCATTAGCAATTCTGTTGGTTGAAAAGGACAGATTGTGGTGGTTAGAGCATCCATGGGCATCTGTATACTCTTGGTCGTCTGAAAAGCATCTCCTTGATGTAGGTTCATATCCATCCTTGTGTCTTCTTCAAATGTTTCAAAGGTTCTATAGTCATCACCAAGTCAGGTAAATATTTTGCCAACCAGTTTATCATCCCTAAAAACATTTATATATCATGAAGTAACTTTGGAGATTTCCTCTAACATATAATAGTTTTGGTTTTCTGTTGGTCTGACATTATCTCATCACTGTCGACAATACGTCCTAAAAAACAGAAAAAATATCTTGGAGAATTTACACTTGTCATTAAAAGTGAGTCCTCCCTCCTTTAAGTGAACATGAGACTTTCAGTGGTTAAATTATGAGGAGAGATTATACAAATTGGAACTTATAATTCAGAAGGTTAAGGGGTGATCTGATCACAGACTTTAGTATATTAACAGGAAAAGTCTGGTTAGATAAAGATAAACTATTTCCACTAGTTGACGATTCTAGAACTAAGGCAGTGTCTGACAATGAGGGCAAGACTGATCAGGAGAGATGTTAGGAAGCACTTCTACACAGAAAGGGTGGAAGAGCTTTGGAACTCTCTTCCACAAATGGCAATTTCCATTAAATCAGTTGTTAATTTAAAATAAAAACCGAAAGAACTGTGGATGCTGTAAATCAGGAACAAAAACAGAAGTTGCTAGAAAAGCTCATCAGGTCTGGCAGCATCTGTGAAGAAAAAAATTAGAGTTAATGTTTCTGGTCCTGTGACCCTACCTCAGAACTGATGGTAGCTGGGAATACATTAGTATAGGTGCAGAAAATAGGGAGAGGGATGGGGTAGGGAGTAAATGATAGGATAGAGCCTAAAGCGAGAGAGAAGAACAGTTGGATAGACAAAGGAGTTGATAACGATCTGGCTAGGAGGGTGAATAGTTGTTAATGGGGACTGTTAGTGACTAACAACAGGAGGTGTGTAATGGCAGGCTATGTGGTAACAAGGC
>JAHRHZ010000270.1:6140699-6171984 GCA_024137785.1 Ginglymostoma cirratum
CTGCCATTACACACCTCCTGTTGTTAGTCACTAACAGTCCCCATTAACAACTATTCACCCTCCTAGCCAGATCGTTATCAACTCCTTTGTCTATCCAACTGTTCTTCTCTCTCTCTTTAGGCTCTATCCTATCATTAACTCTTTACCCCATCCCTCTCCCTATTTTCTGCATATAACCGGACGTATTCCCAGCTACCAGCAGTTCTGAGGAAGGGTCACCGGACCCGAAATGTTAACTCTTTTTTTTTTCTTCATAGATGCTGCTAGACCAGCTGAGCTTTGCCAACAACTTCTGTTTTTGTTCTTGTTCAAATCTTTGCTAGATACATTTTTGTAACCAAAGATATTAAGGGATATGGGTCAAAGGCAGGTGCATGGAGTTAAGCTATAGACCAGCCATAATCATATTAAATGATACAACAGGCTCAAGGGTTAAACAGCCTACTCCTGTTCCTCTGCTCTTCAACTGTTTTGCCATGTATTGATGTCATCCATGTGGCGTATCTCTCTGAAGATCTCGTAAAATCTCTGGGACCAAGGTGATTCCAAATGGCTGTCTTTTAAAGTAATATCTCCTAAGGCATTAATAAATATTTTAAGTAATCTTGATTGTCTTGTGGCTCCGAATCCACTTGGGTAATGTAGCCAAACAGTCATCAACCACAAATATAGGGTGGATTTTTCTTGCCACCAACCTTCTGAAATGTGTGAGATGAACACAAATTTTGGATGGACCAATTAAGATTGGGTGCAGGACCCGAACACAACTTGGTTGATTTTATTACCAGGAAATAATGCACATTCCAGTCATTACTACAAGTTGTTTCACATCTTGTTTCATTACAGGATCCAGAATCTGCCTGCGTGTACAGAAATATAATAGTTTAGCATCCATCTGCAATATGTCAGTGTGATGAATTCTGTATTGACCTTCCCTCATCCATCAAATCATTTAGGGTATGCCTGTTCAAAGGAGTTCTAACCATTATTAATTAAACATGTTTTATCTGAAAGTGAATTTCTGGAGAGAAAAATGAATTTGTTTCCCTTTATTTACCTGGTACATGTGCACGTGTGCATGTATGTTTTGAGTCACATTATTAGATACCATAAACTGTCCATTATTCAGTCTGCAATCTTGTTGAATAGGTTCTGTTTTATAATAGATCCATAATTTTGTATTTATGAATAAACCCGTTTGATCGGTCTCATTATTCTAAGTTTAATACAAAGTGTACGATCGGCCCTATCGGGAACTGGGTAGAGCAATGTAATTAATGTGACCTGTGCATCCTGTATGCTGGTGAAAGGCAGTGTAGTCCCACTACCATGACCATGACCATGACGGTAAAGTACAGGCTACACTGGTATGATGGGCGTTGGTAGGATCTATGAGGAGGACCACAATGGTAGATTTTACACCTTACTCCTAAACTCTTGTGTCATCAAACTGGTGATATCTTTATAAGGTAAGTCACTTTTGAGTATCAACCCTTTCAGACCTTTACACGACAGATACCAATCCTAAGATGACATGGTGCAGCTCAAGGCCTGATAACGTGGTCTGCTCTTGTAATTGCACCATGTGGCAGTGATGGTCTCCCAAGTCCCCAGAGAGCTATAATGAAGGATAGACAATCCAGAGGAGTTTCTGAGTTTCATTCTGGTCCACGAGGTGCAGGAAGACCTCAGATTCCCATTTGCTCCCATGATCGTATTTGGTGCCCATCCTCACCACTTGCCTCACTATTGTTGACTGTTCCTACAGTGGTTTCCTGCCAACCATATTTCTGCCGAGCAGTGGCCTCTGACGGTTCATGTGGGAGTCAGGACCTGAAGATTGAAATGAGACAGTTAAAAACCCTGTGAACATCAATATGTGTGCTTGTGCACACATTCTACCCTATAATCAAACTGGGCTGAAGAGTCCTTCGTGACTCATTTATTTTGAGAGACACTAATGAATCAGGTGGGTTTGTCTTGATAATGAGCTTGCAGCCATCATGTTCTTTATTTGTTGCAATTTAACTGATTTATTGAGTTCAGTTTGACAGCTTGCTGATGTAGGATTTGAACTCACAATCTGTATCGCTATTGCATTGTCACAATTAGGGCACTACTGTACCTGGCCTAATGACAGTAAACAATCTTTGATGCCATTCCTATTTCAAGTCTCTCCTAAGGGATCTCTCTTCATTGAGCAGGGAATGGGAGACCATCAAGTTCTTCATGTATTCCTACTTGCTGTTCAGATTTTACAGCAGGCAAAGTTGCATGACTTGAATTTCTGATGTGTTATAGGCAATGAAAACCCGGCGGCAGATGTTGTTTCCAGAGGCTCTAGCCTCTGGGAGAAACATATACTTCAGTTTGGAATCTCTGCGGGGTGAGTTTTCAATTTGTTTCTGCTCCAGTTGCCACCAGGCATGCTAACCTATTACATTAATGATAGCTCAGCAAATGATATTTTTTTTTCTTCCTTTGTGGTTCAGATAGTATTAGCTAAACTCTTGGATCGTCAATTAAATTAATAAGCCTGCAACGACGCATGACATTAAAAAAATTGTAACTGCGCAGATTGATTGATGTGCAAAACTGAGTCCCTCACAGCCAAAAATAGCTAGTGATATGCTAATCCACGCACCTATAAATTAACTGGTTAAATATCTGACTGTATTTGGGGTTGAATGAGATGTATTCCATTCTTGATTAGTGCCTGATACAATGGCTCTGTTACCAAGACAAACACAGTTGCAACAGTATCTGTCCTACTCAGCTGAGATACAGGTAGAAATTGGAAAGTGTGAGAGCTAATGCTTAATTAACAAGAATAATATGGGTTCCATAGTGTGCATTTTCCCTTCAGCACTCCCAGTTTCCACTCAATAATCACAATATCATATTAAAGCATCATTTACTGCAAGTGCACACTGTTGTGAATCGGTTTGAAAGGGTGAATAGTGATTGAATACCATAAGCACCACATGCTGTGACAAAATCCTAGGGACTGGAGGAAAATGTAAGTAAGAATCTTAAAGGAAGCAGACAGAAGACCAGGCTCTCCTAGCAGTCTTTAGGAACAAGGAACAAGACCAGGCCATTCAGTCTCTTGGGCCTGTCCCGCCATTCAGTATGATCTATGGGTCATATCCGTTAATACCTATGCTTTATAAAAATCTGTCTACCTCTGATCTAAAATTAACAACCCACTTCACATCAATGGCCACCTGCAGAAGAACGTTCCAAACATTTACCAGCCTTGGTATCTAGAAGTGCGTCCTAACATCTTTCCTTAACAGGCTGGTCCTAATTTTTAGACTATGATGCCTAGGAAGGGTCACTGGACCCAAAACATGAACTGATCTCTCTCCACAGATGCTGCAACTCAGCTCTGCTGAGCTTTTCCAGCAATTTCTGTTCTTGAATCTAGTAAAACTCCTCTAAACTGTCTCCAATACATATACATTCTTCCTTAACAAAGGAGTCCAAAACTGCACACACTATTTGAGATGTGGTCCCACCAATGTCCTGTGTAACTGGAGTATAACCTCCTTGTGTTCAATTACTCCTGTAATAAAGTATGATATTTTGCTGTACCTGTATTTGAGACTCATACGCTGGAATGTGTAGATCCCTCAGCCCCTCAGAATTTGCAGTCATTCTCCACTTAATTAGTACTCAGCAATCTATTCTGCCTGCCAGCAAATGTCTCAATACTGTGACATGCTGTACCAGATGTTTTTCTTACTCACTCAACCTAGCTATATCAGTCAGCATCCTTGTTATGTCTTCCTCACAACAAGCCTTCCAACCTATCTTTGTTCTATCCACAAGTTCAACCACCATGCCTTCAAACTCCTCATCTAAGTCATAGTAAAACAATAAGGGTCCACCACAGGTGTCTGCATAACCCCACTTGTCACACCTCGGCAATCTGAAACAGACTCACTCAAACATGCACTGTTGTTCTGCCAGCTTGCCAACTTTTTATCCATGCTGGTATGTTACCACCCTTTACCATGAACCCCTACTTTGCACAATAACATTATGTTGAACTTTGTCAAATGCCTTTTGGAAATACAGCACATCAATGGTCACTTCCTTATCTGCAACATGTGTTAGCTCTTCAAAGATTTCCAATGAATTGAGTGAACAGGATTTCCCTTTCACATAACCATGCTGACTCTCCCTGATTAGTTTCCAAATGTCCTGTTCTAACCAACTTATGTCTGATTTCGAGGTCTATGGAGATAGGGCTGGAGAATGGAACCAGCTGAGTAGCTCTTTCAGGACCTGGTATTGATATGATGGGTTGGTAAGCCTCTTTCTAAATGCAATGATTCTGAAAGCTCCCCCAAGCTAACTGGCTTATAGTTTTGTGTTTGTTACCTCCATTCTTTCTTGAATAGAGGGATATATTTGCTATTAAGGAGCAGGAAAGCTTGACGTTTCGGGCCTAGACCCTTTGTCAGAAATGCTTTTTTTTTCTGAAAAATTTAAATTTATGCTCCTATGATGCTGCTTGGCCTGCTGTGTTTGTCCAGCTCTATGCCTTGTTATCTCCGATTCTCCAGCAACTGCAGTTCCTATTATCTCTGATATATTTGCTATTTTCCAGTTTGAATAGGCTACATTTTGTTTACGACAAGAGACTCTCTTGGTGGATCCAAAAGTGGCTCTCCTCACCCATATTGGACCATGCAGGCCCTTGAGGGACATATAGCTAGAAGATATTGGTGGCACCTCATACAACAGATACCACCCTGGATCAAGATACAGCCTTTAAATCATTGGTATATGCTTTTTCATTGGCCTTGCTTTGGCAACAGCATTGTTGAAATACGCGTTCAGCAGATTGCTCAATTGCTATACGACTGAGCAATGATGAAATAAACAAACATAAATGAAGAAAAAAAGTTGGGCTCTGTAAGCTCCAAACTTATTTTCTTTTAAATCAATGTTCTGATGCAAGGAGTACGGAACCTTTTAAAGAGAGAGAGAGTGTTACAGCGTCAGATACATTATGTTGCTGAAGGTGTAGGATGACAATCAATCTTAAACACAGGAGAATGCGCAATGCTTCAGACAAAGGAAGAGAGATAATCTAAAATCCAATTCCCTTCCCTGACAATCTGTCATCGACGCTTTTTTGGAAAGTGTTTATTTTTAAGCCACCTTTAGCTTGTGGTTGATTTAAGTAACCACTAGCTGACGTCTGCAGATTTAAAAATAGAGAATTTAATTCTTTCACACCAACACTCTGGGTCTACAACTACATCAATCTCTCAACTCTCATTCACATGACAAAAAAAAGAGTTTGAAGAAAATAGAGAACTTTTGTAAGTTGTGAAGCGAATAGTTCATAATTCATATGGATGACAAAAAATCTTTGTGGGTTCAGTGAAGAAGGAAGTTTTTTCCAACCTTGACTTGCAGTCTAGTTGAGTTCAGATAGCTGGAGCTGGATATCAGGATTATTACAGAATTCACTCCAAGAGATGAATGTTCAGTGGGTCATGAAGTTAGGCATTTTCAGCATTCATATCAGGAGCTCCAATGTCTTTGCAGGGGTCTTGATTTAGGAATCCAGCTGGCAGCATCTGAAAGACCTTAAAGCCTCTGGGTTGTTAAAAGTTAAGGGTGGCACAGCCTCTTATTGTAGTTATGTCTTTCAGTGTTTTCTGCAGACAGTCAGGGCATTTTCTGGCATATCCATTCCTTCGACTGCCTGTCATTCTTTCTCTGGGATCCATCTCCACTTATCTGCTGAATACCACCCTCCCCAAGACAAGCACACACACTCACACACACAGTCTCATACACTCACACACCTTCTCTCACACACGCACGCACACACACACACACACATACTCTCACATACACACACACATTATCACACACACACATTATCACACACACATACACACACACTCTCTCACACACATTCACATTCGCACACACACATTCTCACACTCTCTCTCACACGCTGTCTCACACACACACACTCATGCACACACACTCTCACACACAGACACACACACATTCTCTCTCTCTTTCACAAACACACACATACACACACACCAATCCTACTTCTTTCAGCCTAAAGGAGGTTCATCAGACTGAAAATATTAACTCTGTTTTCTCTCCACAGACTTGTGAGCTTCTCCAGCAATTTCTGTTTTCATTTAAGCTATTTTTTGAGTATGTAGATCAAAACTCTTCATCTCCAGCTACTTTCGGCACATGACCAATACTGATGCTTAACTTACCAGAATCCTTTGGAAGTCGTGGAGGAGTTTGAAAATATGGACTTGCTGAGGCTGTGAAGGATCATTATTGTCAGGATTAATGGGTCTACATTACAAAGTAATAGGTGTTCTCATTCACTATTAGCAATCAATGAGTAATTCTTCATATTGAAAAAACATGGTGCGTTGCTGATGTGTACTGTCTGCATGTTTGGCAACTCACAGAATATATTCCAAACTATTTTAAGGCCTGACTAGGTTTGTCTAAAAACTGCAAATTGCTCTCAGTTTAATGGTAAGTGAGTCAGCATTTGTATCTACAATCCAAAGTGACCTGGACAGGGTAGTCATAATGAGTGATTACATTGCTAACATCCTCATTTTAGGTCGACAAGAACACTGTATTAGCATATAAAGACAAGGAAAGGTCAATTTCTATAATTTGTCCTCCATTAATCATTCCTGTTTTAGCACATTGTCTTTCTGACCCCTTTACCCAGTCCAAACCTGTGCCTTTCTGCTGAATTAAGAACTAACTCTGTTCATTTTTAACATCTTAACTGAGTCAGCTTTTAAAACACTAGGCGGCGATCTCGCCTGCAACTGATGGCATATATGTTTGATGTGTCGCATGGCATTACTGCTCGTTGTATCTGTTCAGAAAATACTTATGAAGGGGACGTTGAATATTTTGTAAATATTAAATAGTATGCTAATATTCATGAAAAAATAATTAAGAGCATATGGGAATACCACAATTTGAACAAGCTGTGTTGTGCCAGCCAAATGTAAGCTCAGAAGGCATAACCGAATAAATTGTTCCTTACTGTACAGATATTATGATGATTCTCCTTTGGAATTTATTGTGGCTTTCACTGTTTCTTAATGGGGTTACAATGGAGCGGAACCCCCTGGAAACCTGGGATAAATATGTTATTCTTGAAATTTGTATTGACTACTTTCAGAAAAGATGCAGTTGAAATACAAATCTGGCTTTGGCATTCTATTGGGCTACATTTCATCTAAATCTAATGAATGTGGCTGGCGATATTTCTAATATCCATGTCACACAGAGGCCAACATTAAAAAAAATGTGAACAGCAATTATGTTAATTTGAACATTGTTGCTTTCCCAGCCAATCATTTTCCATGTTAAAAAAAGCAGTATTTTCAATAAAATATCACCATTTCTGTAATACAGTGACTAAATGGGGTGGCACGGTGGCTCAGTGGTTAGCACTGCTGCCTCACAGCATCAGGGACCCAGGCTCAATTCCACCTACCTATGCACTAGTTTGCACATTCTCCCCATGTCTATGTGGTTTCCTCCCACAGTCCAAAGATGGACATGTTAGGTGGATTGGCCATGTTAACTTGCCCTGTAGGTCCCAAGGATGTGTAAGTTAGGTGTGTTGCCATGAGGAAAAATAGGGTAGGGGGATAGATTTGAGTGGGGTGTTCTTCAGAGGGTCAGTGTGGACAAATTAGGCTGAATGGCCTGTTTCCACACTGTAGAGATTCTATGACTAAATACCAGCATTTCCTGGGTTTTTTACTGTTGTTTTAGTATATATGTACATAGCACTTTGGGTGAATTGAAAGGATGGTAACAAAACATGTAAGAACAGAAAAAAAGTGAGAGGGTGATTAAAAAAACACATTCATTTCTCAGCAACTGTACAAAACAGCTAAATTCCAAGTGAATATTAAGTAGGGTCAGTAATAACATGCATTGGAGCAATATTCTCATAAAACCATAAGCAATAGGAGCAGTAAGAGGTCATTGACCTCATTGAGCTTGCTTCACTATTCAATAAATTAACGCTGATCAGATTGTGGCCTTAACTCAGTTTTCTTGCCTGATCTCCATGACTCCAACTTTCTTTTCAATCAAAGATCTGCCTATCTCAGCCTTGAATACTTTCAATGACTCACTTCTTTTGTTTTCTATTGAAGAGAATTTCAAATACTTTGAGAAAAGTAATTATTTCTTATTTCAATTTAAAATTAAAGACACTTTTTAAGAAAAAACTGCGCACTTTAGTTCTGGATTCCCCATTGAAGATAAATATCCTCTCGGCAGCTGTTGGTCAAGTCTCCTCTAAATCTTATGTTTCAGTAAGATCACTTCTTACAAAGTCCAAAATATAAGGGCCCAACCTGCTCAACATTTCCATTTGAAATAAAAACCTTCATCCAAGGAATCAGTGGAGTAAGCCTTGTCTAAACTGTTTCTAATGCAATTATCTCCTATCTTCAGTGAGATAACCAAAACTGTACACAGTACTTGAGAGTCATTTTCTGATGAAGGGTTTAGGCCCGAAACGTCAAGTTTTCCTGCTCCTATGATGCTGCTTGACCTGCTGTGTTCATCCAGCCCCATGCTTGTTATCACAGTACTTGAGATACCGTTTCACTGATAGTTGTACAGTTGCAGCTAGAGTTCCTTACCTTTATTCCCCACACCCTTGCATTAAAACCCAACATTTGCCTTCCTAATGACTTGCTGTAACTGTATACCAATCTGTTGTGATTCAAGGGGGAAAAAATGATCCTTCTGTTTTAAAAAAAGCTGAAGACTTTCTCCATTTAAATAACACTCTGCTTTTCTGTCTTTCCTAACAAAGTGGACAACCTCGCATTTTCCACCATTATACTTAACTGATTTTTGTTTTTGCCCACTCACTTTACTTACCTCTATCTCTGTGGAGGCTGTTTATATGCTCCTCATCATTTACTTGTCCACCTTTGTATTACCAGCTATGATACCGTTGCCACAGTCCCTTCATGTCTTAAAATAGATTGTAAATAGTTGACACCCCAGTACTAACTCCTGTAGCACTCCATTGGTTGCAGTTTTCCAACCTGAAAATGACATATTTATCTTGAGATACACAAGGTGTAGAGCTGGATGAGCACAGCAGGCCAAGCAGCGTCAGAGAAGCAGGAAAGCTGATGGGTGGAGACCCTTCTTCAGAAATGGGGGAGGGGAAGGGGATTCTGAAATAAATAGGGAGAGAGGGGGAGGCGGATAGAAGATGGATAAAGGAGAAAGTTAGGTGGAGAGGAGACAGACAGGTCAAAGAGGCGGGGATGGAGTCAGTAAAGGTGAGTGTAGGTGGGGACTTAGGGAGGGGATAGGTCGGTCCAGGGAGGATGGTCAGGTCAAGGAGTGGGGATGAGGTGAGATGGGGGTGGGGCTTGAGGTGGGAGGAATGGTTAGGGAGGCGGGGACGAGGTGGGCTGGTTTTGGAATGCGGTCGGGGGAAGGGAGATTTTGAAGCTTGTGAAGTCCGCATTGATACCCTTGGGCTGCAGGGTTCCCAAGCGAAATATGAGATGCTGTTCCTGCAGCCTGCGGGTCGCATCATTGTGGCACTGCAGGAGGCCCAGGATTGACATTTCATCCAACCATTTCAACTCCCCCTCCCACTCCTTGGACGACATGTCCATCCTGGGCCTCCTGCAGTGCCACAATGATGCCACCTGAAGACTGCAGGAACAGCACCTCATATTTTGCTTGGGAAGCCTGTAGCCCAATGGTATCAATGTGGACTTCACAAGCTTCAAAATCTCCCCTCTTCCGACCGCATCCCAAAACTAGCCCAGCTCATCCCCGCCTCCCTAACCATTTCTCCCACCTCAAGCCCCATCCCCATCTCCTACCCACTAGTCTCATCCCGTCTCCTTGACCTGTCCGTCCTCCCTGGACTGACCTATCCCCTCCCTAACTCCCCAGCTACGTTCACCTTTACTGGCTCCACCCCCACCTCTTTGACCTTTCTGGCTCCTCTCCACCTATCCTTCCCTCTATCCATCCTCTATCCACCTCCCCCTCTCTCCCTATTTATTTCAGAATCCCCTTCCCCTCCCCCATTTCTGAAGAAGGGTTCAGACCCGAAACATGAGCTTTCCTGCTCCTCTGATGCTGCTTGGCCTGCTGTGTTCCTCCAGTTCCACACCTTGTTATCTCACATTCTCCAGCATCGGCAGTTCCTACAATCTCTGTAACATTTATCTTGACTCAGTTTCCTGTCATCCTGTGATTTGTCTGTGCCAAAACGTCATCCTTATAGCGATGAGGTTGTTTCTTGTTTTTTGAATTTCCAGGAGGTTGGTTCTCAGGTGAACCCATAGTTCTAACAGACTAGGGGGAGCCCTCTCTGTTGATTTTCCACTTTCAATCTATTGCTATTTTGTAACTTGGCTGCTTGGATGACCTGTGGCAAGTTTGAAGGCATGTAATGGAAATAACTCTGCTTGCAGGACGTCTTCTGATTTGGAGACAACAACAAAATAGCTTCCTCATAACATAACATCCACAATTTCAAGGTTCTTTTAAAGTTGAATTGATTTGGATTTGTCACATACACTCGAATGAGTGCAGTGAAAAGTTTGAAATGTCAACACATCTTTTTATTGTTTTATAACTTAAAACATTTTCAGATAATCCAAGTCTTTGTTTTAGAGTAGCCCATTCAGTTTGATAAAACTGCTTTTATTTTCCCATAAACCAGAAATGTTTATTTTGTTCAAAAACAAAGTTGCTGGAAAAGTTCAGCAGGTCTGGCAGCATATGTGAAGGACAAAAACAGAGTTAACGTTTTGTGTCTAGTGACCCTTCCTCAGAGCTGAAGTGTCCAAAAAGTTAACTCTGTTTTTGTCCTCCACGGGTGCTGCCAGACCTGCTGAACTTTTCCAGCAACTTTGTTTTTGCTCCTGATTTACAGCATCTGCAGTTCTTTTGGGTTTTATTATGTTTATTTTTTTTAAGAATTAGAATTCCTACAGTGTGGAAACAGGCTGTTCAGCCCAACAAGTCCACACCAACCCTTGGAGCATCCCACCCAGACCCATCCCCCTATAACCCACACACCCCTGAACACTATAGGCAATTTAGCATGGCCAATCCACCTAGCCTGCACATCTTTGGACTGTGGGAGGAAACCCACACAGACATGGGGAAAATGTGCAAACTCAGCACAGACAATCACCTGAGGCTGGAATTGAACCCAGGTCCCTGGCGCTGTGAGGCTGCAGTGCTAACCACTGGGCCACCTCTTGAGACAAAGTAGTGACAACGTAGTAGTTATTCCCTCCTGAGACAAAGTAGTGATTTCAGTCCACAAAAGAAGTCAGGTGATCCTAGTACAGTCATTAATGTTGTCTTTTATGTTCACATTTATGTGAAAAGTAGTTCAAAATTCAGAATAGGGCATGCATGACAGTGCTGGACATGATATTCCACATTATAAGTTTTAAAATAGTTTGGTGCCTGCTTGGTTCCGGAAAATATGATTTAAAGAAATGGCTCTGAATGCTTCATGGTTCTCTTTGTCAGTTTGATTCTTCCAAATTAAATAAAGATTAAAACATCCAAAGATTGTCGTAGTACCTTTCTTGCAAGTCCAATTTATTTCTTGATTTATACTGTGGCCTATAGAGCAGCTACTGTCAGGGGCCTATTAACTACTCTCATCAGTGACTTCTTGTATTTGCTAATTTTAATTTCCATACAAAATGATTCTGTTTTGGATTCTCTTAACCAAGATCATTTTTTTACAACTGAACTGATCTCATTCTTAATTAACAGAGCTATCCCTCCTGCATTTTTTGTTCCTGTCTTTCTGAAATATCAAATACTTTTGAATATTCAGGTCTCAGCTCTGTCTACTCTTCAACAATACCTCTGTATCAGATAAATTAATTTCTCTTTTTGCCGTCAATGCATCCATCTTATTATGATGCTATGTGCATTCTGTCAAAGAGCTTTTAGTGTGGTTTTCCTGCTACATTTTCCTACTTTGACCTTATTTCCTGGAGCACTGTTATGTTTCTACAGTTTGTCCCTTCTTGATACAATCTGCATTGCTACTCTGCACCGTTGCCTTTTCATTTCTTTTTAATTTTCCAACCTCCCCGTGAACTCTTGATCTCCTCCTAATTCCACTATTTTGTTTAAATGCATCTCTGAGCCCTGCTGAACTCAGCACGTGTCCCAAAGCAATTCAGAGAAGGCCATTAGCAGAGAGATCTCGGTGTCCATGTGCATAGATCCCTGAAAGTTGCCACCCAGGTCGATAGGGTTGTTATGAAGGCGTACAGTGTGTTAGGTTTTATTGGTAGAGGGATTGAGTTTCGGAGCCGTGAGGTCATGTAGCAGCTGTACAAAACTCTGGTGCGGCCGCACTTGGAGTATTGCGTACAGTTCTGGTCACCGCATTACAGGAAGGATGTGAAAGCTCTGGAACGGTTGCAGAGGAGATTTACCAGGATGTTGCCTGGTATGGAGGGAAGGTCTTATGAGGAAAGGCTGAGGGACTTAAGGCTGTTTTCGTTAGAGAGAAGAAGGTTAAGAGGTGACTTAATAAAAACATACAAGATGATCAGAGGATTAGATAGGGTGGACAGTGATATACTTTTTCCTCGGATGGTGATGGTTAGCATGAGGAGACATAGTTTTAAATTGAGGGGAGATAGGTATAGGACAGATGTCAGAGGTAGGTTCTTTACTCAGAGAGTAGTAAGGGCGTGGAATGCCCTGCCTGCAGCAGTTGTAGACTCGCCAACTTTAAGGGTATTTAAATGGTCGTTGGATAAACATATGGATGATAATGGAATAGTGTAGGTTAGATGGGCTTCAGATTGGTTTCACAGGTCAGCACAACATCGAGGGCCGAAGGGCCTGTACTGCGCTGTAACGTTCTATGTTCTAACAGTACAGCCCCCAATTTCCCCAGTACTCTTATCAGTTTCTCATGAGTTGAAACCCATTTCTCACAATCAATTTCTGAGCAACACTTTCAACTTTCTGATCTTATTTACTCTATGCCAATATGCTGCACATATTACATGTATAAATTATGTACTACCCATACCACTTTATGCAATTTATGAACATATCAATATAAGTGAGAACCAAGGGAAAACATCTGGGTCATTAAAACAGCCTCACGCTCACAATGCAGAGACCTGCATTTCCTTTCCTAACCAGCAAATTGTAAAAAGCACAGCAATTTCCTGGGGGAGGCAAATGATAATGTAGACCAATAAGGGAACTCTTCTTTTCACCAAGTCCCTCAGGTGATCAAAACTTAGCGTGGGTGATCACATTGACCTTGCTTGTGTTATTGTTCATCTGCATACTTTTTACATGGTACCATCTCCAGAGATACGCATTGCATCTGGATTGGGTTTCTCAAATCATTATTGTCAAGGCAGTTATTATGGGTTGATATGGTATGAAGGGATGCGGTTCCAACAGTATTAATTTCCGATAACAGCCGGTCAGATGCTGCTTTTACACAGCTCCCAATACTTAAATTTGTATTCCATTGATTTTTTTGTGTAGGGAAATACTCGTTTGAGAGATGAAAATCGCAGTCTGCAAAGAAACGTTTTAAGATAACTGGAGAGTGGACTTTTATTCCCTCAATATTTTAGATGTCTAATGCAGTCTTTTGTGCTGAATAACTTGATGTTTATTGATCACTCAGTGTATAAGCTGATGAAAACCCGATATATAAAATTCTGCAGAACACTGGACTATCCTTGTTAAAAATCATGGCCAGCACACACAGGAGACAGATGGAAGATTCAAGTCTAATTAGTGAAGCAAGTTAAAAATAAATTAGTGAACAGTTACCAGATTTTGGAGTTGCCACCCAAATAGTGCTGAACCCAGAAGCAAGCTAGGGAAATGTTGGGAAAAAAATAGTTTGCAATTTATTAAATGTGCAACTTCTTGCAAAAATGAAAATTCCTCATTGCCATCCATTAATGTGGTGAGCAACTGCATCTTTAATTATTTAATCGAATTACGTCCGTGTAAATCCACATAAATTAGTTACTATCTTTCCCGGAAAAATGCAGTCACATTTCTTCAATTAAGATGGTCATTTTTATGCATTCTGAAATGCACTAGCTTGAAACTATCAGAGGTACATACGTACTATATCCTGCACATCTTTAATTTCCCTCGTTGGTCCTTTCAGTTCTGAAAGAAGAATGTCCATGGCAACAGCTACTTGCATTATTGTAGCACCTTTAAGATATAAACAACATCCCATGGCCTTTCACAATTGGACAAGAGTTATTCGCCCAGCCAAAGGAGTTATTGACACAAGTAACTAAAAATTGGGAAGAACCAAGTTGTAAAGGGGTGTTAATGCAGGAGAGAGTGTCTAAGATACAAAGCGCATTAGGATGGGACTTCCAAAGCGTTAGGCCTGAAGGACATTAGAGATAGAGTGGAATAAGACCATGATAGATTTGAAAATTTGAATGAATTGGTATAGTGGAAGCCATAGCAGCTCAGCAAACATCGAGTAAGGGGTTAATGGAAATTAGTATAGCTGGTTAGGAGAAGGTTGGCATAGCTAAGTTTAGTTTGCAGGTTTCAGTAGGACAGCACAGTGGCTCAGTTGTTAGCACTGCTGCCTCACAGCATGAGGGGCCTGGGTTTGATTCCACTCTCGAGCGACTGTCTGTGTGGAGTTTGCACATTCTCCTGTGTCTGTGTGGGTTTCCTCCGGGAGCTCTGGTTTCCTCCCACAGTCCAAAGATGTGTGGGTTAAATAGAATGGCCATGCTAAATTGCCCCATAGTGTTCAGGGATGTGTAGATTGGGTGGGCTACAGAGGGATGGGTCTGGGTGGGATGTTGTGAGAGGCGGTGTGAACTTGTTGGGCTGAATGGCTAGTGTCCACGCTGTAGGGAGTCTAAGTCATAAGTAAAACAGAGATGGAAACAGGTAATATCATGCACATAGAAGTAAATGGTATCTTTGGTGAAAAAGCCAGCTTAGAAGCCTAGTTCAATGAAGTAGAATATTGAGTTGCCAAACAGTGCAGCTTAGCCTGAGACATTTGACAGAGAAGAGGATAAAATTGTCGATGTTCTGAGTGCAATAACGGCTTCAAGAACTTTATAGAATTACTGGAGTGCAGAAGGAGGACATTTAACCCATACTGATCCTCCAAAGGGCAAATCACCCAAACCCATGTCTGCTAACCCATCCCTGTCACCCTGCACTTGCCACGGCCAATCCACCGAGCCTGCACATCTTTGGACTGTGGGAGCACCCGGAAAAAATCCATGCAGACGCAGGGAAAATGTGCAAACCCCATACAGAGAGTTTCCTGAGTTTGGAATTGAACCCAGGCGCTGTGAGGCATCAGTGCTAACAACTGAGCCATCATACCGCCTCTGGAATGGAAAGAATGAATGAATGATTTTATGGTCATGTGTATTTTACAATGAGAAGAACAGCAAAATACAGTGAAAAGCTGTTCCATTGTTGCCAGCATAACACATTGGTTTGCAAAGACAGATGGGTGAAAAATGAATATTGCTTGAAGAAGTAGGTGATTACAGGAGATTTGAAAGATTATAGATGGTATTCAGAATGAGGAAGCTGGTTACAGTATTAATTAGATTGCGAGTCAGGAAAGAAAGTTGGCTGCTTAGTCATTTAGAGTGAGGTTAGCATGGTTTATATGGATAGTATTCACTGTTCATTGTTAATTGTCCTAAAGGTATGTTACTGGACAGCCTTTTTGCAATACTGACAGCAGCTTTCCTCAGCCACTTCAGACCGTACTTATGAATCAATCCTGTTTGTATGAGACTCTGGTGACATATATTCACGAGCAGGTCTCATTTGTTCAAAAGACGTGAATGAACCAGTTGGGTTTTAACGGCAAATCAACAGCTTCACAGTCACTGCTTCTGATTCAATTTATTAATATAAGAATTTGGACGAATGGATGTGCATTTAGTCCAGTTGTCTGGATTAAGTTGTCCAGTATCACATTGAGCCTTTATTTTACTCATGCTGTCTCCAGTCAGAGGAAATTTGGGACCAGAATGATTGCAAATCTGTTAAACAGTTGATATTTCACAGCGATCAGGCCAAAAAGTGAAAACTGTTGCTGCTGATAACAGTATTCTCAGTTAATGACAGTGGAGGAACCACATTCAAAAGAGAAAGAAAATGGAAGCTCTAATTGATTTTCCCCATGGTGTTCGGTACAATTTGCAAGGGCATTTCCTACATAGATGTCAAATCTCCTTGGACAAATGCAAAGGTTTTTGAATTGTTTCACCATTCTGAAATCCTTTCACATTTCTAGAAAGGTCTGTTACTGTACCAGGAGCAAAAATATATCCCGTCTGAGAAGATAGTAGGTGCATTAAAGGTGGGTTCAGGTTACACCTCTATGTCATGAAGGTTTGTAGCCTTATGAATCCTATTGTGTTAACAATCAGCTTCACAAACAGGGCTATATTGAAAATAAAAACTGAAAGAATTGCAGATCATGTAAATTAGAAACAAAACGGAAATTGCTGGAAAAGCTCAGCAGGTCTAGCAGCGTCTGTGGAAAGAAATCAGGATTAACTTTAATGGTCGAGTGACCCTTCATCAGAACATATTGAATATATTGAAAACTGCAGCTGTAAGGAACAATAGAATAGGCAAGTGTTGCTTTCCTTAGGGAACAGAGGAGGCTGTGGAATGATGTAATTGATATGTACAAAATAATAAAGGCTTGGATAGAATGGACAGTGCATCACTAATGGAGAGATCACTGCCACGGGGTAAAGATTTAAGGTGATTGGTAAAAGAGTTGTAGGAAACACAAGGAATAGTTTTTTCACCCGGAGAGTAGTGTGTGTCTGGAATTCTCTGCCTTGCGGCAGAAACAGTCAACTCATTTAAAAGGAACATGTGTCTGCTCCTGAACTGCGAGCACCAACAAGGCTACAGACCAAGTGCTGTAAAGTGGGATTTGAATGGGTGGCTAGTTTATTCACAAGGGGCTGATTGGCCTCTTTCTATGCTGTAAATTATTTATGCAGCTGACCTTTCTGTTTGTGTTGATTATAGCAAGCATCATCACAGAAAATAAGAATCCCCTTCATTACATTAATGTCAACCCCCTGATCAAATGGATATTTTTTATCTATCTTTGGCTAAATTTCTTACAGAGCTCACCCGCCTCCTTCTTATCTGTTCTGCTTCTTTATTTCAAATCTTTCAGTTTCTTTTTTTTCCACTTTGAAATCCTTGTTTTGCACTTGCAGCTGTTTTCTCACTCAGTTTTATCTCCCGCAAGTGCTTCATTATTACTTAGTGGATGCAAATCCCTGTAGATAGTCTCCTCACAGGCTGAGTTTAAGGTGATTAGTCTGTTGAGGGGATGCTCTTCAATAATGTGCAGCAGGTCGCATTGTTTCCACAAGTGGGGCTGTGCTGAGGCCCCAGTGATGGAGCTTGGCCGTGCAAAGGATCTGGCTTTTCCTGAAACTGTTTATCAAGGATACTGAGATCTTTCTTCCAGGGTAGGGAAGTCTAAAACTAGAGGTTTAAGGTGAGAGGGCAAAGATAAAAAAGGGACATAAGGGGCAACTTTTTCACACAGAGGGTGGTGCGTATGTGAAACGAGCTGCCAGAGGAGGTGGTGGAGGCTGGTATAATTACAATGTTTAAAAAACGTCTGGATGAATGCATGAATAGGAATGGTTTAGAGGGATATGGGACAAATGCTGGCAAATGGGACTAGATCAGTTTAGGGTATATGGTTGGTATGGAACAGCTGTTCCGAAGGGTCTGTTTCTGTGCTGTACATCTCTATGACTCTATGAAGGCCATTCTCACTGTGGTATTTCAGAGCTTGCCATTTTAAAGAACAGGTTTGTCACAAGCAGCTTATCTGTGATTTCCCATGATTCGCATGGTGTGATCCAAAGGTTGACAGCAAGTAGAGCTTGCTCAGCGAGATTAGTCCATATGCAGAGCTCGAGTGCGAGGTGGGTAATAGATGGGCTGAACAAGTCTCACCCAGTGGTAATTAATGAGCATCAGTGATGGTTTTAACCAGCTTGTGGCTTTTCATCTGTCACTGGATGTGTTGGCAAGTGATGTTTGCAAAGACAGAAAGTCATGGAGGGGAGGGGGGAGTGTCACTGTTGAGTGGCATTCTACAGACTATATTGTTCCTCTCTTACTCGTACATAACATTGGGCTATTCTTCTCCCTTTCAGATCACTTTTCCTATCAGATCACTTTCCCACACAAAATTATCAATGTCTAGGAAAGGGAGCCATGAAAGAAAGGTCAACCACATCTTCATTTTTCTCCTATCAGTCTGCACTCCAGGATAACCAGCTGTACTATTCTCTCGTAAAAATATACCTGTGATTATGTATGTTTTCAATTTTCTTTATGGAACCTATTTACTTCCAGAAATATCAAGGAATTCATTCCTCAGCATAGGATAGGATTAGTTTAAAATGGTTTAAATAAGCGTTTTTTTTTTAAATGTCGAAATAGCACTTTTTTTTGTCCCAACTGAATACCAGAATAACCTCTATAATGGTTTAAAGATTTGGGTGTTAATTACACAAAAATGATTTAATTGTGGAATTTTATTTCCTTTACTAATATTAGTTTGTCAATGTTTCCAAAATAAAACATCTCAATTTATATTAAGGATTTTGATGTTTAAATTTAAATGATCAATTGTTTTTTCTTGGAGGAAGTTGTTGAATGATTATGCCAACAGGGGGCAGTTAAAGGCCACAAAATGGTGTTAGAATAAGGCCCAGCAGAAAGATATAGCGACCAGAGGTAAACACTACTTCACTAGACAATTAAACTCTGGGGACCAGGTTCTGAAATGCATTTGCAATCAGTTTATCATAATTATTCATTTTACTCGTTAGCAGTGACCATTTACGTTGTGACCTTATTCTGAAAAATGTTCTCGACCCTTTTGGTCCTAATACGACAATTTACTTCTTGTAGTTACTATAGATGGTTTGATCATTGATAATGAATAACAAAGAAACTGTCAAATATACACTTTACAGCTATTGTGGAAACGCTTCGTAATTGGGTAGTTAAGGAAATCATGGAAAAGAGTACAAAACAGCTATAAATAATTTAATTACCATTTGTATGAGTTTTTTTTTAGACTCTTGACTCAGAGCTGTGACTGAATGTCTGTTATAGAAGAAACTATTATCTGAAATGGAACGAATTGCAGCTTTTGAGGCACAGTGTTTTCTTGCATTCCTAAACTGAATGTACAAAAGGCTTTTCACCTGATCAATCCTCTCCATTGCAACTTTTCCTGTGTTGGGGTTTTATGGAGATGACTAGGGTCAGTGCTCCTTTCAGTTCTCAGGCCATGCTTTTTCCTCCTCTGTGTTTTCACCTCCCCACATCTATCTTAATGTGTTGAAGGCCAAAGCAATGCTGGAATTCAGCCTGTTCCAGAGCTGAGATTTGGAGGATTGGTGCAGACATTGAAAAACATCCTGGTGACCAGCATCCTGGTTTGCTGGTTCAAATTTAGCTGCTTTTGTGAAGGCAGAGTGGTTCATGGTGTGTCACAGGGCTACCCTCTAGCCCTCTGATCAAGAACAGGTTAAATATCTATCAAGAGCAATTGAAGGAGGGTGATTACCATTTTCCAGTCAGTCTCCAGTTTCTTGCAGCAGGTGAATTTTTGCTGTGCTGAGGTGGTGTCCCAATGGCAGGTATGGAAGTGGAAGCCAGCACTCTGGACAGGCCTGACTAAGTACAGGAGCATAGTGTCCCTCACATAGTCACGGCCTGGCAGCAAGATCCATGTTTGAAGTTGGACAAAGTTTCAAGAGAGGGCATTTCTACTTTGAAGCAAAGTAAAATCTCCTTCTTTGCACTTAGCTCCAGCCTGCTGCCCTTTTAAACCTGGAAGTTCTCAAGTTGGCCCTCTAGCTTTCTGCGCCTACTCACCATTGTTAATTAGGTGGCAAGCCCTGTAACTGTGCACTCGCTGGTCAATGACATGAAAATCATGACCAATGCCTGCTTCCCCCAGGAACTTCAACAGTGCTGGCCTCTGTTTCCTTCTTCCGAAACGAATTTCCCACCTGAATACATTCTGTTGCAGAATCCCAAAGTTTTCCATTCTCCTATAATATGACAAGTTTTAGGAGTCCTGCTCATCTTGTCTTCTAAATTTTCCAACCATGTATAGCCCTTAGGCATTCAGTTGTTTTTTTTAAAAACAACTTCCTCAATTCTTGAGAAACGTTTAGATTAACCACATTGTGAAATGTGGATGCTTATTTCTGATATATCATATTTTGGGGAGGGGATGGCTTAGTGGTATTATTGCTGGACTATCAATCCAGAGACACAGATAACATTCTGGGGACTAGTTCATTGTCGATTGTCAGAAAAACCCATCTGGTTCACTAATGTCCTTTAGTGAAGGAAACTGCCATCCTTACCTGCCAGACCCATAGCAATGTGGTTGACTCTGAATTGCCCTCTTGACAATTAGGGATGGGCAATAAATGCTGCCTAGCCAGCGATGCCCTGACCCCATTAATGAATAAAGGATGTCCTTTTGAGACGCTCATTCTACTTTCATTGCAACTACCTTACACAGTCTTATTTAAAGGATAATGATATGCTGACCATTCAGAAGGTAGACTAACTGCCAATTTAATCATACATCATGGGATCCTCGTCATAAAATGCAATCCAACTCAGTATTGGATTTCTTATGCAATTTTCATCTCAAGTACATTTTCTGTTAGATAACATCATTGAAAAATGATATTCTTTAAATGTCTTGTGCGGGATATTATAAAGTTAAATTGCAGGAATACTTGAGATTGGTGAACACATCATTCATAGTCAAAGGGTAAAAATAGAGATAAAAATTGAATATTGTAAATGCAGGAAATTTGAAGTGAACTGGCTTTAAAACTAATCAATACATCGCAATTCCACTTACACGCAGGGATTTCATGATTCCCTCAAAATAAATTTATAGGTCAGTAAATGTAGACTTATTTCAGCATTTAAGGATTTCAATATGATAAATCCAACAAATGATTTTTGATTTAGTCAGTTAGGCAAGGATGGACCATCAGCTGTTTTAAATTTGAGGTACTGTACTTAGTAACATAATCTCATCCCAACCATCCTGACTGCAATAAAAACTGAAAGAACTGTGGATGCTGTAAATCAGAAACAGAAACAGAAATTGCTGGAAAATCTCAGCAAGTCTAGCAGCATCTGTGGAGAGAAATCAGTGTTAATGTTTCAAGTGAGCCTTCCTCAGACCCTTCTGAGACAAGGTCACTGACCTGAAACGTTAACTCTGATTTCTCTCCACAGATGCTACCAGGCCTGCTGAGCTTTTCCTGCAACTTCTGTTTTCATTCCAGCTGCAATTTGGCCTCCGATATTACAATTAGAATGCCTTTCAAACTACATGCAAACAGTGTACAATGACAATGATGAATAATCAGTCTTTTCAGTCTATCTCACAAACAATAATATCTTTCCCCCATGATCAACTGAGAGGGTAGATTCTGGGAAAGTCTGCTCACAGATGAAATAATTAGATTTTCTATTTGTAATCATAAATGCTTTTAATAGCTAAATTTTGAGTGACATGTAAATCGCATTGTTTCTGCGGCAGTGTTGACATCCACCTGACCAAACGCCAAGCTGATATAAATTTTATCAGAGATAACAAGCGTGGGGTTGGATGAACACAGCAGGCCAAGCAGCATCATAGGAGCAGGAAAACTTGACGTTTCGGGCCTAGACCCTTTATCTTACTTTCTAAGAAATTCAACTGTGATAAGATCTAAAACTTTTTGAAAGCTAAATACATAGGGCCCCATGCGCATGCAGAGAAAACACACCCAGGCAATGCACATGTTCAATAAAGAAAAATTTGGCTAAGTGTACAGAGTAAAAATGTATAACTGTTCCCTAACGGAATCCATATTGCAACACCTCAACTAATCGTAGTCCAATTCTCAACCAATCACACTTTTTCCTCAAGCAGTATAAACGTCGAGCTTCCTTTGAAATTTGCCATCCTTATGTTTATCCTGATGAGTGTGAGATGAAAAGCGCTGACAACATGTATTTTATTACTGCACTGTTTAAATGCTGTACCGATAAACAACTTTTCGTACTCTGAACTTGTTGAACTGTGGTTACTTCCGATAGCTACTTGTCAGTTTCTGCTAGTTCATGCCATTCGGCTCTAACTTTTTCCCTTTTGTAAAAAGTTGACGAGGATTTGAAAACAGCGGAGGAACGAAAGGGGAAACTTATTAGTGGGAAAATAAACACATCATTTGTCCTTAACCTTGCAGGCACCAGTTCAGAGAGGAATACTTCTGGTATTAAGCTACAGTTGTCTGAACTGGGACATGCACACAGTGAAAGGGTGTGGGGAGATTACAGATGGAAACGAGAATCCAAGAACCAAATCACTGATGAATGAGCCCTACAGCTGAGAATGCCGGTAAAAAACAGTATGAAAGTCCACCATATATAAGAGTTTGATTGCAATACAAAAAGACTTTCTCTGGGATCATGCCTACCTGCCAACAAGCTTGTGTAGAATATTGGAGAATGTGGAGGAATTCAGTGTGAATTCAGAGAAATTCAAGCCTGTGTGGTCTCATGGTTAGAGGCTTTTAATAACGTTCAGCTAGTTATGGAGATCTGCAGGCAATTGTACAGTGTGGCAGCTGACGTCTTAGCTCTGTGGCCCCGTGTCTGCTCAAGGTTACAAAGAGAACAATTCTCAGAAGACAAGCCAGTGAGTAAAATCTTTTTAAGGAGGTTGTTTGGGTCTGCTCTTACACGTTTTAACGCAAATCAGCTGTTTTTCTAAGGCTTCAGGAAATTCTTCAGGTTAAAAGAGGCCTAAAGGCTCTGAATCCATGTAGTGAGTGTTTTTAAGTCAGGCCGGAAAACCAGGAATGTCACTGTAGTGATTGGAATGAGGTTGGCCAAGTAGATTCATTGAAAATGAATTCCCTGATTGGGGCTGTTAACCTGGGCCAATCAGGGAGCCCTGGTTGACAGTTAGAAATAGGAGTCTCAGGGATTCTCCTCATTCTAGGGACTAGCTTTGAGCCGGCTGGTCAGATTCCATATACTGCTCACATGTGTAAATAATGGATGACTTGGTGGGGGGATACTGGCCTGCATGCAGTTACTTCAGTTACCTTCTTTAGAGTTAACTAATAAACGTGCAGCCCACCTCCACTATCTCCCCTGAACTCGACCCTACACCCATTGACTCTCTTACAATCTCTGTACCCATTGTGATTACTGAAGTCCTCATTATAGAATCAACTCCCACCAATGGGCTCCTACATGGTTTCCAATTCTCTCCTTGGCGTATTGTTGAATTGCTACAGTGTGGGAACAGGCCATTTGGCCCAACAAGACCACACCAACCCTCTGAAGAGTATCCCATCCAGACTCATCCCCCCCCAATCTATCTCTGTATTTCCCATGGATAATCCACTTAACCTACACATCCCTGAACACTATGGGCAATTTAGCATGTCCAAACAACCAAACCTGCAGATCTTTATGCCGTGGGAGGAAACTGGAGCACCCAGAGGAAACCCACACAGACACAGGGCGAATGTGCAAACTCCATACGAACAATCACCCAAGGGTGGAATTGAACTCAGGCCCCTGGTGCCGATAGGCAGCAGTGTTAACCACTGAGCTACCATGCTGCCTTCCTGTAAGATTTTAACTCCAAAAGCCACACCAAATGTATTTGTGTTACCCAGTTCTTTCTACAGCCAACATTTTGTTACCTTCAGATTTGATTCAGAATAAAAAGGCGCAGCCACCAAATTTCTTTAATAAATACAAAATTATTAATTTATTATAAAACTAAACTTATCCCAAGAAGATGAAGAACTGGTTAACATGTACAGTTTGTAATATGACTAGGTAAAATGGTTATACACACACACAGACACACACACACACAGACACATACACAGACATGTACGCACACACACATACACACACGCAGACACACACGCACGCGCACACACACACACAGAGACACACATGCGCACACACACACACAGACACACACACGCAGACACGCACACACAGAAATTGGAGAGCTGACCTCGGAAGCTTATTTTCTTTCAACAGGATTCTGCCCAACTGAGAATCCAATAAATTTCAGAACAGAACTAGCACTCTGAAAGTTATAAGAACAGAGTCCAGTATTTCCCCTGAAATAAGTTCAAGCAAACAAGACCAGCAATTATCACAGTTCATGTGGTTTCCAAGAAATGCCTTGTTAGCATCATAGAATCATAGAGTTGCACAACACGGAAGCAGAACCTTTGACACAACTCGAACATGTTGATCAGATATCCTAAATTAATCCTAAATTATCTTTTAAAAATAAAAATTATTAAAGATGAAGCATTTTCATAACAAATTGCCAATAATTCCAAATTCCCAAGGAACGCGCTTTGCTAAATGTGGCTATTACAACTTGTAGCTGTGAAAGCTCAACGGTTCTGGAAAACCCAGAAAATTGTTCTTACTTGTGAGCATCCATAGGCTAGGTGCTGAATAAAAACAGTTCCCCTGCCTTGTGCCTATTTGAGGCATGTGTGGCAAACTCAACAATCGTGCTGCTGTCTCCTGAAGGATTTTGGAGTGACCCAGGTGGATAAACATGTGTAGCTACAGTTAGCTTCACTGTCATTTTTCCTGCAATGGCACTGGATCCCAATGATTGCCAGAGAGACAGAGATGTTGTGACTGACCTCAGTCACTGGCTTACTGCAAAAGAATAGCCATTTATGTCAGGCTCAGGTTTTTTGAAACATACGTCACCTATGCTTTTGCCTTATTTATCCAGTAGCCATTCCTGCTCTGTATTATCTTCTGTATCCTCTTCATTAAGCAACCTCAAAAGGTAATCCAAATGACATCAGCATGCCAATATACTTTACCTGCAGACAATGCTGATCTAATTGAAGTGCTTTGAATGAGTTCACAGGAGCACTGGACATCTAAGCAAAGCTAAAAAAAAAAGTGACCTTACTGGATCTGAGAATCCATTTAAAAATGACTGCAGAAACCTTCTAATCAATTGTTAGTGCCTTGTATTGGCGATCAATGAATAAATCAGGTGGACCCAGACGTCTATTTTACAAAAAATGGTCCTGATTCAGCTGCTGGACCCTCCCTAACATATTTCAAATGAAGTTAGTGTTTGTTTCAGTTGACTGTATCCACTTCTAGCAGTCTTTTGCACAAGACAACCTTCTGCAAAATTAGTTTCCTTTCTGTGCATTTTATATCCATAAAATCAGTGAATCACATTGAAGTCTCTCCCCCAATATATTTATGGTAGATAGTTGAAATGCAAACTCATCATTGGTTATTTACATATAAAACTATCAGGTTGCTTGTTTTTCTTGAAAAATGCATTTCAACAAACTAAGCATCACATTAAAGAAAGACAAGAACAAATAACTTCATACTTCAGCATTTTAAAATCTAATCCTTGATGTATGAGAACACAAACAAACGATGCTTGATGCATATTTTATCAAGAAGACAATTGCTGTGCCTTACTTTAGTGTGAAAAAAATTACATGTTGCTCAAAGAGATTATGCTTGTCACCTTGAAATTGTTGACAACGGACAAAGTTTACTATTACTGTGTGTAGGAAAGGAATAATAATAATCTGTCAAACTTCAATCTTCCGCAATGGATCTCCATCTCAGAAGCTTTTGGATAGAAAGCACTCTCTCTGGAATTGCTTTCCGGTTACTATGTTGTCAGGCACTTCATTTTTTTTTTCCCTTTTCTATTTTTATGTCACTGCGTAGAAAGGACTGCATTTTTAGTGGTGAAGTTATTGTGAGTTACACGCGTCGTATGATTTTCAGAAGTTGGCAAAATAATCAAATTCCAAGTATGAATGTACAAATCAGCAACACCTAGCAAAATATAACTGAGAATGTTTGATGTGCGAATATGTAAACCACCTGAGACTAAAACTTCCACATTGCTTTTAAAAAAAATTTTCAATTTAGTTTCGCCCATCTTTTGCGGTAATTTATCTGTGAACACGTTCAATTATTGGAAAAGTCATGAACAGGCTGTATTAAAACTCTCCTGAAAGTCTCCTTTACGAGTTAATGAAAGCATCGCACTTTAGTTTAGAAGTTACATTAGTGCATCTGAATTGAACTTGAACTGAATTGAATTACCTTTATTGTCACGTGGAATTGAATGAGTACGGTGAAAAGTTTATATGTCACCACTTAAAGCACCATCTTAGGTACAAAGGTGCCTAGATACGGGTTCTTCATTTGCAAGGTTAGTCACAGTATAACAATGGCACCAAAGCTGGCACCATCTTAGCTACAGACCACCTAGGTACAATCCTTAGTTAAGATGAAGGAAAAACAAAGTTACATTACAGCTATAGACAGTGTAAGCATAGGTCAGAAAAACAAGAAGCAAAGTCATGAAGACAAACATCACAATCTCTTTCCAAGGGCTCTCTGCAGCAGACCAGTCCAGGGGGCCTCCATGTGGTCTGACATTATCCTTTCCACAAATTTCCATGGGTCATAGCAGGAAGATGAACATTCTCATTCTGTTTTGGTGACATTTCTGAAAGAAAGGTTAGTCAGAGAGCTAGAGAATTGCTTTCCTTTAACTTACACCATGGGATGTTTAGTATCCATCTGTATCATCAGTATAACAGTTTTTGCTGGATTTTCACCATTGAGTAAGGAAGCTTAAATGGAGAAGTATGCCATTCTCTTTAAAAAAAAAAATCTCCTGTCATTATAGAGAGGCACAAGTGGGATGGTTTGGTCCCTCCACCACTGAAGGTAGTTTGGAGGCCACCAGGGTGATTGGTGAGTGCTGAGGTAATTTAATTAGAAGGCCCAGTTTGGCTGTTTGAGACTTTGGCCCAGTTGTATAAAATCCTGTTAGGATTTCCGGCCCTTGCATCAACACAGAAACCATCTCTAGGCTCCGTCATATTTCCCATCACCTTCCATAGCCACTTACCCACTATCCAGTGTGGGTAAACCTCAGGGGACATGCAGATGTGGAAAAAGAAACAAGCTTCTGACAAACAAAGAAAGCTCTGGATTTAACGCTGAAAAAATTTTAATTCATGTAATCCAGTCAGAATTTTTTTAAAGAATTATTTTCACGTAATTTTGATTGTGGACTAAAATGGGGGGAAAATGGCTGTCTCAAACACAAAGGATTATGGAAAGAATTACCGCCCACTTTTAAAGCAAGTTATCTGGTATTCAGTGCAAGTGCTATTTCCACTGCTGTTTGTTTATGCAATGGGTGTGTTATTGTGGGGCCTGTGGAGTAGTTTCTAACTGGAGTTGAGCCTTAGCCAAGGGGTATATATGGAGGGAGATTTAGCTGGAAACAAGTTGCTGATTGGACAGGGGAGTGGTGAACAACTCTTGATGAGAAAGGTGTTCTGGCTGCCAGCTACAATGTGATTGTTCCCAGGGAGCTGCACAGCAAGTGGAGGTGAATGTTTGAACAGAAGCCATTGGACATCCGGAAAGGCAGGAGCATGCTTTTCCCTCAAGCCCAAAGCAATCTGTTTATTTCCCCTCATTAATTGCTGCAAGCTGGGGCTTTTAACAAACAAATCAAAGGCTTTAAACGTACGATATTGAGTGGAAGTACCTGGGAAAGAGGGAATGATGAGCAGCAGGGCCCAACAAGACAGAGGATCATCTCATCTGTGGGCAGTACAGTGGCTCAGTGGTTAGCACTGCTGCATCACAGCACCAGGGACCCAGGTCTGATTCAACCCTCAAGCGACTGCCTGTGTGAAGCCTACATGATCTGTTTGTGTCTGCGTGGGTTTCTGCCGGTGATCCAGTTTCCTTCCAGATGGATTAGCCATGGTACATGTGGGATTTCTGGGGAAGGGGACAAGGTCTCCGTGTGAGATAGTTTTTTTGTAGGGTTGTTGCAGACTTGATGGGCCAAATGGACTCTTTCTGTACTTGAGGGATTCAACGAGTCCATTGATCTGCCTTGCTGGTTGTTCCTTCTGCTCATAATATTCATGGCTCCTTTGTGTATCTGTCCATACGCATGTGAAGTTTTGTCGGTGGATTAGGGTTTAAGCCAGGATAATTATAAATTAGTTGTTCATCACTGTTTATCTGCAGCTAGGATTTATTTATTTGCAATAAAGAGTAATTCTTGTCAGATAAGATGAAGATCCTCTGTGCTTTCTGTCAACCTGGATATAAAAGAATAGGGAAATTAAGGAAATTTACATAGTTTCATAAAATCTTCAACTTTCCTGATGACTCTGGGCATGGTGGAGCTTCATTTTCAGCACACTACGCCAGTGAGATGTGACAATCCTTATATCAGGGGTGGGACTTGAGACTGCTTTTCTCTGTAGCGGGACATGACTGGATTTCCATGATCCCCATTGATATCAAATAGAGGAAGGACTGGATAATAAATGACCATCAAGCATGGAAACCAGAATTCCTACCTCCATTCCCATTCGCAATTGTTTTCACAAAGGCAGGAGACACAATTTGCTACAGAAGTAAACCACTCCAATTAATTATTAGTTATTAGTTCTCTCACTGAGAGCCCATCCCTATCGCATTTTTATTAAGTTGCATAAGGACATAATGCAAGAACATAAGAAATAGGAGCAGGAGTTGGCCATCCGGCCTGTTGAGCCTACTCTGCCATTCAATAAGATCATGGCTGATCTTTTTGTGGGCTCAGCCCCATTTGCCCACTCTTTCATTATAACCCTAAATTCCTTTACTGTACAAAATACTGTCTATCTTTGCCTTAAGAACATTCAACGGGCTAGCCTTAACTGCTTCACTGGCAGGGAATACTACAAATTCATAACCCTATGGGTGAAGAGGTTCCTTCTCCATTCAGTCCTAAATCAGCTCCTGCTTTCTGGAGGTTATGCCCCCTAGTTCTAGTTTCATCCGCCAGTGGAAACAACCTCCCTGCTTCTATCTTATCTATTCCCTTCATCACTTAATATGTACACGGTTGTCTGGACTCATGCAAGTGTTAGATTTTCCCAGATGCTTGGAGAGATGAACCATGAATTGGAGGTGGGAAGAGTTTAAAAGACAAGCAAAATGGTTTTGCTTCCTTCCCAGTTTAATGTTGTAGATAGAATTCCATCAGTCAAGTGAGACATGGTAGTGCCTTGAACAATATGTTCGTCAACTGGCAAACATTCAGATAAAAGATCAATATTGTAAATGCGGAAAGTTCTTCAGAAGCATGGGAAAAAATGTTCATCTCATGAATAAAAAGGTAAAGTACATTTCAGTCTATTGAAAGGGTTGCCTACTATGAACACAATGATCCAGATCCTCTGGTGTCTCGGTTATCATGGACTGCATGTTTTCCCAACGACCCTCAGAAGGCCAATGCAATAACTTCATGGGAGTTCCCAGCACCTAAGGGTGGTAAAGAGGTTCGGGTTCGGGAGGATTCAGGTTCTAGGATTGTCTGGGTCTGGGATAGAGCTGGGGGGAGGGGTGTAAGTGATTTGGGAGAGGTGTAGTTGGGAATATGAGGAGTATGTTGAACAGTTATTCAGGAGTTAGACTTTGTATTTCATAGACTGACGTTTCCTTAGTAACTACTGACTTAATTTACTTGAAATGTTCCGAATTCTCTGATTGAAATGGAGACTTTCTCAGGGTTTGCAGGTATAGAGAAATTGACCAGACTGCCTTCAGTTTCCTACTTTTGAGTCTACGACATTGGGGAATGCACAAAATTCCCAACCACAACTCCCATTCACGGTGGAATAACGAGCAACTGGACAGTGACAAAATCTGGGCCAGAGCTTTTAACAACAAGGAAGGACAGTTACACGAAGTTAATCTATTGAGCATGACATATCATTGAGTCTAAGATAACAAGCATGGGGCTGGATGAACACAGCAGGTCAAGCAGCATCATAGGAGCAGGAAAACTTGACGTTTCGGGCCTAAACCCTTCATCAGAAAGAAACCCTGCTGTGTTCATCCAGCCCCATGCTTGTTATCTCGGATTCTCCAGCATCTGCAGTGCCTTTTATCTCTCATATCATTGAGTCTATCTGCTCTTTAAGCTTATTCCTCAATCTCGACTACCCTTTGAATGAAAAGCATGTAGAATCATTAAAGGAGACCATTTGACCATCTGTCCGAGCCTGTTCTCTACAAAAGTAATTCACTTGGTGCCATTACCTTTTCTTTTCTCTTCTCACTCCTGAGGTGAACAACAGGTCTTTGGTTGTTCACAGTGATCAAGGTATTAACTGCCCAAGCTGCCTGTGTTTGCAAAACATGCAACACAGTGCACAACATTAGGTAGGATCCTGAACTTGAATAATATTTGGTGAATAATAGTGAATGTGCAAGAACCAAATTAATATTGATAGTCAGGCTTGTAGTGACTAAATCTTGTCCTTTGCAGACAGAAAGAATTTTGTTCATTCAACATAAAAAGTGATAACTGTTCACTGATTAGTATCTCAGGGCAACACCCTGATTAATTAGAGTAAACCTTCCTGGTTAAAAATATAAACATAGCTTGGATGTTAACTGTCAATTAACATTAAAATTGGGTTTTCCTTGGCAATGCATCTTTCAGTAAAAATCCTGAAAGACCCTAACAAGATGGGCATGGAATAAACCATTTCCTCTTGTGGGCGTGTGCAGAGGCAGGGAGTATTGTTTTAAATTTAAAGATTGTCCTTTTAAGACAGAGAAAATATTTCTTTCAGCTGCATGTATGACTTTGAAACTCTGCTTCAGAAGGTGGTAGAGACAGGATTGTTGAATACTGTTAAGGCAGTCATAGATTCTTAAACAGAATTTGCTGGGAAAACTCAGTTGGTCTGGCAGCATCTATCGGAAAGAAAGCCGATTTAATTTTTTGAGTCCAGTGACGCTTCTTCAGAAGATTTCTGTTTTCGTTTCTGATTTCCAGCATCTGCAGTTCTTTTTTTGGTTATTAGATAGATTCTCATTAGTTAAGGGAATCAAAAGTTACAAGGCTTGATGGAAATGAAGAATATGAAACACAAACGTATCAACCATGATCTTCTTGAATGATGGCATAACAAGGTGTAGAGCTGGATGAACACAGCAGGCCAAGCAG
>JAHRHZ010000270.1:6172384-6219708 GCA_024137785.1 Ginglymostoma cirratum
TGTGAAAATGACTCAACATAAACATGCATTCAAAATTGCCTTGAAAAAATAATGCCTCTTTTAGGAGCTCACGAACCACATGCGTCAATTGGCAAAAGCTTTCATCCTTTTATTAATGCCTGTTAATCTTGTCCAAATAAACAGACAGTGAAAAAACATTTCAAAAGAGAGACAAAGCTATTACAAAGTCACAAAACTGTTAAAAACTATCAGTCCCCTTCACAGTTCAAGCCCCTACAGAATTGAATCTATTAACTGACCTGGAGTTTAGCCAGTAGTTCATAAAGGCACATTGGAACCTTTTAAGTAGGCTGAACAAATTACTGAACTGTCAATCAGAGCAAGCAACTATCTGGTGAGACCATAAAAACAATTCAATGCACAGTGTTGTTCCATTTTCTTCCCAGTATACAAACTGACATTTTTTGCTAATGAACGTAGCCATCACATTTGGTTTTTTTCGTCACTAATATCAAGAGCTGGGTTGATCAAGTCAACAGATTCCTCTGCCAGATGGGCAAACAAGAGAAACCAAATTCCTTATTGTGCAAAGCATATTAAGTTGAGTTGACTCTCATCTCCAATGACTAATTATACACAACTGTATGAATTGGTTAGATACACTGAAAAGCAGGCAAGCAAATAATTTGCCAGAGGACCAGTTAAGTTGCTTAATGAGCTTCACATACACAGTGACCCAGGCTTGCTGCATCTCAAGTGGGAATGGAAAAAACAGAGAATGCACAAATGTTTAGCAGGTCACATAAAAACGAACCTCGAAATTTTGATTAACAAACAGAAGGTGAAAATGTGATTCAGAAGGATTAGCAGAACCGAGCAAGGCACAAGAAAAATAATTAGGGAGAAACCAAAGTTATGAATAAGGCACAGTTTGAATACTTTGTGTCAATCTCTGCAAACGGTGGATAAAGTTAATATTGGAGTAGGCGTGGCATTGGGCTGAGATATTGGATGAAAGACTATTCCATCCAACTGGTCCATGCCAGCATCTTTACGCCACTCAGAGGGCTAGAAATGAAATATGCTAAATAGGATGGCATCACTGAGTTAACAAGTGATTCAAATAGTATGCATCCTAACTTGACAAGGAAACTAACCACAGCCCTGGCTATAATCTTTCATTTCTCAGATCTTGGAGTGATGCAGGCGAACTAGAGAATTACAAATACTACACATCCGATCACAGAGGGAAAGAATTAACCCATCAATCATCACCAGAAGCTACTAAAGACTTTTTACAATGTTAAAATTCTCACTTGGACAAATATGGGCTAATAAGAGACAGCCAAGATGGATCACTTGAAAACAAACCAATTCTGAATAGGCTACTTCAAATCTTTTGTGAAACAACACAAAGGGCTGATGAACATAGTACAGTGAATGTATATGGAGCTTTCCAAAAAATATTTGATACGGTATGCCATAAATGATATATTTGAAAAGTAAAAGAACATAAGACCATAAGAACCAGGAGCAGGAGTCGGCCATCAGGCCCATCGAGCCTGCTCCCTCATTCAATAAGATCATGGCTGATCTGTTTTGTGGACTCAATTCCACTTAACCGCCTACTTACCATAACTCTTAATTCCTTTGCTATTCAAAAATCTATCTACCTTTGCCTTAAAAGCATTCAACGACTTAGCCTCAGCTGCTTCACTGGGCAGGGAATTCCACAGATTCACAACCCTTTGGGTAAAGAAGCTCCTCCTCAATTCAATCCTAAATCTGCTCCCCCTTATTTTGAGGCTATACCTCCTAGTTCTAGTTGTATCTGCCAGGGGAAACAACCTCCCTGCTTCTATCTTATCTATTTCCTTCATAATTTTATATGTTCCTATAGATACCCCCCTCATTCTTCCAAATTCCAGTGACTATAATCCCAGTCTATGCAATCTCTCTTCATAAACCAACCCTCTCAACTCTGAAATCAACCTAGTGAATCTCCTCTGCACCCCCTCCAGTGCCAGAACATCCTTTATCAATTAAGAAGACCAAACTGTACACAGTACTCCAGGTGTAGCCTCACCAGCACCCTATACAGCTGTAATATAACCTCCCTGCTTTTAAACTCAATCCCTTTAGTAATGAAGAACAATATTCCATTTGCCTTCTGAATTACCGATTGCACCTGCAAACCAACCTTCTGCAAATCATACACAAGGACACCCAGGTCCCTCTGCACAGCAGCATGCTGCACGTTTTTTACAGTTCAAATAATAGACCTTCTTGTTGTTATTCCTACCAAAATGGATGACTTCACATTTAACAACATTGCACTCCATCTACTAGACCCTTGACCACTGACTTAACCTATTTATATCCCTCTGCAGACTTTCAGTGTCCTCTGCACACTTTACTATACCACTCATTTTAGTGTCATCTATGAACTTTGACACACTATACTTGGTCCCCAACTCTAAACCATCTATATAAATTGTAAATAATTGCAGTCCCAACAATAATCTCTGAGGCACACCATTACCCACTGATCATCAACCAGAAAAACACCCATTTATTCCCACTGTTTGCTGAATGTAGGTTATCTAATCTTCTATCCATGCTCATACATTACCGATAATGCCATACACCATTATCTTTTGCCGCAGCCTTTTCTGTGGCACCTTGTTGAATGCCGTCTGGAAACTCAGATATACCACATCCACCCATTGTCCACCAACCTCGTAATGTGCTTTAAGAATTCCAGTAAATTAGTTAAACATGACCTACCTTTCATGAATCCATGCTGCGTCTGCCCGATGGGACAATTTCCATTCAGATGTTTTGCTATTTCTTCCTTGATTATAAATTCTAGCATTTTCCCCACTACAGAATTTAAGCTAATGGGCCTATACTTACCTGCCTTTTGTCTACCTCCTTCTTTAAACAGTGGTATCGCATTTTCTGCTTTCCAGTCTGCTGGAACTGCCCCCGAATCCAGCAAGTTTTGGCAAATTACCACAAGGGCATTTGCTATTCCCCTGCCATCTCTTTTAGTACCCTGAGATGCATTCTATCAGGACCAGGAGATTTGTCTACCTTTAGCCCCATTAGCTTGCCATACACCACCTCCTTTGTGATAATGATCATTTCCAGGTCCTCACCTGCCATAGCCTCCTTGTCATTAATTACTGGCATGCTATTTATGTCTTTCACTATGAATGTCGAAACAAAATACCTGTTTAATGCTTTATTCTATCTGCCTGGCATATTTCTGACTCATCTGTAGTAGAATTCACCACTTTGACATTGCACTTTGCAGCGATACCTTTCAGTGCTATATTGTTGCCAGGTTGCTTTGTGCACAGGGATACAGACCTATATATTGCATTGCAGCATGCTTGCAGCCATAGCACTCATTCATTTTGTGCCTATTTGGATGTACCTGTGCTTTGTCTTGCCTTTTGAGCATTGCTACATCACAACCTTAACGCTTACGCCGCTGTTGTTTCACCTGGCTGTTTAATGCAGACTCAAATCCAAGCAGTTTGACATGATTGCCAGGAGTAATGAGGCAAGGGAATGGACATGTTGCTGCATGGCATCACACTACGTCAATACCACAGCTACACTCCATGCAGCAGCTTACGGGACAAACACTATGAATGTTGTTGGGTAAATGGAAGACCGTTGTCAGTCGGGGCATGTCATCACAGTCAGTCGCATGTATCATCTGGTCTCTGTTTAGTGATTTAACAAAGTCTATTGGCTGATTAGGGCTTTCAGGGTCAGGGTTTCTGCACCTATCTTCACAAATTAAAAAAAAAGTTCTCTGTATTCATTCAGGAGATGTGGGCATGACTAGCTGAGCCATCATTTATTGCCCTTCCGAGAAGCCCTTGAAAGGAACGGTGAGGTGCCTTCTTGAAACACTGCAATCCATTTGCTGTGGGTAGTCCCACAGTGCTGCTTGTGAGGGAGCCCCAGCAGGATCTGTTTCTAGCACACAGCTAGAATTTAAACATGGCACTGATGATGGAAAACCCAGAAGATCCCGACAGTGGCAAGACCCAAAGGTGAGCACAAGGTAACGTTGCATGCAGAATGACGTGAGTGGCCGAGAAGTAACAAAATCAAAAACGCTATTATGATAAACAAATAGCCAAAGGAAATAGCCATTCCAGAGCACCATTCATTCTGCCAAGGAAAAAGAAAAGTATTTACATGCCCATAAACTTTGAGACCAGGAATTCCCTCACCATAGGCTTATTGGCACATTGTTCTCCACTATGGAAATAACAGGAGAATTGAGTATATCTGCTGTCCTGTGTAGATCAGGGCATAGAATAAACCGAAGAGAAAAGGGTACTAAATGTAGGGTGATTCAGCAGAATGGTAGCGGGCATAGTTGTTACAACATTGCA
The DNA here is from genome assembly GCA_024137785.1 of Ginglymostoma cirratum. Taxonomy (NCBI): domain Eukaryota; kingdom Metazoa; phylum Chordata; class Chondrichthyes; order Orectolobiformes; family Ginglymostomatidae; genus Ginglymostoma; species Ginglymostoma cirratum. The sequence continues at coordinate 6,176,767 of JAHRHZ010000270.1, forward strand.
ATATGCATCATTTAAACAGGGCAAAGCCAAAAAGAGTTCATCGCAGTTGGAAGAAGGGTCAGGTCTAGTCAGCTTGGTTCAGATCTACAGGCAATGCCAGGTGGACCAACTGTATTGCGGATTGTAAGTTTTTCAGCCAAAACATTCTGATATTGGTCTGAGGTTTTTGTGTAAGGGTTTGTAATGGAGGAACATTTAAAATACATTTGCATAAGTACATGTATAGGAAAAGTTTGGAGGGATATGGGCCAAATGCAGACAAGTGGGGCTAGTTTGCTTTGGGAATATGGTTGGAGTGGACGAGTTGGACCAAAGGGTCTGTTTCCATATTGTATGGTTCTATGACTCTATAATAGTGCTGTGCCTATATTTTAATAAGATGTGAACAAGCAGTGGTGACTTTGGATTAACTTGATCAAATTGAAGAGGTTTTCAGCTGGGAACTGAAGGTGTCCTTTGCAGCTAAATGTAAAAGGATTTGAACTTGAGATAGGTATTTTAATGTTATGCTTGCATTCCCCAGAGCAGTGTTCCCTCCATTTTTTCTTCCTTTGATGTCCTCACGCAGCAGCAGTTTTCGGAAAAGGAAGCCACACAGTGGCATGAGAATCAACTTGCCCAGTTTCAAGGGAACAAAAACAGAAATTGCTGGAGAAACTCAGCAGGTCTAGCAGCATCTGTGGAGAGAGAAAACAGAGTTGATGTCTCACATCCATTGATACTTCTTCAGAAAATTGGATTCAAAACTGTCGCTGTGCTTTGTCTCCACAGTTTCCACGGAACCTGCTGAGTTTCTCCAGCAATTTCTGTTATGGTTTCAGATTTCTGACATCTGTAAATTTTTATTTTATTTTAGATGTAATGTTGTTCTGGATTTCATAGAGGTAACTCAATTAAGGATGTTAGAGGGTTCAATAAAACATCCTTATGGTCAAGCTAAAACCTGTGGCAGACCAACTTTATTCTTTACAAACTCTTGAAGTCCAAGAACCACATATATGCCTCTGTGACTATAACTATCTGCAACTGCCTTTGTATGTCCATGTGTTCAGAACTGTTGCGCCTTCCTGAGCTCTGTGCTGTCACTGGACCTGACATTGCATCGACCATGACTCTAACCCATGCAGGGTCATTCCCATGGTTTCTATAGCAAACTTCGTCCCCAGCTGTAAACTATCCCCTTCCCTTAGAGGAGTCTTATGACTGGCATTGATGTTCCTTATGCCGTTCAGATCAGATTTAACCTGGCGCGGAGCCTTCTCTTCGTTAGTAACTCTGCTGGACCTATCCCTGTAGAAGCATGAGTGCGGTCCGATAATCAAACAGGAACTGGGACAGCTTGGCATCGAGTGAAGCTATAGGCTGTTTCTTTAACAAGAACGGAAATTGCTCGAAAGGGTCAGTAAGTCAGGTGGCAGCTATAGACAGAAATCAGAATTAACATTTTGGGTCCAGTGACCCATCCTCAGAATTGATGGTAGCCAGGAAAATGTCAGTTTATATACAGAAGATAGGGTGGGGGCGAGGGGTAAAGAGTAAACGGTAGGTGGGATAGAGCCCAAAGAGAGAGAAGGACAGTTGGACGGACAAATGAGCGGATAACAATAGGCTAGGAGAATGAATAGCTAATAATCTCCTTCGACCTCCTCCTATCCTGCCCTGGACCATGACCCCACCTGGAACACCAAGCCCCATTAATAGCTATTCATTCTTCTAGCCTGATTGTACTACTGCGAAAACAACAACTTTACAATCGCTGTGTTAACGTATGCTCTTGCAATGTTAAAGAGTCAGCACATGCACCCATTACTGAGTGACTGAAAGACTGAATAGGGAGTAGGGAAAACAGAATATTACAAAAAGGCTTCCGTTGGCAGCAAACTGCAAGTTTTCCAGAACTCACAAAGCCTTCTATATTTTTCAGTGCAACCACGTTAGTGATGTCCTTCTTTCCTGCATAAAAATTTGCAAATAAATATTAGAAAGTTGATTAAATATGCTCCTTGGCCCATCACAACATCTGATGTGCACAGCAAAATCTCATTTGAGCCTCTTTGGGTCGATCTGCAGACTTTAAGAGCTTCAATAACAGGCTGATTCCTGCCTTAAACTGTCAGTGAGCTTCCACTCAGCAGGAAGAGTTTCTAATGAAACTTTAATGAGGTCAATTATGGAAAGTGTGCAGAATTGGCCCCATTCCATTTCAATGAGTGAAATACTGTCTTTGGGTGCAGACACTTTTGTACTGGGACCAGAAAAATTGCCTCATTAGATTTTGGTGTTGGTTTGAATTTCTGGCAGTTTGAACACGATCTCCTAAATCAAGAGCACGAGAAGAATCGAAACAGTGAGAGAGGCTTGGCAGCACTGATACAATCCCTACACTCTAATATTTACAATCCATGCTGTTAGAATTTGGGAGTAACAATACTGCAAATTCATAAAACAGATTGTGTAAAAGTTTCACTTATCTAAATAAAAAGGAATTGTGGATAAATGTGTTAGCTGCCATGTGTTAGGCGACAACTCAACTACTGCCAGCAGGAAAATTCTGATAGAGTGGCAGTCATAAGGTGTGAGGATAGTGGTGATTAGGGAACCAAAGGAAAGGACAGGAGTGGCTTTCAGGAATCATACATTTGCCCCTCTCCACCCCGACCAACCTCCCAACTGTGCCCTCATTTTTCCCCAGATTGGAGCAGTTGAAGTCCATACTACATCCCAGCAGACATGTTATAGAATCATACAGCATGGAAACAGGCCCTTCGGCCCACCATGCCTATGCCGACCAACAATTCAACAAACATTCTGGTTCCCACTCATGAAACTTTTACCTGATGACAAGATGGGTAATTGGGAAGATGGCGGGTTGAAACCCTTAAATAGCCAATAATTACCACTTCACGGTCTTAACTGGTTGCAGTTTCAGAAAGTTGCCCATGGACCTTTTGTCCAGAACCTAATTAACAATTTGGCAAGAAGGAAAGCAATTGAGTGGAAAAGGCTCTGGAGAGAAATTCATCCCTTCTTGCCACGTCCAGGAAGGGGAGCACCCTGCTCATTGAGTCTAGGCTTAATATTATTTCTAATTTTAATGTAAACTAACAGGAAGTTCATGATGAACAAAATTGAGAAAGGTAAAAGCTGCTTCATACAAAGACAAAAAGAACCATTTTTTATAACAATCAACAGAGGGAGTGGTGGAGATGGGTACAATTACAGCATTAAATAGCGTAGTGTACATGCCTTGTTTTAAATTGTTGGATATAGAACTCAGTGCTATTTCTTTAGAATGGATAGGTATGTGAGTGGGAACAGTTCAGTGAGATATGAGCCAAATACTGGCAAATAGGACTAGGGCACATTGGGATGTCTGGTCAGCACAGATGCTGTATAACTCTATGACAGTTAAATAAAGTCAAACAAAATCAATTTTTTTACATCTTATTGTAGACCGTGGTATGAAAATGCTGTTGCTAAGCTGTTGGATGTCAAAGGCATTCAGTAAAAAGGAAGCCAAGATGTGCCCACAGCATTTGGGAAAAGAAAAACAGACAATGGAAGTGAGTAAGTTACAAACAAGAAATTGGTATAAAATATGGTCTTCAATTTAGAGATGGATACACTCCAAAGACATGACTTCTCATATAGACTTTGTTTGGCCCAAAGAAGTAATAGAGGCGATGGATTTTCCTTTGCCCTCTCACTTTCCTTGAAAAAATACAAGTCAACACACAAGCAAATCCAAAAGCTGTAAATTTCCAAATGCTGAGCAATGAGATTTTCCAACATGCAGCACAATCCATTCATCTTAATATATCTGTAAAGACATCTACTCGTAGTATTTCACAATCTAAGTACTTCCTGACAAATCTATTAATTATGCAACGAAACAAATTATTTGCTGCCTGTGGAGATTTTTCAACAAGTTGCACTGTGAAGCATCATCTCCAGCTTAAAACCAAGGCTTATTTCTAATGAGACTTTCCTGCTAGCCTTAAAAAGCAGGTTGAAAGGAATCGATATAAAATGATGGTGCAATTAAACACTTTTTAATGACTTATTTATGCATCATCCCTTGGGTGTGTTTGGATAAAAAGCCACTGCACTGTCAGGGCTAGTGAAAAATCAAGGTCACCTTGTTAAAATGTTCAATAGAATATAACCAGTCTTCAATTTCACCTGCAATGCCACTTGGAAAGTAAGATCTTGCTATGAAGAATTATGACTGCTTTAATAAAAGGAGCAATAATTTCTTTATGTTATTTGAAACTATTGCTGAGGATTGGCGTATTGTTCTGGCCTGATTGGAATGAATTTGAGAAAAGGCTGAAATTTACTGTTGTCAGTGCTAGGTAATAAATGTTCATTGTGCTGGTTGTACATTCCACTATGTCCTATTTTAATGGATATATTAACCCATCATAAGAGGTGCACTTTCATAAGTAACACTCATATTAGGAGAACATTGTCAAACGTTATTAAACCACAGTTTTCTTTTGCTTCTTTGGAGGGTAGTGTACATGCATTGTTTTGAATTGCTGGATATAGAACTCAATGCTATTTCTTTAGAGGTATCCAACTGTTTATTAAAATGAAAATGTAGAAGAAAATATCCTACTCTACGGTAAAAATGCTAAGCATATTTTTAAAGTCAGCAATTTCCCTTGCATTTTGATAGCTACATTCCTGCATGCCTCATTCAGCCAAATATTTATCAGAAGAAATGATCCGTGATGACAAGCATAGAAACTGCTGTTGCATGAGATTCTGGACAAACTCAACAATTCTGTGATAATCCTACATACATTATTTAAAATAGCACTAACACTTGACTAAAGTACTGAAAGAAAAATTAAATTTCACCAACCACACGCCCAAGGAGAAGGTAGTAGTCACGATGATTGAGTGAGAGGAAGAAGGATAGGACTTTTTCATTTGCATTTATGTAGTTATGAGTTTCAATGTCGAAGGCAAAGTGTCTTTTACAGAGGTGAAGGGGAAGTATGTTAAAGGGACAGGGAGAATATTGAACCAGTCACAAGAGCTGGCTTGAGGATATTTGAGACTGTGGAGGGATAGGTGGAGGTAGCCTAGTGGTGTTATTGCCAGACTATTAATCGAGAAACTCAGCTAATGGTCTGAGGACCTGGGTTCAAATCCTGCCAAGACAGATGGTGGAATTTGAATGCAATAAAGGAAAACAAAAATTAAGAATCTACTGATGACCATGAAACCTCTGTTGATTGTTTGGAAAAAATAACCACCTGGTTCACTAATATGCTTCAGGGAAAGAAATCTATCATTTGCACCTGGTCTGGCCTACATGTGACTCCAAACCCATAACAATCTGGTTGACTCTTAACTATCCTCTGGGCAATTAGAGATGGGCAATAAATACTGGCCTAGTCAACGATGCCCTTGTCTCATGAATGAATTTTCAAAAAATGCAAGTAGGAAAGGAATTGCAAAGAGAAAGGTGGGAAAATTGGAAGCAGACATTAATGCATGCTAAATTTAGGCACTGACACACCAATTCCCAGAGTAAGAGGATGGAAGAGTACAAGATGTTTTCACAAAAAAGGGGCAGGGTGATTCATGACAGGATGATAAAACAAGAATGAGGTCTCTGAATTTTGACGCACTGGGGAAGGAGAACCCTCGTAGGGCAACAAGAACAAAGTTATTTAACAAATCCTTTTATAAAATATGATGCGTATAGCTGAATTTCAGACATGCTAGAGTTTGTTCAAGTGAAGAATTAATGGTCAGCAAGTAGGTCATCTGGGAAATGGTCCTGGATTTTCTTCAGATGGGCAGATAGTGGAAAGATAAAACTTAAGTCTTCCCACATAACTACAATGGTTTAATTTGCAGAGAATTTATTTACATATGCAACAATGGTTATGGAAGATAGTCTCACTCTCCATTAGTTGTCATAATGGAAAGAAAGGGAAGTAAACAGTCCTTTTTAGCTTATGAAGTTCAGATAACTAAAAAGGCTGTGTTTGCCGGAATCATGTGTAGTGGCCGCAAAATTTCTGAAATACGTTGAAATAAAGAATGAGAGAAACCGAACAAATCCTTAAAAATGAAAACAAAAATGGGAAAAAAACATATGGTCAAAGAACTTCTCCCCAACCAATTTCAATGGACCTCTAATCTCATGAACAATTCAAATGGGTTAAATCCAGTAGATTAATTTGGGGAACCTCTGGAGACAATAATGAGAAATCTAATCCTTTGTCCCAATTCTGTGGGTTGTGACAGTATGTCTTAATCATGGTTTTTAGAGTCGGATGGCACCTTTCCAAAGCTTCCTGTGTTTGTGAATGATACACAGTTGACATCAAATGTTTTATACCCTAACTGCTAATGATTTCCTGGAAACCTTTAGGCATAAAACTACAACCCTACTCACTAGGCCTCAATTGGTAGTAAGTCAATAAGCAATAAAAAGTTGTACTAACTTCTTTCTACTCTAATTATTGTTCTAAAGAAATAGCTTCTTGGAATTGGGTTGTTGCAAGGATGGATTGACGTCCTGCTTTTATTTTTGGCAATGGTCCTACCCACTCACCTGAACGATTCTTCAGAAACTGATGAGTGTATCAAAGGTACAATGACATGCTGGGGTTTTCCTACCTTCTGACATATATGACATGTTCCACAAAACTATATCTTTTTGAAACAAAAACACTGGAAAATCTCAACAGGTCTGGCAAGATCTTTCAAGAGTTATCAGAATTAGTGATTTGGGTAGAGTGACCCTTCCTCAGACCTTTAATTATATATGCAACATCGTCACTGGACCCCAAACGTTAACTCTTTGATTTCTCTCCACAAAATCCTTCTGGATTCCCTGATGCAGATCATTATCTGTTCCTGAGGCAGAAAGTACCCCAGTGTCATGATGCATAGTTGACACTAAAACGACTAATCCAATTTATTTAAACATTACTTGGAGGCAAAATGAAGGATCAAATAAAAACTGTGATTTTTGCAGTAGTTGCATTACTTGTGAATCTATCTACAAACACATGAATTAAGATCAAGGATAGGCCATTCAGCCCCTCAAGCCTTCCCTGCCATTCATTGAGATTATGGCTGATCTGATTGTAATCTTGAATGCACATTCCTGGCTACCCCAGATAACCTCCTACTGCTTTGTCTAACAAGACCCTATCTACTAAAATAAAACAAAGACATGGCATGCTTGCCTTCATCAGTGAGTACATTGAGTACAGGAGATGGGATGTTATTTTGTGGCTGTACAGACATTGGTGAGGCGACTTTCAAAATACTGCATACAATTCTGGTCACCCTTCTATAGGAAGGATGTTATTAAATGTGGGAGAGTACAAAAAGGATATGTAAGGATGTTGCCAGGTCTGGAGAGTTTGAGCTATAGGGAGAAGTTGAATAAGGCTGGGGTTATTTTCTCTGGCGCGTCAGAGGCTGAGGGGTGACCATATAGAGGTTTATAAAATCATGAGGGGCACGGATAGGGTGAATAGCCAAAATCTTTTTCCTGGGGTAGAAGAGTCCAAAACTAGAGGGCGTAAGTGTAAGTTGAGAGGGGAAAGATGTACAATGGACCTGAAGAGTAACTTTTTCACTCAGAGGGTGACTTCGTGTATGGAAAGAGCTGCCAGTGGAAGTGGTGGAGGTGGGTACAATTACAACATTTAAAAGGCATCAGGATGGATACAAAGAATAGAAAAGGTTTAGAGGAATATAGTTTAAATGCCGGCAAATAGGATAAGATCAGATTGGAATGTTTGGTTAATGCGAATGAATTGGACTGAATGATCTGTTTCTGTGCCCTATGACTCTGTGACTCTATGTCACTTTCTAGGTGAAGAGAAAAATACATTGGTAACGTGGAAACTCTTTTAAGTTTTAAAAATTGTGTATGCATACATTTAAGTCAAAACTGAGCATCTGCTGTCACAATTTATCATTATATGATTGGTATCAGCAGATGCTCTCAATTTAAAAAAAAAGAAAGCCTGCTTTCTTGAAGGGATGGGATCTACAATGACTGAGAAAACAACAGACCATGTGAAATTGAAGGAGTTGGTGTGGTGGCAAAATGATTCATCGGAATAATGGGCTCTTGGGTACGCACATGAATATGTTAGTAGCTAAGTTAAGGGCTAGAAAGAAGGCTACTGATAACCGAGAGCTTGATGCCCACAAAATATAGTTTACTAGGAAATAACAGGAAAATTAAGTGCTATCAGCCTAGAAGTGCTCACATGACATGAAAAGAGTTTTTATTTTATTTGATTTGATTTATTATAGTCACGTAGTACCTAAGTACAGTGAAAAGCTTTGTTTGCAAGCAGTACAGGCGGATCACAGTAAGCAAGGACATACAGATCATAGGATGCTTAGACAGAGTGAGACATACAGGTTACGCTGCACAGGAGGTGTTTGAGGCAAGAACAAGATTAACAAGATCAACATTATTTGAAGTTAGAGAGTCCATTTATCAGTGTAATAATGGTAGGGAAGAAGCTGTTCTTGAACCTGTTGGTGCGTGTGTTCAAACTTCTGTACCTTGTGCCGGATGGAAGAGGTTGTAGGAGCGCATTACCAGGGAGGACAGGGTCTTTGATGATGTTGGCAGCCTTTGTGCGGCAATGAGAAATGTAGAGGCAGTCCTTAGATGGAAGGATGCTAATGGATAACACAGCACTATTCCCATTGCATATGGTGATCCAATGACAGTGGCTTCTCTCACCTTCATGCCTCTCATCCACTTTTTGTGCTAGGTCTGCTGGGTTTCTCCAGCACATTTTGTTTGCATTTCAGATCCCCATCATCTGCTCTACTTTGTTTTTCTTTCATCATAGGCTTAACACATGGTTTAGGTGGCCAAACCTGAAAAAAAAAGTGCCCCATTCACAGCTACATAGAAACATAGAAAAAAATAGGTGCTTGGTGAAGTAGTTAGTGCATGTACCGGGAGCAAACGCCCGAAGCATGGGGAGTGGGCAGAATGTGTGAGTACGTAATGCTGATTTATTGACTATGCTGCAATTCTGCAGCTCAATTCGCTGACTAAAGCTCTAAAATGCAGAACCTGTCCCCAGCATTAGGAATCCATCTCATTTAAAAGAGACTTTCTCCTAGTAGATTAGTAGCTGACTGATTCCTGTTGGCTTTTCTCAAAATGTTTGGTGTTATTCCGTGCCGGTTAAAAGTGCTGAAGTGTACAATGGGGTGATGCGGCAAAGATTGAAAGTTTCTGCACAATTCTCAACATATGTGAAAAGTTTATACACACCTTGGCCAACACCATGATATGGAAAATGGTCTGACAGAGCAGCGCAAGTTGATGGATGGGTTTGGAGGAACAGTTTCCAGCCAAAAGCAATATCTAACCGAAGTTTTCAGGAAGAAATTATCCAAACTAAGCTATAACAATGAACAGTGTATCATCCACCTCAGTAAGGAAGCGAGGGACTTTTTTTTCTTGTGGAAAATGCCTCTTGTTTCATAGCAGAGAAAATACTTACATGTATTCTTCTGAATCACTTCCTTCCTGGAACTGAGGTGGCACACAGGTGGCTTTGCCTTTCAGTGTGCTGTATTCCATTGTTCTGAGTTGGTCATGGAAATCTGTATACTATGCATTCTCATGCATTAATTGAACAGGCAAAGAGTAGAGGGATACAGAGTATATACAAACAGATGGGATCAGTTTAGGATGGCATCATGGTCAACATAGATGTGACGGGCCAAAGGACCTGTTCCTTGTGCTGTATTGTTCTATACTCTATGTTATTCCTGGGACTGGACTAAAAAAAATGTAAACAAATTGTAGAAGTTGCGTGGACTCATCACTTTAAAGTATTTTATATAAAATCTGTTACACACGTAGAGAAGCTAGTGTTATTTTTGTACAACTCAGAGATACTACACAACAAAGGACCTCGAAAGTAGCCTTTATTATTAGACCAATTCAAGACAAATGTCAAGAATAACTCCCAAAACTCTTTATTGTAATCATCAACCTAATCAAATTTCATTCAGTGAATCACAAGGCTCTGTGGATTGTGTGTTTAAAGATTTGGATGATTGAGAAACTTCATCACAATCTTGCAACTGCTTCAGGCAGGGAGGCAATACCTAGCAGTATTATTGTTGGATTATTAATCCAGAGACCAGGAATGGATCTGGGGACCTGGGTTCAAATACTGCCATGGCAAATAGTGGAGTTTGAATCCAACAAAAAAATTGGAATTAAGGCTGCTTTGATGGCCGCAAATCCATTGTCCATTGCAAAGAAAAGCCCATCTGGTTCACTGATGTCCCTTAGCGGGGGAATCTGTCATCCTTATTTGGTCTGGCCTACATGTGACTCCGGACCCTTTGGACACTTAGGGATGGGCAATAAATGCTGGCCTAACCTGTGATGCCCATATCCAGTGAACAAATTTTACAAAATGGCTGATATTACTACGTCTGTCTTGAATTGGAGATCTCAAACAAATGCCTTCAAAATCTAGACTAGGGGCAAGAAGGCTATGTGAGAACTCCCAACATTATTTATAATTCTCCTGAAGTGGCTAATCACCTCAGTCAGATCAATTGTCCTGTAGTATCATTATTAAATGGAAACTGTGTAACTCAGTTCCCCTGTGCCAAACTAAATTGATCACCATAGATACACACACACGTAGATTCAAGCTGACTGCAGTGACTGTCCAATCTGCACTAGATTTGCAATTCATTTATTGATCTCTTCAATTCTGTGTACAAACAAAGCAATTGCTACTCACAATATGGTCTCCTCTACATTGAGGGGATAAAACACAGACTGGGCTATTGTTTTGCAGAACACTTATGTTCTGTCCATAAAAATGACCCTGTGCTTCCAGTTGCCTGCAACACCTCATTGTGTTCCCTGGCCAACATCTCTGTCTCAGTTCTGCTGGTGTTTCAGTGAATCTCAGTGCAAGCAGGAAGGACTACTTCTCACTTTCCACTTGGGGACCCTGCAGCCTTCAGGACACAAACATTCAATCATTTTAGATCCTGAACACTTTCTTCCGTGTCCTTTAGCCATCCCCACACCCTGTCGTCACACGGACTGCTTTCAGCACAGACCAACCATTTTCACCCACTCATGTTCCCCATTAACAGCTTTTCTCTTTCCCTGGCATGCCATTATCCATTCCTTTCTCTGCCTGTCTTTCTCTGTCTCTTTGTTTTATCTGAATGATTTATTTGAATGATTTGTTGTCACTTGCATTTTATAGGTAAAATATTGTGAAAAGCTTCAACAGTTACCACAATCCAGTACCATTTTGATGCTATCTCCACCTATCCAATCACTCCTCTTCCCCCGCCCTATTCAGCAGATATACCATCTGTTCCTAGCGATGAGTGATGAAAGACCACTGTACTCGAAACATTAACTCTGCTTTCTCTCCAAAGGTGCTGCCAGACCTGCTGAGTTTCTCCTGCAATTTCTGTTTTGTTTCAGATTCCAGAATCCACAGTTCTTTATTTTGTTACACAAAAATACTTGGCCTCTTCTTGAATATTGCCGAAGCAAAACCCACACATTAATTCATATCTAGTCAGCTAAATATTCACCCCAACCAGCGCCACATGCCCCACCCCCACTGATATGTGTTTCAAGAGAAACTCAGGAATATGCTTAGCACCTCCAATATCACGGGAACCACCTCTCTCAAAAGGCTACCATGAATGAGGAGATGTAAGACGAGATCAACTGTGTCAATCCAATATTCCAGAAACAACTATCTGACAATTTGCAAGTCACCCAAAGTCCCGGTGTATGAAATGGTTGTTGTCACCACATTCCTGTACTGCAGTGAAACCTGGAACTTAGGTCAGCAACATATAAAAAACCTACAGAAATTCCATCAACAGTGCCAGTGCTGCATGATGATATGTGCCTTTAAGAGGGATTTGGTCTGTCCTGTTTCTCTTGAAGAGGATATTGTAAATTTGGTGAAGAGGTGTCTGCTCCATGGAAAACAGAGTAAATAACTTTGGGCTTTTTCAAAATCGATAAAAGATGCCTTAGTGGATGGCATCAGGCACACACAGACTGATGGTTTTAGTTTTTGCTTTCTGTTGTTAAGTTGGGATTTTTGCAGTTAAAGCTGCTAGGTACAGCCGTCTCTCCACGGTTGCAAAAAGCTTGGGAACTCTCTATGCTGTTAGATTGATTCATAGAATCATAGAACCCCTACATAGTGGAAGCAGGCTATTCGGCCCATTGGGTCCACATTGACCCTCTGAATAACATCCCTTCCAGAACCACCTTCCTACTTTATCTCTGTAACCCTGCATTTCCCACGGCTAACCCACCTAGCCTGAACAGTCCTGGACACTATGGGGCAATTTAACATGGCCAATCCACCTAACCTGCATGTATTAGGATTGTCACTATTCCATTCTCTTGGACTGAAGGAGATAGCAAACAAGTTTTGCTGAATTTGCCTTTGCCAAGGGTATGTTTATGGGATACTGCCATATTGGAACAGTTGATAAAAAGTAGTTAAAATTTCGTTAAGTATTTCAAAAGAGTTACAGTTACACCAATTCTTCTTTTTCTGTTTTATTTAAGCTGTGCCATAAGAATAAAGTGTGTTTTGCTCAAAGCCTTATAGTCTGTCCAATCGAATCACATCTGGAATGCAGTGTGTTACATTTTCCTTAAATAAGGAAAAAGTTAGCATTTAGACTGTCTTCTTGAAATGTTTTGGGGAGAATTGGTCTCGTCCATAACTTACATTCACTTGATTCAAGCTAGAAGCGCCAAATTATAACTTTTTGACTTGGTGTCTACAAATACTCAGACAAAACTCCTGTAAAATCAACTGGAAAGAACTTTCCACTATCTGGATGGCTGAAAATTGTTTCCCTGCCAGGTCCCAGGCTCTCAACTTTCAAAAGCTTGGTGTTCTAGAGATGGCAAAGAACACACTACAAAGTGTGTTCTGCTTGAAATGCAGCAATATTGGTCTTAGTCACTGGGGGAAACCTATCCGCCAATCACCCAGAATGATGATTTGTCCATCAAACTGTTGTACAGCATCAGCCTGAGTCCCAGCGATGGGAATTATGAACCAGAGTTCTGGCAATAACTCCTGATCCTGAGTAATGTCATCCTTGTGTTGAGAGACAGTTGATGACAAAATGTTAGATCATCCACACACAGTTGCATATGGGTGAACTGTACTGTTGGTGAGTGTGTCGAGTCACTTATGAACGAGAAGGTCTGTTGATGACTAAGCAGTGCTATAAGTATTGGAGGCTATCTGTAATGTACCTGCGATAGACGTGTTTAAACAGTGCTTTGGTGATGCAGAAATGCAGCGCTATTCATGAGGGAGAAGTAATATTGGTGGGTGAGCCATACCTTTGGTCACTGCACAGTGCTATTGATGAGTGAGGAGTGATAGCTGAGTCCAAGCAGTGATAACGGTGTGTGAGTAATGCTGTCTTGCATTGTACAGACCTATTGATATGTGAACAATATTATTACTGAGTGAGGCTTGCTATTGGTGATGGGACTGTGTTATTGATAAGGAGACAATGTTTTTCATGACAAATTATCTAACTGCCATTAAGTCTTGCAAGGGATTAATTTAAGTAAAAATACAAATTTTTGGAGAAACTCAGCAGGTCTGTGGAGAGAAAATAAATGTCGAGAGTTAATGTTATGAATCAAGTGACCCTTGAAGGGGTTTTGTTTCAAATCTCCAGCACCCACATTCTTTGTTTTCCAATGAGGCCAGCCAGCTGGATCTCATAGAATGAGTTCCCTGACTGGGGCTGTTAATCTGGCCTAATCAGGGAGCCCTGGCTGACAGATATAAACAGGAGTGTCAGGGGTTCTGTTCACTCTAAGAAGCACCCTGAGCTAGATGGATCAGTGCCATGTACTATGCACAGATAAATAAAGGGTGACTTGGTGACGAATACCAGCCTTTGTGGAATTATTTCATTGTCCTCTGATAATTTGATCTTTATACAAAGATATCATGTAGTTATATTAAAGATTGACAATGGATAGTGGAGGTGTTCCTTTGTACATTTTCTCTTTATATCATTCACTAACATTTATAATTTTTTGGTTAGAGGAAGGACACCAATAATGGATCTATGGCACATTTGTTTGCAACAGAATGATTCTCGATTTTAATCACATTTCAAGTAAATGACATGGAAAACCAACTCCGTCTTCCAATCTCAACTGGTTCCGAGAATGACGAAAATAAATGCCCACCTCTGTTCCTCAGCTGCAGCAGGTAAGGTATTTCTCTGAGGAGCTTGAGAATTGTTTGAAAACCCTTCGTACCTTTGACTAACAGTCAGAAGGAAATGCAGGGTCTTGTAGATTGCGTTTAACATAAAAAACTACTCAAAATTTGCCTCCTACTCGCAGAGCCAGTGTTCAAAAATCCTAAGCTTCCTTGCTAAAAGCATCTTGTCAGTAGCTGTGTTCCATTTAACCAAGTGTAATTTGTCCTAAGTGCAGCTCACAAATCCAGGAACTCAGGGTGTCTTTTGCCACTGTTGCTCAGTTCAGCATATGCTAATGTGGTTAAGTACTAACTTGACAATCAGCTCATTACATGGTCCTAGATTTGCAAGAAAACTAGGACAAAGCCTTTTTATTGTATGTTGGGCACAAACAGCTTTCACTGTAACAGTAATATCATTCTAGTATCTTCACAACTATGGAAACAGCAAGGACATTCACCAGCAATATCAAACTTCTTTTTAAGGCTTTGAGTAAGTAGGAAGTTTGGAAACAACAAATGAAAGGCTCTGCTTTTGTTTACAGAGAAAGTGTGGATGGTTGAAACGGAAGGCAGGCTGAGAATCTGACCAAAGTGCAAAAACAGAAGTTGCTGAAAAAGCCGAGCGCGTCTCGCAGCACCTGTGAAGAAAAACGTCGGAGTTAACTTGTTCGGGTCCAGTGACCCTTCCTCAGAACTCTGGACCCGAAACATTAACTCGAATTATTCTTCACAGATGCCGTCAGACCTGCTGAACTTTTCCAGCAACTTCTGTTTTTGTTCCTGATTTACAGCATCTGCAGTTCTTTCAGTTTTTATCTGGCCAAAGTGTTTGGGTATCATGCACTGAGTGAAGGAAGCCAGAGGCAAGGGTATCTTTGGATTGTTAGTGTGGCTGTTATGTTATTGGGCTGGCAAGAAAACAGGATTAATAATTGAAAGAAGTCCCATCAGGACTTGTTAAAAATATCAAAATTAGAAAGAACTGGCATAAGCAGAAGTACAAATGTTGCTTTCATTCATGGGATGACAGCATGACTAGCAGAGCAAGGATTTGATATCCTTCCCTAATTCATCTTCAGAAGCTGGTGCTGAGCACTCGCCATTGCCACTGGCATGTAGCCTAAATACAGAAACAATAAAAGAACAGCAAGGTATCTCCCAAGTCTAGATGATGTGGAACTTGCAGATGATGGTGCCTATAGACCATAATTTTCTGGGCAGTACAGGTCATGGATTTGTAAGGTCCTGTCGGATGACTGGTAAGTGTCTGCAAAGCATCATTGCAAATGGGACATGCTCCAGCATGAGATAACACAGTCTGGAGCTGGAGGAACACAGCAGGCCAGGCAGATCAGAGCAACAAGAATGTTAATGTTTCAGGTCAGGACTCTTCTTCAGAAATGGGGGAGGGGGAAATAAATAGAGAGAGGAGGGGTGGGGCTGGGGAAGGTAGGTGGTTTGGTAATAGGTGAGTGCAAGTAGGCAGCGGTGGGGATTGGTCAGTGAGGTGGGAGGGGCAGATAGGTGGGAGAGAAGATGGACTGGTTGTGTCAGGTCAAGGAGGCGGGGATGAGAGGGAGCGTTGGACATAGGATGAGGCCGGGAGTTGGCGGGGAGATCCAACGTATCATTCACCACCACTTCTGCCACCTACAATTTGACCTCACAACCAAAGAGGTATTTCCATCCCCACCCCTATCTGCCTTTCATAGGCACCACTTTCTCCATGAATCCCTCGTCAGCTCAACACTCCCCACCAACACCACTATCCCAAACCTTTCCCTGCAACCACAGGAAGTGCGACACCTGCCCCTACGAGTCCCCCCTCACCTCCATTCAAGGCACAAAACGAACCTTCCATATCTGACAGATGTTCACCCACACACCCATCAACATGATCTACTGCATCCACTGCTCCTGATGCTGCCTCCTCTATATCGGTGAGACCAAGCGGAGGCTCAGAGGCAGTTTTGTCAAGCATCTGCACCCTGTTCATGACAAATGAGAACACCTCCCAGTCGTGAACCATTTCAACTCCCCCTCCCACTCCCCGGGTGACACGTCCATCCTGGGCCTCCTCCAGTGTCACAATGATGCCACCCAGAAACTAGGGGAGCAACACCTTATATTCTGCCTTGGGAACCTACAGCCCAATGGCATAAACATGGAATTCACCAGTTTTAAAATATACTGCCCCCCACCCCAGACTCATCCCATGACCAACCCTCCCTCTCATTTCTGCCTCCTTAACCTGACACAACTTGTCCATCTTCTCTCCCACTTACCTGCCCCTCCCACCTCATTGACTAATCCCCACCGCTGCCTACCTGCACTCACCCATCACCATCCCACTTACCTTCCCCAGCCCCACCCCTCTTCTCTCTATTTATTTCAGAGCCCCCTTCTCCTCCACCATTTCTGAAGAAGGGTCCTGACCCGAAACGGCAGCTTTCCTGTTCCTCTGATGTTGCCTGGCCTGCTGTGTTCCTCCAGCTCCACACTGTTATTTCTGACTCCAGCATTGGCAGTTCTTGCTACCCCTGTACCATGCAGCATAATATGCCTGTGGCGAAGGAAGTGAAATTTAAGGTAATGCAGTGTGTGTCAAATAAGCTGTTAGCTTTCTCCTGGATTGTGAGAATCTTCTTGAGAGCTAATGGAGGCATGTAGCAATTAATTCAGGCATGCAGCATTATTCAATCACATTCCTCACTTGTGATTTGAAGATGTTGGAGAAGATTTGGGGAGATATTTGCTACAGAGGTTACCAGAGGGGCATTGCGATTAGCACTGCTGCTTCACAGTGCCAAGGTCTGAGGTTCGATTTCAGCCTTGGGTGACTGTCTGTGTGGACTTTGCACATTCTCCACTGTGTCTGCGTTGATTTCCTCTGGGTGCTCTGGTTTCCTCGTACAGTGCAAAGATGTGCAGATTGGATGGATTGGCCATGTTAAATTGCCCATAGTGTCCAGGGATGTGTAGATCAGGTGGGTTAGCCATGGGAAATGTAGGGTTGTAGGGTTGTGGTAAGATGGTCTGTGAGGGATGCTCTCCAGAGGGTCAGTGTGATCTGCTTCTACACTGTAGGGATTCTATGAATGCCTGATCTGATTTTGTAAATAAATCTTCTGAACACTGGCGATTGACTGTAAACTGATTGTGAGGGATTCTGTGATCGTAGTATAACTGAACGTAAAGAAGAGATGGCCAAGTTCTCTTTTGTTGTACAAGATCATTATTAACAACGTGTGGCATGAATGGTGGGAGTCAGTTTTCACTCCAAGCCTGAATGCTCCCTGAGACTTGCTAGCTACAGACACAGACAGAAGAAGAGTTGCAAATGGAACTGATCACTCCAATCATCAGCAAACGTCCCCACTTCTGACCGTATGAGGGAAAGAAAGTCATTGATGAAGCAGCCGAAGACAGCTGGGCCTAGCTTAGTATCTCCTGCTGAGGTGTCATAGGGCTGAGATGACTAACATTCTAAAACCACAACCACAAAAGGAACAATTTTACTGATATCCTGTAAGGGAAGAAACCTGTCATCTTGTCCTGGTCTGACCAAATGTGATTACAACTCCTGGTCAATGTGAACTAGCAAATTGTCTAGTTGTAATTGACAAGGCATAAGAATAATGTACACAGAAACAGAAATTGTCAGAAAAGCTCAGCAGATCTGGCAGCATTTGTGGAGAGAAATCAGAGTTAACGTTTCACGTCCAGTGGCCCTTCCTTAGAACTGATGATAACGAGGAAAATGTTTTTTTTATGCAGAAGGTAGGGTGGGAGGAGGGGATAAGGAGTAAATAATAGGTGGAGATAGAACTCAAAGAGAAAGAAGAACAGTTGGACATACAAATTAGTGGGTAATGATCAGTCTAGGAGAATGAATAGCCACTGATAGGTATATTAGTGGCTAACAATGGATTGTGTGCAATAACAGACCATGTGATCACAAGGCCTAGCATGTGGGGGTTGGGGTAAGGACATGGGAGAAGGTGCCTCAAGCTCTAAAATTGAATCCAGAAGGCCGTAGAGTTCCCAAGTGGAAAATGATGCGTGGCCATCATTAGACTGTTAATTCTGGACATTTTCTTAATTGAATTCAAATTCTACCACTTGCCCATGCAGGACTTGGACTCAGGTCTCCAGAGGATTATCTGTCTCTCTGGATTACTAAATTAGCAATACCACAACTAGGCCATCATCTCTCCTTGTAGGAAAACCTACAACACTCCTCTCTCTTTAACATTGGTAAAGCAGTGGCCCTTCCAGTTGGATGGAACCTCAGAGATGTCCCTGTAATGGATACATCTACTGGATTCTTGCAGTTTAATTGTCCATCTTCAATCTTCCATAAATTCCAGTGGGTTCAGTTCAGTACGTATTGCACCTGGACATGTTCATGAGGAAATGTTCACTGCATGAATAAGAAATATGATTCGTTTTAAAAGTATGGACCTGGTTTTGATGTTCTGTTTGAGACCCCAGAGGTTTTATGGCCTAAGTCTTTTTCTTGCTTCTACTTAACACACAGTGCACGGATCATCAGAAAAATGGGATTCAATTCCACAAACTGCCACCACATTTATCGACTCTCATTTGCTTTTATGATAAAATACCTGTAGGAAGTAGCCACAGATAATGCTTATCTTAGGCAGCTGATTGCATGCATTCAGCTAACCATAAAGTAATAACTTCCTAAAGTAATATGATGTTCAATGTTTCCAATGCTATAAAAATTGAAACTTATTGCAAAGAAATTATTTTCCATGTTTGGGAGAGATTGTTATTGAAATAACTCCACAGAAGCCAATATCCCATCATCAAGTCACCCTTTACTTACATGTGCATAGTGCTTGACACTGATCCACCTCCCTCAGGGCCAGCCCTCTGAGTGAACAGAACCTCTGACACTCCTATTTCTACCTGTCAGCCAGATCTCCCTGATTGGACCAGATTAACAGCCCCAATCAGGGAACTCCTATTCTATGAGGTTCACCTGGCTGGCCTCATTACAACTGCTACAGTTACTGAAAGCTAATATGTAGTGTTAAAAAGTATCAGTAGTTTCTACTTTCTGTTAGTTCATAACTGTTTCGTTCTAAAATCATATTTTGACATGTTCTTCTGTTATTCCACCAAGAGAGCTAGCCAAAAGCCTGTCTGCTGAATGGCCTGAATGTCTGTTACCTTCACTGGGTGCCCAACTGCTAACTTGCCTTCCAAACATCATCATGGTCATGGAGTGCAAGAGCTAACTTTTCACCACGATCTAAACATTGGAGACTAGAAATGACTGACGATGGTATCAATGATGGATCAATGTTTAATATGTTCATATGAAATTCCTTGGACTATTGTTTTATTCCAGGGGTTAACATATACTTCTAATATTGATTGATATTTCCACACTGCTATCTGTAATAACTTTAATCATCCAAAAACAGTCTTCAGTCAAACTGTACACAAGTATACCTTCTATGAGAAACAAATAAGGGAAAAAGAAAAATGCATTTATATATTGCTGTGTTACTTCTTTCCAAATATTTCCAATACACAAAAGTACTTTGACTGCAATGAGTTGCTGGGTCAAAATCCTGGAATTCCTTCCCTAAGGGCATTGAGGGCCAACCTACAGCACATGGACTGCAGCAGTTCAAGGCACTACCAGCTTCTCAAATGCAATGAGGGATGGGCAATAAATATTGGCCTCGGATATCCATGTCCCACGAATGAAGAAAACTTAAACAGTAGTTATGTAACTAATATAAGGAGGTTATATGTTTAAGTCCCTTATGCTGTTGACAGTGAGGGAGAAAGAGGGTGTAGAATAGGTCATGAGGGTGCCCAGGGCAAAACACAGACGGTGCGCTAATTGTAATAAAGGAGCAATAGAGATATAAAGTAAGTGTAAATGATTGAAGTGAAGAGGAGACAATGGACCCACTCTGTTGAAAGTAATGTTAAGAAGACACAGTAGATGGTGGGGGGCATGGAGGGGGGGGAAGGGGGACATAATGAAAGTGGAGGGATATCATGCTGTGAAGTTGTTGAACTCAATGACTTCCAGTCACAAAATAGCCCTCAACCTCTGCTTCCTTCCACTCAGTCAACTCCAGATCCAATTTGCCATCTTTCCTTCAATCCCTTGCGCTGTCACCTTCCTTATCAGTCTCCTGTGAGGGACCTGATCAAAAGCCTTACTGACGTCCAAGGAGTCTATGTCGAATGCATTGCCCTGGGGCAGGATGGTGACTCAGCGGTTAGCACTTCTGCCCCAAATGCCAGAGACCTGGGTGTGGTTCCACCCTCGGGCGACTGTTTATATGCAGTGGCACATTCCCATGTGCCTCCGTGAGTTTTCTCTGATGCTCTGGTTTCCTCCCACAGTCCAAAGATGTGCAGATGAGGTGGATTGCTTATACTAAATTGCCCATAGGATCCAGGGATGTGATGCAGCCAGGATGAAGCCAACACCCGGGGCTGCTGGAATACTGGGCTGAAAGCCTCTGCTGAAGAAGACTGCCATGCCAGTTTAAGACTGCCACTCTTGGATGGCACTGTCTGCTGGGCTGCTGGAAAACCTGGGCACTGAAGAAGACCACCAGGCCAAGACTGCCTTTCTCCTCCTTCAGGTGCCCGGGTCTAACTGAGGACCTGGAGCCTCGGCCTAGTCTGCAAGTCTGGGCCAGGCTCTTCCTCACTCTCCCGCAGAGCCTGGGCTGGAGGGAAGCCCTGTCTGGCTCGTAACTCCAGCAATCAAATCAGTCTACAGTTTATTAAACTACCCCACTTCTACCACCACCTCCTGAGGGGAAGGGACAGTTGTGAAACCTGCTGGCCCAGCTATCCAATTAAAAATACCACCAATAAAAAAAATGAGTCATTTATAGTATAATTTGTCAACTCTTACACTTTTGAATATACAAGGAATGTGGGAGCACTTGAACATTTAAAAGTTATCTTTGTCTTATTTTATGGAGGCATAACTAGAGATTTACAAAATTGTATTTACTCCCAAGAAATCATCAGGAATAATACAAATTTCCTGGGGCACTCTGATGTTGAAGTATTGCCCTGTTTTTGTTGGGAGCTGCTGGACAGACTCTAAGCTATAGATATAGGTTTAAAGCTGAGCACAGAGCTTAAATGCAGTGTAGGGGCATGAAATGCTGACAGCTCATGTGAACATTAGCTGATAGAACTGTCTCTGTGACGTAAAATGGAATTAACCTGATAAGGCAATTTTTTTTATATACAGAGAGTGGTAGGAGTCTGGAATGCACTGCTGAGTAGTGGTGCAGGCAGATACGGTAGGGGCTTTTAAGGGATTTTTAGACAAGCACATGAATATGCAAGGAATGGAGGGATATGGACCAAGGGCAGCAAACTGGGATTAGTTTAATTTGGCATCATGTTCGGAATAACACTGTGGGCCAAAGGGCCGGTTTCTGTCTTGTATTGTTCTATGTTCTATAACTTCCATCAAGAAAATATGATTGTAAGGAATGGGCTAAAAACTGGAAATAAATGACAAGAGGCTTTAATTCGAAGTGCCCCAGTTTGGACCATTTCAGGTTTGTTATGTTCAATGCGGAAATTTGGAACAATTTGTAATATATTGTCATTTGATGATTTTCCATGTCTTTGTGCCTTTTGTTAGGCTACATCACGAATTCCATTGTTTCATCATCTGTAGGAAGCAAAATTAAATTATGTTGTTTGCCTCTGCAATGTTAGAAAATTGTAAATGGTCTTTTTGATATCTGGAGTGTTCAAAAACTATTTGAAGTAAGATGCATCTAACTTGTTGAGGTAAATTGCTGTGCCATTCTATATGGAATCAGGTGATATTCAAGATAGAGAACGAGGGAGAATTCAGCAGGGAGGATTACCTTTGTTTCAATGCCCTTGCCATGTTTTCTCTAGTCACTCCAATCTACTGAGCATATGAGGATGGCTTCAGAGAGTAATGCCTAGGTTTCTGAGAAATTCTTTCCTTGTCCATCTTGTTTATGACTATTTCCTTGAGCTGCTGCATGCAAGGTGATAATAGGCCCTGATAGGAGAGAACAGAGACCTAGGAAATCTCATGAAGGCAAAATGTTTCAGTAGGAAGAATATATTGGCCTTATGCCAGGGAGTTGGTTAACTTGTGTGGCTAGTTCAATTCACACACCAACTGAGGTTACCATGAGGACACTCCTTCTCAACCTTTCCCTTACTGAGGTGTGGTGACCGTCAGGTTAAGACATCACCAGTTATCTCTCTCTGTCTCTCTAGTGAGAGGTTAGAACTATGGTGACTTTACCTTACACTTAGACTCTTAGACTTAGACTTCCTACAGTGTGGAAACAGGACCTTCGGCCCAACAAGTCAACACCGACTCTCACAGCATCCCACCCAGACCCATCCCCCTATAACCCATCTAATCTACACATCCCTGAACACTGGGCAATTTAGCATGGCCAATCCATTGGCCTTGAAGGGAGTACAATATAGTTTTAACGATACCCAGACACTGGGGGTCAAGTTATGAGGAGAGGTTATACAAATTTAGGCCTGTTTTCTTGAGAATTTAGAAGGTTGAGAGGGGATCTGATCAAAGTACTTAAGATATTAGCAGGAAAAGACAGGGTAGCTAAGGATAAACTATTCCCATTGGTTGGGGAATCTAGAACCAGGTGTCATAGTCTGAGAATTAATGCCAGATCATCCAGGAGAGACATTAGGGAGTACTTCCACACACAAAGGGTTGTAGAAATTTGGAACTCTCTTTCACAAATGACAGTGGAAGCTGGATCAGTTGTTAATTTTAAATCTGAGATAGATTAACTTTTGATAAGTAAAGGTCTAAAAGGATATAGGCTAAATTTAGGCATTTAGAGCCTGTCCATAAATAAACCATGATTTCATTATAGCAATCAGGCTTGATGGGCTGAATGGCTTTCTTCTGTTCCCATGTTCCTTTGTGTAACTACCTTAACATTGACTTAAGCCCATGCAGTGACCTGCTAAAGACTTGTCTTGAAGAGGCCTTTACCATATCTTGGAACAGATCAGATCTCCTCAAAAATATTTTGAGAATGTAGACTAGACCCTAACTTTTTCTTATTTTAAAAGCAAGTGTAATGTGTTTCAGATGTAGTATAGAGTCACAATGCTCGGCGTTAAGCGAAACTCAATTCATTTAAACACTGCAGTTAAAATACAACCAAAGAAAGTGGAATTTAGATTACCAACAGAGAGGAAACTTAATGGAATAATAGATAAAGGAGCTATTAATAATTAGCTGTTCCAATATAGTAACATCCCATAAACATTCCCCTTGGCAAAAAGATTCTTACATGCAGTTCTCTAATCTAGGAGGAAAAACATCAAGAGAAAGTTCAGAGAAACTAGCAGCCAAGAGACATTTACTGAAGCTTCCAATTCTTCTGAGATTCTAACATGTTCTGATATTACTGAAAAAAAAAACCAAAACCCAGAAATTTGAATCTGAGAGTGTTGGCCACACCCATTTAGACGGTTAAAAAAAAAACCAAAGGCTTCCCAAGCTGTTTACTCAAGAGATATTTAAATAGGAAATTTTTCACCTCTGCCTTATAACCCGTCTTCAAAAAAAAAGGAGAAAATAACTTTTTAAAGTGATAGCATTGTCACAACTGCAATGCTCGATCAGTCTTTGGGGTGCATCTGGCCCTTTAAGGTGGTGTACCTTAAAGGGTTAACTGGTATCATGAGATAAGCTCCACCCATCTGATTATAAAGAACTGTTTGTGGGTAGAGTTAACCAGTTTGTGCATTAAAAACTGAAATAAGTAAGTGAGGATGCCCAAAATCAGAAAAAAAGGACAGAAGCTGCTGAAAAAGCTCAGCAGGTCTGGCAGCATCTGTGGAGATAAATCAGAGTTAATATTTCATTAGATATGTGTAATAACAATTGTTGTTCTTGTGCTAAGTTTGATGTAACTGACAGTAATGTGTACCTACTCCCAAGTCCAACTTAGTATATCTGAGGAGTGATTTTTGAGTAACTCAGTGGCTGGGTAATACAGCATTTACAATTGTCTGACTTATAAACTTCATACATACGAACGTGATGCCATAAGTGATGCAGTTTTAAGGATCCAACATACTAACAGATCCTGCACTTAAGAATGGCTTCTCTGCATTGTCCTGCATTTTGCTCTGACTCGCATGCAATTTGTGAATGGACTCTGGTACAGAACCAGTTTGTAACCTGGGGAGTACCTGCAAGGAATAGACTCATTCCGTGTATCAAGGCTGAAGCTATCTTCTGTCGAAGGTTTCATGCGGGCATCCTTCTCCAGTTGCTATCAGTGACTTAGATTGATGCCATTAAGAAGGATTGACAGCAGTGAATCTACACAAAGCGTCTCAAATGTCTTTGCTGGACATGAGCACAAAGTACTATGCTGCGAGTCTGGGTTTCATCAAAAATACCATGGTCGCTGTGGATGAGCACTCCTGTTTCATAATATGTCAGCAATGATCATCTACTGAAAAAAAATCTCAGTTCTACAAAATCCACAGTCATCCAAGGAGAAGAATAATAAAACCTAGTCAGAGAATTATGAGTGTATCTTGAAATATTCAACTGCTTAAAACACACAGAACTAGTCAGTTATAGTGAGAGCAGCAGGAAGTAATTAAAAAGGCTGCAGAACCAGGGCAGGATATTGAAACAACATGAAAAACATACTAAAAAAGCTTGTATCATACTGAAAGTCTTACTAAAGCTGTAAGGTAAAATATCCAAAGTCTAGAAGGACAAGGGCAGCAGATATATGGGAACACCACCACCCGCAATTTCCCTCCAAGCCACTCACCCATCCTGACTTGGAAATATATCGCTGCCCCTTCAGTGTCACTGGGTTAAAACACTGGAATTCCCTCCCTTGATGGCATTGTGGGCCTACCTACATCACATGGACTGCAGCAGTTCAAGAAGGCAGCTCACCATCGCCTAGGCAACTGGGGATGGCGATAAAGCAACGCTCACATCTCACGAATGAATAAAATCCAACAAAATAAAGTAAAACCAGAAATTTATATGAAGTAATTATGAGAATAATGAGAACGCATGACATGCAGCTGAATGATTTCAGTTCTGCACATTACACATCATCTACAGTAAGCTATGTTCGAACACCAATGTCACAGGAACAAGGAATTTTTAAACTTATGAACCAAACCAATTTATGAATGGACAAGATATTGATCTGCAACTTAACCCTTTTTAAATTATTAAACCTTACTTGGCAATCCATCTAACGTTGGGTCCAGCTACGGACAGGGATTTTCCATTTCAGTGCTTTTACTGTACACCAGGAGCACGTAGCAAGAAACTGCAAATATAACACATAATTTTCCAAAGAACTGCACTGACCTTCCAGCGCTGAGCTCCAGCTGCTCTGCTTGGTTTGTGAGAGCTGGGATGGAGTTAGGGGAATGGGGCAAAATCAGAGTGCGGGCAAGACTAAACAAAACACCAATATATTTTGCCTGAGACTGAAGAAAGCTGAGGCTGCTTAAAGAGGACACAGCACATTGCCAACGTGATGGCCGTGAAACTTTGAGGATTTCTGAATGAGCTGGAAAAAGGGGGAGTTGTGGATGTGAGGTGCAGTAGAGTACCAGGGAACTTTTATTATTGATAACACAAACAGAACATTATTTCTCTTTTTGGAAATATGTATGTCCCATTAATTACTTTGCACAATACAATGATCCTGCCATTATCAAGCAATTATTCTGACACTGCTCCTGGTGAATGGTTGTCTGGATGCTACCATCATCTAACAATATCCATAGACAACACTTTTTTCATGTTAACCAACACAGTGAGTGCCAACTAAGCTATTCTACTGTACGAAGCATCACAACCAGCCTAGAACCTAAACTTATCTGGCAACAACCCTGTGATCTGACCTGTAGTGATATCTGAAATATACATGTACATAATACAAACGAAAACAATGCTTTCAATGATATAAACAGAACTTCAAAAACCTGAAAATTTGATATCATGAACAACATCATGTCAGCCTGTTATTATGTCTACTTGTGTAGTAAATGTATTGCAATTAAATATAGTTACTAACCAAACGAAACAAATGACTTTCTGAATTTTCTCATGAGATTTTATCACTTACTGTAAGATAAGTCACCCAATCAAAAGGGAGGTAATAAAGTACATTAAACAGGTTAATAACTAGAAATGATCCTCTTGCCCATTATTAGTGACTGTGGGCTGATTAGCTTAGAGAGCTGGTTTGAGATACAGAGTGATGCTAACATTGTGGGTTCAACTCTCACACTGGCTGAAGTTACCATGAAGGACTGCCCTTCTCAACCTCTCCACTTGCCTGTGGCACGGTGTCCCCCAGGTTAAACCAACACCCGGTTGTCTGTCTCTAACGAGAGGTCCGGCTGGACTATGACTTCACCTTGATGATGAGTTCATTTTATGAAAAGGTGGCTACCAAGCTCAACTCAGGCATAAACCTCATTCCGTGGAGCAGGAGGTGAATATTTGACTGAAGCAATGTATCAAAGGCACAAAGAAAATTACAGTCTTCAACAACCAGTTACCTTTAACCACAGGCACAAATTTTCTGCAGTGAAATCAATCCAAAATACATTGGTTCCAAATCTGCAGGAGGTCCCCCATTTATGAACGTTGGACTTACAAATGTTTATAGTTATGAGCGTGATCTTGTACAGGGGTAATTTTGAAGGTCCAACAAGCAAGCTTTCCTGTACTTATGAACAGCTCTTTTACATTGTCCTGCATTGTGTTCCAACTTGTGAATGGACTCCCAATAGGAACCTGTTTATATCCCTGGCACTGATGTAAAGATGCTCATTTTGCAATCAGCAGCAAGGAGTGGTGTTGGCCATTCACTTCACTGGAGGTTGTTCACTAAGACGTCACTGGTTTAATCGAATCAGGACATTGGGCTGGTGTCAGTGAATTGTCATTTTCAGCTACTTTCACAGAAGATATTATCCCGAACTCACCTCATTAACTATGTACCATGTCTCATGATGCCTTGCACATCTGATACTAGCCAGATTCTCTCACTTGCTGCAAACAGAGAACTCACCACTGCCGGAATCTCCTGAGAACCCCTCCCGCCCCGGTGCCAGCACCATGCAGTCAGTTCTGTTACAACGCGACAGTTGTGTTCCTCTGCAACATCACATTATAGAAAATTATGCTATAGAAATAGCAGGGCCGATGGGAAAAGTGGGGTTGGGGCAGACCACCAAAATATATCACTCAAAATCGCACAAAAATCACTTAAAAACCTAACACAAAGGATCACACGGTTTGAATAAATGTTTAACTCATATCTAATAATGAAATAAAAGTAAATTTAATGCTTTACCTTGAAAAAGTGTTGAGATGACTTGATGGGGGAGGAGGTTTTGAGGTTGCTCTGCTGTTATTGCAGGGTCTGAAGGTCATCATCATCATCATCACCTTCAGGTGCATTTGTGGTTGGAATGTCAGGGCGAAAAATAGTTCATCCAGAAGTGGATGGCTGTGGTTCATTGTCTTCTGACTGTTTCTTGGGAGTTGGCTTAAAAATGAAATCCAGTTTTTGCTCAATTGCCATTTTTCTTCTTTTATTAAGAAGGTGTTCATAGGGTGCCAAATAAGATCTTATTCCACAAACTGCTACCCTGCTGCGTTCTGCATTGTAATCATTGTCTTCTAAGAGCTGATACTGCAATTTCCCTCAGGATAGAAGACAAAACAAAAATGGAAAGCTCTCGTGGTCCTGCATCCTGGACTTCATCTTCTTCACCTCCAGCTTCCACTTCCGCCTCAGCGACAAGTTGTTAGAGATCAGCTGTTAGAGAGGTTTTCACAATGGGACTCAAGCAGCTCTTCAACATCGTCACTCTCCACGTCTTCAAATCCAACTTTCTTTGCAAGATCAACACAATGTTCTTTGATTCTTGGGAGCTCCTCTGATGGATCAAAGCCTTTAAAGTCTTGAAAACATTCTGAGATAAGCTTCTACCAAATTGCATGCAAGCAGTCCTTACTGACATCACCCCAGGCCTCAACGATGATGTCAATTGCATTCTTGACGTTAAAGCTCTTCCAGAACTGAAGAACACTGCTGTCCTTATCCCCCTCAGTGGCTGAAATCAGTCTCTTAAATTTCCGCCTTAAATGGTAATCTTTAAAAGCTGCTATTGCACACTGGTCCATGGAATTGCGTTCTAGCCAACATAAATTAGTGTCTTAGAAATAGCATTCCCCTATTCGTCAGTCACATTATAGACAATTTGCGTTGCCTGAACACACGTTATAGCAGAACCGACTGTATTTAAAACATTTTCAACTCTTAATTTCTGGAAAAATCCCCAGATACTTCCTCATAAAGTGTTGGCAGTCTAAAGCTGGCCTGTACGGTTTTTTGACAATTACCCCGAACATGGCAGGCAAAGGGAAATCAGTGTTCTGCTTTTCAGCCTTGGGGTCCTGGAGGTTGGGGTGATGCAGGGAAAGACTGCCTTTTTTTCTGCCAAAGGAACTGACAAAGGAAGCCATAACACCAGGCCACCATCTTCTTTCTGCTCCCTCACCTTCACTTTATCTCTGCTGCTGCACCGACCTTCCTCAAAGACTCACTCACTTACCATCTCATTCTTGCCTGCAATGTCCTTCCAACTCATTGTCATTTACCGCACTCATCCCCCACCCCTCCAACACCACTAACAGTGCACCAGAGAGAGTATACCCTGACAGGGCCAACCCTGCACAGAAGGAACTACGGGACCCTATCAAAATGTTGGTCAAGTTGTCCTTTTGCTGCAATTCTGTCAGCTCCATGTTGTCTGTTGCAGGAACAATGATCAGGTGTGTCAATGAGGGCAGCACGGTTGATGTCCTTTAAATGGATTTCAGCAAAATCTCTGACAAGGTCCCACATGGGAGACTGATAAGAGAGAACATTGGATCCGGGGTAGCTTGCCAAGATAGATCCAAAATTGGCCTAGTGGTAGAACACAGGGAGGGTGGTGATAGAAGGCGATTTGTGTGACTAGGGTACAGTGTCCAGTGGTGCACTACAAGGATCAGTGCTGGGTCACTTATTGTCCATGACTATACACAAACAATGTGGATGAAAATGTGGAGGAAATGATTAGTAAGTTTGCAGAAGGCACGAAGATTAATGAAGTGGTTGACAATGAGTAAGAAATTCAGTGATTACAGAAGAACCTAAACAGATTGGTTGGATAAGCAGATCAGTGGCAGATAGAAATTAGCCCTGATCGTGCGAGGACATGCACTTTGGAAGAAGTAACAAGGGAGTACTCAATGAAGAATAGAACATGAGGAAGCTCACAGGAACAGAGAGATCTTGGTGTGTTTGTCCACATATCCCTGAAGGTGGCAGCGCAGGTTTAGAGGGTAGTCTAGCAGGTATACGAGCAGGGAGGTTTTGTTGGAACTGTACAGGATTTTGGTTAGGCTACAGCAGGAGTACTGTGTGCAGTTCTAGTCAGCACACTATTGGAAGTATGTGATTGCACTGGAAGGGAACAAAGGAGATTCATTGAGATGCTGCCTGGGATTGAGCTGTTCAGCTATGAAGTGGAGCAGGACAGGTTTGGGTTGTTTTTTCAGAGCACAGAAGACTGAAGGGTGACCTGATTGAAATGTATAAGATGATAAAAGTCATCGACAGGGTACATAAAAAGGAATTATTCCCCATAATAGAATGGTGAATAACAAAGGGGACATTTTTTTTAAAATGAAGGGCAGGAGGTTTACAGGGGCATTGTGGAAATTTTCTTTTCTCCGAGGAGATATTGGGAATTGGGATTATGCTGCCTGGGAGAGTGGTACTCAGAAAATGTATCTTTTTTTCAGACGATACGAATATTGGTCATGAAATTGTGAGGAGACTACAGGATGGTATCATCTTGGTTGTTGATCAGGAAAGTGGAAAATGGAATTCAATCTAAAGAAGTGTGAACTAACGCATTTTGGAGAAGGCAAACAAGGGAAGGCATTGCACAACAAATGCTGGGAAACTGAGAAGCAGGGACTTGGAGCATATATCTATGGAAATCTGCAAGTTATTGTTAGATACAATGTTAGGAAGACTTATGTGATATATTCTGATCAGGGCATTGAATAAAGGAGCAATGCAGTTATGCTGTGAAATGTATAAAACACTCATTAGGCCACAGCTATAGCACTGTATTCAGTTATAGTCTTTGCATTATAGGAAGAATGTCTTCAAACTAAAGAAAGCACAGAAAGGTGAGTTATGAAGATTTTTCCAGAAATTGAGAATATTGGCTATATACAAAGATTGGATAGCCTGGAAGTGTTTTCTTTAGAACACAGGGTGCTACACAGAAATTTAATTAAAATGCATAATGTCATGTGTCACCCAGATAGAACAGATAGGAAGGGTGCATTTCCCTTGGTAGAGCAGTTAATAACCAGAGGGCATCAATTTAAAGTAATGTGGTTGACAGCAGCTGATAGAAACAGTAGGCAAAGTCACCGAGCAGGGAAACTCAAGTAGTTGAGTTGACCCTCTTTGGAGGAAAATGTTTCTTTTTGTCAGAAAAAGACTTAGAAGAAAGGAAGCAACAGGAAAAAAAAGCAGTCGATATTGTGTGGAGGTGGAAGAACAGCAGGTCAGGCAGCATTGGAGGAACAGGAAAGTCGATGTTTTGGGTCCTGAAACGCCAACTTTCCTGTTCCTCTGATGCTTCCTGACCTGTGTTCATCCAGCTCCACGCTGTATCGACTCTGACTTCCAGCATCTGCAGTTCTTGCTACCTCCTAGAAAACAAAAGGATTTACTCAACCAGATGCAAAGTACAAGCTTAACTTCATGTAATTACTTTGGGTTCCCTATTTTAATTTTAATTTCCCTCCATGTTTGTGAAGGCCTGGTGCAAGTGGAATACAGAATCCTTATGTCATGATCTTTGAGTCACCCATGTGTTCAAATCTCCCACTAAAAATAAATACTGTCAGAGTTGAGGAGAATTCTTATCACCCAGATAATAGTGGGCATGTGGAATTCGCTGTCTGAAAGGGCAGAAACACTCATCACATTTAAAGGAAAAATCTTTAATATACACTTGCAGTGCTGCAATCTACAGGGCTGTGAGCTGAAAAGTGAGATTAGTCTTTTTTTTCAAAAAAACACAGATACAACGAGCAGAGTGGTTTCCTTCTGTGCAATAAATACTCAATTTTTAAAACAAATATTGAGGGATCGTTAGTGCATTTACAAAGTTTGATATCACAAAAGCTTATAAACCTGGATGCATTGACACAGAATTTGTAAGTGGGGTACTGTCTTTTACTATCAATAGAAAAACAGTGAAACGGTTTAGTACGTCTAAGCTGGCAGAAGTGGTAACCACAATCTGTTCTTGGTTCAGAAACAATTTTGGTGGTATTTCAACCTGTAACCTCAAGTACCCTGTAGGGATGGCCAAATTGAATCTTTGTACTATCATGGCCCACTTGGGAAGGAAAATGCACAGATACTCAAGCCCCACAACTCCCAGGTACATCACAAGAGTTAAAGATTTAATTGAATTATTCAAAGTTCCCCAATATACCTATTTGGCAGACTCAGGTTAACAGAAAAGTCTAACCAGATTTTCGTACGTAACAAGAAAATATCATTTATTGCAAATTAGTCATTTCTAATAACAGGACAACAAAATATGAATGATCAATTTCTATCTCTGCTGGCTTAAGCGCTATCCCATTCCTAAATGTGTACACATGCACGCAGACAGACACAGATAAACAAATAAACATAGATGATATAGATGAAGGGACAGGTTCTGGGGAAACACAGTTCATTAGCACTAGTTCTTGGGTTTGTTTCTTCCAATAGGCCATAGGAAATACAAACAAAAGTAGGGCCTACTCTGCCATTCAATAAGATCATGGCTGATCTGACATTCCTCATGTGTACTTTCCTGCCTTTCCCCCACATCCTTTCATTCCCTGGCTGATCAAGTATCTGTCGAGCTCAGCTCTAAAAATATGCAAGGACTCTGCCCCCTTAGCTCTCCAGTGGCAAGGAGTTCCACAGACTCACAACCCTCTGAGAGAACAAATTCATCCTCATCTCAATCTTAAATTGGTGTCCCTATATGCTGAGACAGTGACCTCTCATCCTGGACTCTTCCATGAGGGGAAACATCCTCTCAGCCTTTGCCCTGTCACGACTCCTAACAATCCTGTATGGTCCAAGCCTTTCTAATCTTTGATCCCCTTACTTCTCCATTCTCTCAGTTCTTTGCTGAAGGCATAAGGCAGTTGATGCAAGAAGTGTTCAGTTTTCAGTCACTGTTTACAGCCAATGGCTTACAGCAAATGTTGGGAGAGAATAGCAAGCTATCTTTCAGTGACATAGAGCATAGAACAGTACAGCACAGTACAGGCCCTTCGGCCCATGATGTTGTGCCGACCTATTATCCTACTCTAAGATCAAACTACCCTGTGTACCCTACATTTTATTATCGTCTATGTGACAGAGAGAGAGAGGCTGGTGTCTCTTGCTTCTGCCTCTGTATTGTTCATGTACAAACTGCCCACTTGCGTGGGACCAATGAGAAAACAGTTGTCATGCTGACGGCTCCTGCCTTACGTTACCAATCTTGATTGCACAAACCAATGAGCAAACCATATCAGGGCAAAGTTTGCTCAGACAGAATACATGCCAATGCTGTTGTGGCATCTTAAACTTCTCCCTTCGCTGTTCGAACAAAGCAACAATGTACACACCACTCACAATGAGGTACAGTAACTTCTTTTTAAATGCCCAACAATTCCTTCCACAGTATCTTGGTTTAAAGTAGTCCTTTCCCAATTTTAGCCCACAGTCCAAAAATGGGTAAAATGAAAAGAAGCATTGTATACAACACTTTTAAGTGAAAGCTAAATTTAACCATGCTTGCCTAATAGATAAAATGACTGCATGTGTTCTAAATGTTTATAGGCATGTTACTGAAATAAGCTACTAATCCTGCATGTCCTAATTTAAAATCACCAGGGTGAAATAACTCTTCAGGGACTAGCATCCCATCAGCAATCCCCTTTATTTACAAATGTGTCATGTTTGACAATTGCACTGCCTCTCACAGTGTCATTCCCAGGCCTCAATATCCCTGAAATTCATCCTTTTATGTCAGCCACGGCTCCCTGATTGGATCAGTTTAATCATCCCAATCAGGGAATTCATTCTTCGAAGTGTAGCTGGCTGACCTCGTTATGCTCACTAAGCAGGGCATGGTGAAGTTTGTTGAAGCTAAAAGTAATTGAGGTGCTTGGCCATAACAATGTACATCTCACGACAATGAAAGAGCTGGCTTCGATGACAGTAGTCCACCTACTGACTCATTTCAGAATTCAACAGATCCGGACAATGTTCATAGGATTGGAAAGCAACAAATGTAACTTTTATCTTTCAGGTCAGGGGAGCAGATGATCTATTGAATTTTAAGCCTAAAACACTAAGCACCGTTGGGAATGTGTTTGAAAACAGTGTGAGAGAGAGAGCAACTTGAAAATGGGAAATTGAGGAACATTTCACTAAAATGCTGCAAAGTTTGTTCAACAGAGTAAAAGAATGAATGGCGCAACAGAAAACATCAAGGAGTTTCAAGATAAAAAAGGAAAGGTTCATATCGATAAAATTCCATTCCTGGTTGTTGGAAGTGCAGTAAAGGAATACTTCGGAAAGTGGACCAGATGAAGCAAAGATCTTGACCCACCTGAACCTGTTAATGGTTACCGTTATCCACAGCACAAAGTTCTCATTTTAAGAGAATGCTTCAGCACTGCTCCTCAAACAGTGCTCGGCTGTAACATTATTGATGACATTTGCTTCAGTGATAACATATGCCCTAGACACCCACATGGAGTGTTTGCAGCATGTGGGCTCTTTCCCATCAGAGCAGCCTGTGATTTTCACCTCTCTGCTTGCCACTCTTATGCTTTTAGTTTAGCTTCCCCACTGTCCCACATGCTGATTCTGTCAGGTTCAAATCATTTTCAGTGTGTAATGCCAACTCTGAACAGACATCAATATGCCTTTTTCTGTTAGAAGCCAAGCCTTTAGGAATCCAGGGAGAAACACTTTAATTGCTTCTTCGGAAACAGAAACACTATTAGTGCAGTGTATACATTGTATCTGCTTGCTCCCAGCAGTAATTTTAGGAGCACCGGCAGAAGTTAACAATTTTTCCATGAATGCTAACGCACAAATTTGTTACACTTCGGTACGCCTGTGCTATCTCAAACACAAAAAGCCCATTTGCTCCCCAGGAGCATTGCGTTCTTTCCAGACACAGTACCATAAAAGTTACAGACCTGCATTGCACAGGTTACAAAGAGGAGCAGCAGATCTGCTCCGAGTCTGAGGCGTTATGATTATAGTTGAAAGAAATTCAAGCTCTAACTCTGGTTTTCTGCTCACCATGCGACCTGTGCTAGAAATATGTGGTTGACCGCTGAAGGTTTCTGTTACTTACTTGATGCAACTGTGAGTCAGCTGACTGATTTTCCATGTTACCAATTGGGGGTCGAGTCATGGCTGTGGTACAAAAGTCTACTGTAAGAGTGACATTCACACCTATAAGAAAATCTGCCCCAGTAGGTCTCCAAGAGATGGTGAAGGCGAAGGGAAGTTATATGCCTGCTCTGAGATGTTCAAGAATGGGGTGGCACATGGGTGCTTTGGGAAATGATGGGTATATGCATAGTTTGAGTCCCATAACTGTATCTGTCTTTCTCAAAGCCTTTAGGAACTTTAGTTCTTCCTCCAAGCCCAGGATCCTCATTAAAACTTCTCAAGGAATTCCTGCCCAGTGACTATGGTTGAAATGCCATTTAGAGAGAAAAACAATGAAATAATTGAGTTGGACAAGAAGTCCTAAAAATAATGGCAAGACAGATTTAAATTGTCAACTAAAATCGTTATTATGATCGTAAGCATAAAAAAACAAACTTTTTTTAACCACAGGCTAAAAGATGATACACATCCTAAAAAATACTACTTGTAGAGATGAGGTCATCTAAACATTACTGTTACTGTTACCGCTGGGTGAGCAGCGATATAAATGGAAAAGAGTTGGGTAAGCTGTAAGATCCAGTACAAGATCCATTTAAATGAAATTTGTTTATGTAACAAGGTTTCTGCTGATCAGCTGGGATAATCCTTAGATTTCTCTTTCCTGCAAAATGCAGCAGATTACAGATCAAGCCATGACCCTGCATGGTTGATTTCAATAACTACACTCAATCCAAGCATGACTCTGTATTGGCAGAAAACTTCACATGTTCAGGGCTCTACAGTTTATCTTGAAGGCTCGAATGAAGTGGAAATCTCATCAAAAGTACATAAATATTAAATGGTATAGCTAAAATCAACTAGAAAAGTGAGAACAAGGGTGTGGAATGAATATGATAGAAAAAAACACTTAAAAGAGATATCAGAAAGATTGCTTTTTTCTCCTGGCAAATTTAGAAATGTTAGCAATATGTTATCAGGATGAGTAACAAAATATATCGAAAATATTTAAATTGCAATTGGATATCAAGATGTGAGTAGGAACATGAGAAGCTTAGATTTAATGAAGTCATTGCAATCTCTTGGCCATCAAACTGGGCGCCATGGAATTGCTGGTGCTGACGCTACAAAAGCTGTGAAGTGAAATAACAAAGAGCAGAAGGTTTTCGCATATGTCCAGGGCTCACTGGCTGGGTGCCAAAATTGATGTCATGAGTATGGGCTGAACAAGGTCAGAAATCACACAACACCAGGTTATAGTCCAACAGGTTTATTTGAAAACACAGGCTTTTGGATCATAGCCCCTTCATCAGGCGAAGTGAGAAAGAAGCACACAGAACACAGAATTTATAGGTAAATGATCAGAGGGCCACACATCTGATGAGGATGCATTAAAGAAACCCAAGGTGCTGCTAATATTTTAATTGATTACTATGCATATGTAAATCTCCAAATTTCTTTCAAGTCACTGTCCTGAGAGAAATCAAGGTTTTATCACTGTAAAGAAGAGGTGACATTTTAGGTCAGATAATGCATGTTAGCTATAAGGCCTTGTTTAGAACATAGAACATAGAACAATACAGCGCAGAACAGGCCCTTCGGCCCTCGATGTTGCGCCGATCTGTGAACTAATCTAAGCCCATCCCCCTACACTATCCCATCATCATCCATATGCTTATCCAAGGTCTCCTTAAATGCCCCTAATGTGGCTGAGTTAACTACATTGGCAGGCATTCCACACCCTTACCACTCTCTGAGTAAAGAACCTGCCCCAGACATCTGTCTTAAGTCCATCACCCCTCAATTTGTAGCTATGCCCCCTCGTACAAGCCAACGTCATCATCCTAGGAAAAAGACTCTCACTGTCCACCCTATCTAATCCTCTGATCATCTTGTCTGTCTCTATTAAATCTCCTCTTAGCCTTCTTCTTTCCAATGAGAACAGACCCAAATCCCTCTGCCTTTCCTCACAAGACCTTCGCTCCAAACCAGGCAACATCCTGGTAAATCTCTGCACCTTTTCCAATGCTTCCACATCCTTCCTGTAATGGGGTGACCAGAACTGCACATAATATTCCAAGTGAGGCCGCACTAACATTTTATACAGTTGCAGCATGACATCACGGCCCCGGAACTCAATCCCTCCACCAATGAAACCTAACACACCGTATGCCTTCTTAACAGCACTATCAACCTGGGTGGCAACTTTCAGGGATCTATGTACCTGGACACCAAGATCCCTCTGCACATCCACACTACCAAGAATCTTTCCATTGACCCAGTATTCTGCCTTCCTATTATTCTTCCCAAAGTGAATCACCTCACATTTATCTGCATTGAATTCCATTTGCCACCTTTCAGCCCAATTCTGCAGTTTATCCAAGTCTCCCTGCAACCTGCAACATTCTTCCACACTGTCCACCACTCCACCGACTTTAGTGTCATCTGCAAACTTACTAACCCATCCACCTATGTCTGCGTCCAAGTCATTTATAAAAATGACAAACAGCAGTGGTCCCAAAACAGATCCTTGTGGCACACCACTAGTAACCGGACTCCAGGCTGAATAATTTCCATCAACCACCACTCGTTGCCTTCTTTCAGAAAGCCAGTTTCTAATCCAAACTGCTAAATCTCCCTCAATCCCATGCCTCCGCATTTTCTCCAATAGCCTACCATGTGGAACCTTATCAAAGGCTTTACTGAAGTCTATGTACACCACGTCAACTGCCCTACCCTCATCCACATGCTTGGTCAGCTTGTCAAAAAACTCAATGAGGTTGGTGAGACACGACCTGCCCTTGACGAATCCATGTTGACTATCTCCAATCAAATTGTTGCTTGCTAGATGATTATAAATCCTATCACTTATAATCTGTTCCAAAACTTTCCCTACAACAGAAGTAAGGATGTTTAGAATGTTTGTGTTTTGGTTTGGAGTCAGACTGGTTTTATTTCTAAAGTTGGAATTTATAAAATGCCACATTGACTGACTGTCTGTAAATTGTGGGCTTTTTGAACAAAATAGAATTATCTGCAAATACGTATTCACCTCATAGGTTTGTGTGTATGTGTGTCTGTGTGAGAGACAGAGTGGGGCAGAGAGAGAGAGAGAGGGAGTGTGTGTGTGTGTGTGTGTGTGTGTGTGTGTGTGTGTGTGGAGGTGTCCACCTCAGTCTAACGCTGGCATCTCCTCATGTACGCTGAAAGCTAGTGAGCAGCTTTTGCCATCTAACAGCCTGTAAAGCTGATTCTAAACAAGACCTGCCCTTTTACACTATGTTGGCTCAGCAAATGCACTCTGTCCCATAGGGGACCCACCTGCTCCCAACAGCTACAGCATTACCTCCAGGTGAGGTGGTTTTGACTTACTTCTAGAAGCTCAGGAAGATGACTGGGTCATTCAGCCCCCGGAGCCTGTTCCACCATTCAATGAGTTCATGGCTGATCTATGGTTAAACTCTGTATACCTGACTTTGGCCTTTGCTTTAAAAATATGTATCTCAGATTTAAACTTAACAATTTAACTAATCTCAGCTGCCATTTGTGGAAGAGAGTTCCAAACTTCTGTCATTCTTTGTATTTAGAAGTGTTTCTTAAAATGTCTCCTTAAAGGTGACACAGTCATAGAGATATACAGGAAGGAAACAGACCCTTCGGTCCAACTCGTCCATGCCAACCAGAGATCCTAACTTAATCTCGTCCCATTTGCCAGCATTTGGCCCACATTCCTTTAAACCCTTCCTATCCATATACCCATTCAGTTGACTATTAAATGTTGTAATTTACCAACCTCCACTAATTCCTTTGGCAACTTATTCTATATATGCACCATCCTCTGTGTGAAAATGTTGCCCCTTAGGTCCCTTTTAAATCTTTCCCCTCTCACCTCAAAACTATGCCCTCTGGTTTTTGACTCCCATACCCTATGGTTAAGATCTTGGCTATTCATCCCATCCATGCCCCTCATGATTTTATAAACATCTATAAAGGCACCCCTCAACTTCCGACATCCAAAGGAAAGTAACCCCAGCCTATTCAGCCTCTCCTTATAGCTCAAACCCTCCAGCTCTGGCAATATCCTTGTAAATCTTTTCTGCGCTTTTTCAAGTTCAATAGCAGGGAGACCAGAATTGCATATGGAATTCCAAACGTGGCCTAACCAATGTCCTGTAAAGCCACAACATGACCTCCCAACTCCTATACTCAATGCACTGACCAATAAAGACAAGTGTACCAATTGCCTTCCTCACTACTTTGTCACTGAGACTCCATATTCAAGGAACTATGAAGCTGTACCTCATGGTCTCTTTGTTTGGCAACACTCCCCAGGGCCCTACCATTAGGTATATAAGTCCTGCCCTGATTTGCCTTTCCAAACTGCAGCACCTCAGATTTATCTAAATTAAACTCCATCTTTCACTCTTCAGCTCATTGGCCCACCAGATCAAGGTCCCACTGTACTCTGAGGGAATCCTCTTCACTGCCCACAGCACCATCATTTAACACTTACTAACCATTCCTCCTATATTCACACCCAAATCATTGATATAAATGACACAAAAAGCATTGGATCTAGCACCGAGCCTTGTGGCACACCAATGATCACAGGCCTCCCATCTGAAAAGCAACCCTCCACCAGATTCCTCCGTCTTCTGCCTTCAATCCAATTTTGTATCCAAATGGCTAGTTCTCCCTGTCCATGTAGTCCATATAGTCAATGTTCATTGCTCTGCCTTCATCAATCTTCTTTGCAATTTCTTAGAAAAACTAAGTCATGTTTGTGAGCCACGATTTCCCACACACAAAGTCTGGCTGCAATTCTCAGACTATGACCCCTAGTTGTAATAGTGCTGGTGCAGTCAGTGAACATACTGTGTCGCGTGTTTTTGGAGAAGTTTTGCAAATCTTCTGGGATTTTCAGTTGCCTAGTGCTAGACCTTGGCAAAAAGTCAGAGACTTTGGGGATGCCATTCAGGAGATTCATGGTTTCAGTGGTGGGAGCTCCAGAAGCATTCCTTCCTGGGCTGATGTGACTTGGAAGTACCTCATAAGCAGCAGAGAAGGGAAGCTCACGCATGGACTTGTGGATATTTACAGCACAGAAGGTGTACATTCAGCCCATTATGTCCATGCCAGTCAATAAGGTCTGATTCCATTCATTTTACAACTTTTGACACATAGTCATTGAAGATCTAGCAATGCAAGCGAATATCTAAATACAGCTTAAATGTTATGAGCGTTTCTGACTCAACCAACATTTCAGGCACTAAATTCCAGATACCCATCGCCTACCAAGTGAAAAAAAATCTCCTCAAATCTCCTCTTTACCTTAAACCTCTTAACTTCAATTTTCATCATCTGGTTATTGATTTCCCTACTAATGGGAAAAAAAGGGCTTTCCTTTCCATCCTGTCTATGCCCTTCAAAATCTTATATTCCTCTACCAGATACCCTCTCAAACTTTGCTGCTCCTAGGAAAGGGGCCTTGGCTTGTCTAATCTTACCTCATAGTTCAGACGCTCCAGCCCAGGCCAACTCCTGGTAAATCTCTTCTGCACCCTCTCTCATGCAATCACATCCTCCTTATACTGTGGTGACCAAAACTGTACAGAATTTGCCAATTGTGGCCTGATCATATTTTTCTAAATCCCCACCCTGTAATCCATCTGTGATGCATCTCTTTGCCACAGTTGTGGAATAAAAGCCATTAGTAAGTAAGCCATTCTGCAATAATTTTACATCAAAAAGTATTTCCAATAATACACTCAAAATTGAAGTGCTCAGTTTTGTGTGTTCACTTGGTGACCACCTTTTAAATGCTTGTGCCCGGCCAAGTGCTCCTCCACAAGACTTCACCAGTGGTCACAAAATAGCTGATGGTCAACTGTTAACGTACAGTAAGGACACTGCAGATGTAGGGACCTTGCAGGAAGCTATTGAATTCCTCTGGGTTGGAAGTGCTCAGCTACAGACTGTGCCACGTCAGTGTCGCTGGAAGGAGTTTATACAGGCTGCCTGAAAGGAAAAGACGTGATGAGAGTGTCAGGGATGATGTTCAACTGCACTCATTCCTGGAAGACAAACAGCGGGTTTTTTTGCAACACAAGGCTATTGCCATTCTTCAGGGCAGGGCCCCATTAACCCAATTAATTTGATGGAGGAGAAATTGCTGTGAGGCCCAACATGTGCCGTTGCGCATTACAGTGTAGCAGTAGTGTGCATACCATCTACAAGATGCTCTGTAGAAATACACCAAGGCACTTTAGACAGTGTCTTCCAAGCTCCTGACCACCAGCGTCCAGAAGGCCGAGGGAAGCACTTATGTGGGAACACCTGAACCTGTAAGTTCATTTTGAGGCTCGTAACTATTTTCACTTGCAAGTGTATCATTGTTCCTTCAGTGTCACAGGAACTTCCACCACAACAACTTTATGAGTGTAGCCACCAAATGGAGTACAGCAGTTCATGGGGGTAACTCATCATCACCTTCTCAAGGGCAGTTAAGGATGGACAATAAATGATTGTCCAGCCAGCAAAGTCAATACCCCTGAATGAATAATTTAAAAAAAGAGGGACACCTCTTTGCCTTTTAACCTCAAACCTTCTGAAAATCATGTAATAGTTCAATCTGCCCACTTCCCACAATCGAATTATCTTCATAACAGCAATCAACGCAATGGCAAACATTTAATTTTGCCATGATGATGCTAAACAATCATATTCTGTGATATAACTTGGGTATGAGCATATAGCTATCCTTCATTTAGCACACCTAATGTATTACCAAAAAGCAGCATGTGAAAGGAAAAGGTGCTCAAAGAATATTCCCTAAGAATAAAAGATCAAGGTAGGTTACATTGCTGACAAGTAATTTTTTTGATTGGAAGCCTATTTTATGTACTAATTAAAAACAGGAACAGATGAATCGGCACCAAAACGTTATGAAAATGATTTTGCAACTCACTTATAACATGGGAGCACCCTTGTTAAACTGGCATTTTAACATTTAGTGGTATTTGAAGATGAACTGAGTGAATCTGCAGAATGTTCATCAGCGTCTGACTCAATAGCAGTAAGAGGAGTTGATGATAGGAGAGATGATGAAGAATTGATGGTGCTGGAAGGTGGCTTTTCTTGAAATATTTGTCCATCCTAGTTTGGTTAACAAACTTTTGCTTTACCCGGAAGGTCGTTTTGCAACATTAAACATAATTATCAAAATTTACAGAGATGGCAAGAGTTGCAATTTACTGTATCTGAAATGATAGAATGCTTCACAGCAGCTAAACTAAACAACTTATATTTTTCATTGTAATTTGGTGAGTTATTTCTGTTTCTTCATTGCTATCATCATCATCATCATCAATTTTGTCCTACAACCTTGATTTATTGTCTAATTTCATTAGTCCTGCATTTGTTAATACTTCATTGTAAGGTTACAACAACTCATTCACATTGTCTGCATAATCTTCATCAAAACCCACATTACATGAAAAGTTAACAATCTCACTTATATCTGCTTTTATTTCCTTTATTCATTCAAGAAATGTGGCTATCACTAGCTGGGCCAGCAATATTGGCCATCTTCAATTGTTCTGAGGAAGATGGTGGTGAGCTAATTTATTGACCCGTTACGGTCTTTCGTATGTAGGAACACCCTCAAAGGTAGCAGGAAGTTCCAGGATTTTAATTCAGTGACAATGAAGGAATGGCTATATAGCCCAAGTCAGAATGGTCTGCGAATTGGAAGGGAATTTGCAAGCGGTGCCATTCCCATGCATCTACTGCTGTTTTCTTTCTAGATAGTAGAGGTGAGTTGGTGCAGTACAGCTTGCAGATGATACACACTGCAACTATTTGCTGGTGGAGAGGGGGATAACAATTCAAGGTGATTAATGGAGTGTCAATCAATTTTCTTATGGATCTGGATATGTCAAGTTTATTAAACGTTGCTGGAGCTGTACCCTTCCAGGCTGGTGGAGAGCTTTCCATCATACCCCTGACTTGTGGTGGAGAGCTTT
>JAHRHZ010000270.1:6219718-6234467 GCA_024137785.1 Ginglymostoma cirratum
TGGTGGAGAGCTTTCCATCATACCCCTGACTTGTGGTGGAGAGCTTTCCATCATACCCCTGACTTGTGCCTTGAAAATGGTGGATAGTAATTAAGAGACAAGGAAGTGAGCTATTTGCCATACAATTCCTAGCCACTGTCCTGCTCTTGTAGCCACAGTATGTACATGGCTGATCCTAATCAGTTCCTGGTCAATGGTAACTCAGGATGTTGATTGTGCAGGATTCAAGAACGGTAACGACATTGAATATCAAGGTGTGACGGTTAGATTCTCCTTTGTTAGAGTTATTCGTTGCCGAGTACTTGAGTGGCACAATTATTACTTGCCATATTTCAGCCCGAGTCTGGGTGCTGTCTATGTTGTGTTACATATGAACACTGCCTGCTTCAGTATCTGATGAGCCCCAAATGGTGTTGAACATTGAGCCATCATCAGCAACCATGCCCACTTCTGACTTTATGATCGAAGGATGGTCAATTCATGGCCTAGTGGTATTATTACTAACCTATTAGTCCAGAGACCCAGGTGACCTGAGCTTGACTACTGCCATCGCATACAGAGGAATTCAAATTCAATTTTACAAAATCTGGAATTAAGAGTGGGGAAAAACCTTTTCAGCTTTCTATGTCCTATAGGGAAGGAAACTGCCTTCCTTACCTGGTCCGGCCTACATGTGATCCAAGACCCACTGCAATGCGGTTGACTCCTAACTGCCCAATTAAGGATGGGCAATAAATGCTGGCCTAGCCCACATCTTATTGATGAATAAATCAAAAAGTAGCTGAAGATGGTTGGTCCTAAGACACTACGCTGAGGAACTCCTGAGGCAATGTCTTTGGGCTGAGATAACTGACCACCAACAATCACAACCATCTTTCTTTATGCTCGGTATGACTCCAACCAGCAGAGATTTTGCCCTGACTTCTGTTGGCTTCAGTTTTCCTCAGGTTCCTTGGTGCCAAGCTCAGCTTGATGTCAAGGGCAGTCACTTCCACCTCACCTCTGGAAATCAGTGCCTTTGTCCATGTTTGATCCAAGGCTGTAAAGAGGTCAGGAGCCGAATGGCCCTGGCAGGAGCAAAACTGA
Organism: Ginglymostoma cirratum; assembly: GCA_024137785.1. Lineage (NCBI taxonomy): Eukaryota > Metazoa > Chordata > Chondrichthyes > Orectolobiformes > Ginglymostomatidae > Ginglymostoma > Ginglymostoma cirratum. Next base: position 6,220,805 of record JAHRHZ010000270.1, read on the forward strand.
GCATCACTGGGCAGATTATTCCTTTGCATGTGTCACTTTAAATGATTATTGACAGCCCATTTGCTGTTGATTGAGAGTGGATTGATAGATCAGTATTTGGACTTGTCTTGCTTTTTGCTCACAAGATGTACCTGGAGATTTTTCCACATTGCCAGGTAGATGCCAATGTTGTAACTGCAGTGGAACAGAAGTAGGTCATGCATACATTCTGGCCAAATTATACTTACTATCAGAATCAGATCAGAACTTTGTGCTGGCTTTTTGCATTACAAGCATGACTGAATATTCTAAGAGTGATAATTTAGCTCTGCCTTAATAAATTAAATCAGCTAAACATTCTGTGAACCTGGTCAGCCAGGGGTCCTTGTATGCAATGATAGATTTATTGGACAATCATGGGCAGTGAACCAGAAACATTTGAATAAATTGGCTACTGTGTACTCTAATACCACATGATCTCAGAAAACGTTACCTGCCACTCGCTTTAATTATTATTACTTTTCCCTTGGTCTTTTGCTTGAACTGTTGTCTCATCTATTTTTACGTCTATATTCATTTTATTTCTGGAATGTAATTTTAACCAATGGATCACAGTTCAGAGTAGACCAGAAGGCTTCTGTGGAAACTTGATTCAGATGGAGATGCAGGACCACTGTGGGATTTATGTACCATTTGGGACTCAGGAGCTGAACACTGGTCTAGGAAAATAACACAGAGGCTGCAGTAGAATTTCAACACCAGTCAAAGGAAATTCTTTCAAGGCACCAACCAAATTATCAATGCCTGTGATAACAAGGCGTGGGGCTGGATGAACACAGCAGGCCAAGCAGCATCATAGGAGCAGGAAAACTTGACGTTTCGGGCCTAGACCCTATCTCTGATATCAATGCCTGTGGTCAGATTTTCACTGCCAGTTGTCAGATTGCTATGGCAGGGATTTTTTTTTTATATTTGATTTATCATTGTCATGTACTAAGAAATAGTGAAATGTATTGTCTTGTGTGCTATCTGGATAAATCGTATCTAACATAAGTACATCAGAGCGATAGAACAGAATGCATAATATGATGTTAGAGCTACAGAGAAGGTGCAGAGAAAAATCAACTCTAAAATATGAGCGATCCATTCAAGAATCTGATCAGAGTGGGGAAGAAATTATCAATGCAAGTAGTCAGATTGTCACTGCCAGTCATCAAATTATCTCTGCCAGTGGTCAGTTTGTCTCTGCCGGTGGTTAGATTATCACCGACAGTGGTTAGATTGTCATTACCAATGGTCAGACATCTCTGCCAGTGGTCACATTATCTCCGCCAGTGGTCACATTATCTCTGCCAGTGGTCACATTATCTCCGCCAGTGGTCAGATTGGTACAGCAGCAGTTAGATTAACATTGTTATTATCAGATTTGCAACGCTGTAGTCAGATTGGCATGACTTGGCCAGATTGGCACGACAGTGGTCTAATTGTCACTTTAGACATCAGATTGACATTCTAATAGTCAGACTGCGACCAGAAGCAAAATTAGCCGTCTGTGGTCAAATTGACATCAGGGGAATTCTCAGAGAGGATCAAAGGGTATGATTGAGACAAGAATATCAGCAAATTGAAACGACAAATAGACTGCAAGGCAGAAAAAGATGAAGATTCGAAAATAAATCAATGCAGGAAGTTCAGAGCAACACGGGTAAGAGACACATTAACAGAGAGAGGGAGACTGACATCTCAAGCATGAGTGAGCAGTAGGGAAAGATCACAAAGATAGGGGGATAGCTGAAAAGCAGATTCCCCAAGAAGACTTTCCACATCAGGCAGATGTTCACCTGCACATCTGCCAATGTGGTATACTGCATCCGCTGTAACCATTGTGCCTTCCTCTACATCGGGGAAACCAAGCGGAGGCTTGGGGACCGCTTTGCAGAACACCTGCGCTCAGTTCGCAACAAACAACTGCACCTCCCAGTCGCGAACCATTTCAACTCCCCCTCCCATTCCTCAGACGACATGTCCATCCTGGGCCTCCTGCAATGCCACAGTGATGCCACCCAAAGGCTGCAGGAACAGCAAATCATATTCAGCCTGGGAACTCTGCAGCCCAATGGTATCAATGTGGATTTCACAAGCTTCAAAATCTCCCCTCCCCCAACCGCATCCCAAAACCAGCCCAGCTCATCTCCACCTCCCTAACCTGTTTTTCCTCTCACCTATCCCCTCCTCCCACCTCAAGCCCCACCCCCATCTCCTATCTACTAACATCATCCCGCCCCCTTGACCCGTCCGTCCTCCCTGGACTGACCTATCTCCTCCCTACCCCCCCACCTACACTCACCATTACTGGCTCCATCCCCGCCTCTTCGACTTGTCTGCCTCCTCTCCACCTATCCTCTCCTCTATCCATCCTCTATCCGCCTCCCCCCTCTCCCTATTTATTTCAGAACCCTCTTCCCCTCCCCCATTTCTGATGAAGGGTCTAGGCCCGAAACGTCAAGTTTTCCTGCTCCTATGATGCTGCTTGACCTGCTGTGTTCATCCAGCCCCACGCTTGTTATCTCGCATTCTCCAGCATCTGCAGTACCTTTTATCTCTGCAGTAAAATTGTTCTGCTAAGAATGGAAATAGAGAGTAACGAAGAGGAATCTTTTGAATAATTTCTTAATTAAGAATAGACATGAGTGCCAGAAAGTTGTAAAGAATGGATCAGCTAAACAATGGACTATTTAAAAACTGGGCCAGAGGAATCTTTTCTTCTTTCTTCACATTATAGACATCACAGTGACATAAATTACAAGGAACAGTCACAAGACAACTTTCAGTGCAGAATAACACAAATTAAAGATGTATTGGGAAGCTCAGGGGTGCACACTGAGGAGTTTTCATCAGACAAGATGAGTGAATGTGAAATGTGGAGGTGCTTGAAAGGGGAGTTTGAAATACCGAAATTTCTGATCTGAGCTTCTGTGTCTAAAACTAAGTTCTTAAAAAGTTATAGATGAAAATTCACCCTTTCAAATTGTTCCTATAAATAATTGGATTGAAAAAAATGCCTGATTTCTCCAGCTAGACAAGTGTTATTTTTGATAAACTTATTCTCATGAGGGCAGCACCTTTAAAACAAAATAAGAGGAGCATTTTTGCTTACACAGCAATTGTGTTGATGTCAATGAATGGTTGATTTAGAGAAGTTACTGAGCCCTAACCATTTATGTCGTTGAAATTAATAACATCACAAATACAATCATTCCCTCTCAGTGCTTCAGCAATCTTTACAATTTCAATAACACTTTGAATAATCATCATCAGACTGCCAGACTCAACAACTCAGCCTCTTGAACATGTTGTTAGCATTCATTGGTAAAATAAATATTGTTGAACAGAAAATCTACAGAGCAAATGAAAATATTTTGTTTTGAAATCTGATGACAGATTTCTTAGGGGGAAAACATTTGATCATTCCCAAATTGGCGCAAGGATGAACTCTAGCTTGTAACTTTCAGTGTTAGGCAGACAACATGTTATGTTTCTGCTGCCCATCAATCAATAGGATTTCTGTTTTTCTCAACTGAAGGCTGCCTAAATGATTGGAGGCTAGCACCAGTTAAAGCTAACCTACATTGGTTCATATCGTTTCCAGCACCCTTCCCACTCGCTTTTGTCTCCATTCTTCTTTATCCACTTCATTGCCATTTCTCTTTCACATTTACCTTTCTTTCTTCTCCTTTATCTTACAACTCTGTGACTCTACGTCTCTATTAGACTGTTAACTCACAGATCTTTACATCACTTATGTCTTTGGATTAACAGTCCAGTGATAATACCACTAGCCTCTTGCCTCCTCTGACCTATGAACTTTTTTTGTTTTGTAAATTATATTAATGACGGTTATCACAACCTTTAATGCTGGATACACTCACACAAGGAGTGAGGATGTCTGTTGGGTAATGTACCTAACAGTAGGAACAGGCAGTATGTGACAGAAGGCAGGGAAAGGAAAATTGTCCTGATGTGAGCCAAAAAACTCTCTCATTTAGGTTGAGGACCCAAAGAGCTGACTCAGTACAATATGCTTATCATTTGCATGTTCATAAAACAAGGAATTACTGCATCTGGTTTAATGTTTTATTTAGCTTAATGCACAATACTTGCAGCCACAATTACAACAGGAGATCATAAAGAGTTGTACTCAATTACTTCAAAGTGAGAAGGGGATACTTAGAAAATCCAAATATGATTCAACAGTGTCAATGTTGTTTTATGATAGGGAAATCATGTTTGTAAAACTGGTTGGTTTTTCCATAAGTGTTTCAGTTGCGATGTAGAGAAAGAGGAATTAGTGAATGTGGTCTATTTTGACTTAATCATGCATTCAGTAATGCGCGAGTAGATGGAATATGACAAAATGGCATGGATTGAGGCATGGTTAACAGACCAATGATAGAGTAAGATGAAATGGATCCTTTTTGGAATGGCAATATGTGTGTTTGCATATCTGTTACAGTCTTTCTCAATAACCTAAATGTGGAGATTACATGTTATTTATGCAAGCTCTCTGAATAGAACTCCAATGTAAGAACTTAAATAAGGACACGAAATAAGGTCTTTCCTTATATTAGGGCACCAAAAATGTGCACAGAACTCAAGGTGCAATCTCATCGATGCCCTGTATAGTTTGTGGCATAAGTTTCCTACTTTGAGACTCCATCCCTCTTCCATTACAAACCAACATTCATTTGGCCTTTTGAATTATCTACTGTGCCAACATGCTAACATTTTGTGGTTTATGTGGGAGATCGCACAAAGCCACTTGCACTGCAGAATTCTGAAGTCTCTCTCCTTTGAAATAATATTTTGCTTTCCTGTTCTTCCTACCACAGTAGGCAACATTACACTTTCCCACGTAATGTTTGATCAACCAAATGCTTTCTCACTCATTGTATTCCTGTGCAAATCCAGTGGGACAGAGTTTCATGTTGCAGGTGGGACTATGGAAGTAAGTCTAATCTCACTGTCACTAATTCCAACGTCATCTTGTGAATGCTGACAGCGGTCTAGGTCCTAAATGGCCTCAAGGTGGGCCTGTTGGCAGCTACTTCATGGCAGAAATAAAGGAGGGAGCTGAGTCCAGGGCAGGCAGGTTAAAAAACCCACCTCTGTTCCCAAAAATAGCCTCAGTTTGATGTTTTCTTGGCAAGCAAAGACTTAAAAAATTGCAGTTGAGTTTTCTCATTGTTTTGTGTTCTACTTCATGCCTTCAACATTATCCTCTCATATTTTTCACCCACACCCTCTTACCCTCTTACCCCTAATCTACTTAATGACCAGAACTCATAAAACCAATTAAAACATTGGAATGATTTTCAGTACCACATTCAATTTTTATGTGGACAATCCAAAGAAACATACCACAGGAAGGAAAATGATCTTTGTAGGTCTCAGGAAGAAGAGTAAGTGTGAAGACATTTCTCGAATTTGCCAGAACCTGGAAACTTGCTGAGTGAACCAACAGACTCTTCACCCATTCATTAAATATTTGTAACAAAAAGGATTTGACAATCGGATTGCAGAGAAGAGCTTATAAAACTTTCCAATTAAATAAACAAACAGAACTGCTACCTCAATAGATCACGAGACTGAATATGTTTTATCTACACTTCCCGCTGTCTCTGGAAAGCAGCCAACATAATCAAAGACCCCTCCCACCCAGTTATAATCTCTTCAGCCATCTTCCATTGGGCAGAAGATACAAAAGTTTGAAAATACGTACCAACAGATTTAAGAACAACTGCTTTCTGCTTTTATCAGGTTTATGAACAGGCCTCACATATAAGAGTTGTTCTTTCTCTGTTTCTTCTCTGTGGCTGTAAAACTATATTCTGCATTCTGTTCTATTACCTTGATATACTTACGTAAGGTATAATTTGTCTGGATTGCACGCAAAACAATACTTTTCAATGTATCGTGGTACATGTGACTGTAATAAATCAAATCAAATATGACATACATGGGAAAAGATTTAAAATTTACACATATTTGTCATAATAGGACACTTTTTCAATAGTGTGAAATGTATTCCAGCTCCTTATCCTTTCGTTGAACATTTTAAACTCATTGGAAAAGTTTTCAACATTTTAATGTTGTTTATTTTTGTTTGATAGTTTGCCAGTTGGTAGGAGCAAGAATTTGCCTAACGCATCATTTAAGAGGAAGTTACATATTCCAATCGTAGCATTGTCATTACTCTTCCCATTGAGACGTAAATGCAACACATGCTACAGCATTTAATGATGAAGGAGAAAGGAGACAAACACAGAAATTGCTAGAAAGGCTCAGCATGTCTATTAGCACCTGGAAGGGTCACTGGTCCGAAATCATTAGCTCTGATTTCTCTCCGCTGATGCTGCTAGACTTGCTGGGCTTTTCCAGCAGTTTCTATTCCTGTTTCTGATTTTTATCATCTTCAGTTCTTTTGGTTTTTACAAAGGAGGCAAGAGAATTTTAACTTGATTTTTCAACTCTTCCCATTTCTAACCCATTACACAGGGCTGCCAGTGTAAAACTGGATAACTGACAAAGTCTGGCTGCCTCCATGATTATGCTAAACATTATGTGGTGTGGGCTATAATTGAGTACAGACCCTATCTCTTATCTCTGGGACATGTTCCCTCCTACACTCGAAAGAAAATGACTGAGAGCGGAAACGGAGACATCACATCCAGTCTCCCATTCAGCCTTTTCTTTTGTTCTTTTCTACTTGTCCCCATCAAGATCCTGAAAATCCAATCCTTTACATCTTCCTCACAAATTGCTCTCCTACCTGCCTTTGCACCGTCCATAAATTTGGCTACAACACATTCCAAATCCTCTATCCAAGTCATTACAAGAAAATAGTTGAGCCTGTGGCGTTGACATCTATGGTACTCCACTAGTTATAATTTGCTGACCTGAAAATGATGCTTTTATCTTGTTAGTTAGCTAATTCTCTAACCATTCTGATATATTATCACCAAAACGGTTAACTCCTGCCTTGTGTACCTTTTATACAGTGCCTTATTCAATAAGACACTCTGACCAATATGGGAAGGCACAGCATTAGTTAGTGTTTGTATGCAGACATTATTTTGAGCTTCTAGTGTCACTCTCAGTGTCATTAAAATGTATACTATACATCTGAATTTTGCACCAAGAATGTAATAGTGAGCCACTGATTGCAATTTTTAATTTTCCAATTTAGCGTTGCATAATTACTGAAGTACAAAATTAGAACCGTTCGTGATTAGTTGAACTCAGCTCATATTTATCATTATGCTGGAACAAAAGGTTTTTATTTATTTACTTACCGGGACAAAAGGAAACTGCTAAACAATCTACTTCAATTGACAAAACCTATTTTCTACAGCTAAAGTCTGCAGCTGTTTTGCCTATATGTGTCCAATCACCAGACAATTGCTGGAAGATTTTGACTGTCAAATCCCTGAGGTAAACAGTTGAGTTTTATATTTTTTCCATTTAGAACATAGAACAGTACAGCACAGTACAGGCCCTTTGGCCCACAATGTTGTACCGAACTTTTACCCGAAACCTAAGGTCTATCCAACCTCCACCCCCTACCTTATACTATCATCCATATGTCTATCTAATAGCCGCTTAAATGCCCCTAATGAAGCCGACTCCACTACCCTCTCTGGCAATGTATTACCCCCCCAGCCCCCCCACCACTCTCTGAGTAAAGACCCTACCTCTGACGTCTCCCCTGTATCTACCTCGACTCACTTTAAAACTATGTCTCCTCGTAATAGCTACCTCCACCCGAGGAAAACATCTCTGGCTGTCCACTCTATCTATACCTCTGATCGTATTGTACACCTCTATCAAGTCACCTCTCATCCTTCATCATTCTAAAGAGAAAAGCCCTAGCTTTCTCAACCTTTCCTTGTAAGACCTTCCCTCCATTCCAGGCAACATCCTGGTAAATCTCCTCTGCAACTTTTCCAACACTTAGAACATAGAACATAGAACATTACAGCGCAGTACAGGCCCTTCGGCCCTCGATGTTGCGCCGACCTGTGAAACCAATCTGAAGCCCATCTAACCTACACTATTCCATTATCATCCATATGTTTATCCAACGACCATTTAAATGCCCTTAAAGTTGGTGAGACTACTACTGCTGCAGGCAAGGCATTCCATGCCCTGACTACTCTCTGAGTAAAGAATCTACCTCTGACATCTTTCCTATATCTATTACCCCTCAATTTAAAGCTATGTCCCCTTGTGCTAGCCGTCACCATCCGAGGAAAAAGGCTCTCATTGTCCACCCTACCTAATCCTCTGATCATCTTGTATGTCTCTATTAAGTCACCTCTTAACCTTCTTCTCTCTAATGAAAACAGCCTCAAGTCCCTCAGCCTTTCCTCATAAGACCTTCCCTCCATACCAGGCAACATCCTAGTAAATCTCCTCTGCACCCTTTCCAATGCTTCCACATCCTTCCTATAATGCGGTGACCAGAACTGCACGCAATACTCCAAGTACGGCCGCACCAGTGTTTTGTACAGCTGCTACATGACCTCACGGCTCCAAAACTCAATCCCCCTACCAATAAAACCTAACACACTGTACGCCTTCTTAACAACCCTATCAACCGGGTGGCAACTTTCAGGGATCTATGCACATGGACACCAAGATCTCTCTGCTCATCCACACTACCAAGAATCTTACCATTAGCCCAGTACTCTGTATTCCTGTTACTCCTTCCAAAGTGAATCACCTCACACTTTTCCAGATTAAACTCCATTTGCCACCTCTCAGCCCAGCTCTGCAGCTTATCTATGTCCCTCTGTAACCTGCAACATCCTTCCGCACTATCCACAACTCCACCGACTTTAGTGTCATCCGCAAATTTACTAACCCATCCTTCTACGCCCTCATCCGGGTCATTTATAAAAATGACAAACAGCAGTGGCCCCAAAACAGATCCTTGCGGTACACCACTAGTAACTGAACTCCAGGATGAACATTTCCCATCAACCACCACCCTCTATCTTCTTCCAGCTAGCCAATTTCTGATCCAAACTGCTAAATCACCCTCAATCCCATACCTCCAAATTTTCTGCAATAGCCTACCGTGGGGAACCTTATCAAATGCTTTACTGAAATCCATATACACCACATCAACAGCTTTACCCTCATCCATCTGTTTAGTCACCTTCTCAAAGAACTCAATAAGATTTGTGGGGCACCACCTACCCTTCACAAAACTGTGTTGACTATTAGCTCTGATTTCTCTCCGCTGATCTCTTCCATATCTTTCCTGTGGAAAGATCCTGTTCACAGGATGAGGGCATTGCTGGCTAGGCTAGTTTTTTTTGCCCATCCTTAATTGCCCAGAAGGCAGTTATATGTCAACCACATTGCTGTGTGTCTAGAGTTACATGTAGGCCAGACCAGGTAAGGATGGCAGTTCCCTTCCCTAAACGTTGATGAACCAGTTGAGTATTTCCTGATCATTGACGATGGTTTAACGGTCATTATTAGACTCTTAATTCTGGATTTTTTTTTGAATTCAAACTTCACCATTTGGCATGGAGAGATTCAAACCCAGGTCCCCAGAACTTACCAGGGTGTCTGGATTAATAGTCTGGCAATTATACTAGTAGACCAGTGCCTCCCTAAATATATATTTATATATCCACACAAGTGGCACTTTGTTTTTTCTAATCCACTCGACTCATTCTGGGACACGGTCAAGGTCATTCCAATGTCCTCTGACAGGACTGAAATATTCAACCGTGCAGTTAAGCCCTTTCCTAACAGTAATAGCTACAGTCAAATAACTACTCTCAACACGATGTGAATTTTGATCCTGCAACACCTCAGTACATCACCTTATGCTTCTATTATTTAATATTACTCACTGTGGTCCTTTATAAATAAAAAGGAAGGTAAAGTTGCAATAAATTTTTTAGGAGGTTGGATTTAATTGAATAACAACTGCGGTTATCTCTATTGGAAAGCATTGGCTCTGTTTCTTTTATTATTTCTCCTGTTTTTGATTTGAGTTGATTTATTGTAGTCAAGCGTACCTAAGTGAAGTGAAAAGCTTTGTTTGCAAACAGTATAGGCAGATCATAGTAAGCAAGGACGTACAGATCAACTTTGTTTTAAATTCCAGTTTTGTATTTTGTATTTTAAGATGGTGCAGGAGAATGATGACCTTGTACACCTTTTCGCTGTAGTCCTGTATTCCTTTACTTGAGTACACATGAAAATAAAATCTAATTCTAATCTAATTCGAGTTCTAAATTTTTTAGTAAAAGTAAAACTGACTGTGGGTGGAATATAATCAGGCCTTATCAATGTGGGTTATGGTGAGATCTCTGGTAGGATCGGTTGAGAAGAGCAGCGAGACCCAATGCAACGTCAAGATTATCTTGCTCCATCCCTTACATTTTTCAGAAATGGCGTGATGAGATTCTCACGAGGCAGTGGTGAGTTACCTATTGACAACATCATAGAGATTTACAGGAGAGGCTGGATAGGCTGGGACCTTTTTCACTGGAGTATAGAAGGTGAGGGGTGACCTCATAAGATTTATAAAATCATCAGGGGCATTGATAAGGTAAATAGCAATGGTCTTTTCCCTAGGGTAGGGGAGTTCAAAACTAGATGGCATAATTTTAAGGTGAGAGGAGAAAGATTTAAAAGGGACCTGAGGGGCAAATTTTTCACATTGATGGTGTTTCGTATGTGGAATGAACTGCCAGAGGAAGTGATAGATGCAGGTCCATTTACAACATTTAGAAAGACATTTGGACAGGTACATGAGTCGGAATGGTTGAGAGGGATATAGGCCAAATGCAGGCAAATGGGCCTAGTTTAGTTTGGGAAACCTGATTGTCATGGACGCGTTGGACCGAAGGGTCTGTTTTTGTGCTATACGATTCAATTTATGCTCACCACCTCTAAAAATAAGCAGGGCAGCTTTCAGGTGCATTATAGACTTTCAAAGAGAGCATAGACCCAAGAGATGCTGGACTGAGTGTTAAATTGTTCAAGGAATGACACATGGTAAGATGGGGTGGAAATCAGATGTGAGAGGCACCACTGGTGTGGGGCTATCAATTAACGTAGTGAGATGAAGAAAAAGCACTGGGTCTTGCAGTAATAACACAGTGTAGAGCTGGAGGAACACAACAGGTTAGAAGAAGGGTTCCAACCCAAAACGTCAACTTTCCTGCTCCTCCGATGCTGCTTGGCCTGCTGTGTTCCTCCAGCTCCACACTGTGTTATCTCAGACTCCAGTATCTGCAGTTCTTACTATCTCTGGGTCCTGCAGCAAGACTGCATCCAGAAAACTCAATGTATCTCAGACTTAACCAAAAGGAATGAAAGAGTCAGCTCTCTTTGTAGTTTAGGGACAAAATGATAAAGTAACAACAGCAGCTTTTGAAAAATCTTTACCATGGCACACATCTGTTTGTTAAAAATAAATGATTTCTGTTTGTTTCACATCTATCAAACTGAAAGTTCCTCGAGGAACACTACTTCATCTGTTAATTAAGCAATTTGCACCTTCCAGACTCAACATTGTGTTCAACATTTCCAAACCTATTTTCTTTTATTTCATTTTTATTTGTTATTTTAGTTTTTATACTGGTATTGTTTTAAGATAAAACTGCGCTTCATTCTGCCCTTGATTCCTTCTGTCAATTCAACTATTGTTTCTTTATTTGTCCCATTAACCCTGTCTTTGGACTTGTACCATCAATATTTTGTTAACTAATCTTTGCTGCATTCCACCCTATCGCAGGGCTTCCCTTTTGTTTCTTTCCCTCATCTTTCTCCTTTTACTTGGTTAAATCCAATTACATCACTAACTTTTCCCAATCTCGATGATAGGTCCTTATCTGAAACATTCTCCCTCTGTGATACTGCCCAAACTGCTGAATCATAGAATCCCTACAGTTTAGAAGCAGACCATTCAGCCCATCAAGTCTGCACCAACCCTCCAAAGAGCATTGCACACAGACACAGCCTCCTACCCTATTCCTGTTACACTGCGTTTCCCATGGCTAACACACTTGGCCTACACATCCCTGGACACCATGAGCAATTTAGCATGGCCAATCCATGTAGCCTACACATCTTTGGACTGTGGGAGGAAACAGCAGCACCCGGAGGAAACCAACACAGACACGGGGAGAATGTGCAAACTCCACACAGACAGTCACCCGAGGGTGGAATCGAACCTTGGTCCCTGACTCTGTGAGGCACTGTGCCACCCCAAGAGTGAAGAAAGAAACACAAAGGAGGGCCTGCTGTGTTCATCCAGCTCTACACCTTGTTATCTCAATTTCTCCAGCATCTGCAGTGCCTACTATCTCTGAGGAACACAGTGTTCTGGTTTCAATTTCAGATTTCCAGAACTTGTAATACATTGTTGTAATAAACTGAAACTAACACTGGGTTTCAAAAGGCAAGATCCCAGGGAAGTAAATTTTAACCTTTTTTTATATACCTAATAGCTTTCCATCGAAGAAAAAGAAAATGTCAGAACTTTATGTTGAGTTCCAACATTTGAAATTCCTGAGCCTTGTTAATAGAGTCAGCATGACACAGAAATTGGCTATTCTATCTGATAGCTTTTAATAAAGTAAATAGAAAATGCCACAAGAAGTGTTCACTTTACCAACAATAGAGTCAAAAAATTCTGTAACAGTTATGAGGAAATGTAGCATGTAGAATAATATGTCGACTTGCATTATACTCTACAAAGCACATATGTAGCTCTGACGGGTAGATTTTGAATTTGTTTGGAAATGTGTTGTGAACAACAGTAATATCGATACAATAAAAAACAAGGAAATGAGGATGCTGAAGATCTGAAACAAAAACTAACATTCCTTTTGCCTGAGATAAAAGGTACTGCAGATGCTGGAGAATCCGAGATAACAAGGTGTGGGGCTGGATGAACACAGCAGGTCAAGCAGCATCATAGGAGCAGGAAAACTTGACGTTTCGGGCCGAAACCCTTCTGGACCAGTTGTTATTGCACAAAGTCAAAATGCAATACAATTAATAAATTTTTCATTGGCTTAATTTTGGATTTCCCATAATTATTATCCTAAAAAAGAAGCCATCAACTTCACACTGAAATTTGAAAAACACAGTCATAGAATCACAGAACTGTACAGCACTGAAACAGACCCTTCAGTCCAACTCATCCAGGCTAACCAGATATCCTAAATTAATCTAGTCCCATTTGCCAGCATTTGGCCTATTTCCCTCTAAACAACCCTCCCTCTACTGACCCCTTCTCCCGCCTCCAACACAAGCCCTCCTCCTGGACCCCACCCCAAGGCCTCCTACCCTCCATCGACCTCTTCATCTCCAACTGCCGTCGAGACATCAATCGCCTCAACCTCTCTACCCCTCTCAAACACTCCAACCTCTCCCCCGCAGAACTTGCAGCCCACCACTCCCTCTGCTCCAATCCTAACCTCACCATAAAACCCGCGGACAAGGGAGGGGCAGTCGTAGTATGGCGTACTGACCTCTACATTACTGAGGCCAGGCGCCAACTCTCTGACACCTCCTCCTACCGCCCCCCTGGATCATGACCCCACCCCCAAGCACCAAACCATCATCTCCCAAACCATCCACAACCTCA
>JAHRHZ010000270.1:6244467-6315347 GCA_024137785.1 Ginglymostoma cirratum
GAAGGGTTTAGGCCCGAAACGTCAAGTTTTCCTGCTCCTGTGATGCTGCTTGACCTGCTGTGTTCATCCAGCCCCATGCTTGTTATCTCGGATTCTCCAGCATCTGCAGTACCTTTTATCTCTGATATCTTCTCAGATATCTTCTTTAAGCCTGTCAAATCATCCTTGGTTGATGAACTTTTGTAATTCTTGAAGCTGCTCATCTTTGGTAGTTGCTGAATGCAAATGTGCACACCGGCTCTGGCAAAAGTGTAACAGGTCAGCCTTGCCAAGCAATATCTATTTTTATCGTGTTATATGAACTTGATCCCTTATAGCTATAAAACAATTGTTCTTGCATTCTTGCTTCTTCTGCTACTGTCTCTGGTTTGAATATATTTGATTCTTGTTCCCTCTTTTGATGATATTCTCTCTCCTTCTTTATTCTCAAGTTGTTGTTCGCATGTTTTGCACGCACAGGAATAACTAGACAGTGTAACCAATGCACTAGGGAACATTCAATTGCAGCACCTAATTTCAGAGATGTGTTTGTTGAGGTTTACTTCTCATTTTTGCTTACAGCACGCAGAAAAAAAATAGGAATACATTGCAGGTGATTGAGCATTACACTTATCAAAAGTTGCATTTTATAACTAACTTTTCTCTTACATCTTTTGTGCTATCTTGGTTACAGTATTCTGTTCACATCAGCAATGTTGTTCACTAGATTTCACAAGGACTGTACATAAATATAATCTTCCCCATAGCTTATTTTTGGGAGAGGTTTTGAGAATTAAACACAGCATCAATTTGAAAAAATAAAAAGGTTTTGCCATCTGGACTCAACAATAGCAGTCTTTCAAGGATCCATGAGTTCCTTTACAATGCAAATAATCATTAGCAAGGTCATTTAATTTTTAGGAATAAAAAGTGGGCTTGCTCTGTAGTATAATAACGTAACACACACATTACTAACAATGTTCAGGTGGTTTAGCTGTTATTGAGAATTGCAGTTTACTTTGTCTAGCAGAAACCATCTGCGTTAATCTCAGCACTCTCACTTTGGGCACCATTTTGATGCCAAAAGGAACGTGAGGCTAAATATGAGTTTAATCCTATTTTTGGGCTTGGAGTATTGCAATTGGCTGTCAACCCCTGCCAGGTCGCGATGTCACAGGCGACACACAAACTTTATGCTTCCCGTGATTATGTTCATCAACTGAATTCAATGTCATTGCTGTTCACCATGATATTTTCACAAGCCTTGCTAGAATGACAGTAAGTCAAACACTGAACATCTGGCCCTTTAATTAGCCTTGTGAGGATGTTTCCTTGTGGTCAGCTAATCCTGACTTTATTGCATGGTCCAACTTCGAAGAATATTCATCCATTTAATCTGACGGGATTTTGATATTGTAATCTTACCACTGTCCAGGTTTCCACTGCACACATGGTACAATATGCTCCAATCCCTCATCATGGAGAACTGTGTGAGTCATGATGGAAGTGGCTGTAAGTGTTGTGTACAGTATTTTGAGGATCTCCTATTTCCATAGAGCTGTCTACAGATATTTTACGGAGCCAAATTTTCAGTGATCTCAACTTAGATTAGGTAAAACGAAACTAAAATAGCAAGAGGGTCTTTCAAAGCTTTTCACCATATTTTACTGTTTTTCTCACTGTAAAATACACACAGCAATAAATCATTCATGAACTCATTCAAAATATGTAAAAATAAGTTTAATTCTAACAACAAAATGAATAAGTGAACGTGCAAGAAAATGTTCACTCTGTTCACTCAAATGTCTCTGGCGAATATTTCAATGCGGCTGTCAAACCTGAACAATAGGCGACCGAATTATTAAAAGACTCAAAACTTTTAAAATGTGGGCTTGTATGATAATGCTTTGAATATCTTGAAAAGAAAAAGTCATGGCAATGTCCTGGAGAGAATGGAATCCACTAGAGATATGAAAGACAGCATCAAACGCTGAAAAAAAAAGTTATTTTGACCATTTGATGAGTTTTGCCGGTATGTGCAGAATGCTGCTTGAAGACCAGATCCAAACGAGCTGTGATAGATCAAAAGTTTTTTGGACATTCAATATTAAGGAATGGGCAAACATCAATTAATGTTTCTGCTCCAATGTGACTCTTTTTGGAAGAAGAGGAAAAAAGCTTTGAAAAGGAAGAGTCATGTTGGCTTGAAACATGAACTCTGCTTCACTTTTCAAAGACGCTGCCAAATAAGCTGTGTTTCTCCAGCATTTTCTGCTTTTACATCCAGCATCTGAAGTATTTCGCTTTTGGAAACAAGAGCCAGCAGGAGGTATTGGGCTGCACCTTACATTTTCTTGGGTAAGTCCGAATTGAGTCAGGTTGTTTTGGTGGGATTTCTGCTGCCAGGCCTAGCAGGGTTTTCTTGCCGCATGTTACAAACCCATCGCAATAACTTCCTATGTCGCGGTTGATTCCAGCCCTATTTTACCACAAGCCATTCTTGCAACAACTCATCACTCAATGACTGTCAAGGAATTCACAGGTATTCCTTGTGTGTGTGCCATCTTTGAAAGCCCCTTGTGCACCCTGACAAGCAATGTCAGTCTGGAGCATTTCTGGAGATTTCTGAAGAAGGGTCCAGACCCGAAACATCAGCCTTCCTGCTCCTCTGATGCTGCTTGGCCTGCTGTGTTCCTCCAGCTCTACGCCTTGTTATCTCAGATTCTCCAGCATCTGCAGTTCCTACTTTCTCAGTCTGGACCTGTCCAGCACAGTTCCTGATATCAGCCCCAGATGGGGGAAACCAGCACTGTTATTTGTGAACAGGGTCCTCAAGGTCCTGATGCACAGGGTGGGAATGACCTCTTTACCCAGGATCAGCAGTGGAGGCCACACCACCAGACCATGCCAGCCTAATCCAAGATTGCCACCTGGGTTAAAGCAATCTCAGCCATCTGGAGGAATGCCCAGCACTGTAGGGAGAAAGACCTTCTCCACTTTGCCAGGGTAGTTTCCACCATTTTCTTTCTGATAACTCCCATCGCCCCAACTCTGCTACCGTGTCCACCTCCCACCAAGGCTCATATTTGCCACAGTCAGTATTGCTGCTAATGAGGGAGTGACCACTATGGCAGCGAGCAAAGAACCCAGAATTGGAGCCTGGTCCAGTCCATGAGCTGAGGGCGTGTTTCTGATTATACAGTGTCGTCGTAATGACATTACTATGTTAGTTGCTGGAGCTGCTTGACGTGCAGCATTGATGTGCAGCAGTACCCTGCAAGTACATTGGGAATGTGTCATCAGGGTTCTTAGGGAATGGCACATGTCAGATGCCAATGTCCATGGATATGGGGTATGTGTGTCTGGTACCTACGGAGCATGCTATGAAATGTCAGTGCCTGAACATCAGAGCAATCAACAATCTGAAGTTATCAGGTACCTACTCTGACTTCCGTTCCAAGAATTCCTGATGTTCAGTTTGTTTGGTAAGATAGGAAATTGAAATATAATGAGGCAATGTGAGACATTAATAAGGCATTATACAAACTATAATCTCCCTTAACTATCAATTGGATGAGAATCTCATCCTGTCACTTATCAAATGCACAAGGGATGGTGTGAGTTGCTCTGGATGTCAAGATAAGCCTCAATAGAGGTTTTAATCAGATTCTGCTACCCATCTCGCTATAGCCAATTTCATTCAGACCTCAATAAAATTTCGCTCAACGAGTCAATCAATTTAAAAGTGAATAGTACAACATTGCATCTGACCCTCAGCAAAAGGAGCCTGAAAAAAGTGTCAAAATAGAAAGTGAGCATTGATAGTCTTGCAAAATTTTAGAACAACTTTAAAAAAGTTATTGATTTTCTGATGATATGAAACATTTTGAAATTGATATCCCTATTAATCTGGACTAGCGGAAGAATCAAGTGATGTGACCTGTTTGGCTTGATCCCATGTTGTCAAGGTGATCTAGCAGTACCAAAACTGTAAATGTGGTTTGAAGCAGAATCTATCTTGCCAGGGTTGCTTCCTTCCTTTTCTTTGGCAATAAGGGGGTACAGTGCTCACCACCAGAAACTTGACTGAGCAATCATTCCACAAATTGCTAAACCCTCTCCCTACTAGGGGGTAACAGTTCAGAACATGTATAACACTATTGCACTTAAACACACATAAATGTGCATGCACGCAAATACAAATATATAAGTACCTTTGCTTAACAAAAATGTATCTGTCTCAGATTTGAAATTAACGAGTGTTCTTGTGCTGATTATTGTTTGTGGAAGAGATTTCCAAACTTCTACCACTTTTTGTGTGTAGGAACCTTGCTGTAGTTCACTGTAAATTCAATGACATTTTTAAAATATTGTCAGGCCTTCAGCTCTTCATCCCTCTCACCTCCCTGACACCTCATACACCTCTGTCAAATTCATGTCACCTCCTTCCCCGCAATTAAACTCATTCCCCCCATACCATCTCCCCATACCCAATAAGGGTGGAATTCGAAGATCATGGGATGACGAAAAACCTGTTAACAATCTCAGAAAACTTACTCATTCACTAAAACGTAACAAAGAACTGTGGATGTTGAATATCTGAAACAAAAACAGAATTTACTGGAGAAACTCAACAGGTTTGGCAGCATCTGTGAAGAGAAGACAGAGCTAATGTTTTGAGTCCAGTGACCCTCCTTCAGAACAGTTCTGAGGAAGGGTTAGTGGACTCATAACATTGATTCTGCTTCTCTCTCCAAAGATGCTGTCAGACCTGGTGAGTTTCTTCAACTATTTCTGCTCTTTTTTTTGTCTCACTCTTTTGCACATGATGTTGGAAAATATCTCAATCGTAATCTCCAGATAGATGTTTTAAATCACCACAGATGATCAACCACTTATGAAAACAAACATTCACTAACTGTGGAAACAATAGCTCATCATTTATAGCCTCTTAACATTGTCAATCAAAATGTGAACTCAGGCTCTGGCTGAGACGAGCGATTCTTCAGCTTTTGAAAGTCAGACAAATAGTCATTGTGAGCTATTCTGTAGGAACACAAACTGGGAAATATCAACTATGAAAGCAATTTAATGATAGGAAACTGACATTTAATGAGGCAAGTTGAGACATTAATAAGGCATTACACAAACTATAATCCCCCTTAACTATCAATTAGATGAGAATCTCATCTTGCCACTTATCAAATGCACAAGGGATGGTGTGAGTTGCTCTGGATGTTAAGATAAGCCTCAATAGAGATTAAGAACAGATGATAATGTTTTAGTTTCTAAGTAGCACAGGTATTCTGTCAGTTACTCCGCTCCATGTGTGCATTTCTACCTTATTCTGGTTTACAGCTAGAGTCTATTTTTGTTATTTAAATGATCAAGGATTCAGATAATAACATTTAAAGAGAGCCTATACACCCTTCAAAAGCATGTAACATCTCCTTCATTAATTTGTGACTCGCACACTGCAGGTCACTGCGCATGCAACAGACCATTCTGTCTGTCTGAACTCAATACAAATTAAAGATAGTCCTGCTGAGTTTGGACTTCCTGCTTGTGTAATTCATGCCCTACGCCTTTTCCGCAGCAGGAACCATGGTATCTGCTGGAAATAGGGTAGGGAAAGACCACCTGTCTGAGGTCATTTTGCAAAAGTTGAATTAGGATAACTTGACCCAAAACATTAACTGATTTCTTTCCACAAATGCTGCAAGACCTGCTGAGCTTTACCAGCAATTTCTGATTTTGTTAAATTTGGGCCCATTCAGTTATCAGACCCTCCCAGTGCCACAAATGATGTATATATCAGAGATAACAAGGTGTAGAGCTGGATGAACATAGCAGGCCAAGCAGCATCAGAGGCGCAGGAACGCTGATGTTTCGTGTCTGGACCCTTCTTCAGACCCTCTTTCGGCAGTTTTTCAGCAGTTTCTACTATCTCTGCATGTAAATATCATCTTGTTCAAGTAAAAGATGCCTTTGTATTGTTTAGATAGAGTCAAACTCCAATGTTTATTTATTTCCTTAATATGCAATTGTACAGAACCAAGCTGCATTTTGTTAATGAATATGCCATATTTTTGAGATATACAAGAATAAATAGGGTGGGACATCTGCATCCATGTCTTGCCCAAAATTTTTAAAGGCCTCTGGAGTCAACGTGAATCTAAACATTTGGTACCAAATCTCCAAACTTCATCCAGGAAAATAGTTCAACAATTTTTTCACAAGTCTGCTTGATTGTTGAGGTAAATGGAAGGGGGAACTAAAGGGGTATACAAGGAATTTTATACAAGGAAAGTTATTTAATTTATGTATTTTGTGGTTATAATTGTTGGACTGGTTTCTAACCATCTTCATGTTGCAACAGAAACTGAAAATGCATGAAGTGCACAGTCATCCCATTAATAGCTGCAAAGATAAAACTCAAATGTCTCTTAAAAATTGACTGTTTCTTTCTGTATTTTATGGTTCAATTTTATTCATAAAAAACTGGGCATTACAAATTCTATTGGATATCCAGGCCATAAATAAAAAGCCTTTGGCGAGATTCCTGCTTAAAACAGCTCAGTTCGAACTAATAGCAAGGTTTTATTTTGTAACTACATCAAAAGAAGCCATTAAAATTCAAAGGGCAATTTTACGAGCATGGTATTGCAGGTTCTCACATATTAGGAGGGCTTTTCACGTAGCAGCTCTCTTAAATTGTCATAGTTCAAGTACTTATGGTTTTATTGTGATATGAAGGGACAACATCTTGTGTTTATCTAAGTGTATGACAAGTCAATTTCTTTAACAAAATAAAGGCCTAAACCTTGAGGAAGCACTTATGAAGGTAACTGTCCCAGCTCCGCTGTGAGCTAGCAGTGTTTTTAATGGTAGGGCATACTGCAACTTCATGGGAAAATCACAATTAGCAAGTACTTAAATGTCCAATTTACAAGTCACAGAATTGTTATGGTATAAAAGGAAGGCATTTAGCCCATCATGCCTGCTCTGTCTCTTCAAGTCTCTTCACCATCGACACAAAACCTGAATAAATAACCCTGACATGCAGATAGCCGCAGGAGACTAAAACGATAAATAGTTGCTCAGCGTCGTCCTCGTGCCAAAAATTGATACTCCACAACAGGGATTTTTTTTGTGTGCCCTGTCTATGTAAACAGAAAATGAGAATATGGCACTTCAATGGCTCTGCTCTTTATTTGAAAATAAATTCATCCCAATTTGTAACGTCTGAAAATGGAAGAAAATGTGGCTGCAAGAAAACATGAAGGAATTAGATTTAGTCCCAGGTGAGGAAGACATAATAACCAAGTAGCAACAGTTTCTCAAGAGAACCTAACAGTTTGTCAAGGAAATGCATGAATATATTGTGAGTAGAAGCTGCACTGAAGTTATTAGAGCCAGTCCTAGTTTCTGCCTTTTTTTAAAATGGCAAAATAGACTTAAACTGAAATCTCACATGTCTTCTCTTATGATTTTGATCTCTTTTGTAAGTCAGAATTTTTTTACTTCTGTGGACAAATATGCAGATTCTAGTTTTGCACTGGAAAGGTAGTTTTAAAGATATAGAAGTGAGTTATGTCACCTTGCCCACACCACTTCTGCTCAAGCAGAATGCAGTTTTCTATACTTTAATGCATGAGGCATTGGAATGCTGGCTATAGCCTTGATATCCATTACATATTAAAATTACTGTGTGGGTCACAGCATTTCCATTTCACATATCATTGAAAATTCCTATGTCAGTAGAAAATTGCATTATAAAGAAATCACTATTTATCTATGCTACCATTTCTGCCTGCAAATGCACTGTATTAGGGGTTTTCACTGTTTAACGTTATGTAATGCTAGTTGCTGAAGCTGGGAAAGGTGAAACAAGTCATTCACAAGAATGATACAAGAGTTGAAGGGCTTTCTATGTTAGAAAAAGTTGAACAGGTGGGGTCTCTTTGATGAGAAATGAAAAGGCTGATAGGTAATCTCATAGAAATGCTTAAAACTATGAAGGAGATTTATTGAGTAAACATAAGAAAGATGTTCCCATGGGTGAAAATGTGGGGGAAAACGTTAAGCAAATTTGCAGATCACACCAGGATTCGTAGAGTAGTTAACTGCAAAGCAGATGTTTGTAGGCTACAGGAAGGTAGAGATGGGTTGGTCAGATGGGCAGAGGCTTGGCAGATGGGATTTAATCCTGATAAGTTTGAGGTGATGGACTTGGAAGAAGAAGTAAGATGAGGGAATATTTAATGAATGACAGGACTCTGGGCAGCTTAGAGGAACAGAATGATCTTGGGGTAATCATTCACAGATCCCTGAAAGCAGCAGAGCATATGAATAGGATAGTTATGAAGGCAAATAGAACACTTGCTGTCATCAGTCAGGGTATAGAGTACAAGATGAAGGGGATAATGTTGGATTAAAAAAACCGAAAGAACTGCGGATGCTGTAATCAGAAACAAATACAGAAATTGCTTGATAAGCCCAGCATATCTGGCAACATCTGTAAAAAGAAATCAGAGTTTAACTTTTCGGGTCTTATGGCCATCCCTCAGAACTGAACTTGTAGCTAGGAAAATGTTGGTTTTTAAGTAGAATATAGGGGGTAAGGAGCAAATGATAGCTGGGGATAGAGCACAAAGAGAGGGAAGAGTAATTGGACAGACAATGGAGTGGATAACAATCTGGCTAGGAGGGTGAATAGCTGTTAGTGGAGACTGTTAGGGGCTAACAATGGGTTGTGTGTAATAGCAGACGAAGTGACCACAAGGCCTCTTGTGTGGGGATAGGGCTTATGACGTAGTAGAGTTCAAGCCCTAAAGTTAATGAACTCAATATTGAGTCCAGAAGGCTGCAGGATCCCCAAGTGGAAAATGAGATGTCATTCTTCCAGCTTATGCTGAGCTTTTTTGGAATACTGCAGCAGGCCTGAAACAGTGATGTTGGCCAGGGAATGCGGTAGTGTGTTAAAGTGACTGGCAACTGGAGGCTCAGGGTCATTTTTGCAGGCAGACAATGGGTTTTCTGCAAAACAATTACCCAGTCTATGCTTCATTTTCCGGATGTGGAGGAGACCACATTGTGAGCAATGAATGCAGGAGGTTAGATTATGAGACGTGCAAGGAAAGCACTGTTTCGTCTAGAAGGTATATTTGATCCTTGGATACTGAAGAGGGAAGAGATAAATAGGCAAGTGTTAGGCCTTCAGAGATTGCAAGGGAAGGTGCCGTGTGGCTGTTAGGGGGTGTCCGGAATGAACGAAGAGTGTCCCGGAGGTAATGCTGGAGCTGTACAGACCATTGGTCAGGGCACAGCTGGAGTACTGTGTGCAGTTCTGGTCATTTAACTACAGGAAGGAAGTTTAGCACTAGAGGAGGTACAAACTGGGGTCACAAGGATGTTGTCTGGGATAGAGCAATTGAGCTATAGGGAGAGACTAAATAGGCTTGGATGGTTTTCAATAGAGCAAAGAAGTCTGAGGTGGACACGATTGGGGTGTATAAGATGGAGTATGGACAAGGTGAATAGAGAGCAGCTGTTCCCCTTGGTTGAGGGGTCAATCATGAAGGGTCATAATTTTAGGGTAAGGGGCAGGAGATTCAGAGGTGTTCTGGGGAAAAAAAAGACTTTTTCACTTGGTGGGTGGTGGAAATCTGGAATGCACTATCTGGGAAGATAATGGAGGCCGGAAACCTCACAGCCTTTAAAATATTTGGATAAGCACTTCACGTATTATAACATTCTTAGACATGGGACAAGTGCGGGAAATTGAGATGAGCGTGCCTTTAGTGGTAGTTACACTGGTGCAGACTCGATGGACAGAGGGCCTATTCTGTGTTGTATGACTATATGAATTGATGGGGGAGGCCTACATCTCGGCACTGCAAACGTAAGAGGCCCACAAACAGATCCAGTAGGCAATTCATGTTAAACCTCACTGCCTTTTATGTAAAACAGAAGACTAAAGGTTGACTTAATGGAGGTCTTCATCATGAAGGAGTACAATGAAGTTTTAAATCAAATCCCACCCAGTTCCAAGTAGATGAAAGTGTGCTTGATACTTCCTTGTGTAGGAAGCCAGAACAACAGGCAATAGAGATAAAGTAGTGACTAATAAATCCAAGCCGTAATTCAGGAGAAACGTCATTATCCAGAGATACTTAGAATTTGTCAACACATGGAACACAAGAGGCAAAATGCATTGGCACCTTTAAGAGGAATCTGGCTAAGTGCATCAGGCAGAAAGGAATAGAAGGATATGCTGATAGGATTAGATGTAATAGGCTAGGAGGAGGTTCGTGGGGAACAAAAACAGTAGCAAGATCTATATTAGCCGTACACAGGTGCAGAGTGTGGTGAAGAATGCAACTGGTATGTTGGCCTTCATAGTGAGAAGCTTTAAGTACAGGAGCAGGGATGTCTTGCTACAATTCTACAGGGTTTGGGAAAGACCACACATGTATTGTTACGAACAATTTTGGTCTCCTTATCTGAGGAAGGATGGTCTAGCGATGGAGGGAATACAATGTGCAGATCTGTCTGAAGAAGAGTCAGCCGACTTGAATTGTCAACTTTGCTTTCTCTCCACGGATGCTGCCAAACATGCTGACTTTCTCCAGCAATTTATGTTTCTTTTCAAGTTTTCCGGCATCTGCAGTTCTTTGCTTTTTATTACTGAATTGAATGATCAACCATGATCATATTGCAATTATTTTCTATGTATCAATGCATAGTCTGTATCTGTGCTGTGAATTCTTATACACTTTGTGACTCAATGGTTTTGCTCCTTTCCATCACATCCACTTCTCTTCTTGAACCACTTAATCTTCTAATCTCATGCCACCATCTTCCTTCCCTCCCTGCTTCCTCATTCTAACCCTTTGTTCCCCTTCCTATATGTAACCTCGCCATTTCAGATCTCCCACATTGCCTGGATAAAATGATTCTCCTTGTCCCCTAAAGGAACTTGTGCAAATTTCTAATCACAGTCTTCACTCTAGACATGCAACACAAGAGAAGATCAACTCATCATTGAATACAAGGTAGGCTCTATTCTTTGCGAGTGGCTGAGGTTACAGGCACTTTGATCATGTTCAGTGTTTACTGAATATTTGTAAAATTAGTTTTAAAATATCTGACAGCACCAAACACACTTGATTACCCTTTAAAATAAAATGGTATTTTTGTAAGGTGGGAGAATTAAGTATAGATTTTCAATGAGAAGCAGGATTTCCCTGCATGCTTCATGATCCTCAAATAGGGTGCGGAAGGTGACCTTGAGTGGAATTTAATTGTCACCCCTGAAATGGAAGCATCGAATTGGGTGGAAGGATGTAGGGTAAGTCTCACTACCTACCCCTGAGCCCTGATGAATTTCAGGTTGGGAAGACAAATGGACTGCCTTCCTGCGCTGATGCTAATTCAGGCTCTTATTGAGGCCCTTAACTGGAGGCTAGTGGTCATACATGACAGCCATATCCAGCAGGCAGGGTTATTCAAACATGGGTAGCTGGTGGATTCACCATGCAGGGAGTGCAAAATCCTGCTTTGTTTACTTCAACACTGCACCGTAATCATCCAACCAGGGCAGGGCCCTCTACGCTCCCCCATGGAGCCCACTGTGCTGGTACAGGCCAATAATTAAATATCACTCATTGGGCAGACTTTAATCCAGGTAACAGAGGTCTCACCCTGCAGCTGGGCTTCTGGTAAGAGACCTATGTGTCTTCTTCTGGGAAAGACCACCAGAATCAAGAGTCATTCAAGCACTTTCATGGACAATGGTGGGCCTTTCCTGGGATCAAAGACTGAAATATTTCTCTTCGTCATTGTTTGTCAATCAGATGCCATATAGGTTTCAGTATTGGCTCCATCTTGCTAACACACTGAGTACCTGACAACAAGGGAACCCCAGGAACCTGCAAGCAAAACCAACAGCGTTTACATTTCAAGCTTCTATATGGTGACTGCCAACCCCTTAGATGCTTCAATGTTAGGAATTGAAGGGCTGCCATATAAAGTCTCTGTCTGAACAGAGGGTTTTACTCACAAGTTTTTTCACAAGATTTCATCACAATCTTTCTCCTTTGAGTTTTATTTCTCTTTCACAGGCTTGACAATCGACACACAGAATGGAGAAGAGGCAACATGATCAAGCACCACAAATTTAAACAATTAAATATCACAACAGACAGGGGCTTGAATTTGGAAGGCCAGTAGGAGACTCTCCAGTTGAAAGAACCAAAATACCATTGGCAGGGAAATAAGAGACAGCACCAACTGAATTGAACCTGCTCCTCTCCAGCAATTTCAAATTCAATATCAAAAAGCATTTGGCAGCTGGGTTAAAAATATTTTGATGTCCCTGGGGGCAAATGCTTATCCAAAGTTAAGACTAGGGTCCTACAGAACCACACATAAGGACAATCTGCCTGAAGCTACCCTTCCAACTCCTGACCCCTAACCGCCCCCTGCGCCCTTCTGAGAAAATTACCAGTCAACGTCTGACAATTGGTTATAATAGCACATTGAATCGTTCAATTGACCATCTTTTAACAATGTGTAGGTGGGCCTGCCATGTACCCATTCCAACTCCAAGAAAATTTCCTGGCTTCAGTCTGGAGTTTGGGAATGGCTGCAGTGACCGTTAGTTCAAATATCTGTGTTTGCTCACCCCATTATGGTGGAAAGCCCATTAAAAACTCACATCTGACGGGTTTGCTGGATTTGTGTTAAAATAAATGTTCCTCATGTCAGGTCCATTTGGTTTCACACAATCAATTCCTTCTCTCCTGGTAGCTCCAACATATGGCTTCAATAGTACATGCTTTGATGGTGACTAGGAATTTAAATTGGAGATGATGACAATCAAGTCTAATTGATATCCACATAATCCATCAGTGATCAAAAATAAGCATTGTGGCTGATTACTCCTCTCCTTCGCCCAGCGCTGCTTTCAGTTAATTCTGAAAAGCTCCAGTTTAAATATGAGATCTTCTGGCTTGCATGACTTAGCAGGGAAAGCGTTTGCCCATTAATCCACCAGGGGAACTCCACAACGAAACCTTTCAATCCAAATGCCTAATTCAGATTACACAATCTTTTTAGTCAGTTTGACCTTTAGGTCATTGGCAATTAAACAATCTGGATGTTTAATCAATGATCTATGCCAATTCTGAAGGGCACTTGTGATGAGCATTCAGAAGTTGTGACTGCCAATGTTGTTTGAATCTTTATGTTTTGTTCACTCCGAGGAACAAGGACAAATGAACAATTTTTTTGTGATAAAAATTGATGTGTTGCATTTGAATTCCTTTGTGCCACGTGCAAAAAATGAAAAGCTGCAATGTTCAGGAGCTCAATCACATTTACTTTGTATCCTAACAACATAGGCAATTATATCCCATCATAAATTAACTTGACAAGTTATATGCTGTGACTCCCGCACTTACATGAGCTACTTAAATAGTCATGGGTTTTTGGGGCCAGTGGAATACAAACAGGGAGGGAGGGCTGTATGCCCCAAAAGAAAATTATTTTCCATACTCATCAACATCATGTTTCTATTGGAGAGAAAGCAATTATAATTTCATTCACTGTAGGAAGCTGTGATAAAGAGAACTCATAGAGTGAAGTTTATTTCCTTTCTGTAACTGTTTACATAATTAATCACATAAAGCAACCTACTGTATCCTTATTCTCCCCTGAAAGCAGTAAGTATATGGATTTTGCTGTTTTAGTCCAATAAAGTTTCTGTAAGTCATTGAGCACAGTAGGGGCATGTCAAATATTTCCTCATTACTAGAAGTAAAACGATTGCATGGAGACATTTGTTTTTCTTTTCAGTTTTATGGTTTTCATGTTTTTTTTATTAAAGGAGAAATCTCTTGGTAATAAGCATGGGGCTGGGTGAACACAGCAGGTCAAGCAGCATCATAGGAGCAGGAAAACTTGACGTTTCAGGCCTAAACCCTTCATCAGAAATGGGGGAGGGGAAGAGGGTTCTGAAATAAATAGGGAGAGAGGGGGAGGCGGATAGAGGATGGATAGAGGAGAGGATAGGTGGAGAGGAGGCAGACAAGTCGAAGAGGCGGGGATGGAGCCAGTAAAGGTGAGTGTAGGTAGGGGGGTAGGGAGGAGATAGGTCAGTCCAGGGAGGACGGACAGGTCAAGGGGGCGGGATGATGTTAGTAGATAGGAGATGGGGGTGTGGCTTGAGGTGAGAGGAAAAACAGGTTAGGGAGGTGGAGATGAGCTGGGCTGGTTTTGGGATGCGGTTGGGGGAGGGGAGATTTTGAAGCTTGTGAAATCCACATTGATGCCATTGGGCTGCAGGATTCCCAGGCTGAATATGATTTTCTGTTCCTGCAGCCTTCGGGTGGCATCACTGTGGCATTGCAGGAGGCCAAGGATGGACATGTCATCTGAGGAATGGGAGGGGGAGTTGAAATGGTTTGCGACTGGGAGGTGCAGTTGTTTGTTGCGAACTGAGTGCAGGTGTTCTGCAAAGCGGTCCCCAAGCCTCCGCTTGGTTTCCCTGATGTAGAGGAAGCCACAACGGGTACAGCGGATGCAGTATACCACATTGGCAGATGTGCAGGTGAACCTCTGCCTGATGTGGAAAGTCTTCTTGGGGCCTGGGATTCGGGTGAGGGAGGAGGTGTGGGGGGCAGGTGTAGCACTTCCTGCGGTTACAAGGAAAAGTGCCGGGTGTGGTGGGGCTGGAGGGGAGTGTGGAGCGGACAAGGGAGTCGCGGAGGGAGTGGTCCCTCCGGAAGGCAGATAAGGGTGGGGAGGGAAAAATGTCTTTGGTGGTGGGGTCTGATTGCAGATGGCGGAAGTGTTGGAGGATGATGCGTTGGATCCGGAGGTTGGTGGGGTGGTATGTGAGGACGAGGGGGATTCTTTTTTGATTATTGTTGCGGGGACGGGGCGTGAGGGATGTGTTCCGGGAAATGCGGGAGACACGGTCGAGGGCGTTCTCGACCACTGTGGGGGGGAAGTTGCGGTCCTTGAAGAATGAGGACATTTGAGATGCGCGGGATTGGAATGTTTCATCCTGGGAGCAGATGCGGCGGAGGCGAAGGAATTGGGAATAGGGGATGGCATTTTTGCAGGAGGGTGGGTGGGAGGAGGTGTATTCCAGGTAGCTGTGGGAGTCAGTGGGCTTGAAATGGACATCTGTCTCTAGGTGGTTGCCCGAGATGGAGACAGAGAGGTCCAGGAAGGAGAGAGAAGTGTTGGAGATGGTCCAGGTGAACTTCAGGTTGGGGTGGAAGGTGTTGGTGAAGTGGATGAACTGTTCGAGCTCCTCGTGGGAGCACGAGGCGGCGCCGATGCAGTCATCAATGTAACGGAGGAAGAGGTGGGGTTTAGGGCCATTGTAGGTGCGGAAGAGGGATTGTTCCACATAACCTACAAAGAGGCAGGCATAGCTTGGGCCCTCTTCCCCTCCCCCATTTCTGATGAAGGGTTTAGGCCCGAAACGTCAAGTTTTCCTGCTCCTATGATGCTGCTTGACCCGCTGTGTTCACCCAGCCCCATGCTTGTTATCTCAGATTCTCCAGCATCTGCAGTACCTTTTATCTCTTGGTAATATGTTGCTTGCAAGTTAGAAACTCCTGTACATAAAAGGTAGCTGTTTGGAAATATCAATAGCTGCATTTATGTTCACACCAAAAACATCAATATTTACAGAACAGAGGTAGGCCATTTGGCCCATTTTGCCCCTGCTCACTCTTTGCTCGACTAGTGAAGTCAATGGCACAGTGGTAATGTCATTCAAGACCCAAAGACCCAGGTCAATGTTCTGGGAACATAAGTTGAGGTTTCACCATGGCAACGGGGTGGAATTTAAATGTAATCAATGAACTCTGGAATTGAAAACTACTTTTAGTCATGCCAACCATCATTGATAGCATTAGAACCCATCTGATTCACCTTCTTCATAGAAGGAAATCTGCAATTCTTAACTGGTCTGGCCTACGTGTGACTCCAGACCCACAATAGCATGGGTGCAAGCCACTCAGTTCAACAGCAAACAACCATCAATAGGCAACAATTGCTGGCTTTGGCACAATGACCCACATCCATGAAAAAATACATTTCAAAAATCAGAAACGAATTCTGTTGCCATGTTTCACTTACCAAGGTATTTACTACAGTTTCTGCACAGTAAGAGCACTATGAACAGTTTTGAAATACGGACATTATGAACATTTCATGTAGTTCAGAATTGCTACGCTGCACCAGAATCTTTCATTCCTCGAGTTCTTAATTCCATGGTCAATAGATGTTAAAACATGAAATCAACATTTTGGCCAATAATTAACAATACATAGCTACTCTGATATATAGATAGGAACTAAGAAGTAACTTGACATTTTTCAAAATGTATTCACCAATTTGCTCTGCTTTTCTTCTGAAGGCTGTTCGGTAGAGATGCAGAAATGCAGACCATCAACTAGCACCTTATCTGAATGTTCAATCTTGCTGCATAAATAAGCATCAGTGCTCTCCTTGATGACCAATGTCAGTACAACAAATGTCATATCTTTTCTCCACGGCATATATAATTTCTAGCTGGTGTCAGTAGAAAGTGATCTATCTATAGCTGCCACCTAAGTTTAAATCTATCGCAACATCTCAAAAACTTGGTTTTGCAGAGATCAGTATTACCATAGACAAATGGGTTGGATCTCAGACATTCAAATTTGTATGGCTCTGTCCCAGAACAAGCTAAATATTTATTCCTTGACCCATATAGCAGCTTCACAAAGTGATGTTTTAATTGAGTGCTTCAAATTATCATAATCCATGTCCTAAACTAACCTTTACTTAATATTTAAGGTTCGATCTGAAATTACTTAATAATTTGCATTTATAAATAATCCAAAACTTAAAAACTAATAGGGAGATACTGTACTCCCAATGGGCTCTCACTCTCAAAATCATTTTACTTCTTCCTTAAATTCAATTATGGTTTGCTATTTATCCATAAAAGTAATCTCTGGGAGGACTGTAAATAAAACTACTCAAATTTACTGAACAACACCCAAATAAACAAATCAGCAACAAGATTCCAATTTTTGTAGCTTTTACTTTAACTTGGTTCAGAGCCAAATATGGAGTAACTTAATCAATTCTTCAATGCTGAATATACATTTCAGATTAAATAGTCAATACATGAAACATATACCTTATATAAGCACATGCGTTCCATTTCAGCATTATGTAGCTACACAGTTCCTTAAAATATAATGTTCTTTATTAGGATAGATCAGGTGTCTTGGTCAATGATAACTTCATCTCAGATTTTCATGAGTATGATTATCATCAGTAAGACACATTCCTAAAAGCCCTCTCTACCTTGGGTCAAGACGATCCCAAAGGTGCAGCTCTCTGGAGCTCATTTTCAGTTGATGGTTTGGCCTTATCCGGCCCTTATGGGAAAGCACTCAGCTCTTTAGCATCTCACAACAATTTCACACAGGTTTCCAGGTTTTAGATTATTTTAGCTAGCTCCACAGTACATCCAAGAGTTTCTGTATCCTTTCCTACCAACTGAAAAACTGACGTTTTCTGAAGAAGGGTCTAGGCCCGAAACGCCAGCTTTCCCGATCCTCTGATGCTGCTTGGCCTGGTGTGTTCATCGAGCTCTACACCTTGTGGCCTCCTCGCAGCAACTGTCTATGTTCCTTTATCTATCTCTGTTTTCTCTTCATGTCTGCACAATTGTCTTCATACTCAAGCTTGACTCCATGTAGCTCTCCTTTACATTTGCATCTCTCTTTTGTGTCTATCAATCATATAAGGAGCATATCTTAACTTCTTTCCTCTTGGGCTTGCTTCTAGGTTAAGGATCATCTGTATTTCTTATCATATAAGAAAGGTAAAATCAATCCTTTTACAACTGATGCAAAATTAAAAAAAAAACTTTTTCAAACATTCTTAACAACAACCACAAATTCCACAGATATAACATTCTTAACAGCAATGACAGCTTCCATAGATACTTTAAAGAGACTAAAAATTTCCTTACCGTGTTGCTTCCAGGTGAGAGTCAGCACACTAGTCCTTGTAATAAAGAATGCTTCATCTATTAAAATATTAATCAACAGCGTTTAGACTCCAGCAAGTTTTTAACATCCTAAATACATTATATAATGTATTACATTTTACACGTTAACTACGATACATCTTTTTTATTATACAAGCTTCATTACAAATATAGAGTTGTTCCCTTCAATTTATAAAATCTAATATGTTCATATGGCTTTAAGATATCCTTACCATCTTTGGTCTTTAAATTCTCAGCAAGAGCATTTGCAATTATACTGTTCCAACTGGCAACACGCACAGCTTTTCACGTAGGTGGCTGCAGCATCAAGCTCCACTATAACAGCTTTTTGGTCTTAGTTAAAATATGCGTTGGTTTTACATTCTTCAAGTCGCTTCTTAAAATCTGGATTAGATTGCCCACAGTCTGGATCGTGTAAAAGTATTTGTGGAAGCCCAGCGATTTTCTTATTTAGTTACTTCTACCTCTTGTTAATTTTTGGAAAGCCATCTGGTGTCTGGGAATAGTTTAATAAATTTATTCATGGAATCTGGGTATTGCTAGCATTCACTGTCAATACGTATTGCCCATCCCTAATTGCCCTTGGGTAGGTGCTGGTGGGCTTCCTTCTTGAACCATTGTAGTCCTGAGGATGAAAGTACATCCATAGAGCTGTTAGGAAGAATGTTCTATGATTTTGACCAGCAGCAATAAAAGGATGGAGCAATACTTCCAAGACTATCAACTGTGATTTGGAATCCAAGGAGCAATTCCCTGTCATAGGGTTCCTTACCCTCTTGAGTCAGCTTTTTTGGTGCTAACTTCATCATAGAGTCATAAAATCATACACTGAAACAAGCCCTTTGTTACAACTCTTCCACACCAACCAAGCTTCCTAAACTAAACTGGTCCCACTTGCCTACGTTTGGCCCATATCCCTCAAAACCCTTCCTATTCATCTATCTATCCAAAAGTCTATTGAATATTGTAACTGCATCGACCACTTCCACTGGCAGTTCATTCCACATACGGACTACGTACTGTGTGAAAGAGTTGCCCCACAGGACCCTTTTAAACCTTTCTCCTCTCACCTAAAAATATGACCCTAGTTTTGAACTCCACTATCCTAGCGTTAAATTGTCTTCAGAGTTTCCAAACTTCGAAATGAACACTGAACCATTCTGTTGAGTTTTCCAATTTTCTTCATTGTATGCAATGTTTAAATATTCAAGTCTTTGAAAAACAGAGTTTTAATTTGTCCTTCAGAATAATTGGATTCGCCTCATTCAGATAAATTTAAGATTTTTCACCTTAAGAATTCCATGGGTTTACCTTTTTACTCGGTGGACCTTTTGGCGCTCCACATCATAAGCCAACAGCATTACTGTAGGTGG
Source organism: Ginglymostoma cirratum (assembly GCA_024137785.1). Lineage (NCBI taxonomy): Eukaryota > Metazoa > Chordata > Chondrichthyes > Orectolobiformes > Ginglymostomatidae > Ginglymostoma > Ginglymostoma cirratum. The sequence continues at coordinate 6,263,914 of JAHRHZ010000270.1, forward strand.
CTTGGTGGTTTACACTGCTGCTTCACAGTGCAAGGGACCCAGGTTCAGTTTCAGTCTCAGGCAACTGTCTGTGTGGAGTTAGCACATTGTCTGGGTAGGTTTCACCTGGGTGCTCTGGTTTCTTCCCACTGTGCAAAGATGTGTAGGTTAGGGTGGATTAGCTGTGGGGAATGTAATGTTATTGGGTTGGATTTGAGTAGGATGCTCTTTGGACGGTAGGAGTGACTCAATGGGCTGACTGGCCTGTGTTCATATTATAGGGATCCTATAACTCATCTTATGTTACATTTATAATTGATTCTTCTGTCTCACTAAGTGAATGTGGGAACACTTTACCTCTGGGGGGGAGAAAAAATCTATAGCTTTGCCTCACCTGATTTATCTTGTCAGTGAATATGAGGAAACTCCTTAATTATTATGACCTTTACCAGTCAAGATGTTATCACCCCAGGGAATAGCCCTTGACTACTTACTCATAGCACTCAGCCTTCATGTGCACTGGCTTGCGACAAAGGTAGCATTTCCACTAAACCAAATCTGTCCTCTGAATCTTCACCTCCAGAAGGGCTTTGGGGTCTTTTTCAAAAAAGCATGACTCCTCATTATCGTTGACCTTCCTCTGATTCCAGTTTCTCTGGAAGCTTCCAAAGTTGAGAATGTTATTCGACTTCTTAGGAGTTAACCCATAATAGACCGCCATTACTAAGACATTCCTCGGTTTACATACTTCTGGTGTTATGGACCTTAACCCTAAATGCATACTATTTTTGAAATGAGTATAATCAATAAGATGCCCTGCAGAAGTTCCACAAAGATCCTCAGACAGCACCTTCCAAGCCCATGACCATTTCCACCTAGAAGGACAAGGGCAGCAGAAACATGGAAACACCATCCCCTGAAAGTTCCTGCCCAAGCCACTCACCATCCTGACTTAGAAATATATCGATGCTCCTTTAGTGTCACTGGAACTCCTTCCTTAATGGCTTGGTGAATCTACCTACAACAATAGATTGCTGTGGTTCAAAAAAGGCACCTCACCACCTTCTCAAAAGCAACTAGGGTTAGGCAATAAAAGCTGGCCATCCAGTTATACCCACATCCCAGGAGTAAATTAGAGACAAAATTCTTCTATCAATCTACACAGGTCTGGTCCCAGGGCTCTTCCTCAAATTTCTAAATTCCCGCATTTAATCTCTGACATCACCTAGTAAGTATTCAGAATTAATCACCTGGATAAACAAATTCCTGACCATCTTTTTTCTGTTGGTATAATTGCCAGATAGCCTCATTATGAATTTTAAAGTGCAGTTGGAAATGTCGACCCAAACAATGGAGCTGACTACGTGGGAGCTCAGGATACGGACTGGCTGCCTGAACATTTATTTCCATGTCAAAAAATTTGCCAGAAGTGGTAAAGAAGTGGTAGGAATCCTAGAATCAATTCCTAACCGCCATTTTACTCAGCCTATGGCGTTGTCTGAATTGGTGAAAATGCAGGTCTTATTCACTCTAAACTCACATCACAATTTATTCCGTTAATGTACATAGGCATAAAGAAATTGTAGCTTTACATATGCAGTTCTCAGCTATGTATTTAACCATATCACTTATTCTGACTGAAATTTCAGAAACATGTATAATTGTGAGAGGACAATACTCCTGTATTTGTATCAATAGCATCATTCCTACTTCTGAGCGCTGTTAAGAGAATGCGCATCTACCAAAAACAACATTACTTCAAGATGAAAATATTCAAAACAAAAATGATGGTTTCTATTCAGTTTTATTCAGAAACCATTTGTACAGTGTTCTGGATGGGTGTGGCCAGCTCTCACAGACCAGACTTTCTAGTTTTTTTTCAGATTTTAGGTTTTGCTTTGAGCAGTTGCTAATGTGGGCTTGAAGAAGTAGCGGCCAGCTCTTCCCCCTCTCGGTTACAGCTGGAAGCTTGGGTTTCTCTCTGCTGCTAGATTACCTATTTTTCTGAATTTTCTTTTTTGTCAAGAGGTATGTTTACAGGAAGTTACTGTATTGGAGCAGTTAATTACTAATATTTACTTTATATATGATTGTGTTAAGTTTTTCCCAATAGAGTTGTTATTCTAAATTCCTCTTTCTTTTGGTTGCGTTTTAACTGTGGTGTTTTAATAAATTTGTGTTTTGGTTAATCTCGAGTAGTTTGACCAATCACATTGTATCTGGAACATGGTACTTTCTATTTGCCTTTTAAATAAGAAAAAGTTAGGGTCTAGGCTACCTTCTTAAAATATTTTGAGGTGGTCTGGTCTGGTCCATAACACTGCAAACACCTTTGTATGTTTAAGTGACTTTCCTCGGACTAATGCTTTAGCATTAAAGTTAGCTTTATTACAATAGTGGACAAAGCAATGTTGGTTTAGACTTTTTCTTGTCTTCGTTACGTAGACAGTTATCTGAAATCAATGCAATTAAGGTCAGATTACTCTATAATGAGCAGTGAATCTTATTGACAATGCGGCCAGGCTGGTAGATGACGTTATTAGTCCAGGCTACAGAAGAAGGCTAGATAACAAGGCATGGGGCTGGATGAACACAGCAGCCAAGCAGCATCATAGGAGCAGGAAAACTTGACGTTTCGGGCCTAGACCCTTCATCAGAAACGGGGGAGGGGAAGAGGGTTCTGAAATAAATAGGGAGAGAGGGGGAGGCGGATAGAGGATGGATAGAGGAGAGGATAGGTGGAGAGGAGGCAGACCTTTCGAAGAGGCGGGGATGGATGAGAGAGTTGCAGTGGGAGAGAGATTCCCTGAGGTTTGTCCGGAGGGAGGAGGGTAACTTCTTCAGGGTAGGCATCCTTAGAAGAGGCTTCGCTGTGGGGTTAAAATTGTATCAGAGATAAAAGGTACTTTTATCTCTGATAAAGAAGAAGGCTGATGGGTGCAGATATGAACAGAAGTTGTCCATTTCACTCCTTCAGTTGGTTTGACTGTTCAATTAGTCCATGGACCTAACTGCTTGCACCCAACCAAATGTTTGCTTCAGTGGAAAGTCCGACAATGAAACTGTTCTTAATGGCAATGTGCAGGATATGTCCTTGCACCAACTTAGCACTGATATTTGTACAGCTTGATGTGTAACATGGAATGGGTATTACCAACACCAGCTTATCTAAAGAACCTTGATGCAGCAGACTTTACAGATTCCATTGTATTACAATAGCTTCCGTAAACAATCTGAGTACTACAATAGGAGCTCAGGCTGCTGCCATTATGCTGCTCGATAGCAATGATAGCAACTCGATAGCAACTTCTGTCACTTTATGAGTGCCCTGTGGTTTTTTTTGTCAGTGAGTCAGCCCAGTCTGCTGTAACCCGGGGTGAAATCGTTAAGTCTGAAACTAGGCCTTCCATCCTGACAGCCCTACAAGCCGGCTACAGTCTCCCCAGTTGAAGCAACATTCCTCCAACCACATGGTAAGCACTGGGCTAGCACCTTATGGGAGTGCCAGGATTCATTAAAACAGATAGAAATCAGGATCTAAGGGTATACACAAGTATAATTCTGTATGCATTATTTAAGGAGTGAATTTATAAAACTGGATTTGAATTTACATTATCTGTTGGCAGAAGGAGAATGATGCAATTCTCAGTGATGGAAGAAAGGTAAAGACTATAGGAATACTGGTTGTCATTGAAGTTAGTCATACTGTTGATCATGCAAAGCCCCACAAGAACAGGGATGTCCCTTCCTGTTTCCTTTTGTCCTTCCATCCCCAATTCTTGTGCGTCTCAGCTTAAGGTTATTTTCACGTATTGGCCAGGTTATGCAGAATGCGTTGCCCTTTGAATCGCTTGGGTAGGGATGATTTGGGATTTCAAGAACTTGAAGTTTCTTCATTTTGTTTAGATTTGTGTTTAAGGAGCAAGGTAATGACAAGATGATTGTTCAAATGTGAAGCTGCAACATGCCAGAAGAGGCTGCAAATTAACATTGCAACTGATTGATGTCATAATCTTGTTACTCTGTGCACTGTCAGAAGCCATTAGGCACAATGCTCAAACTCTTTACCCTATACTGAGATGATATCCTGCACATTTCCTATTTGACATATAGAGGCTTGTATCTCAGACCTAATTTTCAGTCTTAATTGTCTATAAGGAGTCTAAAACACAGGACCCAATCAGTCCCCTGTTGAGTAAAACAATACCTTTGAAGGAGTTAATGTTAATGTTACATTGATCTCCCCCATTCTGATGATTTCATATAGTCTATCAGTGGAGACATGAAGTTCTATACTAGGCCTTCAAAGATAATAGATGTATTTAATATTGCTCTTCAGAGTCCTAGTAATCAGTTCTGAGGAAGAGTCACTGGAACCGAAATGTTAACTCTGTTTTCTCCTTCGCAGATGCTGCCAGACCTGCTGAGCTTTTCCAGCAACTTTGTTTTTGTTCCTAGTAATTAGACCTGACTAGAATATAGTTATTACTGCTTTGATGCAAAAAAAGTCATGTTATGCAAGAAAATTGCCTCTTCTGTGAAGTCTCTACCTCTAATCATTAAATAGGCCCTAGATGCATTATAGATACAGGAGGATGGGTGGCAGTGAGCTATTTCAAATAACCCTTGCGTTGTGTCACAGACAAACAGAGGTGGCAGATACTAGGATGTGCCAACAGCGGCAATCAGGATAAAATTATACCTTTTTCAGATTTAAGAGCTTCATGTAACTCAATTATGAAAACAACAATAATTTGTCAATACTTTAAATCACACAACATCAGGCTACAGTCCGAGATAAAAGGTACTGCAGATGCTGGAGAATCCGAGATAACAAGGCGTGGGGCTGGATGAACACAGCAGGCCAAGCAGCATCTTAGGAGCAGGAAAGCTTGACATTTGGGTCTAGGCCCGAAACGTTCATCCAGCCCCACACCTTGTTATCTCGGATTCTCCAGCATCTGCAGTACCTTTTATCTCTAGAATAGTTCTCTATTCAGTGTGCTCAGCAATGGACAGTAATTTGGTGGTTAGATCTTTGGTTATTAAGCTCCTTTAAAGTAAAAAGCTATTTCTGCAGAGCAAATTTGCTTAAAAGACAGATAGTTGCCTGTGCACTATTTCTGTACAATAGGCATCAGATTCAATTTCAGTGATTTTATTTGAACTTAATTACATTTATAATATTGATGTGGAGGTGCTGGTGTTGGGCTGGGGTGGGCAAGGTCAGAAATCATACGACACCAGGTTTTGGTCCCACAGGTTTATTTGAAAACACAAGCTTTTGGAGCAGAGACCCTTCATCTTCACCTGACAAAGGGGCTTCTGATGAAGGGTCTAGGCCCGAAACGTCAAGCTTTCCTGCTCCTATGATGCTGCTTGGCCTGCTGTGTTCACCCAGCTCCACACCTTGTTATCAGAGAACTATTCTAGTTGTCTTCAGCTGCATTTCATTATAAAGATACTCCGTACAGGCTCATGGTCTGTTGGGTATCTTTGATTATTTCAGCAACGAGTGTTTCTTAAAACTGTTTCAGTCAACGTTATAACATTTCAATTTGCACATTTTACATTTCTAAATAGTTCCAGCCTCTGTATACATGACAGAGTTATTTTGTATGGGTCAGTCTTACACGATAAGCAGCTGAACATGTAAACTGCCTTTGTCTCCGCAGTGTTTGGTATTCTGTAGAAGTTCGATCTATCATCTAAACAATACATTATACCAGGGAATGTCAGGCTGTTCAATTGTGTAACTGATTCTGACAAAAATTAAGTATGTCACATCCATTCTTGTCAGGGTGTGTGTGTCACACTTCTGATGCAGATTTAGAAAATCAACTAAACCTGAACTAGCGTTCTTCTGTTAAAGCAAAAAAAAAGTTTAAACACAATGCATTGCTTCAGAAGCAAATAAAATTTAACTTTAAGATATCACAGCTTGGAGATCCCATTTTTCAGAGCAATAATGATTTAGGTCCATAAGTTATCACTAGATGACTGTAGACTTGAAAAGGCTTCTATTTGCAGTATATATTCCATTTTGAATTAGGTTATTTACGGTATACCAAGAAATATTTTTTACTCTGTCTGAAAGCAAAAGTGTTAAAAAAAATCATATCACAAGTTAAATCACAGAAATGCGGATGCCGAAGATTTGAAACAAAGATAGAAATTGCTGGAGAAGCTCAGAAGGACTGAAAGAGGGTGAATGGATTCATAATGTTAACTCTGCCTTCTCTCCATTAGTGCTGCGAGATCTGCTGAGTTTCCCCAGTAATTTCTGATTTTTTATTATGTCACAAGTTGTTGTTCCATTATAGAGAGAGCTCAACAATAAAAATGAAGATCTTTCACCACAACAAACCATCTAGGATCATTATATCATGTAAGTAGTCCTTAAACCTAGGATTACTATGCTGGACATAAATTGAGCACCAACTGGCTACTAATGACTACGGATCTATTACCTCCATTAAGGGTTGGTTTGCAAAGCAATGTGATGCTGACAGTGTGGGTTCAATTTCTATATCAGTTGAAGTTACTACAAAGGATTCTCCTTCTGAAACTCTCCCCTTCCCTAAGGTATGGTGACCCTCAGGTTAAACCAACACCAGCCATCTCTCTCTAATGAGAGAGCAACCCTATGGTATGGTAAGACTCTGGTGACACACACTGACTGATTACCTCTGTATATAGTAAAAAAAAATTAAATATAGCTAGTTTCTCAGTGCTGTAAGGCCAGAAGTAAAGAAAAGATCATCTTCAGGGTGTACTGAATCAATTTCAATACCTCACTTCAATACCTCACTATGTCACATCCATTCTTGTCAGGGTGTATATGTCACACTTCTGATGCAGATTTGGAAAATCAACTAAAACTGAACTAGCGTTCTTCTGTTAAAGCAAAAAAAAGTTTTAAGCACAATGCATTGCTTCAGAAGCAAATAAAATTTAACTTAGAGATATCAGAGCTTGGGGAACCCATTTTTCAGAGCAATAATGATTTAGGTCCATAAATTATCACTAGATGACTGTAGACTTGAAAAGGCTTCTATTTGCAGTATATATTCCATTTTGAATTTCAGAATCCTGAATTACATATCATTTTGCAATGGGTACTCATTTTACCCTGCACTCGACAGCACTATTGTATTTATTTGCAGTTTAGATTTAAAGAAAATCTATGGATGACTCTTCAGTAATCTGGTTATGATTTGGTTGCAGTTATCATATTGTACAAACAACGCACAGAATTTGAGTTCATATCCCACAGACTGCACAGAATTGGACATATGTACAATGAAGTAAGACATTGAAGCGCTCTCGCTTTTTAAAGGAGCAATTTTATTAGACCTGCAGCCCTTTACTGGTTTTGTTTTGGTTACAACCCAATTAATTTCCTCACCTTCAAACTACTTGTCAAACTCCTTTCTAGAATTATTTGAAATCAGCTTCAGCCAGGTAGAGTATTTCAGTTCTTACAACTCTCACCAGAATAAATGAGGTTAGTAACTGTTGTGGACATAGTAGCCTGATGTTCCATAGTCAGGGGGAAGATAGGAGGAGGGCTACCACTCACCATCCACAATGTAGGGGTCAGTACACCGGACAACACCAGCTTCAGCTTTGTCAGCAGGCTTGATGACAAAATAAGGGTTGGATCTGAGAGCATGGAGTGAAGTCAATTCAGATGGAGATAGGTTTAAATGGGTGGGGGGTGAGGAGCAAAGAAATTGAGGCAACTGATGTCACATTCATAGTTCTTGATGAGCAGGTGGAGTGCAGGTAAAAGGCCAGAGGGACGGGACCAGGTGGAGAAAAGAGTGTTGGTGGTGGGCGAAGGCACTCAATGCATGCAACATCTTCCCTTACTTGCTTGCTCCCTGTCCAAACCCTTATACTACCAACACTGCATGGCCCCTTTGCTGCTTACTCACTTGCTCGGAACACTTCACTACTTCTCCCCTACCTGCACGAGTGGTAACTGCTGTACCAGCCATGTCCATCCAACTCAATCTCATTCTCAACTCCATGTCTCATTCCAGAAGAAAACAGCCTACATTTGAGTGACCAGAGTCTAAATGTGTTGTGGGTGTCTGACATTCAGCTCTTCACCCCCAATGAGGAAAGGATCCTGGCCCTGGCCAGTGAGGATCAAGACCCCTCATTTGGTTCGTGTTGCAGCAACAAAGCAAGAATCACTGTCTATTGAGGAGCTACTTTTCCCTTATTGTGGTTTTGAATGTCCTCTTAATGTGGCTGATTTTCTACACTTTGTTCACATCGCATTCTCTCTTCTGTCTCCTACTCATACCAATGACATCTTTAAGGTCTTGGCAACCAAGAGGGAGGAAAGGAAAGATGTCCGCTCCTCCACCTCAAAGAAAGAATCCATGGATCCTTTCCAGATTGCTCCTACCTCCTGCACCAGCTCAGATTCTGACACCTCAGTGGGCATTTTAGCAAGATCAGTGTAGGGAACATATTTTGATGGGCACATCACTGCTTTGTCTCTGTAGCTCCTCGAGGAAGAACTGCCCCAGGTCCCTGGCACTTAGAAGATGGCAAACACCAGCTGTCAATGCAGTCCAAGATTCAACCCTGAAATGCAGAACCTTCTTGTAAGTTGGATCAGAAATGGGCCAAAAGGATGACGTGAAGCTGGTGTGTGCCTGATGCCAAGGTCTGTGGACAGGGGAATGTGTTTGGTCACTGCTAATGGAGCTTGCCTGAGGTGTAGGTGACTGGTGCCCAAGATGGAGGGCTAGAAATGTAAGCAGCGAGCTGGAGTCTTCCAGTAAGCAATCTGACTTCATGTCTTGAATTGTTGCTCTCAAGTTTCCATCATATAAGTGGGAGTGTATCAGATTTACTAACGTCTGACTTGCGAGTGCTTGTGCTTACAAATGTGATCCCACACAGTGGTGCAATTTTAAAGATCAGACATATAAACGTTCCTGTACTTAAGAAAGCTCCTTTATATAGTCCTGTATTGTGTTCTGACTTGCAGACGAATTGGATTGTCAATGGACTCAGCAGAACCCATTCGCAACCCCGGGGCTACCTAGACATGCAAATAGGCCTCTTTGTCACTCACTCATGAGAACCTCATCTCACTACTCAACACTTGCTTGGAAAATGGGACTTCCTGCTCTCAACTTTGAGAGGCACCTTGCTGACCACTTCTTTCAATTTTCTCAACTTTCTCTCCAATTTTTTATTCATTCATTGTTTGCAAAGTTTCTTCTCATGTCAAGTATCTGAAATGCAAGGAATGCATCACCTGTGCTGACTTAGCAAACCAATTCCAGATCACACACTCAATGAAATAAGGTTAGTAAGGTAGGTGTAGCAAGCTCTTTTGCAAAGAGGCAGGGAGTATGGCAGCAGCACATCATCCCCCTCTGGAAAAAGCTAGTAATTTTGGAATTCCAGTCAGGAAAACTCTCCACACTGCATGGTTGGAAACAGGAACAAAATAATTAACTCAGGGGCATTAAAGCTGCGTTTAAATTGTGCCTGCATTATAACTGCCTGAAAAGGACATTAGACTCCTCTGAATATATTAGCGGAGTAAAATTCCTGGTTAAGTACCACTTCTGCAAAGTCATTGGTGAAGAATACAAGCATGGGGCATTTATCGTTCAGTCAGGTGAACATTTGAAGCACCGCAGGACACAAGGCTTCGGCCAAGTGTTGTAAATTGGGATGAGAAAAGATGGATGTTTGTTGACCAACACAAACACGACGGGCCGAAGAGCCTCTTTCCTTGCTGTTAAAACTCTGACTCTGTGTCAGGTTGTTCGAGACTCTGAGAAACTACTTGGTGTCCAGTGGGCATCCTCGGGCTACATGAATGGTTTATGGCATTTTTGCAATCAGATCAAAACACTGGTTTGGAGTGAGCCTGGCACACTCATGTAAAGAAAGGCATGCTGTAACCAATGATTTACTGATTAACCTCATAGCATATATCCATTTCCACTCAGATGTCAGTGTAGCTGCTGGTGCAGCTGTCAAAATGAGATCTGATAAAACCAATGGTAAAGATTGTCATGCTGAATTTAGGTGGCATACAGTGTGTGCAATTCAGCATTATCCCACAGGTCCACTTTTCCTCGGTACATGTTCGCTCGAAGCGTTGCTGATGGCAAACATGAGAACAAAGTGTGTAAACAATAACTGCGCCTGTTTCTCAAGAAAGCCAAAGAGCTAACGTGAAAGTAAACATAAAGTGCAAGAACAGATATTGCTGGAGAAGGTCTGGCAGCATGTATTTTATTCATTGGTGGGATGTGGGTGTAGCTGGCTGGGCCGGTATTCATTGCCCATCCCCTTTAGAAGGAGGCAGAGTGCAGCATTCTTGAACTGTCGAAGTCCACCTGTTGACCAATGATGTCCTGCTTCCTGGGGATTCCAGAATTTTGACCCAGCATCTGTGGAGAGGAAGTGATTTAATGTTTCGAGTCCAGTGATCATTCATCAGATCTCAAAACCAAATGCAAGGGCTTTTGAAGGTCTAATGCATGGTCCAAAAATAGTGCAAGGCTCTTTCATATCTCCATTTGGATACATTGATAAAACCTCCAAGGGTTTTCAGTAATTTAAGGTCACACAGTGGCTCAGTGGTTAGCACTGTTGCCTCACAGCACCAGTGTCCTGGGTTTGATTCCACCCTTGGACTACTGTCTGTGTGGAGTTTGCACTATCTCCCTGTGTCTGCATGAGTTTCCTCTGGTTGTTCCAGTTTCCTCCCACGGTCCAAAAATGTGCAAGTTAGGGCAGACTGGCTGTGATAAATTGCCCATAGTGTCCAGGGATGTGCAGTCTAGGTGGGTTAGCCATGGGAAATTACACGGATAGGGTAGGGGAATGGATCTGGGTGGGCTGCTCTTCGGAGGGCCGGTGTACACTTGATGGGCTGAATGGCCTGCTTCAACACAGTAGGGCTTCTATGATCCTTTGAAAAGCTTCAGATATCTGCGCATGCACCCAATGTAGAAATTGATCAGGGCCTTGTACAAATCCAGGATAGCTGACTACAAACCATTATTTTGTTTTCCTTCTTGATGAAGTTATTCCAGCGGCAAGATGAAATTTATCCCTACATAGTTAAAAAGTCTGATGAAACTAACTGAATATTATTTTCCACACAGTCTCATTTGGTTTATTTTAATTTTGGGTGTACTCCTAACTTTGAAAACGGGTTTAAATTAGGTTTACATACTGGGGAAACTTTCTGAAAGCCAATGTCAGTTAGCAAGCAGCTCATAGGAACACAGTAAATGCACTACCCATCATTTTACAGCCACTGATTTCACGCGCCAATGACTTCTGATAAGCTGCTGGTGAATGCAAGGCCTTGGTGGTGGCAGGGGGAGCTTATGTTCTATAACTGCAGTGTCGGAATAAAGTGAAACCATAGATGTTGAAATTTCAAGCAATCATTGATGCATACTCCAGCACTGAAGAATAAATAACAGCTTGACTCCAGTGGGCCACAAAGCTACAGACTGGAGGAATGATTACAGTCAGAGGTTTGAGACCAAGCAAACATCTAAGAAAGCTGGCAAACCGTCATAGGAAATTTGCAATATAGCAAATAATGAGCATCCTACATCATGTTTCACTTTCTTGTTGGGGTGTTCAGTGCCTGATGGTCTTTCGGATTACCCTGCTGCAGTCTGCTTTCATTTCATTTGGAAAGGAGCAGGCAAGGAAAGGACTCCAAGGTCGGCAATTGGAAATGGAGCTACATTCATTGGAACAAATTAAAAAAAACTAGCTATCTGTTGAGTCTCTGATAATTGATAATGAATTCATATTCTTAAGTTTTAACATAGTCTAAAAATTGCTTGTAAGGTTAACAAACTTTTAAAGCAGACAACAGAAGTTTATAATATACTTAAATAATTAACATCATTTAAGGCTGGCAGCTCAGGTGATGTATCAGGACTGTAGCATGTGGGAGATCCCAGCTAACATTATGATCCAGAGCTAACATGTCTATAGAAAGTGTTTGAAGCTCAAGCAGCTTCAAGCTCAGAGCTTGTGAGCTGGAGCCTGAACTGTAAACACTGAAGCATTCGGGAGGGGGAGTGTAGCCTGGATTACTTTTGCCAGGAGGCAGTCACATCATTTATGAAAGAGTCTTCTGATTTAGTCAGGGACAGGAGCATGAGGCTGTGAGTGAGGCAGATAGGGGAACCTGGGAGCAGGAGTCCAGGAGTGTCAGCCTGCGTCATAACTGAATAGATTTGAGATTTTCTCAGTTTGTTTGGTTGAGAGTGAGTGATGCAGGGAGGATGTACAAACTGACTACACTTGGCCATTACAACTTCCTTCTCCCTTTGGATATCCGAAGAGACACTTTGATTCTTACAAGAGTATTACTTAATGAGGTTTGACTGTGACAAAAAACACTAGAACAGATATTTCAGCAGACCCTGAGTGTGCAGGATCAATCCAACTTACTGAGAGCCTCTGGTAAGACAGCTGCCTTATGTTCCTGTACCTCCCTGTGCAGCTTAGGACAGGTGATTATCTTCTGTCTCTGGCAGTCCTCTGGATATTAGAGACCCTGCATTGTTTCTTCTCCCATCCCCCCTCCATTGGCTGAGAAGTTGCATCAGTGATGTTCTCACCAGACTGTGCTCAGTGTCTAATCCAGATAGAGAAAACACTGGTGTGAAATTCTCTCTCAGTTGGTGGGTGGTGCAGCGAAAGCCTCGTTAGTGCATTCCCTGAGGGTTCAGTGTCTTCCTCCAAGGGGTATAGGGAGAGCTGGAGGCCTCTGGCACATAGAAATAGATAAAGATAGAAAAGAGAAGCAGGAGTATGCCATTCAGTCCTTCGAGTCTGCGAGGCCAATCGAATTGATCATGACTGATCGTGCAATTGTTTCAACTGCTTGTTGAAAACATTCAAAGTTCTGGCCCCAACAGCTTTCTGTGGCAGAGCTATGTACAGGCTCACCACTCTCTGGATAAAGAAATTTCTCCTTCTCCCAATCTGATATGGCCTACACCACATTGTCAGACTTGGGCATTGGTTCTGGATCTAATCCAGAACTAAACCACTGGCTTCTGTGAGGATTCCTAGTGCTCCATGAGTATCTGCGTAGGAGAAGAGAAGGAATACAATATCAAAGATGGATGAGAGTTCATACAGATTAAGGATGAGTTAATGCTATTGGGAATGCAAAAGAAGGCAATACACCATAAAGTGCTGATTGGGTTGGTTGCCCATTGAGTATTTTTTCCATCCCCACGTGAGCTGTTATGTAGTTCTCTGGCCACATCCAATGTGGCACGGTGGCTCAGTGGTTAGCACTGCTGCTTCACAGCACCAGGGACCCGGGTTTGATTCCACCCTCGGGTGACTGTCTGTGTAGAGTTTGCACATTCTCCCTGTGTCTGTGTGGGTTTCCTCTGGCTGCTCTGGTTTCCTCCCACAGTCCGAAGATGTGCAGGCTAGGTGGATTGGTCATGCTAAATTGCCCATAGTGTTCAGGGATGTGTAGATTAGTTGGGTTATAAGGGGATGGTTCTGGGTGGGATGCTCTGAGAGTCGATGTGGGCTGAAGGCCCTGTTTCTGCAATGTAGGGATTCTATGCGAATGTGAAAAATTTTGTCTTCATAAGTTCTTGAGTAAGATGATATCCACCACTTCAACCAACAGTCTTGGACCTCTTGGTAGCCCAGTGATGAGCCATTGTTTCCTACAGTGTGACCAAGGGGAAGAGGGTGTAGGAGGGAAGATCAGTCGGTGGTGATCCAGGAGCAGGGACATGCTGAGACATCCTGAGGAAATGAGTAAGAAACACAGAGAGTGGGATGGATTAGTAATTCAGGTGGATGAGACAGTTAAGAAGCATTGATTCAATCTGACGCATGCAATGCTAGAAGCCACAGTTCATCTTGATAAGATGCATGCAGAGTTAGAGAGAATGGTGGCACTCTGACCGTGGGGTAGCAGAGAGGAGTTGCTAACGTTTGCCTTCGCAGAACTTGGAAGATCATTTTCCAGCAGCACTGTGAGGTGTTCTGCTTCACTCGGGTCAGAGTAATGGCTCAGGCAGCAATTTGTGGATGGGTTGGCTGGGTCTGGAAGTGTGGCCTCCTGTGTGATTCAGCTAGAAAAATGACTGCCCTCCTCTCCACCATCACCTCCAGGATCCAAGAGTGAGCTCATTCCCTCGTTTCCAATCTCAGACCCTGGAGGTGATAATGAAGAGGAGGACAAACCTTTTTCCACCGCACTGCAGGGAAAGCAAAGGGAATACAATGTCTCACCATGAATGCTGGAATTTAATTAGTGTTGACAGGAATAAGAACAATAGAATTTCTGCCATAGTGTACTGTCAACATGCTCAGCTGCCAATATCAATGTCACCATTGCCATCTAATAAAGGCAGCAAAATCTTCATATCTGCTCTTTATGGACAGTTCAGAGACTGATCTGTAATATTTTTTACTTTTGTCTGTTCGGATTTACCTCTTGTTTCTGACCTTTTCACTGTTGTGTTAATATTTCTTCTCACGTTTAGTAATTAATCAACTCGCATTTTTCGTACAATCAAGAAAGCCGAGTTAACTTGGCACGTTTTAAAATATAAATTCATTCAGCCTGGGAGACATGTAACTGCAAGGGAAGGGAACCTTTTCAAAACTAATCTTAGTGCAACCAACTGAAAGGATGGGTGAATAACCATAAGGAGAATGAGCTCACCCCTACTCACCAAGAAGTTTAACAACTTGAGGTGGCTCATTGAGGTGCGCCATAACAAATGTGGGGGAACCTTGTCTGGGATCTAGTCATAACAGAGTACACACCATATAGCAAATTGACCTGCTGACCGCTCTAGTCCTGTCAGACATGATGAAGAACCTTAATCTCAGAGGGTTAAACTTCTTCTCTAATATATTTCTGGGTAAAGAAAAAGTTTTCTTAAGAGACAATTCAATTGAACAGAAATTACCATGGCATTTGAAAAGAGTGCGCCACAGCACCAAATCTATTTCTCTAAGTAGATAAATCATCTCTATTGAGTCTGTTTCTTCCCACAAGTCAGTGGTTCGGAATGATTTAATTTGTTTCTGTTTGTGAGGAAGTGCAGTGTTTAAACACAACAAATGTGAAGGTTAGACTTGTTGCAATTTAACAAGTTTCTTGTTTCTTTTTAAACCATCCATAATAGAAATAGTTCCCACATCAATACATTAGTCCTTTCCTCCTTTTCTGCATTCTACCCAGGCTTTCACTGGGTGACACATTGATGGTAACTGTAAATTGAATTTTTTTTTTACACAGGCAACAAGGCTCTAATGCACAATTCGTGCATTTCAAGCCGCGTTTCCATTTAACCCAAAAAGTTTGATTAATGTTACCAGCAAAATGTAAAAATTATGATGTATGGTAAATTTCCATTCCTGTTACTACGTGCTTGCTTCCAGTCACCTCAACATTCATTGGAGTTTGCTATATTTCGAAAAATAACTGATTCAATTTTTAAAAACGTGTTAATGCTTCTTCTTTACTTTTCTTCACTTCCAGCAGGTTAGTTGTTTATCAACCGTGATAGGACACATAATTGGAAAATAGGTGTGTTTGCTTAACAGACTAACAAAACGATCTGCCAAAGTACAACAATTTCCTCGGAACTTTTCTTCTGATTAACTGTAAAAATGTTTCATAATTAAGGTAAAATGAAGGAGCAATTCCTTATCAGTGTACAGATGTATAGTACAGAGTATAAACAAAGCAGTGAGTCTTGCTCACAATAGGTTGAATTTTCCAAGGTGAGTCTTGATTCCCACACCAGGATGAATTCTCATTAGGAATTCAGAAATGGCTGTGGTAAGACAGCTGATGTAATCCTCTCAGTAAAGATTTGTCCAATTCTGGTCATTGATAACAAGGCGTGGAGCTGGATGAACACAGCAGGCCAAGCAGCATCATAGGAGCAGGAAAGCTTGACGTTTCGGGCCTAAACCCTTCATCAGATTTCTGATAGGCCCGAAACGTCAAGTTTTCCTGCTCCTATGATGCTGCTTGACCTGCTGTGTTCATCCAGCCCCACGCTTGTGATCTCGGATTCTCCAGCATCTGCAGTACCTTTTATCTCTCATACAGCACAGAAACAGGCCTTCCAGCCCAATTCATCCATACCAACCAGCTTTTCTAAACTGAAATACTCCCATTTGCCTGTATTTGGCCCATTATCCCTCTAAACCTTTCCTATCAATGTATTTGTCCAAATGTCTTTTCAATGTTGTAATTGTAGCTACCTCCACCACATCCTCTGCCAGCTCATACTATACACACATCACCTTCTGCATGAAAATGTTGGCTCTCAGGTCCTTTTTAAATTGGTCCCCCTCACCTTAAAACTATGCCCTCTAGTTTCAGACTCCCCCACCCTGGGGAAACGTCATGGTGACCCTTATGTTAAAGTCACCACCATCATCTTTCTGATGAGAAAATGGCCCTCTGGGATTATGATGTCTTTATCTTAACTTTAACCTAACCTGCCTAATTTTGCCTGAAGTACCTGCCCTTGAAATCAAGTTGAATGTTGGGTTCACATCCTACCAAATGTTATTTGTTGTTGAGTTCAACAGAGAGTAAAACCAATATTACAACCAATCCCATCAAAGTCTTGAATGGTATTTCATGCTAAAATTGCCTCTGGAAAGCTTGAACCAATATGCATTTCTTTTCTCACACCACTAACTTCCCTCAAGGGTCTGTAAAATTAAATTGAACTGATTTTCTACAACATAGCAACATGTCATTTCTTAATTTGAAACTAAGTGAAATGTAATTGCATGTAGAAAATCAGTTCAATTTAATTTTCTAGACTATTTTTTAGGCCACATCAGGGAAAACTAGCATCATGTAATGTTTGTAGTTACATTAATTTGTCTATTGTCAGGTGTCTTTTGTTTGGTAAGAAGTGCTTCAGTTGGCAGTAAAACAGGAAGTGATGTGAATTATATGAAAAAAATTATAGTTGTGGACAAATTCCCACTTTTATATTGACTGCAATACATTAGCTTTGCAGACATAGTGCAGGGCAAAACTTGACTTTGTGAGGTTGTGTAAAACAAGCGATAAGAAGTTGATAGACCATTTTATATCCTTCCTGATATTTACTTCAATCGATTTTAGGGGAAATAAAACTGTGAAAGATGTAAACTGGGTTGCTAATTCACTATGATTTGTTTTACAGCATTGAACAAATTCAGAATTACATCCAATAAGTTTATAACTAATGGCTGCCAATTAAATACATAACTAATATTTGGCTGATATTAACACTGAGTTGGAGAGAGGAAATGCAATGAATTTTGAGCCTGCACAGATATTCTCTCGGTTTTCACTAAGATTTCCAATCAACAGATCCCATGTTCCGTATGATCTGTTTACCTTTACTGTTTAATGTCGACTTCAGTCTGAAATGCAGACTAATTATTGCTTTAGTGAGTCAAGGCCAGATACAAATTGTCAAGCATTTTAATTTAGAGTCAGTTACAATTGTAGTAATCTTACCAGAGCTTCAATCTAATTTAACATCTCTGCCATAACAAATAAGATAATTGCAGACAGCTCATTGTTCCTGTTAATGAGTTAAATGCCACTTTTCTTGTTAGGCCTTCCTCTGATCTAAATCAGTTGTACCTGAGAGAGGACCTTTAATGTACTTTTCTCCACATTTAGACTTGAAGACTATGTTTTTCTGTTCTCTGCTTCATAACATATGGTAAGTCAAGGACTGCTTAGAGGTTGATGTCTAAGGTTTGATAGTAGAGTGGCCAACATGGAGGCTGCCATCCTCCAGGCTCCTGCTCTCTGAAACCCTATGGATGAATCAAATCATGGCAGTATTTCGACTCAGGTCTTGCGGTCAGCAAGGGAAGAACAGTCAACTCACTGACACCTGCCTATAAAGTTTTTTTGCAAAAATTTGAGCAGATGCTTGTTTCACTCTGTTCTCTGATCCAATGGGAGGTTTCTGCTTGTCAGAAAAGAAACAGCTCTTCAAGTAATCATATTGAAGAATCTCATTGCAACAGAGTTTAAACCAGAAAGTATAAAACAAAACTTAAAAATTAGATTTGAATTACGTACAGAGCTCAAAGTGAAGGTTCAGAAAGAAAGGGATTGACAAAGAGAGATAAGAAAAAGACAGGAATATACTGATACTACCCACTGGAGTGTTGCACTGCAAATCAAACCCTGCTATTTTCTGAAGAAGGGTCTAGGCCCAAAACGTCAGCCTTCCTGCTCCTCTGATGCTGCTTGGCCTGCTGTGTTCATTCAGTTCTACACCTTGTTATCTCACATTCTCCAACATCTGCAGTATCTGCTATCTCTGCTATTTCTGCAGTTGTCACCAATATGAAGAGCTATAGAGATCTACAGCGCAGAAAAAGGCCCTTCAGCCCATTATATCCGCACTGGTCAAAAATAACCACCTAAATGTCCAAATCTCATTTTCCAGCACTTGGCCCATAACCTTGTATGCCTTGTCATTGCAAGTGCGCATCTAAATCAAACAAAAGAGGATTTTTGTCTCTTTGCCTCTTTCGGGCCGTGAGTTTCAGATTCCCACCACCCTCTGGATGAAAAAGTTCTTCCTCACATCACTTCTAACCTTTTGCTCCTTACTTTAAATCTATGCCCGTGGCTACTGATCCCTCCGTCATAGGGAAAATGTCTTCCTATCTTTCCCATTGACACACCTCGTAATTTAATGCATCTCACTTATATCCCCTCTCAGTGTCCTCTGCTCCAACAAAAATTGCCCCAATCAATGAATGAAACACTCCAGCCCAAGCACTGTGGGCTGCAGCCTTTCCCAGTGTTATAACATCCCTCTTATAATGTGTATTTCAGAACTGCACTCAATAACCTAGCTGTGGCCTCACCATCCTTTTATACAGTTCAGCACAACCTCCCTGCTCTTAAATTCTCTGCCTTTGCTAATAACGCCTTGTATCACATCAGGCTTCTTAATCACTTTATACTTCTGTCCTGCAACTTTAAGAGGTTAGTGTACATGCACACCAGGGTCCCTCTAATTTTGGGTGCTTCCCAGGGACCTAAGGTTCATTATGTATTCTGTTGCCTTGTTTTTCCTGCCCAGGTGCATCATTTAATTAAACTATCCAATTTACATAATTGGTAGACTCAGGTCAAAATTATATATAGCCAAAGAATAAATGACCCGTTTCATCTACTGACCCCTGTTTGCCTGTTCACCACCTACTAGACTCAAGTCAAAAGTGTGATGAAATATTCTGCACTTGTCTAGATGAGTGCAGCGTCAACAAAACTCAAGAACCTCAACAGGATCCAGGACAAAGCCTGTTTGTTGAGTAAGTCCCCCACCATCCTGAACATTCACTCCCTTCACCACTGATGTACTGTAGCAACTGTGTGTACAACCATCCACAAGATGCGCTGTGGTAACACAGCAAGGGTCCTTCAATAGCACATTCCAACCCATGACCTCTACCACCTAGAAGGACAAAGGCAGCAGATAGATGGGAACACCCCGATCACACACCACCATGACTTGTAAGTTCAAGGAGGTAACGCACCGTTTTAATAGAACATGAGCTTTGAAAAAGTGTATTAGATAGGGAAAGCGAGGTAGTACTGCAAGGTATGCTCCCAATGTTTGAAAAAAGGAAGAATGATATGTCCGTATTAGTTGAATGTGTAAAGGCATAATGCTTGAGATGGTTATAAAGATACAATGGATTAAGACTATGAATGGTGAAAATATAAGGACATTGACTTTAAATTCATTGTATAAAGAAGTAGGGAGCCAATGAAAGTAAACAAGGACGGAGGTTGAAACTAATTAGATCTTTTTATGAACAGGACATTCATAGAATCCCTACAGTGTGGAAGCAGGCCCTTCAGCCCAAACAGTCCGCACCAACCCTCAAGGCATCCCACCCAGACTCATCCCCCTAGAACCCAGTTAATCTACACATCCCTGAAATACTATGGCAATTTAGCATGGCCAATCCACCTAACCTGCACCTCTTTGGACTGTGGAAGGAAACTGGAGCACCCAGAGGAAACCCATGCAAACACAGGGATAATGTGCAAACTCCACACAGACAGTCGCCCGTGGGTGGAATCAAATCCGGGTTCCAGGTGCTGCTAGGCAGCAGTGCTAACCACTGAGCCAGTGTGCCATCCCAATGAGGGGCAATTTTTTGGCCAAGTTGGAGTTTTTGACAAATGGAAGACTGGAGATTGTTTTGGCGTAGTTGAAGGTAGAGATTATATAAGGAGGCGCACTCCAGCAAAGGAGGAGAAGATGGAAGGGCAGAGATAGATGTGGGCAGTATTATGCAAGGTGAAAATAAGAAGTTTTGATTATGATCGAATATAAAATAGAAGCTCACCTCAGGGTGGAAAATAACATAATGATTTGGTATGGCCTGAGACAACCTGAACAAATGGCCAGTGATGTATGTGGAATCAGAGAGGAAGGAACAGATTTCATGGCAGCAGGCTTGATAAGAAGGTAATGGCTACTCTTTTGAATGTTTCTCTTGTGGATGTCAAGAGGAAATTTCCTTTCTCAAATTTGCAGTATCATATGTCAGTAAAACTAAGGTAGTTAGCTGTACATATAGAGATTATTAAATCTTTTTTCTCTTCTTATATGATCCCTGTTTCTTAAACATGTTAAATCTCAGTGGAATATGTCTGTAATCTTCCACGATAGCGACAGAGTAGGACGGTCCCGCCAGAGCTCCTCTACTGTGTCCATTCTTTATTTTCCTATTTTTTTCTCATTTCTTTTCTTCTTCTCTCCCCTTAGCACCAGAACTGAACACTTGAGCAGCGGCAGGTACCTGCAGCAAGTCACCAGACCAATGAGCCCTGGAACAGTGCAAGGGCTGTGAGCCCCGGTACAGCATGTGAAATGTGAGCCCTGGTACAGCGTGCGAGCCGTGAGCCCCGGTCCAGCATGTGGGCTGTGAGCCCTGGGACAGCGTGTGGGCTGTGAGCCCCGGTACAGCATGTGGGCTGTGAGCCCTGGGACAACGTGTGGGCTGTGAGCCCCGGTGCAACGTGCGAGCTGTGAGCCCTGGTACAGCGTGCGAGCTGTGAGCCCTGGTACAGCGTGCGAGCTGTGAGCCCCAGTACAGCGTGTGGGCTGTGAGCCCCGGGACAGTGTGGGGAAGCAATCCTGGAGCAGTGCACAGGCAGCAAGTCCCGAGAAGAGATTGGGACAGGAAAGGCAGTCTGGGCACTTACCTTGGAGCAGCTGAGTGCCAGTATGGTGAAAACTGCAGCTTGGAGCGGAGTGGGCTGGCTGTTGAACTGGGGTCTGATGTAAGTGGTCAGACCATGTGCAGAGACTATGTGAGCTCCGACATCGTAATGTCTGTTTGAAATTTCCCACCTTATTGCAATGTCAATCCTTTAATGTTTTCCTATTTTTAACATATTTTTCAACTCTCTAGGTAATGTAACTACCTTTATTCCTCTGCTATATCCAAAAATTGGACCTAGGTACTAGTACCTAAGATATCGTCATAAGAAGGCAAAAATTGTTAAAGGCTTTCACTGTACTCCGACAATCGAGTATGCGTGACAATAGAAAGACATTCTCCTTTCCTTCATTATCGTTCCATATATGCTCAAAGGCAGACCCTTAGCTGATGCTTCATCTTGAGCCATTTCTTTCACAGAAATATAGAAGATAGGAGCAGTTCTGGGCCATTCGGCCCTTTGAGCCTGCTCCACCACTCACCACGATCATGGCTGATCATCCGACTCAACAGCCTAATCCTGCTTTCTCCTCATAATCTTTGATCCCAGTTGCCCCAAGGACTACATCTAGCCGCCTCTTGAATACATTCAATGTTTTGGCATCAACTACTTCTTGTGAAAATTTTATCAGCAGCGGCTTGCTATGCCTTTCACTCCTGCTTTCTTTATGTGGTAAAATTACTGTCTTTTCCAACTAGAAACTGCTGTATTGGGTGTTTTGCTTATTCCCATGTGTGCAATGACAATAGACAATAGACAATAGACAATAGGTGCAGGAGTAGGCCAATCGGCCCTTCGAGCCAGCACCACCATTCATTATGATCATGGCTGATCATCCACAATCAGTCTCCTGTTCCTGCCTTATCCCCATAACCTTATCCCCAATGGCAAGGTAGTTTCTTACAAATGTCCCCAATTTGTGCTTATGTGATTTTCCTGATAGTTTTTAAAGTGTGTTCATTAGTCTTTCTGGTTCTTGAATAGTCTTTAGTCCAGTTTTTCACCTCCCAGTGACAAGTTCTAAAACACTTTGAGAATTATTGAAATTCTGCACTGCAAAATGACTGACCATCGACAATCGTAACATAGAAGCATACAAGTAGGGGAAGGGGTCCCTTGAGTCTTCAACACCATTCATTGTTGCTGATCCTTTACCACAATGTAATTTTTCCACATGATTCCCCCATACCTGATGTATTTAATATGGAAAAATCTATCAATCTCTGGCTTGAACATGCTCAATGACTAAGTCTTCACAGTCCTCTGGGGTAGAGAACTGTAAACATTCATCACCCATGGACTGAAAAAAATCCTTCTCACCTCACTAAGTGGTCAATCCTTTACTTGAATGGTTTTGTTTTGAGTTATTATTGTCGCATGTACCTAGGGACAGTGAAAAGTTTTGTTTTGTGTTCAGTACAGGCAGATCATACTGTACAAGGTGCATTAGAGTAATAGAAGAAGGTGAGAAATACAATGTTACAGCTGCAGAGAAGGTGCACAGAAGTGAGATCAACATTAAATTTAAAATTTGAGAAGTCCGTTCAAAGTCTAATAACAGCAGGGAAGAAGCTGTTATTGAGACTATTCACGCATGCATAAAAACTTTTGTATCTTCTGCCTGATGAAAGAAGGTGGAAGAGAGTATAACCATAGGTTGGAGGGGTCTTTGATGAGGTTGGTTGCTTTCCTGAGGCAGTGGGAAGTGTAGATTGAGTCAGTGGATGGAAGGTTGGCTTGCTTGATGGACTGGGCTGTGTTCACCACTCTCTGTAATTTCTTGCAGTCTTAGGGAGAGCAGTTATTTTAAGACTGCATTCATTAGTCCTTGACCCCACAACCTCTCGCCGTCTAGCCCAAACAAAACCCTCATTCCCGTCTGGCACCAGGGGAAACAGCTTTGCTCCATTGTTCTGTCGAGGCTTGTAAAAACTTTGTATGTTTTAATTAGACTCTTTGGCCATGTGCTCTTAAGCTACGTATAAGAGTTTCAGTTCAAGACAGACTGGTCAAGGAAAAGGCAAAGTCAAGACCTGTCTTCAGGTTTAGGCATCTGTTCAACTCTTTTTCTTGCATATTGATACTAACTACAACTGTGTGTGGTAATCTGAGATATAGAAGGCTCTTATCTTAATGTCGTATTATTAAAACACTTTTGCTTGCACTCTATCTACCTTCCATCTTCTTTCAATCTAACTCCTCTACACTCTGTTCTTCTTGCCCAGTGAGATTTAGCTCTGTGATACCATTGCAAAGCTACTCCATGGTCCTAAAGCCTACTACAACTGAAATCAAACAACATTCAAGAAGCACCCCCAACAAGGTACTCACAATCCTGACTTCGAAATATGTTACCATTCCTTTTGCGTTGTTGAATCTAAATCCTAGAATTCCCTCCCTAACAGCATTGTGCGTCTATCCTCAGCAGGTGTACTCCACATGTTCAAGAGGTCAGCTAACTGCCAATTTCTCCAGGATAATTAGGGCTGGCCAACAAATGCTGGCTCAGCCAGTGATGCCCATTGTTTCACGAGAAAAAAAAAATCACCTTCTAATCTTCTAAAATTTAAATAATAATTAATTCCACCATCCCACAAAACAACATGTGAAATGTTATTGCACTCCCTCTGTAATAAGTTATCTTTTACTTGATATGGAGACCAAGACTGCACATTATACTCCAGGTGCAAATCTATGATCGCAACAAAATATATTCATTCCTGTTCTCAGATCCCCTAACAATCAAGTTCGACATAACATTTCCCTCTGTAAATGTTGTTGAATCTGCTTGTCATCATTCAGTGACTTCTGAGCAAGTTCATCATCCATTTTGGAGATGAATACTTAGAGATCTCTCATCATTCAGGAAATAATTTCTGTTTTACCTACCAGAGTAAATAATTTCACATTTTACCACATTTTATTTCATCTACATTTTTTTGTCCACTCACTTAAATCACCTTGAAAACTGTTTGTATCCTCCTCACAACTCACCTTCCCAGTTGGGACTGTTTCAGATGCCAAGCCTACTCCGGGGGTCTATAACCACCAGCCCTGATTTTCAGTGATGAGACCCCTTCGTTAGTCTAAAGGTGGGTTTTTCATCTAATTATCATGGACTTCTTCAAGTGATGGTCTATTTTAAATGGAATATTGCAGCTTTTGTTTTAGTGCTATATAACCTTCTTTTACAAGATCATTGATTCAGAGGAACCAAGAATGTGTCAGGAGACCTAGTGCTACTTGTAGTATTCAATTATTCAACTACTCAGTGTGTTGCATTATTGCACAGCCTCAGAAAAGCACTATACTTTGAACATAGCTAGAAGACATCATGACATATGATGGTCTGATATTTTTTGTGTTTTTTTGTGGCTTTTGTGTTACTTTCTGTTCGATCATTCATTTAGTCTTCTTTTTATTCATCAATCAGTCTGCTTGACAACTGTATGTGCAATATAACAGAACAATAATTAAGTATACAACCCAATATATGTAAGTAGAGCGGTCATAGTAGCATACATAATTAATTTTAATAAACTTGCCGGTATCTCATTCAATAAGGAAAAATTTGCAGCAGACGCTGGAATCTGTATTGAAAACATAAAATACTGCAGATCACAGTGGTTCACGCAGCATCCGTGGAGAGGGAGCAAGCCAAAGTTTTGAGTCCAGATGACTCTTCATCGGGGCTTCAGCTTTCTCTCCATGGATGCTGCCTGGCTTGCTGTGATCTCCAGAACTTTTTGTTTTCAGTTTGATTCAATGAAATTCTGACTCTCTGTGGTACATGTTACATGGAAGTACTTTTTGAAAACTGCAAACACATCACAAAGTTTCACAATAAGTGTGTTCTTACTGTCTCCAAAGTACTATGTACTAGCAAACAAACATATGAATTGGGAGCAGGAGTAGACCATTTAGCCTCTTGCACTTGCTCTACCACACAGGAAGATTATGGCTGACCTGATTGTAAGCTGAAATCTACATTCCTGGAAAGCTTTCTCCTCCTTGTCTGTCTATCTCTGCCTTAAAGATACCCAAAGATTCTGCCTCCACTACCTTTTCAGGAAAAGAGTTCTAACAATGTACCATCCCCTACCAGAAGAAAATTTTGCTTTAACTCCATTTTAATTGGATGTGCTCTGATTTGTAAACAGTGACAGATTTTCCCATGAAAGGAAAATTCCTCACCACATCCACCCAGTCAAGACCCTTCAGGATCTTATTGGTTTCAATCAACTCACCTCCAAATCTTTGAAACCCCAGCAAATACATGCTAGACATCTTGTCTATATGGTCTTTAGAAAGGCCTTTGGCAAGGTCCCGCATGGCAGGCTAGTCATGAAGCTTAGGTCACATGGGACCCAGGGAAAGCTAGCCAATTGGATTCAAAAGTGGCTCGGTGGTAGGAAGCAGAAAGTGTTGGTTGAAGGTTGTTTCTTGGACTGGAGGTCTGTGACTAGTGGTATACCACAGGGGTTGGTGCTGGGACCTCTATTATTTGTTATTTACATAATTGATCTGGATGTGAATGTAAAAGGCATGATTAGTAAGTTTGCAGAGGGTACAAAATTAGGAGGTATCATTGATAACAAGGAAGTTATCAAAAATTACAGAGGGATCTTGATCAGATGGGGAAGTGGGCTGAGAATTGGAAAGTGCAATTCAATACAGATATACGTGAGGTGTTATACTTTGGAAAGTAAAACCAAGTATTGGTGAGGCTGCACTTGGAGTACTGTGTGTAGTTTTGGTCACCCTGTTATAGGAAAGACATAGTTAAACTGGAAAATGTGCAAAGCAGGTTTACGAGGATGTTGCCAGGACTAGTAGGCCTGAGGTTTAGGAAGAGGTTGCCCAGGATGGGGCTTTATTCCTTGGAACATAAGAGAATGAAGGTTGACCTTATTGAGGTGTATAAAGTCATAAGGGGCATAACTAGGATGAATGCATATAATATTTTTCGCAGGGATGGGGAATTGAAAACTAGAGGGCATAGGTATAAAGTGAGATGAGAAAGATTTAAGAACGGGGCAATTTCTTCATGTAGAGAGTAGCGCATACATGGATGGCTGCCAGAGAAAGTGGTTGAGGCAGGTACAATAGCAACATCTAAAAAACATTTGGAAAAATACATGGATGGGAAGGGTTTAGAGGGATTATGGACCAAATTAAGGTAATTGGAATGATCTGAGTGGGCACCATGGTCAGCATGGACCAGTTTGGGCCGAAGGTCCTGTTTCCATGCTTTATTAATCTATAGCTCAATGACTCTATACTTTCACAACTTAACAGTGTTGCTACTCAGTACCAGAAAAGCACTTTACATTAAGTGACTCGAGAAAAAAGTAATAAAAATGCATATTAGTTTATATAATTAATTTTAACGCAGAAAAATACATGTGTTTTGTTGGAGGGAGTTCATGTAATTTATATAACAAAGTCTCCTTCTTTAAACATTTGTAGCAACTCTTACTATCTACTTTTATATTTCTGGCAAGCATTCTCTTGTACATTATTTTTCCCTTCTATTTATTGTATTCAGCCATATCTTCTTACCTCCTGCCATTGTTTGCACAGTGGTATGCTTTTTCTTTTAATTTAATTGTATCTCTAACTTTTCTAGTGAACCATGGATGCTGGGATCATTTCTTGAAATTGTCCTTGCTTGTTGAAATTTATTCTGTGTATTCAGACACACCTTATATATTTGACACTGCATCACTGTTGTAGTATCCTTTAACTCAGTTTGCCAATTCACTTTAGCCAAGACTACTCTTATATGAAGGGAGTTGGTGAAGTGGTGGTTGTGCAAAACGCCATGCTAATGCTCTAATGCTCTTGGTTCACATTCTGCGTTGGCAGGTGGTAAAATTTGAGGTCAATAAAACTTGGAATAAAAAGCGGCAGCCTAATGGCATCTACATTGACAGTTGTAAAAACCATTAGGCTCACTAATATCACTTAAGGAAGGAAATCTGCCGTCCTTACTTGGTTTAACTCCAGATCCACAGCAATGATGATGAACAGTGGACTAGCCAGTGATACCCATATCACGTAACTGAATGTTTTTAAAGAAACCCTTAACTAAGTTTGAAAAAATGGTTTTGGACTCGTTCCTCCTCAAACAGAATGTAAAATTCAATTATGTTATGGTTACTGTTACATTTCCTGGGGACACCATCCATATGAGATCACTAATTATTCCTACGTCATTCCTCAATAGAACATTTAGTTCCCTGGTCTGCTCCAAAACATGTTATTTTAAGAATCAATCCCAAAAATATTCTTTAAACCCTATGACTCACTACTTTCACAACTTAACAGTGTTGCTACTCAGTACCAGAAAAACATTAAGTAACTAGAGCAAAAAGTAATAAAAATGCATATTAATTTATATAATTGGGCTACGTTCGCATATTAGACTTTTCCAGTCTAAACGTAGATAGAAATCTCCCATGATTGTCACTGTGTCTTTCTGAAAAGTTCTCATTACTTCTTCCTTGTGGTCCATGCTGTGGTGTGGTTATGGATAAGGGGCTCTGCCCCACTCCCACAAGAGACTACTTCTTATTTCTAGCCAAACTGTTACCACATCTTCCTTTTCTGAATTTAGGTCATCCTTTTCTATTACTCTAATACCTTCATTGGGGTGAGGTGGTGGTAATAGTGGTATTGGTACTGGACTAGTCATCAAGAAGGTCAGCCTGATGCCCTGGACCATGGGTTTGAATCCCACAATGACAGGAGGTGGAATTTGATTCGATACAAATAAGATCATAAGATCATTCGAAAATGGGACAGGAATAGGCCATTCTGCCCCTTGATCCTGCTCTGCTATTCGCTGGGATTATTGCTGATTCAATATTCCTTACGTTCACTTCCCTGCATTTTCCCCATAACCCATGATTCCCTGACTGATCAAGAATCTATCTATCTCAGACTTAAATATACACAAGGGCTCTACGGCAATAAGTACTGAAGACTCACAACATTCTGAGGGAAGAACTTCCTCTGAATCTCAGTTTTAAATTGGTCTCCCTCTATTCAGACAGTCTACCCTCTGATTCCAAACTGTCCAATGAGGGGAAATATCCTCTCTGCATTCATCCTGTCAAGCCCCTTAAGAATCCTACATGTTTCAATGACATCACCTCTCATACTTCTAAATTCCAGTGAGTAGAGTCCAAACCCATTTAGCCTTTGTTTATAAGACATTCCCTCCATCCTGGGAATGTGAAATAAAACACTAGCCTAATGATTGTCATAAAACCACGTCCATTTCACTGATGTCCTTTCCTGGTCTGGTTGATGTGGAACTCTAGACTCACACTAATATAGCTTACTCCTAACTACTCTTCGGGAATTTAGGGATGGGCAACAAATGTTGGCCTAGCCAGCTATGCCCACATCCCATGAATTAAAAAATCTAACCCATCCACCCTACCATCTTTTCCTAAATCCACGTTATCCAGGAGCCATATGACAGAATGCCATAATTGTTAAAGTGCAGAAGGTGAGCATTCGGCCCATTGTGTTTGTATTGGCTCTTCAAATGAGCATCATTAACTTGTGGAAATCTCCTGTTTTTACCCCATACCCTTACAGCCTATTTTTATCCAACAAACACCAAAATCCCTTTGAAAGGCCCAGTTGAACTTACTTCTACCACACTTTCTGGCAGTGCATTCTGTACCATAAAACTCACTGAGCAAAAAAAAGCCTTTTTTATTCCCTCACAACACCCTTATTTCTTTTGCACATCACCATTGATCTGTTTTGGTTTGAATGTTGTTGCATTCTGATATTTTAGACCTGTTAGAAAGTTGGGAATAGCAGTAGGCTATTAAGTCCATTGGTCGGCCATGCCATTCAATATGAACAAAGCTTATCGAATGCCTTCAATGCTTTTTACTCATCCAATCCCATAACCCTGCCGTGGAAATCAGAAATCAGAAATCTTTACCTTAAACATCCCTAAAAACTAAGCCCTCTGTAGTGGAGAATTCCAAAGATTCACAATCCTCTGAGTAAAATAATTTCTTCTTACCTCAGACCTAATTGGTGCCCCCCCCTGTATTTTTAAGTTGTGACGCCTTATTTGAGACTCCTGATCCAGGGGAAACATCCCACCTGCATCTATCTTGCTGATCCCTCAAAGGATGTTGTAGGTTTCAATGAGATCATTTCTCATTCTTCGATACACAAGAGAGCACAGGGCTGGATTGCTCAATCTCTCTTCAAAGGACAGATCCACATTATCTCCTACTTTAGTTTCTAACTAGGCTCCTGTGGAAGGCTTTAACAAAAGGCTTCTGAATATCTAAATATTTTGGCAGCTATCAGTTCTGCTTTTTTTTTGGTAACACACTCCAAAAGTTAGTCAAACAAGATTTCCCATTCAGAAATCCATGCTGACTGTGGCCAATCATATCACATTGACCAAGTGTCCATTTACCCCATCATTTATAACAGATAGTCACATTTTGCCTATTACCTATGTCAGGCGAACAAGTTTGTTTTTCCTTGTTTTCTCTTCTTCTCCCTTTTAAACAGTGGGTTGACATTTGCTAGTCTTCAATCCTAAATTTATAGAATGTTGGAAGATAATCACCAACGCACTGACCAGTTGTATAGTGACCTTCAATCCTCAGCAATGTGAACCATCAGGTCTTGGGAATTAACAACTTTTAATCTCATTAATTTTTCAAGTATGATCTTCTAACACTAATTTCCTTCAATTCCTCATTCTCCCTAGCCACTTGGATGTCTCATCTGGGAGATTTTTTGAATCTTTGTTGGTGAAAATAGATTCAAATGAATCATCAAGCTTGTCTGCTAGTGTTCTAGTCTCTATTATAAACTCTCCTGATTCTGCCTTTAATAGACCCATGCTTGTTATAGACAAATACTTTCTTTTTACATTCCTATAGAAGCTTTTACAGATCATTTTTCTTCTTTTCTTTTACTAATTGCATTCATATTCTATTCTGCCCTTCCTTATCAGTTTCTTAGTCCTCTTTTTTTTTGTATTGTATAAACCTCAAAATCCTCAAGATTGCTCAGAAAACAAAAAACACACGCACAATGTAGTGAAGGTTAATGGGAAGCCAAAGTTTTGGGAAGCCTTTAAAAACCAGCCAAGGATAACCTCCAAGTCCCTTTGTGCCTCAGGTTTCCAGGACCTTTCCCCATTTAGAAAATAATTTAATGTCTGTTTTTCAACTATAGTGCATAACCTCACACTTTCCCAAAATGTATTCCATTGCACACTTCTTAGCCCACTCTCCTAGCCATTCTTATGAACCTTCTTTGGACCCTCTCCAATTCTGATATATCCTTCCTTAGTTAGGGGGCCCAAAACTGCTCACAATATTCTAAATGTGGTCGAACCAGAGCCTTACACAACCTCAGCAGTACATCTCTGCTCATGTATTCCAGCCTTCTTGAAATGAATGCTAACATTGCAATTTACCCCTCCCTCATGCATCCTGGTGTCTGCAGTTCAGTCTCCAGCTCATAAACTCTGAAACAATGCTGCTCGAACTTCAAACATATGTACAATTAGTCAAAACTAGATTTGGTTACAAGACAGAGAAACTGGAAGTAAGCTAGAAGAAGTGATCATGGGAAAAAGACATTTTAAAATTATTGGAAATAAAAAAAAACTTTTGTTCTGACACAAGGATTGGTGTCATGTTTGTATGTTTCTGATGGTTAGGCCCCAGACATCTTGATTCCCTTTCTAATTGTCCTCCCTATGTAGCAAATAGGCTTTATATCTCCTCAGATCCTCTCTACACTGCCTACATGATCCTACACCTGCCACGGCCCTGGCATATGGGGCGACCATGCCAGATGTGCTGATATGCTGCTTCCACCTCCTCAAAGCCAGAATGCTCCTAAGCCTGGAGAAACACCCCTCCAAACTGACCCCAGGCTCATCCAGGTTTTACCAATATATAGTCACCGCCACCTCACAATCGTCACCCTCCCTTCCCCCAGCTTGAAGCTACAATCCAGATGAACATGTTCCTGAGTCTTCTTCTGTTGGAAATATCCCCTCCACCTTCCTTGATAACTGCAACTCCGCCAATGCCAATCCCCTTTCCCCTAGTTTCTCCAGACAGATCCAATGATTTGACTATTACTCAACCCCTTGAGAAACCTAATCGACAGCTAGAGATAAGAAACCCTGAAACCTTAGCCTGATGGCTCCACATCTCCCCAGCGACATTAGCCCTGCCCCCACTCCCACATCAGATTGGCCTCTATGGAGACCCATACTGACTGTGACCCATGTCCCAGACTGTTGAGGGACAGGTCTTGTGATTAAAAACACCTCGACTGATCGCCTGGCCACTGCCAGTTCCTTGCGATGACATTGGAGGCTGTGTTAGATTTACTCTGCCCTTGTCTGACGGTGCCAGTGTAGACTTGGATAAGATTTACTCCCTTAAGACAATGAAACATGGCTCCCTACTTGCTGCACATGCAGAGTCTCTGCCACAAATTCTGCTAGCACACAGTGCAGCTGTGAAATTGACATAGCACCCTGCTGTATAACAAACTGTACAGTCCCTTGACTAAGGACTGCTGAGCAGCAAGACAGGCTGCCTGGTTTTGTGACTGCACTAATAGGCAAAGCAAGATAGGGGCATCATAAGAATGTAGGGTAGGTGTTAAATGAACATGTGCTAAGAGATCAAGCCAACAGCCCTGAAATACAGAACATTGGATTTGACCCCACTTGGAGTGCTGTGAGCAAATCTGGGCACTATACCTTAGGAAGGATATATTGGCCTTGGAGGGAGTACAATGTAGGTTTACAAGAATGATACCTGGCCTTCAGGGATTAAGTTATGCGGAGAGTTATACAAATTAGGCCCATTTTCTCTAGAATTTAGAAGGTTAAGGGGTGATTTAATTAAAGTCTTCAAGACATGAAGAGGGAAAGACAGGGTAGATAAAGATAAACTATTTCCACCAGTTGGAAATTTTAGAACTAGGGATCATATTCTGAGGATTAGGGCTAGGCCATTCAGGAGAGATATTAGGAAGCACTTCTATACACAAAGGATGGGAGGGGTTTGGAATTCTCTTCCACAAATGTCAGTGGATACTGGATCAGTTGTTAATTTTAAATCTGAGGTAGATAATTTTTTTGTTAGGTATATGGCCAAAGGCAAGGATATGGAATTAGGTCACAGATCAACC
The DNA here is from genome assembly GCA_024137785.1 of Ginglymostoma cirratum. Classification (NCBI taxonomy): domain Eukaryota; kingdom Metazoa; phylum Chordata; class Chondrichthyes; order Orectolobiformes; family Ginglymostomatidae; genus Ginglymostoma; species Ginglymostoma cirratum. Next base: position 6,296,426 of record JAHRHZ010000270.1, read on the forward strand.
ATAATCTCACTGAATGGTGGAACAGGCTTGAGGGGTTGAATGGCCTCCTGCTGGTCCTATTTTATTGATATCCTAGCAAATAAAAGCAAAACTGCAGCTGATGTTGGATATCTGAACTATATATCTGGAGAAATTCAGCAGGTCTGGCAGCATCAGTGGAGAGAGCAATGGAATTAAAGTCATATTGGACTGGAAACATTAAGTGTTTCTGACTCCACAGATATTGCCAGACCTGCTGGGTTTCACCAGCACTTTCATTTTTCATTTCAACATCCTAAAAAGACGGTTAAGCATGAAAAGCGCAGACCTTGAAAAGTTAACACAGAAGCTCCATAAACAGACAAACAGCAGTTTCATTAAACTTTATTCACATTCAATTCCATTCAATTAAACTGAACTGAACGAAAAACACACGCTGGAAAAAGCATGAAAGCAGGCACCAACATAGTAAAAAAAGATCAACAACTGTCGTTTGATGATCAAAGGGATTGCTGAATTTGTTTTTAACCAGAAATATGTCAGTGAAAGCTAGCTACTGACAACCAGCTGTCAGTGCTCATTTGATAATTATGTTGCTGCATTGACAATATTATTCTCTCTGACTTGCATTGCTGAACTTTAAATATTAGCCACTTATCTGTTAACTAACTGTGGAAATTTTTTTTGACTTGTTTTACTGGATGTTGCCAGGGTTGGAGTGTTTGAGCTATAGAGAGAGGGTGAATAGTCAGGGGCTATTCCCTGGAGCTTCAGAGGCTGAGGAGTGACCTTACAGTGGGTTATAAAATCATGAGGGGGATGGATAGGGTAAATATACAAGGTCTTTTCCCCAGAATGGGGGAGTCCAAAACTAGACAGTATAGGTTTAAAGTGAGAGGGGAAAGATTTAAAAGGGACCTAAGGGGCAACTTTTTCACACAGAGGGTGGTACGTGTATGGGATGAGCTTCCAGAGGAAGTGGTGCAGGCTGGTACAATTACAAGATTTAAAAGACGTCTGGATGGGTATATGACTGGGCAGAGTTTAGAGAGATATGTGCCAAATGCTGCCAAATGGGTCTAGATTAGTTTGGGATATCTGTTTGGCATAGTTGGACTGAATTGTCTGCTTCCATACTGTACAGCTCTATGACTTTATTTCTCTCTGGACAATATGGAAGTTGAGCAGAATATGAAAAATTTAAAAGCTATATGGCTTGTAAGTTCCTTCAAATATAATCCTGAAAATATCACCTAAATTTGGAGGGCACCTAATTTGCAAGGAAAAGGTAGGTGCTTCAATGCCTCAGCTAGAAGCTCTCATTAATTAGGTGGAAGAAGGTGAATCTGATGCTTGGTCATATCTTCTTCACCTCTATATCAGGAAATTATAGAAATACAGAACCTGTCAGTATTCAGCCCTTTGAGGCTGATTCGCCATTCAGTATGATCATGGCTAACCATCCACATCACTACCCTGTTCTCACTTTCTCTCATACCTTTTCATTCCATTATCCCTAAGAACTATGTCTTTCCTTCTTGAAAACATTCAATGTTTCAGGCTTAACTGCTTTTTGTGTTTTCCACAAGAATTCCACAAGCTCACCACTCTCCAGGTGAAGAAATTTCACCTCATCTCAGTCCTAAATAGCCTAACCCATAGCTTTAAACTGTGACCTCCTACGTCTGGGGTCCCTGGCCAATGGAAATATCAGTCTTCTGCTTACCATGACTAGTCTTGTTAGAATTGTGCAAAATCTGTCCTACTTTTCTTAAATGTGTCACATTCCTTACGAGTTCCAGGCTGCAATTCTAGCCATTCCTTTTGTAATTGACCATGTCCGCTCATGAGTTGAGCACTAGGTAGATTGAAAGAGATTACAACCTTTACTTGACCCGTTAGAAACATCTGGAAATGGTGAAAAACTGGTAGAACCAGGTCTCTGTCTTTTTCTGCACATGTTACATTGGAGTAACATTCTTGTGATAAAATCCCAAGAGAAATGTTGACCCTTCTAACATACAAATGAATCAATAAGTTGGGTCCTACGTGATTTATGTATTTGTAAAGTTATATCTTTTGAATGTGGAGTTTTTTTGCATAATAATGTTTGCAACTTAAATAAAATCACATATTCAACACTTACTTTGGTAGGGCACTGTTCACTGACCATAAGGACCATAAATTACTATGAAAAAGAATTAATGATGAATTTTTCAAGTTTTGCTGTTTGAAAGGTCAGTAAAGGAATGCGTGTAGTCATAATTTTATGTTTTATGTGCTGTTCAGCATCCGCAGTCCATTAGTAGGACATATTGGAAATTGGATGTTCATTGTGCGTAAATGTGAGTGAGAGAATGGAAAATCTGGCACAATATACCTTTGTATCTCTGATGTGTACTGCAGTAGGCAAGTAAATGCTCTGAAGATGTACTCCTTCAGGAGTGGAATTACGCCTTCAGGATAGCATAATAGGTGAGGTGAAAGAACAACCATTGTATGTAAAGTGGTTAGAATGAGGTCAGCCAGCTGGACCTCAGAAAATATGAGTTCCTTGATTGGGTTTGTTAACCTGGTCCAAACAGGGAGTCCTGGCTGACAGATATAAACAGGAGTGTCAGGGATTCTGCTCACTCTAGGAGCTGGTTCTGAGTTAACTGGGTCAGTGTCATGCACAACGCATGTGTAAATAAAGTGTGACTTACTGATGGGATACGGTCTCATGAAGTTACTTCAATGTGAGCTAGATTTGAGCATCAAACTGAAATGTGCTAATTGTGATTATTTTGTCCCTCTGATCCTTCTTTTTTAAAATCAGGTCCAACCCAAGCATGTATTGAGTTGAAACTTCTGCACTCCTTTGTGGAGATTTTGAAGGTGGGCAGGTATTTAACTAGCTACTGTTGTGTTAATGATAAAAGTCTACTGATCAATTGTGGACTTCAGTAACTTTATAGACCTTTTCTTCTCATCTTGTATAATCCCTGAACTGCCTTTGCTAGGCATGGTTGACTCACCTTTTTCAAGTGTTTATGGCTGGAAAACGGTACAGTAGCTACAGGTATAGTAATAATTATTTGAAGACTATCCAATGCCTATGTAGTCATAACTTTCAACTTATTTTCCAAATCTACTTGACAATATGTGCTTCATGCATTCATAACTTTCCTTATTCAAATTTAACAGCCTTGCTTCAGAATGAACTGCCTCATTTTCAAACACAATGTGAAATTTCAACATATTGTGTGGTTACTCATCCCGAAAGGTTCTCTTACAGCAAAATTGTTAATTAGTCCTTTTTCATGCATAGCGGCTCAGTGGTTAGCACTGCTGTCTTACAGTGCCAAGGACCTGAGTGACTGTCTGTGTGGAGTTTGCACATTCCCCCTGTGTCTGAGTAAGTTTCCGCCAGGTGCTCATTTTCCTTCCACAGTCCAAAGACATGCAGGTTAGTTGGATTGGCCATGCTAAATTGCCCATGATGTCCAAGGATTTGCAGGCTAAGAGGTTTGGCCACCTATGGGGATTGGATGGGGGTGGGATGCTCTTTGGAGGGTCAGTGTGGACACAGTGGGCCAAATGGCCTCTTCCCACGCTGTTGGCATTCTATGATCCTATGATCATATAACACTGGATTTCAATTAACATTAATTCCAGTTAGCTCTTTAACATAGTGCGCTAGAAAACGATCTTGAATGCACTCTAAAGGGTTATCTTCCATAGTGTTAGTGCTCAATTGGTCCATATGAAGTCCACATGGAGACTGAAGACATCCATGATGAGTGTCTTGCCAATGCTACAAGCTTCTCTTAGCTCCTGTTTAATATCATGGCCCACACTACCATGATTATTTCAACCAATGCCTGCTGTCCTATGGCTGTTTCTTTGTTCCACCCAAACAGATTGTACACGTTGGTCTTCCAGTCTGAAAGCCTCTCATATGAATATACTGATCCCATCTCTTATTACCAGTGCAACTCCAACCCCTTTTCCGTTTTTTTTTATCCTTCCTACATGTTGAATGTCCTTGAATATTCAAACCTGACTCATCAACATACAGCCGTAACTGCAACTAAATCATACCCAGGTGTATCCATTTGTGTCTTTAGATCATCTGTCTTGTTACGAATGCTACACACCTTCGGGAGACTGCCCTTAACTTTGTTTTTTTAGCATCATTCCACTTTTGAAGCACATTCAATACAAGCTCTTCCATGCCAGGTGACATTGGAAGCACATGAACAGCTTTGGAGGAGTGAAAGCAGAGTCAATATTTTGGGTCTAAAGACCTTTCATCAGAACGTCACTAGACCTGCTGAGTTTCTCCAGTGATTTCTATCTTTGTTTCAGATTTCCGACATCTGTAGCTCTTTCTTTTATTCTATGAATCGTGTTAGGGTTATTGTACGTCAGCTTTACTGTAGCCGATGTCTTTGTTCACCCAAGAAAGTCAATTTTGGATGTCACAAATGTGCGTTGTCCTTCCTGAGCATCAAATTGGGTTGGGTGGTCGGGGTTGCTGAGTCAGCAGTGTTGATAACCATTGATCATGTTATACTTTGGTCCTTCTACAAACAATGATGTTATCAAGTGAGTTGAAATAAAGCTCACGGTTCTTAGTTCATACCAAGTCTTGCAAGGAATAATAATTTTTTTTCACCACCTTAAGGTTGACACATAGTCTGAGTTAGTCAATTTTGTATTCTGCAATGACTAGGTTTGATAGCTGTGATGATAAGTCAATTCACTCTGTGATGCAGTTTACCAGCTTTAACTGCTATGGCACAGCCACTTGGATTGCAAATAGCAACCACTCAAATTTATGAAAGTGGTGAAATTGATGTATCAACATGAGAAGCAAGACAGTGCCCCTTACTGTCCCTGAATCTAGGCAAGTAATGTGTAATTTGCATCACAAATTACCTTAATGTATGTTCAGGTAGGGTATTCAAGTTGGCATCCAGGTTGATTGAAAAACATTTGTCCCCTTAGAGCTTCTTGAGACCTTCTAGAGCTTCTAGAGCTGTATAGGCTAAGGGTTTTGGAGATCTACAGAAACTATGGTTATTCCAAAAATTGGAATAACTGAGTCATAGTAAGCTTGAAGAATGTCTTTCGAAGAACTGAGAAAGTTTCAAAAAATACCAATGGTAGAGTTTGTTACTTGAAATTTTGTGCCAAAATCAATTTGATAATTGACACTGAGGTGCCTATGATCTCAAATAAGCAATCTTTAAAATGATGTGGTGCTTTGTTGTTCATGATTCAATGCGTGCCATGGTTCATTCGCAGAAAGAGCTTCCTCCATATTTTGAATCGATGAAAGAACTTACATGCCCATGTTATGTAATTCATTAGAATCACAATTTACACCTTTCCCTTCAGCTGGACATTTATTTTGAATGGATGGGTGCAACCACAACAGGAGCACATATTTGAGGGTATCTGGCTATGATGGTGTTTGAGTGTTGATGAGACTCCAGAAGTACTTTGGTTGAGTAAGGTGAGAGTGCACATATATATAATTTCTTCAAATTACACATGGCAGATATGATTTGGACAACAAAGTCAATTTTTTTCCAAGGTTAAATTATTATCCTTCAAGGTGAGGAGTTCCTTAATTCATAAAATGGATGTCTTTGCAATTCATTGATCATGAATTAGTTAATTGACCAGTGTGTCAAATTTACACGCGGAGGTCATTTGCAATAACACGGACACTTTGTTTATAGGTTCACCATTTCCCCGGCATCTCTGGTGCAATGTATATCTTTTGACCACCGCAATTTTCTTCAGTCCACATTGTTTTTTTTTAAAACACATACTGGTGTTTCAAACATTCACGTGTCACCTCAGAGCTGTTCAAATATTCGCTGATCTTTTGCTCAGACACAATGTACGAGTAGCATCTTTTGTGGGTTGCTGCTATATCCGTGTGGTTCATCGATGTAGTGAGTGCAGAGATCCTGAAGCCTGAAATCTACTGATTCCAAGATCATGGATGGATCTTCTAACAAAGAGTGGAATTATGAAGGAACATATACATTTATTTTTTCCCAAGAGGTCTTGTCACCACTTTCTTGCGTCTTTTATAAATCAAAATAATGCAGAGATGACTCATTTGCTTATTTTTTTTTGGAACTTTATTTACAATGTTTTAAAATGCCTGCTCCATGCTTACAGCTGTAGCTTCCTTTTATTTACTTTTCTCTGAATTCAAATCTATGTTTAATTAATAGAGAAGGTGAACATCAATAGTCAACATACTCATAAACAGACAGAGATTAATAAACAAATAAACAATAGAATGGGATCCCAAATGTCATAAATAAGGGATTTGAGTACAAAAGCAAGAACATTGTGATGATTTTTTATAAATTTCTGGTGCAATGTCACCTTATTTCCAAGGTGGCAGCTGAGTAGGATGCTTCAGCTGGAACTCAGTGCTCTGTCCATTCCTTTTCATTTCTTCTCTCTCTTTTTTTGCCCTCTTTTGTCTCAGTACAGGCCCAGCATGGCAGTCTCTAGGCCCAGCATGATGTCCTCTCGGCTGGGTACGGTAGTCTGCCAGCAGCCCAACATGGTGGTCTTCGGGAGGTCTGTGGAGGTCTCATGGCCTCAGTGCGGGTTCCCAGACGTGAAGTGATACCAGAGTGGTTTGCAGGCCTTGTGAAGACTGAGTTGAGGCCCATCATGGGTCTGGAGTCAATGCCTGGTGTGGACTGGAGGCTAGGTGCCAGCATGGGCTGGGTCAGAAGACAGTTGTTTCAATCCCTTTGTGTGCTCCATTTTATAATTTATTCCTATAATCTGCAATGTTAGACTTTTTCACTTCTCTATTTTTCTAAGAACTGTAACTGAAAAAGCGGTATCTAGGGAACTTAGTACCTGATATGACACTGTGATCGGTAACTTGTACGCTTTTCACTGTACTCGTTCAGGTACATGTGACGATAAAGCTAATTATAATTCAAATTCAGAAGTATTTGGTTCAATTCTGAGGACCACGATGTAGGAAGGATGTGAAGGCTTTGGAGAAGGCGCAATAAAGATTTACAGGAATGGTTCCATGTTTGTTCCTTGGATAGACTGGGGCAGCAAGGCCGTTCTCATATATAGTGTCCTAGAGATCTATGGCACTGAAGAGATCCTTTGGCACATCAACTCTACACTGGTCACAAATAAGCACTTATTTATTATAATCCCATTCCCCAGCACTTTTGTCCCATAGCCGTGTATGACTTGCTTTGCAAGTGCATGTTTAACTACTTCTTAAGTGTTATGACGATTTCTGCCCTTACCACCATAACAAGAAGTGAGTTCCAGATTCCCATCACCCTCTAGAAGAAATTTTTTTACCTCACGCCTCCTCTAAACCTTCTGCTCCTTACCTTAAATCTATGCCCTCTGATCATTGATCCTTCCATCAACAGGAAAAAGTCCTTCATGTCTACCCTATTTATGCCACTCATAATTTTGTACATCTCACTCATGCCCCCCTCAGTCTCCTCTGCTCTAAGGAAAACAACCCTTTCTTTATGGTAGAACTCTCCAGCCCAGGCAACACCCTGGTAAATCTAGAGCTAACACTGTGTGCAGCTGGAGGACTACAGCAGGCCAGGCAGCATCACAATAGCAGGAAAGTTGACATTTCAGGTCAGGACCCTTCTTCAGAAACTGGTTCTGATCTGAAACGTCAACCTTCCTGCTCCTCTGATGCTGCCTGGCCTGCTGTGTTCCGCCAGCTCCACACAGTTATCTCTGACTCTAGTGTCTGCAATTCTTGCAATTTCATCCTGGTAAACCTGCTCTCCACCCTCTGTAGTTCTATCATATCCCTCACATCTTATGGATTCCAGAACTGCACACAAAACTGTTATTGTTGCCTAACCAACATCTCATACATTTCTAGCATAACCTCCCTGCTTTAAAACACTTGTGGCTTAGCTAAGAAAGGCAAGTATCTCAGATACCTTATTCACACTTTATTTTCATGTCCTGCTACCTTAAGGAACAAACGCACCAAGTGCTATTGATTATCATAGATGTTTTGTTTGTCCGGTTCAAGTACATCACATCACACTTAGTCAGATTGAATCCCATTTGTTACTGATCAGCCCATGTGACCAGCCTATCCACATCCTCCTGTAATCTAATGGCATCCTTCTCACTCTTTACCATCCCACCAATTTTTGTATCACCATCAAACTTACTGATGAACACTCCTACATTCAATTCTAAATTATTTCTATGTACCACAAACAGCAAGGGCCCCAACACTGATCCCTATAAGACCCCACTGGACGCAGAATTCCAGTCACCCCTCGAAGGTCATCTGTCTCCTTCCTGCCACTCAGCAATCGCTGGATCCAATTTGCCAAATTTCCTTGAATCCCATGGACTCTTACTTTCGCTATCAGTTTCTCATGCTGGACCTTATCAAAAGCTTTGCTGAAGTCCAAGTAGATGACATCAAAAGCATTGCCCTTATCTACACATCTGGTCACCTCTTCAACAAATTCAACCAATTGGTCAGACATGACCTCCCCCGAACAAAACCATACTGACATTTCTTGATTAACCCCGCCTCCTCAAAAACAAATTAATTCTGTCCTTCAGAATTGCTTCCAATAGTTTCCCCACCACTGAGGCTAGACTGATTGGCCTATAGTTCCCTGATTTATCCCTTCACCCCTTCTTGAGTAACAGTACGATGTTGGCTGCCCTCTAGTCTTCTGGCACCTCCCCTGTGGCCAGAGAGGAAATTGAAAATTATAGTTGATGCCTCTACCATTTTCCCCCCATGCCTCATTCAACAATACATTTCATGTGGCCCTGAGATTTATTTACTTTTAAGTCTGCCAGATCAGAGTACCTCCAGTCTGTCTGTGGTAACTTAAGTACATCACAGTCCTTCTCCCTGATTTCAATACCCACTTCATCCCTCTCAGTCATGAAAACTCGCACAAAGTACACATTTAGAGTCCTTATTTGGCCGTCCTCATTCTCGTTAGCCTTTTATCATTAATGCCTGAATCTCCTTGAAGAAAAGAAAGTTGCTGGAGGTATTTAGGAGCCAAGACAGAGCAGATAAAGGAGAAACTGTGTCCTTTGGTGAGTAGGCAATGGCCTAGTGGTATTCTCACTCGACTATTAATCCAAAAAATCCAAATAATTTTCAGGGGATGTGGGTTCAAATCTTGCCATGGCAGATGGTGAAACTTAAATTCAATAATGATCTGTAAATAAGAGTCTGATGATGACAATGAAACCATTGCTGATTATTAGGAAAAACTCATGTGATTCACTAATGCCCTTTAGGGAAGGAAACTGCCTGGTCTGGCCTACATGTGACTCCAGACTCAAGGCAACGTGGTTGACTCTTAACTGCCCCCTAGACAATTAAGGATGGGCAATAAATGCAGGCCTAGCTAGTGATGCTCACATCCTGTGAATGAATAAAAACAACACTTCAGAACCAGAGGTAACGGATTTAATGAAGGTGACTTGGCAAAAAAAAAACTGCTGAAATGTTAAAAGCTTTGGAACTGAATCGCACTAACCAAGAGTGTGTTGAAGGATGATTCAATCATCCGTTTCAAAAAAGAATTGCTTAAGCACCCAAAGGGGAGAGAAACATGGCGCAGTGAAAGGATTGCAGAGTGAGACAAGCAAAATTGTTCTTGTAGAAATCCCACATGAGCTGATCTACCTGTTTTTGAGCAGTAACAATGCTGTGATTCTTCGATGACATAATACTGAGATTTGAGGCGGTTGATATGAAATGGCAGTTCTGTTTCTCTCTCCACAGTTTATTCATTAACTACTGAGCATTTCCAGGGTTCTCCACTGTTTTGGGGTTCATTGTTTTGTTTTCTTTTGATGTGTGAACAGTTGAATTATAAACATTTAGATCAAAAGTCTCGCCTGTTGCTTGAAAGAACTTCTCCTGAACATGTCTTAAGGGATGAAATGCAGAAGTTGATAAATCTGGGTTGCAGCAGGCTTGTGTCAATTACCACACTATTTATAATGATCTACACAACCATGACCACTGCTTCTTGCAAGGTGACCAAGGCCCTTCACTGAGAAAGTCAGTCTCCTGCTTGACAAGGGCTCAAGAATGCCTGCTTACTGGTTCCAAGATTGAGGAACTTTGGTTATCAGGATAGCTTGAAGATAGCTGGGACTGCTCTCCTTGGACAGAAGAAAGCTAAGAGGAGATCTGATAGACGTTTTCAAAATCATAAGCCAGTTGTATAATGTAGTTACCACTGTCTCACCAGACAATAGGCCTGCTCTCTCAATAGATAGAGAGATGACTGTTTAACCTGAGGGTCACCATGACTCAAGCAAGGGTTGAGAAGGAGAATTCTTCATGATAACCTCAGCCAGTGAGAGAATTGAACCCATGCTTTTGGCATCACTCTATATTGCAAACTGGCCATCTAGTCAACTGAGCTAACCAATGCCCTTATCAAAAGTGACCTGACATAAAGTGGATAGGAAGGACGTGTTCCTGCCCATCAAAGGAAGAAGGAGACTACATAGATTTAAGAAACAAGGATGAAGAGAGGAAAACCATTCTCACTCAGTAGGTAGTTGAGTTTTGGAACGTACTGTCTGAAAATGTAGTGGAGACAGGGTCCGGGGGCATTGAACGATTATTCGGATAAGAAAGGTATGTGGATAAAGGAGGAGGTTGGCACTAGGTAATGGGACCCATTTAATGAGACAGTGCAGACACAATGGGCTGAATGGTCTCCTTCTGTGCCATAACAATTCTGTGACTCTGGTTAAACTGGAATTTTCCTACCTTTAGGAGTCATTTTGTGAGTTCTTATTGGCAGTAGGTATGCATGGAATGAGGTTAGCCACCTCTGCACCCCACCCCTCGAAACTTTTATATTTAATAGCTGTGTCCGATTATAATCAATGCTTTAGGTGTTGAATTTAAGAGCGTCAATTGATTTTCATGCAGCAGATGGACTGTTAAAGTTAATAGAATGTGTATTCATATTCATGAACTGCAGGTTTTCAGTACAGTGGCATTCGACTGTTACTCACCCATTGTAACACAGTATCAAACAATTTCATAAGATCATGAAAGCTTTTGTTCAGCCCATCTTTTGACCTCTGAACAATACATCCTTTAAGGTGTAGTAACTGTGCTAGATTGAAGATCTGTCGTGTTTATAATCATGATCATTAACCTATCCTGCAGACCCACTGTTAGAGCTCTATTTCCAACTGCCTTTCCTTTGTGAGCAGTTTTCCACAGGCAGTACTGGATCGATGAATTTGCCTTTTCTTAATATTTCTTATGGAATTCTGGTAGCTACGTAGCTGCTGAACCCTTTAACTTGTCTTATATATTGATATTACCTCCAAAGGGGAATGAGTTGCCTGTTGAGATTGATTACCTAATGAATGTTAATTGCCAAGGCTACATAGGTGACTGAAACACTTAGACTTAATGAGCTGGTTGTAAGAAGAACTAATCATTTAGCATTTCCAGCATGCCAGGGGAGAAATCTAGCTGTGTTATCGACAAGAATCACTTTGTCTCACAGATGTATTTTTGAACCAGAAAAGACATTGATATCAACTTTTGCCTTTAAACTTTATTTTGGGCACTGATATAATCTTTTGTCAAAATATCACTTTAATTGTTCCTTGCCTCAATTTAGCTTTATAGCCACAAGATTATATAGTTAAGCGTTCTGCATTAAAATTTATTTAGACAATGTGTACAGGACATTGGTTAGGGCCCTTTTGGAATGCTGCATTCAATTCTGATCTCGCTGCTATAGGGAATAGGTTGCGAAACCTGACAGCGTTCAGAAAAGATTTACAAAGATGTCACCAGGGTTGGAGGGGTTGAGCTATAGGGAAAGATTGAGGCAGCAGTAATAACCACTGAGCCACTGCACCGCCAGAGGCTGTAATCTCAGAATAAGTAGTTGCCCATTTAAAGCAAAGATTGTGAGGATTATTTTCTCTCAGAAGGTTGACAATCTGTGGAATTCTTTAGTGAAGCAGGCTGTCAAGGTTGGGTTGTTATGTATGTTCAAGGCTGAGGGAGACAGATCAGTAAAGAAATCAAAGGTTGGAGGATAAGACAGAATTTGGAGTAGAGGATAATCACATCAACCGTGATCTCATTGAAAAGTGGAGCAGACTAGATGGGCTGAAAGGTATACCTCTGCTCTTAAATGTTATGGCCATATGGGCCTTGCATTAGGCATCAGGTAGAAGACTCCACATTGGAATTGATAGCTTTTAATGAAACAAAATACCTACTGTTTAAAGAAAGGTTTTGTTTGCAGAGGTCTTGTTTCAAGCTCGATGGATAAGATTGTTGCTCCTCAAAAGGGAGATAGTTTAGAGGTAGATTACTTCAGTGTAAGGAGTTTAATTTTAAAGTTCCACACGAGACGTGTTTGGTTAAAACCCGAAGGGATTATTTAAAACTTGGAAAGTCTAAGATCAGTTGTACGAAATCTCAAGAAAGAGACTATCAGATTCTCAAAAACTGAAAACTGAAGCCCTACAGACGTGATAAAAGGGCAATGATCACTAGTATGAGTACTGTAAATGGGTGTTATTGGGATTAATGGCATTGTATTTTGAAATCTTCAAACTTTTGTTAGATATTAATAGCTTGTTTTATTCCATTTTAGCTTTATTTATTTACATAGTATGTTTCTATTTTGTTGTTTGATCTAAATCTGCAGCATTACATCATTGTGTTCAGTGAAAGGCCACCTTATTTAAACCAAAGAAAAGCAAGATTTGATCTACAAAGCTGGATCTCAACCTGGAAATTGATTTGTCCAATAATTACAGCATGAATATCAAAAGTATATTCACGTTGATCTTGGTTAAATATGAACATTCAAACTGCAATTGCAGGCTACTTGGCTCCTTGAGTCTGCTCTGCCTTCTAATTCAATCATGGCTGGTCTTTTTATTCCACAATCTCCAATATTTCCCAATATCCTTTGACCCTAGTAGTTATTAAATATCTTTCTGTTATCTGTTTCCACCATCTTTGGAGGAAAAGAATGAAAAAGACTCAGGATCCTCTGAAAGAAAACAAAATTCGCCGAATCTTTGTCTTAAAATGGCAATCCCTTATTTTTAAGTATTGACCCCGAGTTCTAGATTCTCCCAAAAAGGTAGACATCCTTTCCACATCGAACTTGTCAAAGAGCCATTAGGATCTTACATGCTTCGATCAAGTCATTTCACTCTTTGAAACTCCGGTGGTCGTAGGCCTAGTCTTTCCAACATTTCCCCAAAGGATAACATGTCCATTTCCAGGTACTGCACTAATAAACTTTTGCTGAGCTGCTCCATGGCAATTGTGGCCACCCTTAAATGAGGAAGCCAATACTGTACACAATCCTTCAGATGTGTTCTCACCAGTGTCCTGTATAACTGAACTGCAATCTTCTCACTTTTGTATTCAAATCAGAATAAAGGACAACATTTTACCAGCTTTTGTAATTACTTGCTTGTACCTACATATGACCTTGATGTGATACATGTATGAAGAAATCCAGGTCCCTCTAAATTTCAAAACACTGCAATCTCTTGTCATTTAGAAAATACTCTTCTGTTTTATTGCTGCCAAAATCAGCCATTTCACATTTCCCACATTATACTCTAGTAATCAGATCTTAACCAACTCACTTAATCTATTTATACCCTTTTGTATCTCCTATGTCCTCTTCATAACCTACTTTCCGACTTACCTTTGTGTTACCGGCAAATTTAGCAACTATCCCTTTGATACATTTATGCATGTTATTTACATAAGTTGTATGCAATTGACGGCCAGCACTGATCCTTGTGGAATGCCTCTTGTTACTTCTCGCCAATTACAAAAAGATCATTTTTGTCTAATCTCTACTTTCTAGTTAAAAACACCTGAAATGACTCCATCAGAAGTGCTGAGCTATGCGTATCAATGAGCACCAGTTCTGTCCCTACCAAAGTGGTTGGGATGAACATTAAACCTCTTTACTGTCTTCATAAAATCGGTTTTCTGCACCAATAGGCAAAAGTTCTATCGTCCCAGAGGATCATAGGGCTTCACTGTCAATAAAGAGAGGTGACTGTTGGTCATTTAACCTGAGGAATATTGTGCCTCAGGTAAGGGGACAGGTTGAGAAGGAGAGTCCTTCATGGTAACCTCAGCTGGTACAGGAACTCAATCCATGCTCACTCTGCAACCTAGTCATTCAGCCACCTATATGGCACATTTTCCATTTTGAGAAGGTGGGGAAATGTGGCACAGACCATCTATTTGAGCAGTTGCCAGGCCAACTATTTTAACCAGTGTTTTGGTTTCTGTACTTCTGGTTTCCTTTACAATTAAGTTGACATTTCAGGCATCTCTAGCAACTTTCGAAAACAATTATTAGGAACCTACTATTGTTACCAGCATACTATAATTTATTTTATGTCCTTCTGTGAAAATCTATTGTTGATATGTGAAGCAGGATCTGCACCATTTGTGATTGTTCAGTGGCCCTTGTGCCCACCAGTGAATAGTAATTCTATTCTTAAATCAGAAATTTTCTCCATTGACTCCACGGTGCTCATGATCCCATTCATTTTTGCTTCCCCTCCGTTCTAGGATATAATTTTGATCCGCAGTGGTAAGACAGTTGGCATGGTATTTATCTACAGAAGAGCAACAACATGCTTGTGACTGTGTGACGGCTTCCAGCAGTTCCTTAAAATTATTATAATCAGATCAGCGTGCCCATTTTGGCCCTGTTGTAGTCTCCCAGTTGTAGCGCTACTGCATTACGAATCTGAAAATGATCCAGAAGCAATTTTTATCCCACTGTATATTAATTGAATCGTGTTTCAGCTCCATTAGGTGAGAAGATTCCTTTGACATTGGCATAAATAAAGGGTTGGTGTATGAGCTTATATACCTGATGTGGAAATGCTTATGTCATTTCCTATAACAAATAAAAAAAAGTGCTGATTGTAGAATTGAAGAAGTCACCAGACATTTATTATAGCTAACCATTGTGTACAAAGACTGCATTCACAGTTATCTGAGCTAAAATTAAGGTTATAGATTACAGAGAGCAGTATCCATACAGAAGAGTGCCATGGTTCAAGTAATCCCAGAGTAAGATGGAGTATGAGACAATTAGATCATTGTCATGAAACACTAATAAGCGTTGTCTCTTAAAGGCATACAGACCATGAGGTATAATGCAAAATCATCCACAATGAGTAAGAGAAAGTTGAGTGAATGAGTTGTCACATGTGCAAAATGCAACCTTAACATACTGATGTGACAATACGATGGCTTTAAGAGGTGTATTTTGTCCTTTTTTTTTGGAGAGAGGTTTTAGGTTAGAGATGACAAGCTATCTATTGAAAGTCTATAAAGTAAACAACTTGAGAGGTCTTGGTTTTCTTTAAGTAGGAACAATAGGAGCAACCTGAATGGATGGGGACAAGCTCCCACAGAGACAAGGCTTTTAGTTGTAGTTTTTCAGTAGCAGTTGCTGGATCTTGAAACTGGGTGGAAGCTGCAGAACGTCCCTCCCTACCTCTCTCTGTCTCTCTCTCTCTCTCTCGGAGTTTTCTCTTGATGATTTTCCTCCCGGACTTGAGAATTGCCTGTGAGGCAATTTATTTTTCTGAACTTGCCTTTGTCAAGGGTGTGTTTATAGGATGTTGCTACATTGGAATAGTTACTGTTTAATAGTAAAATAATCTATTATTTTGTTAAGTTTTAAGTTATTCCAATGTCTTCTTTATTTTGCTGTATTGAAACTACAGTGTATGAGTAAAGTGTGTTTGCTTCAAGACTGATAGTTTGACTGATCAAATTGCATCTGGAATGCAACACCTTACACTTAGCTTTAAAATAAGAAAAAAGTTAGGGTCTAGGCTACCTTCTGAGTATATTTTGAAGATTGTTGATCTGGTCCATCACACTGAATGCCCGTGCATTCTCATTTTTGTGGTGGTATATATTAGAGAGGAGGCTCTTGCAAGGATATATTTAAATTAGGCTTCTAGCAAGTAATGCTCGAGCCCAATTTGAATCGAACATCTGCATCAATCCCATTGTTAGGGATACTGTGCAAGGAAATCAACCTGAAGGGTCTAGGCCCGAAACGTCAAGCTCTCCTGCTCCTATGATGCTGCTTGGCCTGCTGTGTTCATCCAGCCCCACACCTTGTTATCTCGGATTCTCCAGCATCTGCAGTACCTTTTATCTCTTATCCCAGAGTAATTATCAGGTCAGTTAAAAGTCACCAGGCCAGAACGGAATATAGCTGCTTTTCAGTTCATTTTGGGAAATAGTTTGTTGAATGTACTACAATACAAGGCAATGTAATAAATCCCCCACTATCAACATCCTGGGGGTTACCACTGACCAAAAATTCAACTGGACTACCATGTAAACACCAAACTACAAAAGCAGGGTAGAGGCTAGGAATACTGTAGTGAGAAACTCACCTCATGACTCGCCAGAGCCTGTCCATCAGCTACAAGGCAAAAATTAGGAGCAGGATGGAATACTCCCCACTTGCCTGGATGAGTGCAGCTCCGACAATGCTCAAAAAGTTTGACACCATCCAGGATAAAGCATCCTGTTTAATTTGCATCACATCCACAAGCATCTACTCCCACCACCACCAGTACTAAGTGTGTACTATCAACAAGATGCGCTGCAGAAATTCACCAAGGTTCCTGACACAGCATTTTTCAAACCCACCATTGCCATCTAGAAGGACAAGGACAGCAAAGACATGAGAAAACCACAATTTGCAGCTGTAGATGTGCCTCAAACTCACAATTTGCTCCCATATGCTAATTTACAAAATCCCCACAACAATAATTTACTGTGACGTGGAGGTGCCGGTGTTGGACTGGTGTGGTTAAGATCAGAAATCACACAACACCAGTTTATAGTCCAACAGGTTTATTTAAAAACACAAGCTTTTGGAGCCTGACTCCTCCTCCAGGTGTCAGTGAGAGAGGTAGTATCAGACACAGAATTTCTAAGTAAAAGATCAAAGGGCACACCATTGATGACGATGTACTAAACAAACCTAATTTGCCATTATTCAGTTAGAAGGTTTTAATTGATTAATATCTATATGTAAATCCTAGAATTCCTTTCAAGTCACTGTCCTGAAAAAAAACAAAAGGTTGTACCAGTGTAAAGAAGAGGTGACATTTTAGCTCAGACAATGCATGTTAGGTGTGAGGCCTTGTTTAGAATCTGAGTTCTGAGAAAGGGTCACTGGACCCAAAATATTAACTCTGATATTTTCTTCACAGATGTTAACAGACCTGCTGAGCTTTTCCAGCAACTTCTGTTTTTGTACTTGATTTACAGCATCTGCAGTCCTTTCGTTTCTTGTTTAGAATCTGTTTGTGTTTTGGTTTGGAGTCAGACTGGCTTTATTTCTAAAGTAGGAATTTATAACACACCACATTGACTGATTGTCTATAAATTGTGAGCTTTTTGAACAAAACAGAATGGTATCTTCAAATACAAATTAACCCCATAGATTTATCTGTGTGTGTGTGTGTGTGTGTGTGTGAGAGAGAGGAGTGAGTGTGTGTCTGGGGGAGAGAGAGAGTATATGTATGAGTCTGCATGGGAGGGGAAAGAGAGAGAGTGTGTGGGTGTGGGAGGGAGAGAGAGTGTATGTATGTGAGTCTGTGGGAGGGGATACAGAGAGAGTGTGTGCATGTGCGTGTGTGTGTGTCTGTGTGTCTCTGTGTCTGTGTGTCTGTGTGTCTGTGCACATGTGTGTGTCTGTGGGTGTGTGTGTGTCTGTGCATGTGTGCGCGCGCGTGTCTGTGCGCGTGTGTGTGTCTGTGGGCGTGTATGTGTGTCTGTGCGCATGTGCACGTGTGTGTGTGTGTGTGTGCGCGTGCGTGTGAGTCTGTGTGTGTGTGTTTGTACGTGTGCGTGTGTGTTTGCGTGTGCATTTGTGTGTGTGTGTGCGCGCGCGCGTGTGTGTGTGTACATGTGGCGAACAAGTTTACAACCTCATGAGAGGCTGTGGTCGACGTTGTCCTGAAGGCTGGATGGTTTGCTGTGAGCAATGGTCAGTTTAAAATTTTGCGGTTGTTTGAAGGTTAGAGGTGGAGGCAAGGTGCTTATTGTCATCAAAAATGTGTTGAAGGCTGCAAAGAACATAGCATAGTTTCTCAGCTCCCCGGAAGTACTGGGTGACAAAGGGTACCATATCGGACATGTCACGCGTCTGTCTTCTGTGGAGGTTATTACGGCTTTTCGCTGTGGCACATTGGAACTGGCACTCGATGAGTTGAGCATCATATCCTGTTCTTATGAGAGCGTCCTTCAACACCTCCAGGTGTCTGTCTTGTTCCTCCTCATCCAAACAGATCCTATGTATGCCGAGGGCTTGTCTGTAGGGGATGGCTGTTTTAATACGTTTTAGGTGGAACCTAGAGAAGTACAGCATCGTGAGGTTATCTGTAAGCTTGTGGTAGAGTGATGTATAGAGGTGTCATTCCCTGATGCAGATGCATGTGTCCAAGAATGAGACTAATTCTAAAGCGTAGTCCATGGTAAGTCTGATGTGAGATGAAACTTGTTGCTATCGCTGTGTAGTTGTTTCAGCGATTCCTCACCTTGAGTCCAAAGGCAAAAAATGTCATCAAAGAAAGAAGGTACTGCAGATGCTGGAGAATCCGAGATAACAAGCATGGGGCTGGATGAGCACAGCAGGTCAAGCAGCATCATAGGAGCAGGAAAACTTGACGTTTCGGGCCTAGACCTTTCATCAGAAATGGGGGAGGGGAAGAGGGTTCTGAAATAAATAGGGAGAGAGGGGGAGGCGGATAGAGGATGGATAGAGGAGAGAATAGGTGGAGAGGAGGCAGACAAGTCGAAGAGGCGGGGATGGAGTCA
>JAHRHZ010000270.1:6330347-6348592 GCA_024137785.1 Ginglymostoma cirratum
GACCTGCTGTGCTCATCCAGCCCCATGCTTGTTATCTCGGATTCTCCAGCATCTGCAGTACCTTTTATCTACTGACTATCCATACCACTCATAATTTTACATATTTCTATCAGGTCACTTTCAATCACCTGCAGTGAAAAATCTGTTATTTGTTAAGTCATGATGGGAGCAACTGAGCAATTTTGTGGGTCATTACATGTTTTAATTTCACTGTTGTGAATCCAGTGAAAATAAGGTTGATTTGGTTTGGCTTGCAGTCCCTATTTTGTAAGAATAATGATTGGGAGTACACCCAGCCAACAAAGAAGACTGCCCAACACTAACATGTGAACAATAGAACACTAGAAATAGGAGCAGGACCAGCTGCTGGCCCCTTGAGCCTGCTCCACCATTCAATCAGATCTTGGCTGTGGATTCAGCTCCATTAACTAATGGACAAAACAGAATGCAACTAGGGAAGATGAAGTTTTGAAAATCAAAATGGCAATATGAGTTGATCTTCTCATGATGACTGCAATACAACCATCTCTCATAGGTGACATTTACAAAGTAGATTTGAGGAATTAAGGACATTCACGTGAATGGTGCATATTTGGAATTTAGAGACAGAACCAGCAGGCTGATGTTTCTGTCTATTATCTTGATGGAGAAAGATTAAGGATGAAGAAATACAGCCTGACCTAAATAGATATTTAACGTCGAGTTCTCCAGTCAAACTTACCAATAATAGTTGGATGTATTTTTTAACCTAAGTTCTCTTCTCTGCAATCACTCTGGACTCTTGCTTTTGCCATTAAGAGTTGGACAATTGGCTCCCTTCCAGAAGAAAAACTAACCAGAAGCTGACTGATCCATTGGAACTTCATCCTGCAGCCATAAACCAGCTTTGGTTGGGCTAAATTGCCTGTTTGTGTGATTTTTGTCACTCATTCAGATGGGGAGTCCTGCCCTCAGAAGCTGGTGGCCAATCAGTAACAGCCAGCAGTGCCCGATCTCAGTAGTGGGCATTGCCATGAGAGCAGGAAGAAGCTCAAAGAGGATCATGTTAAGAGAAAGGTAAATCTGGGCGTTTTACAGTGTGAGGGATTCTAGTGCCCAGCGTGGGAGGGTGTGGAAAGATGGGAGAGTGGAGGTTGGAGTGGGGAGGGTGCAGGATTAGTTATGCAGGCAGAACAGAATGCAGAGTACGGAGTCACCTTGAGAAATGCATCCAATGTATGCAGGGTACCCCTGAATATAATGCCTCCTTTCTTCTTGTCTTGGTTCTTGTTGTTACTTTAAAAAAGGCCGCCCATTTCTGTGCAATTGCCCGGACTAATTCTGATTCCAGTGGCCATATTTTGCATTGGCAGGAAAGTGGCTGGCTAGACAGTTGACCTATTTTACATGTGGAAAACATACCCAGTGGGTGCATGTCATATCCAACTACACTGCACCCAGTACAATTGCATCCTGCCCCCTCCATCTCCAATATGCTTGCAGTTAATTTACAAAAATGTTTAAGAGAAAATTAAAAATAAAAACTAGTCCAGCTGCTTGCAGCAGCACTATGGAGTTTAATCTTCAGTGCCATGGGACTCCAGGACAGTGCTGAAGATTGACAACCTTCGAGGTCACGCAAAGCGATGTTTGTGAGTCTTGTTCTATCATCTTCATTCTCTCGCTGTTTATGAAGGATAGTATAGTTAAACTTGTGTTTCATTCAGATGTGCCCAAGAGAGAAATTTCCGCAAACAATGCTATTTGCACAGAACCTTTGTGCCACTCTAACAATGGCCCACGTTCTTGTTGGTTATTCCTGAGTGGTCCTTACAATGTTCTACATGCTCTGAGAGCAAACAGAGAGACTGTGGTTGTGGACATTTGAAAAACTGTTTTGGAAAGCAGATCTGTTCACCCTGGTGTGTATCATCTCACCAAGATAAAAAAAAAATACATGTCCATGTTACAGAAATGGGCTGGTAACACCAAAGTTACAAACTCCCAACTTCAATTGGGATCAGTGTGAGCCTGCTATACTTTATGAGTTGACAAAACCTTGAATGGAGGTCAAGCAATTTCTGGATGCTTGCTGCCAGATTGCTGGCTTGTCTTATGGTCCATCTTAGCTCAGTTGGCTGGATGGCTGGTTTGTAACATAGGGTGATACTGACAGTGTGGCTTTGATTCCTGTATTGGCTGAGGTTACCATGAACGTGTTTCCTTCTCAACCTCTCCCCTCACCTGAGGCATGTTGCCCTTCAGCTGTCTCTATCTCATGAAAGAGTAAGATTTTGGCAACTCTACTTTTATAGCAAGGATATGACAAAGCCAAGTTAAGTGCTTCAATTTATTATTGCACTTTATATGGATATTCCTGTTAGAATACAATGTTGTAAGGCATATTGTGAAATGAAAGATCAACATTTGCTCAGGTTCCCAAGCCTATGCTGACATCTCAAGTGCTTGATCATGTTAATATTGTAAAGCAAATCTCAGAAAATAAATCTTTTGAATCACATGGAGAAATACTGACAGCATCAATGATTGACAATCTTGCTGCAATCATTCCTTCTGAAAAATTTATCATTCTTTATGAGTTGCTTTGCCTCTACTCACTCAGAGTTATTTCCCATAATAAGCTGCAGCTGTAATATTCAAATAATCATTTCACT
Organism: Ginglymostoma cirratum; assembly: GCA_024137785.1. Taxonomy (NCBI): domain Eukaryota; kingdom Metazoa; phylum Chordata; class Chondrichthyes; order Orectolobiformes; family Ginglymostomatidae; genus Ginglymostoma; species Ginglymostoma cirratum. The sequence goes on from JAHRHZ010000270.1 coordinate 6,333,002, forward strand.
CCAGTAACTGTATCTAATGGGAAATTAATTACAGGAACATTATAGCACTGATTTATACACTTCAATGTGAATTATTTAAAGCGACGAAGGGCGACATTATCTTTATCTTTCTTACTCATGTTTGGGCAGTACTGTGACTTTCAGGGTGGTCAGATTTATAAGGAGAGATTAGGGTTAGTTTTGCTCCACGTCGGATTGCAATAGTGGAAAGTGCACATCAACATATGTTACTTGGCCAGCTTGCTCAAAACAAGACATCATTGTTAATGTGACTGAGATACTGGCAATGTCTGCGAGGTGGAGGGTTAAAGATGGAGAATGGGGTGGGGTATGGAGAATCGATCATGACTCCTGCAGAGTTAGAGATTTTTCTTAAAATGAAAGATGAATTTATTTCTTTATGGCATGTCATGAACAGTTGTAGGAAAGCTTTAATGTCTGTCTTGTTGAAGGTTTACAAATGTTTTAGAAGGAGTCCTTTAATAGGCAATAAACACATTTGCAAGTTTAAAGGGTTTAACTTTTGTTTTTGTCGTCTTGCTTATTTTGGTTTGCAAAGTTGAAAACCAGTAAAATTAGGAAGTCCCGGTCACTACCAATTTTAATCCTAATTACCATCAACCTTAAAAGAAATAAACAAAAGTTTTGTTGTGTTAAGGTTTACTTATATTTCAACATCAGGGATTACACAGTGGCTTTAAAACATAGTCTTTTATTCAACTGACTTCAGATCTTAATAAACGTTAATGAAAAAGCTTAATTCAGAGAAAGCAATTATTTGTGGTTGGTATTCATGACTGATATTCCAGGTCCACCTGAAGACTGGAGTGTGTTTAAGTCCTATCACATTGCAGTCAGGAAGCAGGGTTCAATTTGTGGAGCTCCTATTGTTAATGTACCATAACGACATGACCTAGATTATCTTGACTCCCAGACACAAAGGGAATCTTCCTCATTAGGGTTTCTCACACTTAGGGCCGCAGCCAAGTTGGATCATCTAGATCTCCAGTAAGTATATCCCCCTCCGCAAAGTGGTCCTCAAGCCGTTGTGAGAGGTCATGATCCGGTTCATTCATAGGGCAAAATCTTGCAGGAGGCTGAGTGACAAAAGCGGTGGTAAGATTGGTAGCAGAATCACGGGAAAGGTTTGGCAAGGCTGATCTCAACATCGGGAATGACTCTTTCAATCTTCTATTCATTTGCTAAACACAGAGGCCAGTTGACGGGAATTACAGCTTGTTAAATACCTTACTCATGCCGCAATTTGCCTCATTAATATTCAGCCAAACTATCTTAGCAAACACGCCAAACAATACAGGCATCAGGAATTCTCAGCATGGAAGTCAAACAGGATACTTACAGGGTGTGTATGTCGCTTAGCAACAAGCAGCATCTCAGACCAGACACCATGGACAGGCATCGTCACATCGTCATTCAAGGGCTTTGCCATCAGATATTTGCCAACTCCTCCTGAACATTGTAGCACCTCCCCAGCACATGTGCAGACTGCATAGGAAACACAGGCTTGGATTACAGGACACACTGGCAGCTAGCATTGAAAGGTTACAGAACGGACTTTTTACTACTGTTGGCTCTGAAGAAGGGTCATTGAACACAAAACATTAACTCTGCTTTCTCTCCATACATCTGCCAGTCCTGTTATGTTTCTCTATAGAAATTGAAAGGACAAAATGGAAAGGAAATCAACTGCAATCGCACTTGGACAGGGGGCAGGATAAGTGTCTTGACTTGTGAGGGAGGGAATGTGCAATGCACTGATGTGATTCCCTTTGAAGAGAAACAACACGACACACAGGCCAGTGCCCTGTACAGACAGGATTTCAGGATCCCTATTACTTGGCCATCCTAATGCATTACCTCCCTGTTTATTGTGCACTTCCCTGGTCCAGTGATGGCTGCAAACCTCTTTCACAGTTTTTTGTAATTTTATAGATGAATGTCAGGAACAGGGCAGGTTTGGAATGCCAGTACTCATCTGTGTGCGTAGCCACTATTTAAATATGGTGCAGGCACAAACAATGCTTATCTTTTAGTGGATACCCTGTCAGTGGCAAATCTTTCTGGGAATGGCTCAATCTAAGATGGGGCTAGATTCAGACATGAGGGACACCATAGGAGAAGGGTAGGTAATTAACAAGGTGAGGTTGGTAAAATACGGTGAGAATATCCGCTCAGCTTCGTAGTAAGCAATGCTCTAAAATAACCTGACATAGTTCACAGGTAACCAGAAAAAGCATAGGATTCAGACCAAGACCTTAGGTCTTAGACACTGCAGCTCTCAAACTTCTGTTCTTTGCTGTTTCTCTCTTCTTACTTCAGACTATTTGCCTCTGCCCCACCCCAGCCTGCCAAAGACACATTTCCCAGCATAGAGGAGCCCATAGGGCCCAGTTTCCCTGTACTGCACTCTCCATCAACATTGCCACCTGCTGGCACTTTCCTCCTATTCAGTTTCAACTGACAGCCACATATATATCATGGTGACTGTCTACTGAGTAATCGCTTCAACAAGAGGTTTGCTTTTGTCCATGCTACAATATCTTGCATATTTGAGTGCACACGACATTTCTGACATTCATCACTAATTTGGGCAAATGGTAAGGGTTGGGATGATACTCAACATTTGCCTGAGAGCATTTCTCAGCCCCTTCTCTGAAGTGCTTTTTTCAGTAGGATCAAAGTTTTGTGGAGTGTCAGCCACTCAGGGGTTTAGATCTGTCATGTCATCAGAGACCACATAACCATCAGCAGTGTCTGATCCAGCCATCGTCTCCCTGCCCCGATGTCTCAGGATCACCGCCCCATTGCTTAGCTTATTGATTCCCCATTGCAATTTGGTTCTTTTTCATTCAGTGCCTTGCATGTAGTTGATTCAGGTTCAGCTACACTGTTAAATGTATGGATGCTTGGCTCCACGTGGTGCACCAGGCTTTTAGCACTGAGCAACTCTTCCCCAGTGAAAGGTTTACCTTCAGACAGTGGTACAACATTGTAAAGTCATGGTTTGACAGCATGAGCCTAAGAGTTCACTATGTGATGATAATGCAGTACCGCGTGACTAAGGCAGATAATTTGTGGAGGAGATGCTCTAGGCTTGTATTGATCTCTGACTGTACATAGTGATTATCTGTAAACAAATGGTGAGACAGCACCTACAGTATTGCATACAATTTTGGCTCCTTAATTGAGGATGTAGTTGTATTGGAGGCAGCTCAGAGATGGTTCACTGGATTAATCCCAGAGATTTTTTTTTTTCCTTAGTTTCATTCACAGGATGTGGGCATCACTTGCCAGGCCACCATTCATTGCCTCTCCCTAATTGCCAGAGGGCACTTAAAGGTCAACTACTTTGTTGTGGGTCTAAAGTCACATTGAGATCAGACCAGGTAAGGATGGCAGTTTTCTTCCCTAAAGGGCACTAGTGAACCAGATGGGTTTTTCCTGACAATCAACAGCAGTTTCGTGGTTAAAAAACGTGGAGCCGCAAAAGCACAGCAGGTCAGAAAACTTCTGAGGAGCAGGAAAGTCAATATTTCGGATTGGAATCCTTCTTCAGGACTGGGACCCCCCAATCCAGAAGAATGGTTCCCACCCGAAATATTGACTTTCGTGCTCTTTGGATGCAGTCTGACCTGCTGTGCTTTTCCGGCTCCACATTTATTCGCTTTAGCTTCCAGCATCTGCAGTCCTTACTGACTCAAAGTCACTGAAAACCATACTGCGAAGTCTCTTCTAAGGATGCCCACCTTGAAGAAGTTTCTCTCCTCCTTCCGAAGAGAGCTTCATGAGTCTCTCTCCCACTGCAAACCCCTGCCCCGACCCTCTATGACCACGTTCTGAAACAATCCCGCTACTACAGCCCACATGTCCTTCCTCTGAGATAGCAGGAACTGCAGATGCTGGAGAATCAGAGATAACAAGGTGTGGAGCTGGATGAACACAGCAGGCCAAGCAGCAACATAGGAGCAGGAAAGCTGATGTTTCGGGTCTGGGCTCTTCTTCAGAAATGAATTTTCTGAAGAAGGGTCTAGACCCGAAACATCAGCTTTCCTGCTCCTCTGATGCTGCTTGGCCTGCTGTGTTCATCCTGCTCTACACCTTGCTTTCTCTGTCCTTCCTCAGTGTGTGTCTATGCAGCTGGCTTATCCCCCATCTGCTACATGTAATGTTCAGACCCCAGTCCTAAAGAAGGGTTCTGACCCGAAATGTTGACTTTCCTGCTCCTTGGATGCTGTTTGACCCGCTGTGCTTTTCCAGCTCCACATTTTTTGACTGTAGCTTCCAGCATCTGCAGTCCTTACTGCCTCCAAATTGTTTTATGGTCATCATTAATTCTGTTAATGTTAATTCTGTTAATGTTAATGTTAACACTGTTAATTCCAGATTTTTATTGAATACAAATTCCACCATGGTGGTATTTGAATCCAGGCCCCCAGAACATTACCCTGGGTTTCCAGTTTAATATCCTAGTGATAATCCCACTAGGTCTTCACTTCTCTTTGTTATATGATAAGAGATTGAAAAAATTAGGTCCATACTCTCTGGAGTTTAGGAGAATGAGAAGAGATCTAATTAAGACGTAAATGATGCCAAAAGGGATTGATAACATGGATGTAGAAAAGATATTTCGTCATGTGGCACAAGCTAGAAAAGAGGTCATAGTTTTAGGATAAAGGGTAGCAGATTTAAAACAGAAATGAGGAGAAATTACTTCTCTCAAAGGGTCAGGAATCTGTTGAATTCACTCCCCCATAGAATGGTGGCTGGCAGGACACTGAAGAAATTTAAGGGGGAGATAAACAGATTTTTAGTTAATAATGAGTTGAAAAGTTCTGGAGAGTAGAAAGGAAAGTGGAGGTGAGGCCAAGATGAGATCAGTTATAATCATTATCGAAAGGGGAAGCAGGCTCTAGGGGCTGAATCATCTACTCCAGCTCTTAGTTCTTACGTTCAACTTGTTAAATTGTACCGAGATGACTGTAAAGTTATTTCAAGAAATACACTGACCAGAAAATGGAGCAGACATCCTACTGTGATCAGTTCTGCTGCCCAGTACTCCCCCACAGCATAGCCACCTGCAGCAAACACTCTGCTAAGTCAGAACAGAGGCACATTGATGTAGTGTGAAAGAAAATATTAAAATCACTCTCTTAAAATGAGCAATCCTGATTTTTATCATTGATTTTATCGCCTCCCTATGGTGATTTTCCATTTTGAGTCCCTTCCACGTCAGGGATCTGATTTGCTCACGTGAACTGACAGTAGTTATGTGTGTGTCCGGAAGCAGTTCATAAGAAATTGGATTCAGTCAATTGGAAGTCAACTGAGCCAGAAAATGGCAGCGTAGGCTGAGTGCACAGTCGTATCCTGCTGGGGTTAGGCTTAACCCACTTAAGCGTCTCATGATCAGCATCTCGATTGGCTTTGTGTGTTAACTTCTGAATTTATCTGTTGAGCTACTTTCTGGTATAACTATGATTGATGTTGACCAACATCAGCAGAGCCTCTTGAATGTGAAGAAGTGTGCAGAAATCTACAAAGCAGTAAGACCAGTTATTACAAATAACAGTACCCACTGCTAAATAAGAGATCTTTTAAGTCTTTGAATTATTTTTGCAGTTCTTTCTATGCCTGGTCTCTTCCTCCCCTCTTATTTTCCTAGCTGCTTGATTGATTCATTTAGTGTCATATACATTTTGTTACAAACTACAATGAAAAGTGTTGTATCAGGTCACCACTCTCCAGTGCCATCTTAGAGCAGAGAAAAATAAACCAAAACATATTGAATATAATGGCAGGAAAATAGAGAAAGTGTCCAACTTTATAGTCCTTCTTGTTAAGTGCTCCATCATGGGTCATGGGACTGGAGGCCAGGCATGAGACCCTTTCACTGGGCCACCAATGCCACTGGAACAAAAGTCACTGCTCTTCAGGACCATCTCACCTCCACCGACATAACTATCTTGGTTGCACAATCGATTGCAAAGCCAAAATTAAATAAAATGCAGAAGAAATAAAGGAAGAAATAAAGACATTTACTCTTTGCATGTATATTGTTGCCCAATTGTCTTCCAGTACACCATGAGTTTGTGACATCTAATTGGTAGGCATTTATGTGAATGGATGAGAAATTGTGTCAGAAAGTGGCTGGAGGCTTTTTTTCTGATTGATTTCTCACCAGTCTCCATCCCAGCCGATGGCGCAAGGCTTCAGAAAATTAGCAGGTTATTACCTCTGCCACTGAATGTGGCCAGAGGTCACGCTTTCACCCCTGTTTGTTAGTCTGTTTGTTTGTAAACTATCTATCTCAGTAATAAATGAATGGATTTCAATGAGACTTGGTACGCAGACAGAGTATGCCCAGGGGAAGTTTTGTTTTTGGCAAAGTTGCAAATTGGGATTCAGAAGCCTATGAAGGATTTGTTAACATTAGGAGTTAGGACATTTGGCTTTAAGTTTAGGACATTGTGTGTTACTTCATTTAGGATCTTATATAGAATTTATAACGCTGCGGATTGTTTCAGCTGGTGTGCGGAAATTTGTCACAACTGCCAGAATGCGAACAATGTCTTACAGCAGGTTTTTCGGTGGGGATTGGCCTGAAGGCTCCTCAATGAAATGGAAGTCCTTAATAAAACGTTTTTTTTTTCAGCTTTGCCGTTCCATGTCATTGACCAAGCAGGGTAAAGACACAAGGTAGATAGCAATTATAATAATGTTAAGGATAATACAGAGGCCCAACTTTACTGAGTGTTCCAATTCATTTAATTTATTGTGTAATCATAAAAACAAAGAACAATACTGCTACTGTTTGACATTCGTGTATGTTTGAGGAGGAATTTCTTTAGCCAAAGGGTGGTGAATCTATTTATGCAGAAAGCTATGGAGGTCAAATTCTTGCGTGACTTTAAGACAGAGATAGATGGATTCTTGATTTGTAAAAGAATCAAAGGTTATTGGGAGAAGGCAGGACAATGGGGCTTGAGAAACATATCAGCCATGATTCAAATAACAGACCAGACTCAATAGGCTGACTGGCCTAACTCAGCTCCTATATCTTATGGTCTCATGGTTTATGTGTCCCTGCATTAAACCCAACTGATAATAAATAAGAGCAAGGTGGCTGGTTGGAGATGAATGACAAGCAGGATCACTGGCTATGTTCCTACCTCTTTCTTGGGGGCTCTGACGTTATTGCAGAGATATCTTGTTACTTTATGAAGTAATATTCTGCATTGTGGGAGGCCTGGTAAAGGTGATGACAGCCGTCATTGCATGGAATTTCGAGGCTTCCTTTTTTGAAAAGCAGTGGACTTATGGAAGTGGGAAAGCAAGTGTATGTTTTTCTTAAAGAGCTATATGAGAGATCTCCCAAAGGGAGCAGCAACAGCACCTTTCAACTTCATTTCTGGAGAATGAATAAATAAGCCTGAAAACTCCCGAGGTCTTAGTCATAATTTTGACAGGGGAATGGCCCTGCCTGCATGTATGGATGATAGTAAACACTTCACATTTTTAACCTGCAGTTCCACAGATTTTCTTGTGAATTAGTGACAGGAAACTGGTGAAAAACCCTACAATTCTGATACCATTATGATTTCCTTACCCATTTGTACTTGATGAATAAAGAACAGTTACACAAACAATACATTTCTGTAGCTAATGGCAGATAATTCTTTACCTTCATTGCCCATTTGTTGGAATTTATAAACAAGGTCCAGGAAATAAATGAAACTCGAGAAGGAATTGAAACAATTTTATTTGCGTAATTCATCTGCAACATACTAAACGGTGTCAAGCAGAAGGTTTCTCTTTAAATAAACATGTAGAAATTCAAGCCATTTATTTACTTCATGGAAAAATTGAATGTGCATTATTTTATAACAACATTGACAATATACTGTGAAATGTAGAATTTATTAGGGCAGTTAAGAGGAGTGAATTGCAATAGTGAGGCCTATCTTATAATTTTTCTGAATTTGGCTTCAATGTCAGTTTCCCTACTCATAACATGGTACATGGCACATAGTAAACAGTATAAATTCTGTCTTGACCACTTTTGAATTAAATTTGGGTGAAGAGTCAAGCTTCATAGTACAAGACACAGGAAGGAAAAGTAGAAGCAGCTGAGGTGGCAAATGTCAAGAATTTTTCTCATGAAATTTGAAACTGAACTGTTTCTGAATTCTCAGATTATATTCTGAAATGCTATGGCACCAGTGTAATTTCAATAGAAACATAAGTAGGGCATTCAGGGGTTAGTTGCAATTTGCTACAGATATCACTCAGGTACCAATAAGGAATATTTTCAACATTCAGTTTTCTGAATTCATACATTGTTATTCAAACCTGTTTATGATGTGATCACCAGTCCTGAAATTCTCCCTTGACTCTCAAGCAATAGAAGGACACGTTTAAAACTTTCTGGCAAAAATTCATTATATATAATCAAATAGTAATTAAGCAATTCTGTTCTAACAGTGCCAAAACCCTGCCAATACAGAGTCCATATCCTGCCCTTTGACCTATCTGAACAAAGATGATAACATGCAGCACACTGAAGTCCCCTGACAAATAAAGTAATTAAAGTATTTTTTGTCTTTTACAGCAAATTCCATGTTGCTTACAATGCACCGAACACTGCAAGGTCCTGACACCACTAGCACCCTGACCTACCATTGTTGATTCGTACTATTCCATAACCATCAGCTGCATTAAAAACGTTGGATTTTGCTAAGCAATGGGACAAGGGTCCCTATTTATCATGCATCTGCTATCATTCTTGAGCAGTGCAAGTTAAATCTGTAGTTTTAATTGGCAGGCCTCTAACTGCAGTATAGGAATCAGTGACAGAATGATGGATCAGTTTCTCCATATTGGTTTGTTGATCCATAAGGTATGCAGTAGATATTGGCATTTGCCATTCAGACTTTCAACTGCGTGGAATTATACTGCTGATTAGTCAAATTCTTTGACTCTTGATAATTTATGTTTAACAGAGAGCCCATCAAAAGACCCTCAAGGGATTGAAGTTTGCAGCAGACTTGTGGAAAAGGCATTTGAAACTGGTTTAACCAAAAGAAATGCCCACATGGGAAACAGGGAAAAGAAATTGATGTGTATGTAAGAATGGCTTATCCTCACTATCAATTAACCCTCACATGTTTAATAGATTGCTTCTACATTACCTTCTGAGCAGGCAAGATTAACATTTTCTGTTTATTGACTGAATATCATTATTTGGACAAGTGTACCTTTGCTTTTTCCTTTAATTCCTCAGCATATGCAGAATCCAATGCTTCATGTTTGACTGGTTGATGTACACTATTAAACGACTGATATAGCAGATTTTTGACAAGGGAATACTGGTCTGCTAGAACATTTAGCTGACTGATTGTTAAAAATTTTATATAAATGAAAAAAATCTACAATTTTTTTTCTTGACTGTGTAATTTTGGTTTCTTTGAATCTGGAATATCGAAAAGGAATTCTTTATGCAACAGATTCTGAATCTTTCAAGAAATTGTTATTTCTTTGAGTAGGACAGAATGTGATGCAGGAATATATTTTCCATTTAATGATTCTTCCAAGAATTAGATCTATAGTTAATACATCAATAACCAGTGATCATTGGTATCGATATCTAAATCCACTTCCATCTGGTAAAATGTTTGTGAAACAGTTTCTCACCATTACAAGATTGACTTGACGTCATTGACTGTCGATTGGTCTGGGATGTGCTGAAGTTATGAAAAGCGTGGCATAAATGCAAGTTACCCCTTTATTTAAAATTCAATGGTAATTCAACCAGTCTATTGAGCAAAATGCCTTATGCTTCAACAACTCTTTGAAAAGACAGGAACCTACTGATCTCAATCTCTTTGTGATAATTTTAAACTTAATACTTCTGTACTTTATTCTCCATCTGAGTTTTTGTATCCATTTCATCAAATGTTCCACAATTCTAAAACCCTTGATTAACTTTCCTCCTAGTCTTCTGTGTGCTAATAAAACAGAACTTGTTTCTGTATTGCCTTACAACAAAAGGGTGGCTGTCTCTGGCATCAGCCTACTGAATGAACATTGTAATGTGTCCATGACTTTAATGATTTGTACATAGTACTTACTGTAGCCATGATAGGTGGTGAAAGAGAGATGAGCATTGAGTTCTTTGACAGAGGTATTAATCCAGTCCACTGATATGTGCTGGATTATGAGAAGTTTCTTGACTGTTGTTGCATCTTGTATTTATTCTGGCAATTGATGAGTATTGCACAATTCTGATTCATGCCAACTGATGGACAGACTTTGAGGAAACAAGAGGTTCATGAATAAATCCGCAAAACCTGCCCTGTTCTTCTACCCACCATATTAACCTGACTTTTCTCATTAAACTTTGAATCTTTGGTGATTTTAATGGTGTTGGTGATGGTTGTTTGCTTGAAGAGTAGGGAGGATAGTTGGATTTCCTTTCGTAGAGATGGTCATTACCTGGAGTATGAGTGTGACCTGCCAGCAATCTGGATCCACCTGAAAGCTGGCACCCCTCCTTCAATTTCAGAGGGATTGTAAATGGAACTGAAATCAATGCAACTATGAAACTGATCACAAAGTGCCCTACTGTTGATTATGTTTGTTGTAAGCAATCTTTTGTTAAAATAGTAGCGAGAGAGAGGGACTTATGACTTACTTGCAGTGAGATGCATTTTCTTGACCCATCAATTTCAATCTGCCAGATCAGTTTCTTGAGTTGGAGATCGCCCAGACTCTCACACGCTCAACTAAATTCCTGTATCTAATTTTTAGTGTTGAATCCTATTGTTCAACAATGTTGATAGACATTTTTTTGCAACTATTAGAGAAACTGATTATAAAAATGCTACATCAGTGCACTCTGAAATGCAATTTTAAATGTGCTTATATGCTGCAGAAGTGCTCAACCAAAATCCCATAATTTAACAATATTACAATATGAATTATAAAGTTATTCTCAGCATAGAACACTGAAAGTTAAACTAATGCATGTGTGCACTTGAGTACACATTGCCTCATTCTAGTTGGTATTCACTTTGTTTGCCCCATTCTGTCGTGCAGTATAGTTGAAGTAAAACCAAAGGAACATTGCGGGGTAAATTATAACATGCTGCTTTGGATAATTATCAAACAGAACTCAATACAGCTTCTGAAAAGTGATAGAGGACTTTCTGAAAGCTTAAGGTACCAAGGTCAATGACTACACTATTCTTAAGGAAAACTCGAAGCTGTTTTCCACCGAATGCAATCTCATTTTTGCCTGTAAATGCATCAGGAAGCAGTTGATTAGAAATGCTTGAAAAACTCTGAAGATAGCTACATCACAAAAAGGGATTAAAAGGCAAAGGTTGCACCTGGTAGATACTACATGATCTGCCAAAATGAAAAAAAAGCTTCCAGTCACGAAAAGAGTTTAATAAACACTTTCTCCTCTGTTGAAAATAGAAAATGATACTTTTATTCAGGAGCTTATGTGGAAAATTGTGTAAGCTTTTTTGTACCTCAGTTGTATAAAACAACCTTAACATTTTTTTCTCTAAATCAAAGAATTCAATGGAAAAATAACAATTTAATTTCATTAAGACCTGAATCAATTGTGAGCTTATATTAAAAAATTGACAAGTAATGTTCTGTGCTGGATGATAGCTTTATTAAATGACCTTTTTACCTTGACTTAACTCAGTTGGTAGCACTCTAAGTTTTGAATCAGTCGGTATTTGATAATGTTCAACTCCTCAACCCTGCTCTGCCATTCAACAGGATCATGGCTGATCCGACATTCCTTAAGTCCACTTTTCTGTGTTTTCCCCATAAACCCTTAACTCCACTGGTCAAGAATCTATTTTATCTCAGCCTTAATTATACACAAAAACTCTGCCTCCACAGCATCTGTGGCAAGGAGTTCCAAAGCCTTGCAACCTTCTGAGAGAAGAAATGCCTCATCATCTCAGTCTTAATTTGGCTCCCCTTTTGTTAAGTTGCATTGTTGGATTATCATTCTTTTTGATGAAATGTTACATTGGTACCTGACATTAAAGGACCCATGGTGCTGTTTTGAGGACGAGGAAGGAGTTTGTGTCCTGGGACACTCTTATTTATCACTTAATAACACCAAAAACATCTTTATTAGGAATTGATTTCATGAATTATGTAAAATCTTGCAATGCATATAATGGCTGTGATGATTATCTGTACAGCAATGGTAATTGTGCATTAAATGTATGTGAAATGCTGAATGATATTTCCAAGAGGTGTGACATAAATGGAAGTTATTTTTAGCAACAGCATAAATATTGGTTAGGATGAAATCCTCTGATCAGTGCAGCACAATTTCATAAACATATTTAAGATGTTCAGATATTCTTGCTGGAATTAATATTTCAATGTGATCTGTATCAGTACACTGCTGTTCCAAACAATCATACTTTTCTCCTAACAACATTGCTTTATGTTTAAAACTATCCGCTGGTGATATAACAGCATAAAATGATTGTTTTCATTATTTCGACAGAAGTAACAATGCATTTAGAGTAAATAGGTTGAGACATTTATTTAAATCAGAGGTATAGGAATACAGCACTAAGAGGAATTCAGTCACTGCAGATTTATTCAAGAACAAGATTTCAAGACTATGCTAAGCTATTAAAGTAATAAGAATAATAATCATGAAAAGGTAATGTAAATGGAATAATGCTACTTATGCTAGGCATCATACATGTTCTGGCAGCTGACTATCTGAACTGTTCACAGAATGGTGCACGAACAGCAGTCAGTAAGTCCCAAACTACAACCTCAGTCTGGACTGATTGGCTGTGGTTACTACAAAGTCAGGATGCTTTCCTAAAGGAACCTGGAGATCCAACAAATGTGTTTAAGATTCATGCATCAAGAGAAACTAAGCTAAGGTTTCTCTAATAGTCTATGTGATGACAATTCATTTCAGTCCTCTTTGACCTGAGAGATACTAAGCATCAATCATTGGTCTAGCAAGGGGACATATTTATCTTCTACTCTGTGACACTACAATGTTCAGTTTTCATGTTATGTAAATGTACATCTGATAGTGTACATGTTAGCTGAAGAGAAGCTGTTGATTACCAGTCATATACATTAATTGGTGCCTTTAAATGTCAGATGCTGATCAGACTCTAAAAGAATGTGGAGTGCAGTTCTACATGGAGGTTATCTTTCACCGCCTAATTTTAACATTGTAGTGGGCTCACCTTCAGTGTGGGGCTGAGCTTGATTTATAATGTACCTGAGAATCTATTGGACGTTTCGTAAACTTAGAAAAGATTAAAATATTGTTTCACAAGTACTGCCTGTGGTCTTAAAATCATTATGGCCATAGAAAGTATTTGGACAGCAAGTAGATGCATGCAGCTGTCAATGTGATTTCAGACAGTATAACTCAGGAGCTGACATTGGAGTCAGTGTGTCAATTATTATCATGATCACACCAGACTTGTCACAGAGTTGACTGTGGATCCTGAATTTCTATAGCTTATTCAGCCTCTTTATTGTTTAGTGTTTTTTCCAAGTGTTTTCATTTAAAAATAAGCAGCAACGTATGTTAGACTTAAACAAGGTAAAGGTTAGTATATTACCCAACTGGCACTAAAAGTTTCTAACTAACAAATGATATGATGATTAAATAGTGTACAGATACAAAAGTTAAAAGTAGAAATGAATGAAATATACTTACAAAGAGGCATTTTGTTATTGTTGCAGACAATTCTGTTATGTTCTGAGGAAGGGTCACTCAACCCAAAGCAATTTCTCTCCACAGATTCTGCCAGACCTTCCGAGCTTTTCCGGCAATTTCTGTTTTTGTTATTGTTGTAGGCCCGTAGGTAACTTAGAGATGGTCCTTCAGAGTTGAAGAGGTTAATAATTTGAAATTGGAATTCCGGAACTGCAATGGCTTCAGTAGTTAAATAGTTTAAGGGTTTTTTCCACAACTGGGGCTGAGCGCAATTGGTTGTTGGTGGTACCATAGTCTCCTTTGTTTTTGTTTTATGATCTGTAGGTTATGGCCCTTGGTAAGCTGGCGCAGTGCATCAGTCTCTAACTGATTTTTGCCTCTTTCCATCTCCCGCTTGAGAACAATTTGTCCCTGATGGTGTCTCTGTGAGTTCTTTCTAACTCCTATGGCATCTCTTCTGCTAAAATTCTGTCACATTTTACCACATGCCCTTGCCAGACCAACTGGCCACTCAATGGTTATCTGCTGAAACATTGGCATCCTTTGTGCCATCTTTAAAAGTCTGCAGTGCACCTGATATTCTGAAGCTGCCCTAACCAGAGTTGGCAGACATAGAAGAATGGGAAAACGGCACCACATTTCCAGGACCTGGAACTCCTGATGAGTGGAGTGCTGCAGAGGAGAGCCATCATCCTTCCTCCTGGAGGACAGCCAGAGAAAGCCATACAACCAGACCCTGCCAACCTGGCCTGAAGTCACTACTCAGGTCAATGCTACCTCTACAGTGCAGAGGAACAGCCAGCTTCACCAGTTTCACCAATGCTTGAAGCACCTTGCATCATTGGCTCTCCCTACACCCCTAGCCACCCACAACACTACCCCTGCATGCTTCTGTGCAGCCTCTTTAGTCCCTCAGAACACCTCACTACCTTTTCTCCACATGCACCAGCCCCAACAGCCATTATAATATCTCTCATTCATCCCCTCTTTGGCATTACAGGGCTAAACTTCCCAAAACAGGGTAGAGCAAGGATGTAGTGGTAGAGGTGAGGCTGGCATCAGGCTCTTCGCTTGCTGCCAGGAGAGATTTTTAGTGCTTATGGGTAAAGTGCACAACTGTTCCTGAGGGGACACAGATAAATCCATGTGCTGCCAATGAAAGCTCTGCATTCCATTGCTGCTTTCACATGCTGTCACTCTCAATCATTGCCCATCATCTCTAATCACCAGGCAGAATGCCATCTCTCTGTTTGGTCTTGCAGATTCTCTAAGCCTACCCTTGAATCTCTGTGGTAAAATGCATCCATGAGAAGACTGGACCTCTGAGGGGGAGAATACGGAGGCCCAGATGCTGACATAACGTTGGGAACTGTCACGATAGAAGGTGCCAGTATATGAATTGGGGGGCACTTCACCTCCACAGGTAGCTGTCTGAGGAAGGAACACCCCAGGCCACTGGCACTCAGGGGACTTTCGGAGACCAGGCTCCTGTCCAGCCCATGGCAACAGGTGAACCTATGGTTTTTGACTATCAGCAGGCAGCAACAGACAGATATCTGAGAGGGAATGGCCTTCCTTAACCAGAAGCTGCATCAGTGCGGCCAGTCATATTACTGTCTGTCCCTGCCTCCCTAAGTATGTGTGTGGGTGTGTGTGTGGGTGTGTGTGTGTGTGTGTGAGTGTGTGTGAGTGTGAGTATGTGTGGGTGTGTGCGTGTGTGTGGGTGTGTGTGTGGGTGTGTGTGTGGGTGTGGGTGTGTGTGTGAGGGTGTGTGTGTGTGTGAGGGTGTGAGGGTGTGTGTGTGTGGGTGTGTATGTGTGTGTGTGAGTGTG
>JAHRHZ010000270.1:6353963-6419386 GCA_024137785.1 Ginglymostoma cirratum
TGTGTGTGTGTGTGTGTGTGTGTGTGTGTGTGTTTGTTTATGTCTGTGTGTACTGCACACACTATCATTCCACCATCCAATCCATTGATTCTCAGGATCGTAGACAGGGGAGCTGTCTACTTAATGTAGGTTTAACCTCTACCACTGCTAAAGCATAGGCGATGGTACTATTAATGGACTGTTAATCCAGAGACCCAGATAACATTTCAGATCCGGTGACCCTCCCTCAGAACTGTTCTGAGGAAGGGTCACCGGACCCGAAACATTAACTCTGTTTTTTCCTTCACAGATGCTGCCAGGACCTGCTGAGCTTTTCCAGAAACTTTGTTTTTGTTCCTGATTTACAGCATCCGCAGTTCTTTTGTTTTTTTATTCACTCAGGTAACATTCTGGGAATTCTGGTTTGAATCCTGGCCACAGCAGGATATCTGGAATTAAGAGTCTAATGATGACCATGAATCCATAGTTGATTTTTGGTAAAAAAAACACTTCTGGTTCACTAATGTCTGTTAAGAAAGGAAATTGTTGTCCTTACCTGTTCTGGCCTACATGTGACTCCAGACCCACAGCAATGTGGTTGACTCTTAACTGTCCTCTGGGCAATTAGAGATGGGCAATAAATGCTGTGATGGCCCCATCCCATGACTGAATTAAAAGAAAAATGATAGGACCTTAGATTCAGATTAGAAAGGAAGCTGGGTGGCATGTTAGCTCAGTGATTAGCATTCCTGCCTCACAGTGTCAGCAACCCAGGTTCAATTCCAGCCTTTGGTGACTGTCTATGTGGAGTTTGCACATTCTCCCCGTGTCTGTGTGGGTTTGCTCCAGTTTATTCCCACAGTCCAAAGAAGTGCACATTAGGTGGGTTGGCCATGTGAAATTCCCTTTAGTGTGCAGGCCTAGGTGGGTAGGGGGACTGTGTCTAAGTGGGATATTCTTCAAAGGGTCAGTGTAGACTTGATGGGCTGAATGGCATCTTTCCGAACTGTAAGGATTCTATGATTTAACTAATGGACACTTCAGGGTTGGCATTCATCATCATCCTGGATAATGATTTTGATAAGTTTCAATTCTAGGTCTATAAGTTTCTGTTAATGTTTGGTTTTGTTGCTGTTCTAATCCCCCACCAGGGGTTGTTTGACATTATTAATGTTTCCTGTAAGAAGATAAGAAAAAAGGATTCTTGGCAGCACTCTACCCCAATCACAAGCTACCACTGCATGGTACCATGACATGGGACTTATTGGATAAATACCTCAAAGTAACAACGATGGAAAACAAAATGAATCAGAAGAAAAGTGTTGAAAACTTTAATAGTATTATCACTTCAAGAATACTCAGACAATCAAAGAGAACCTGAAAGAACGTGAACAGATAGTAGTCAGCAGAAATCATTGATACAACAGTTGGGCACAAACAGCATTGTTGAAGAAAAACTTCACCCTAGAACTGGTAAGAGGCAAAGTTAAACAGTGTAGGCGAAAAAGAGAGTAAAAATTAGTCACTGTGGGAAGATACAGGGTCCTTACAAAAGAAGGATCTGTGAAAACAAGTCAGAGCTCTGTTAGTAAAACAATAAACCATGATGGGAAGAGGAAAAAAAGCATTCAAATAATGATACAAATAAACCAGAACAGAATAGAAATGAACAGGAATAGATTACCCTTCACAGAAAGCAATTCTACTACCCTAAGTTGTGTCCATGAGGTATTGTAACACGAGGGAGATCAAGGGCAACGGCATTAATTTATACCAAGGTCACAGCATCAAAAAAGTCATGGAACACAAGTAAGTAAATTAAAGTGAATTTAAAAGATTTTGAAGATGAGTCTTGTAAAAGAAGGTAGTTAGAAGATTTTAAAGATTATGATAAGAACAAATAATTAATGATTTAACTAATGATTTTAACATTTCTGAGGAAGGGTCACTGGACCCAGACATTAACTGTGGTTTTTTCTTCACAGGTGCTGCCAGACCTTCAGAGCTTTTCCAGCAGCGTCTGATTTGTTCCTGATTTACAGCATCTGGAGTTCTTTCGGTGCGTATTTAAGATTCAGGTAAACCTTAAGCAGAAGTACCATTTTACCATTGAAGAACAAGTATGCTTTATAACATACAAACACTTGACAAACAAATGTGACAAACCAACACAAAAAGGAGTCCAGATACAAAATACCAACCATCAATGTCAATGCTGAAGCTGAAATAAAAGCCCTACAAGCCCAGCTATGACAAAAAAAGCTTCATCTTTATAACCATAAGTCACTTCCAGAAGATGCACAGAAGTAGGACAAGGTTTGAGAGCAACAAAAAGTCAACTGTTGGCTCATAACAATAGATAATCTGATAGAACCTCCTAATTTAGGAATTATACTTGCATGAGACAATTTTTCCTACGTTAGAAAAGGTACACAATGCATTCTAGGGAAAGTGATGATCAAACTGACATGAATTTGTTAAAACTTGTGCAGGTCAATGTACATTACATTCATTTATAAGTGGATATAGCTGCAAATGTCAATGGCCTATCATAGCAAATATCACAAGGTGAAGAAACAAAAGTTACAGCCTTCAGAGATGAGAGCACATGTTTCAGTTGAAGTACTCTCATGTGTAAAGATATGTTACAAGTAAAAAACAGGAGAGAGTTAAACATATCAACATCACTTGCAATCAACACTTTCTACGTTTGGGCTTCATGCAGGGCTTGATTTTTACGTCTTTAATGTAGCAGAAGGAGTTCAATTAGTTCCAAGAAAATACTGATACAGTTTTAAGCCAATTGGTCAAAAGTATTTCATTGGGTTTCTTAGATTTATGATGGACGTTGAAAGAATGTATGCTTTTATTGTAGTCAATATTGTTGGCGTAAGAGAATTGCTTCCTATTATCAACAGTGAATCACAGATTTTACAGTGTGAGAAAAGTTTTCAATTCTTAGCATCCCCAAAGAACATTTGGAGAGTGAAGAAAGATCACCCAAGTTTACCAGAAGAAGCAAATACTAAGAACAAGAATGAGTAGTACAACCCACTTGTACTCATTGCCATTTTTTTAATGAAGTTGTACAGACAGCAAAACCGGTGAACAATTTAATACAACAGATTTGATTTTGTTACAAGGTGATGAGTTGACACACATGTGGTACAACATTTCAATTCTTCAGTGTTCCAATGAACAATTGTCAATACCAGTGACCGGAGATAATACTGAGTAGTCAGCAGTCCTGTGGTATAATCACCAATAAGTGAAAATGCTGTGCCTAAACATCAAGCATATAATGTTAACCATCAATATGCCAAGTGTTAAAATATAACAATTTACTAAATCAGTTAACATTTTTTTAGAATCATATAATGCTACAGAGCAGGAGAACATTTCTGTGCCATTCCTGTGAAATAACTATGCAACTGGTCCAACTCCCCTGCTCTTTTATGTGGCGTGGTAGACAATATAGATGGTAGTGTCAAATTACAAAAAGGTATTGATAGACTAAGTGAACGGGCAAAACTGTGGCGGATGAAGTTTATTGTAAGCAAGGATAATGTTATCACTGTTGGACTAAAGTGGGGTAGATAAGCTTACTTTCTCGATGGTATAATATTAAATATTGTGGATATCCAAAGAAATTTGGGGTTTAGGTGCATAGGTATTTAAAATGCCAAGAACAGGTGCAGAAAATAATCAAGAAAACTACAGTGAAATATACTTTGAAGACTCCATTAATACTAAAGAATAAGGGGGGAGGAATTTAGGTACCGTCACACTAAAGATGTAGTATTAGAAAAACTAATGGGGTTAAAGGCAGATAGGTTCCCTGGCCCTGATGGTTCCTAAACGGGGTAGCTACAGAAATACTGGGTGCATTAATTGTAAATTTCCAAAAACCATTGGACTCTGGGGAAGTACCAGAGGATTAGAAAATTGGAATGTGAAACTCCAACTCATAAAGGGAAGCAGACAAAAAAAACGTAGGTAACTATCAGCTGATTAGCCTAACATCCATTGTTGGAAAATTATTGGAATCACTTATTAAGGAAGTAACAGCAGAACATTTGGAAAAATCATAATTGAATCAAACAAAATCAGTGTGGGTCCATGAGAGGGAAATTCTGACTGGCTAATGCATGAGAGTTTTTTGAGGAAGTCTCAACCAGAGTGGATAGAGGGGAACCAGTAGATGTGTTGTATTTGGACTTCCAGAAGGTGTTTGACAAAGTACCTCACAGAAGGTTATGGCACAAAAGAGCCAATTATGTTGGAGGTAGTATATTGGCATGTATAGAAAAATTGACTCATTGGCCAGGAAACAGCGAGTGGGGATAAGGGGGTTCCTTTTCAGGTTGGCAATTTGTGCCCTCTGATGTTCCACAGGGATCAGAGCTGAGACCACAACAGTTAGAAATATATATTAACGACTTGCAAGAAAGAAGTGTATGTATTGTAGATTTGCAAACAACACTAAAATAGAAGGAAAAACAGGGCGTTGGAATAATACAAGTAGTTTACAGAGAGATTTTGACAGATTAGGAAAAGTTGGTAAATGGAGTACAATGTGGGAAAATGTGAAGTTGTTTAATCTGGCAGGGAGAACAAAAGAACAGCATTACTTAAATGGAGGGAAACTGCAGAAAGCTGCAACACAAAGGGTCTTGGGGATACTTACACTCAAAACACAGAAAGTTAGCACACAGGTGCAGCAGGTAATCAGGAAGGCTAATGGAATGTGGGCCCTTATTTCAGGGGAGCTGGAGTATAAGAGTGGGGAATTCTTATTGCAACAGTATAAGAACAAAGAAAATTACAGCACTGGAACAGGCCCTTCGGCCCTCCAAGCTTGCGCCAATCCAAACCTGTATCTAAACCTATCGCCTATTTTCCAAGGATCTGTATCCCTCTGCTCCCTGCCCATTCATGTATCTGTCTAGATACATCTTAAATGATGCTATTGTGCCCGCCTCTACCACCTCCGCTGGCAACGCGTTCCAGGCACCCACCACCCTCTGCGTAAAGAACTTTCCATGCGTATCTCCCTTAAACTTTTCTCCTCTCACCTTGAAAACATGACCCCTAGTAATTGAATCTCCCACTCTGGGAAAAAGCTCCTTGCTATCCATTCTGTCTATACCTCTCATGATTTTGTAGACCTCAATCAGGTCCCCCCTCAATCTCAGTCTATCTATTGTAAATAGTCCTAATCTACTCAATCTCTCTTCATAGCTAGTGCCCTCCATACCAGGCAACATCCTGGTGAACTTCCTGTGCATATAAAATGTTGGTGACACCACATCTGGAGTACTGTACAAAAACGAAGTTGCTGGAAAAGCTCAGCAGGTCTGGCACCATCTGTGGGGGAGAAAACAGAGTTAACGTTTCAGGTCCAGTGACCGTTCCTCGGTACCAGACCCGAAACGTTACCTCCGTTTTCTCCTCCACAGATGTTGCCAGACCTGCTGAGCTTTTCCAGCAACTTTGTTTTTGTTCCTGATTTACAGCATCCGCAGTTCTTTTGGTTCTGGAGTGCTGTAAGTAGTTTTGGTCCCCTTATTTCAAGAAAAATGTTATTTCATTGGAGGCAGTTCAATGAAGATTCACTAGGATGATCGCTCATATGGAGGGATCATTTTACTAACAAAGTTGATCAGGCTGGGCGTCTACTCACTGGAGTTTAGAAGAATAAGAGGCAATCTTACTGAAACATATAGGATTCTTAAAGTGCTTGATAGGGTCAATGCTAAGAGAAGGATTCCCCTCATGGGAGAGCCTAGGACCAGAACACCCAAAGGGTGTCAATTTAAGCCTGAGATGAGGAGGAATTTCTTCTCTCAGAGGATTGTGAGTCTTTGGGACTTCTTGCTGCAGAGAGCTATGGGGCAGAGTCCTTGTGTACATTTATCACTGAGATAAAATAGATTCTTGATCAGTCAAGGAATCAAAGGCTACGGGGAAAAAGCAGGAAAGTGGATGTTAGGAATTTCGGATTAGCCATGATCCTTTTGAGTGGCTGAAGAAGCAGAATGATCATCACCTGTTCCTATTTTTTGTGGTCGTAAGGAATGTTGGCCTTTATCTGTAGGGAACTGGAGTACAAAGTTACAGACATTATGTTACAATTACAGAAAATCTTGGTTAGACAACTCTTGGAACATGATGAGGGCATAGTTTGAGAAGTAGGGTCTAATCATTCAGCAGAGAAGTTAGGAAGCACTTCTCTACACAAAGGGTGGTAGAGGTATGTGATGCTCTTTGACAAAAAGCATTGGATGCCCAATCAGCTATTAATTTTAAATCTGAGATAGATAAACTTTGGTTAAGCAAAGGTATTAAGGGACATGGGGAAAGACAAATACATAGAAGTCAGCCTCAGATTGGCCATGATCACATTGAGCTGCATTCGAGGGGTTGAATGGGCAACTCCTGTTCCTATGTTCCTATGTTTATTCACAATTCTACAAATCTCTTTTTCTCTTTTGGAGTTCACTGTTATCGATGTTTCCAATGTTCTTTCAGACAATGCATTTGAGATTGCAACAGCTCCTTGCATAAAACTTTTGTAAAGTTAGATTCATTGCAAGTATCATAGAAATATTTTAAAGCAGTAGTATAAATGTATTTTTTCATGCTTGGGATACTGATTAATTTTAACCTGTATAACATTTTAACTGGATTTAATTTTATTGCAGCTCACAACTGAGTTTTGCTAGCTCAAGACTGAATAACATATGCAGGGGTGACTACAATCTGTTATTTCACTGAACCGTAGCAATATTTAATTTGCTACATTCCTACTGGCAGCAAGATCTCATGGACATTGTATGCAAACTGTCACACGATGACCTGAAAACTTGTTCCTGCAATCCATTCGTGTTTTGTAAAAATCAATACCTATTGAAGACTAAAAGGTACGAGTAGTGAGAAGATGGCAACTTGCTGGTGGGACAAAAAGGTTGATATTGTTTTTTGTTAATCCATTGAAAAGTATAATCTTGTAGAGTTTCACTATTTTCACGCAGTATAGTAGAGATTTTCCAGACATAATTACTTCATGGGTGTTTGTGAAATAACTTCTACCAAACTTACCTTACTAAATGTGAAACCACAGGAGTAGTTTCTCCTCTAAGTCCTTTCATTAACCCATCAATCAAACAATCTGAAAGAGGTTTGCTAGGGGATTAACCAAACAGACTCTCAATATTCTGCTTGAGGGTATGAAGCAGGGAGACTGTAATCTGTAGAGAAAATGAAACCAGGGAAGCAGACACAAAAGTGATAAATGCTTAACTTTTGGCCTCCTAGCTGTAACTGAACAGAATATACGTGGTCCCAAATTGGCATCAGTGACCAATTGACATACATTTAAGTTATCTTTTTGTTTTCTTTGGCTGCTTCTTTAAAGGTTTGCTGCAAAATGAACATGGCAGAAATGGGGTATGATACTTTTCCATGTTGTTATCTAGGGTTCTAGCTTGACTGCAGCTTTCATTTTCAGTCCTTACTTTCTGTATATGACATCCAAATACTGTTGATTGGAACAATCGCAATAACTTTACCTAAACACGATGGGTTGAATCTATTTCCATTCTAGCTAAGTGTCAATCCTGTCAAGTGTCACAGAGGGTTTCACTTCCTGAAGCCCAATGAGATCCACCATCTTGTTGTTCCAAACCTGCCTCCCAAACAGATTCTAAACAGGGCCTCACACCTAACATGCATTGTCTGACCTAAAATATCACCTCCTCTCTACACTGATTAAACCTTTATTTCTCACAGGCCAGGGACTTGAAAAGAATTCGGGAATTTATATATACATATTAATCAATTAAAACCTTCTAACTGATTGAATATTTAACAGCATCTTGGGTTTGTTTAGTATATCCTCATCAGTAGTGTGACCCTTTGATCTTTTAGTTATAAATTCTGTGCCTGATACTGCCTCTCTCACTAACACCTGGAGGAGGAGTAAAGCTCCGAAAGCTTGTGTTCTCAAATAAACCTGTTGGACAATAACCTGGTGTCGTGTGATTTCTGACCTTGTCCACCCCAGTCCAACACCGGCACCTCCACATCGTTAACCGATGACAGTGTACTTCCAACCTTATGGTAGTCCAATTCTCTCACTAGCCATATTCGGAAGAACTCACCACCGTTGGGATACCTGGAACAATCTGTCATCTCTGGCACCAGCTCCCTGTTTAAAAGGTTGTTGCGCACCCGAACAAGCAATGTCAATCCAGAGCTGTCCAGCACAATGAACGACATTTGACCTGGATGTGGCAGAGAAGGGGAAATTGATACCTCACTTTGTGGATGGAGATCTGGAGTTTCTGGTGGATAGGGTGATGCCAAGAAGGGCATCCTCTCTCTCCAGGAGTGGCAGTGAAGGCTACAACACCAGATCCTGCTAGCCAGGGCCTGGATTGCCACCTGGGTCAGTCTAATAGGAACCATCTCAAGGAATGTCCAGCATTGTATTCACAACAACCTTCTCCACTCTATCTGGGTATAAACCAGAGTCTTAGCTCTATCATCTCAAACTCATTCTATCTTTTCTACTGCACCCACCTCCCATCAAGGCTCATGCTCCAACTCTCTCACTATTGCATGAATTATCTTCCCTCACTTGTCCTCGCCCACTATAAAAACTAATATCATCAAACCCGCATGCCCTTTGTGCTGCCTACAGGGCAGCACAGTGGTTAGCACTGCCGCCTCACAGCACCAGAGAGCTGGGTTCGATTCCACCCTCGAGCAACTGTCTGTGTGGAGTTTGCACATTCTCCCTGTGTCTGCGTGGCTTTCCTCTGGGTGCTCCAGTTTCCTCCCACAGTCCAAAGATGTGCAGGTTAGGGTGGATTGGCCAAGCTAAATACTGTCCAGGAATGCCTGGATTAGCCCTAGGAAATTCAGGGTTACCTGGATAGGGTGGGGCAGTGGTCTGGTTGGGATGCTCTTCGGAGGGTTGAGCCAAAGGGCCAGCTTCCGTACTCCAGGGATTCAGTGATGCTTCTATAATTGATTCTAATCACTCATTCAGGAAAAACTGATCACCTTTCCCCCCTCCTTGTACCAGCAGTAACTACCACTTTCATCTCATTCCAAGAGAAAACAATGCACATTTGGGTAGAAAAAGCAAAGGTGGCCTGCCTAACACTCATCTCCTTATCCCTTACAAGGAAAGAAACCTGACTCTGACTACCCAAAGGGGCTGACTGGCCATGTCTTGGGTTGGAATTCATGGCTGTTCAATATGCTGGGTGTCTGAACATTACTGAAGGGTGTCTCTCCCTCAACATGACTGAAGGTTGCTGACAACCAGGGCTGGCTTCCTGGATTTGTGTCTGTGACAAATGACAAGGCCAAACAGAAGCACTTTGAGCCTAATAGCTCTGTCTGAAAAATCAAAGTGCAAAAAGGTGAGGCCGTGATGCTCTGAGCATTCAGGTAATCTCAAAGTGAATTATATGGTAGCGAAGGATCCTAAAAAATAGGAAGCCGTTGTCGTTCATGGTGACAAAGGGCTGTAGGCTCACATGGGTGCCATGGATGCCATGGATGATGCCCTGGCTTTGAGAATTCTATCGTGTGACAATAAAATAATACTTTTCTAACCTGCTGCTAACTGACCTTGAGAATTATATTCAAATTATGCACCCACACCAATAACACATCACTTGCCTGATACACCAGTGGACTGTAAATTGATCTATAATCCTGATGTCTCCTCATGTAACAAGGATGAGCCAATAGATAAAAGGTCAGAGTCGTGATGCACTTGGCAGTCATAGGGACAGCCGTGTGCATTGTGGAAATTGTGTCAAGATTATATCCTGAGCGAGTATATGACTCTGCCAATATGACAAAACAAAGAACTGCAGATGCTGGAAATCTGAAACAAAACTGTAAGTTGCTGGAGGAACTCAGCAGGTCTGGCAGCATCTGTGGAGAGAAAGCAGACTTAGTGTTTCAAGTCCAAGTGACCCTTCTTCAGAACTGGGTGTGAGCTGGCTCTCTGTCCCTGTACCAGCAACATTGCAATGCCAGTTGTCTGTGTTCTCCAAGGTGCAACATTGAAGTGCTGAATCATCCGGTAAATGAACTGAAGATGTACCACAAGGACTCTGGGCATTTAGCAGGTGCAGGATGCCAATGTTGATGGATGAGGGGTGCCCTGGAGCATGCCCTGAGATGTTGCCATGAATCCTAAGTGGTGGCCCTGAGGGACAAGCTCCAGGCTGGAGTCACCATGTAACCCCTCAGACATTTCATATTGGCAATTGTCAAAATCTAGTTTCCTCAAAACAGGTGGTAGAGCAGGTAACTACTTTTTAATGAGATTGTTAACAAATCATAATCCTCATTAATAGGCATCTCACCACAGCCTAGTGAGACTCTTATATAGATACCCAGATATTCGTTAGAAAATGCAACTGATTGCTCCTCATGTTGAGACAGTGTTCACTGGGCATCCCACATGATTCTCCTAGATCTACCACCATAGCCCACGTCGTTTAGGCCCCAGTAATATTCTGGCTTCGGCTTTATTACTAACTTTACAACCTTTGCCATGCTGGAGCTGAATAACATACTTTTACAGACTGGCCTCTGCTTTCATGCAATCACTGTCTTACTTCAGAGATTTCTGACAAAGAAATCTGTTTAAGTAATTTGAAGCATAATGGGTGATTTGAAATGTGTTTGTGAGGTTTCACAGAGCTTTTGTTGAGACACACAGCACAAATGTATCTTCGCAACACAGCCAAATATGTGACAGGTCCTACCTGTGCTGTCCTCTTATCACCCTGGCCTGACATTGGACTTGGAGCCAAACTGTCTAGATAGTAACAAGAGTGTCTACTGGTAATTCCCCATGAGGCTGTGAGAGATAATGTTGGGCAGACTACATCTAGTCTTTGCTGTCCAAATGGCACCTTATAGCTATTAATCAGTGGTTTCGCCATTGATTTTACAGTTTCGACTCAGAGAAGTCACCAATATGGAAATATTACTCTAGTTCAGCAGTGGGGAGAGTTGGACTGATCTGAAATTGATATATGTCACAAAACAAAGAGAAGGCAATCCCATCTTTGCAGTTAGCTTATTCTATACCTGCCATGAGTATACTTCATGCTGTGTGTGAAGGTTAACTGTTTCGACAAAATGATTTTGGTCTGTTACCCTTCACGTTTGTCTTATTATTTTAAACAAGCTGAGTGAGAAGTTTTCCTGCTCCTATGATGCTGCTTGACCTGCTGTGTTCATCCAGCCCCATGCTTGTTATCTGAGTGAGAAGTAATATGGCTGACTCACAATAAATCTTTTCTCCATTCAGGACAATTCACTGAGGCCTTGTAGAAAAAGTAACAAAATGAAACCCTGCTGATTGTCATGATCACCACGTGTATAAGTGATAGAAATGATTTTTATTCTTCTCTGTGGCCAACCAGCAGCTGAAGAACAAAGTCCAACAAGGTCTTCGGAATGACTAATAACACACTCTAACTGTCTAGCATTAAATTCAATGAGGATGCCATTATCAGAGCAGTTATTGTATTTTGAATACACACGTTAACCCAGCAAGAAATGCTTAAACAGTGTTCCTTAAGCCACATAAACCGTAAAAAATAATAACTGGTTGGATATGTGAAAGGGAACCTTTTATCTTTTGTGCAATTTCACAGTAAGCCTTTACAATTTTCAACAGCCAACACCTGTTTAATTTGAATGTGCTGCGAATGAATGATAATTTACTTCGCACTGCCAGACCAGAGAGATTGTTTTATTCTCCCCCTTTTTATGCAAACACACCAACTGCAGAACACAGAGGTAATTATTCTGGAGAAAGCTTGCAAATAACCTTTCCAAAGTTCTTGTCCATCTGTTTCCCCGGTATTGCTTTCTTATTCATTATACCCATTACAGCCATTACAATTAGTTAAAAAAGTGGCAAAAGACAAAAAGACTTTAACAGCAGGCAATGACACCAGTTGACAAAGCTGCAATACATGCAAACAGGGCACTGTTAACAAAGCACATTTGGGAGGAAGCCAGTGATTTTATCAATTTTCCCCATCTGATTCAATTAATGTATCTAAGCGCTGAGCACTCATTTAGTTCCCAACTGAAACACGAGATAACAGCTTCTGGTTGTTGGAAAAAGATATTGGAATCACAATGAATTGTTCAGTTCTTGGATTTTTGTGGAAGAAATGTTCTTCTCAAAAGACAATCCACGAGCCAATTTTCTAACAGCTACATAGACTGCCAGAGGTAATTTTGTGTCCTGAATTCTGTCATTGTTACTTAGCTGATCGCAAAAGATCCCTCAGTGCCTGCTATTAAACATATTAATGATATTTCATGCTGACCCCTCAAAAAAACCTTGCAGTACTTTGTGGAAGACAATGAAATAATTACAGGTGATGTTGAGACATTGTAAATTAGGATTGCAGTCACAAGGGGCAAAGATAATTCTTAATATGTTTCTAATTAATAGAGCATGATCTGTATAGTTGCCTAAATATATTGCTTTTATTAAATGAATTCAGCATCCATAATACAAGCCTCATTATAATAACATAAACTGTTTGTGTCTCCTTGTGGATAATTTGTAACTTAACCCATCGAGTCACTTTGGAAATATTGCCATTTTGCATTTGAGGGTCATAATAGTTTCTGTGTTATGAAATGCTTTGTTTTTATTTTTGGTAAACTGCTTGTGTCTAGCTAAGGTAAGGTTAACATCTTGTTTTCCTGTAACATCCTTTTGCGTTAGTAACTCCCTTATGCTCCTCAAGAATAGGATTTGAAGTCTGTTCCATTAAATGAAGGGAGTCATTAATGGTCTTCACAATGGATTGGTTTAGATATAATAACATCATAAAAGATAGCAGGCAGTCAACAGGTTGTATCAACAGGAAGTCTTCCTGAAGGGGTATGATGGGATTATGAAATACAGCGCCCTTCAACTGCACCAATCCCCATGATTATACCAGTGGTATTTAGCCTCCTTGTCCTCTATTCCCAACATTTCTTTATATTTTATCTGACTATGCCCCTTTTTCTTAGCTGCAAAAAGCCCAGTACACCTACCACTTTTCAGTTCCAAGGAGGCATCATATTGGCCTTGAAATATCCTGGGATGAATTTCTCAGCTTCTCAACAATATAGACAATGGTGTACCACTACAATGTGGGGAGTAGACAAAATCAGGGGCGAAGGTCCAGTGCAACCAGCCCAAGGATTAAAGGTAAGGCAGACAAGCAGGTCAATCAAGGATCTGGCCACTCATTAGTAAGGGCTGTCTTCCAAAGTTGGTTGGGGGAGGAGCGAGTCCAAGGTCAACCCAGAGGTCTGTTCACTGAAAATCAATGGGGCATCACTGGGGGCCACTGCTGTGGTGGGCAGGTTGGGGCAGTTCATTGCTGGGATTGGAGGCAGCATGTTGGGATGCAAAGGCACTAATAATTGTGCATTGGGCAACTCAACATGTACCGGGTGGGACATGATAGCGTGCAGGAGGACGAGAGTTACGTGGCTTGGCAGTGGGGGATGGCTGCTGTCATTAATGGTCATCACCACGCTGGCTTCAATTGGGGGTGCTGTGCAACAACACCATAATAATGTTTGACATGACTAAACTTTATTCCTGGGGTCTCAGGGAGTAAGATCACTGTGCTAAATGAACATGTTGGGTAGGAGCACCGGAGGCTGAAGGCTGACCTTAAAGAAGTTTATAAAACCATGAGAGGCATGGATAGGGTGAATAGCCAAGGTCTTTTTCCTAGGTTGGGGGAATCCAAAATGAGGGGGCATAGGTTTAAGATGGAAGGGGAAAATATTTAAAAGTGACCCAAGGGGCAACTTTTTCCACACAGAGGGTGGAGCACGTATGGGACAAGCTGCCAGAGGAAGTGGTGGAGGCTGGTACAATTACACCATTTAAAAAGCATCTGGATGGGTGCATTAACAGGAAGGGTATAGAGGGATATGAACCAAATGCTGGCAAATGGGACTAGATTAATTTAAGGTATCTGGTCGGCATGGATGAGTTGGACTGAAGGGTCAGTTTCCATGCTATATGACTCTATGACTCTATGAATGTGGGGAAGATCAAAGTTGATGGGGTTTACAGGGACAACAAGGCAGAAAGGGACATGATGCTTTTTTGGGGTTGGGGATCAGCTAGGCTGAGAGGTTGTTCCTGCACCTTACCTCATAGAACAGGGCCTGAGTTCCCACAAGTAGTAGTTTTTTTTTCTCTGAGGAAGGGGTCTCAACTTTTTTGCAATGTTGGGCTCTTCAAAGGACAAAAACAATGAACAGATGCTCGGAGAGTATAAGTTAGAGACATCTGTTACCATGTAATGCTGTATGTGGACTATACAGCTGGACCTACTGTTTAGTCTAAAAATCTTGGCCTTAAGCAATCTTTGCAATATCATTCATCATCTCACATTAATCCTACCAACGGCTGTGAAGCACAAGTAATGTCATCCAGCCTGTAAAGATCCACCTTAGTTGCCAAAGTTGCAATCCCTTCTGTGGTTCTGTGGCCTGCACAAGGTCCAGGAGCTACTCACCTCACACCTTGGACTATGAAATGTCCATATCCTATTTGCAAAGCTGCCTTACTTAGGGTAAGAGCCAATTACTGTAGATGCTGGTACCTGTACTGAAAACAAAAATAAAAATTCTGGAAATCACAACGGGTCAGACAGCATCCATGGTCAGGCAGCAAGCTAATATTTCAAGTCGAGGTGACTCTTCATCAGTGTTGGGGTAATGTGGGGTTTGGGGGTGAAGGGTGATGTTCTCATTATTGCTTCCGCCCATGCGATCTCCTTCTGTATGTGCACCACAAGGCTTGAGAAGCCTGTATTGAATCAGGGCAGTGATGTGCAAGGTCCACATGGAATGTGCTCACTCCCATTGGCACCCTTGTCCAAGGATTTTGATGTCCCAGAGTTTGCAGGATACTGTTCAGATGTTATTTGTGTGTTCTGTGACTGTTGAAAGTTCACATTACTTAGGAGCTGCTCTGATAGTGCCCACACAGGCTCATTGGATCTATCCCCAGTGGATCATGGATCAGAAAGACATCCTGGTAGCTGCTACACTAAGATCTGCCACATGAATGGATGAGGAACACATGAGTCTGGAAGGCCAGGACCAGCGTCACCCTCCAGCCGAGTTGTAGAGGATGCATACTGCAGAGCTTCCAGCTATAAGTGCCCTCACAATTTAACAGTGGAATGCAAACAAGCCAATGGCGCTATACTCTGTCCAGACGTGGAGCTCAGAAAGGCACCTACTGCTGTTCAGCATCTGCAATGCAGCACTTCCCTCCATTGGGACGATGTAGGCTTTTAGCTATCTCCTTTAAGGTTAAATTTCCATGCAGGTCATGTCTGGGTATTCATTCCAAAAACACTCAGGGAAAGGACGCTACTTAATCCTGAGAATCCCTTCTTTAGACAACCGGAAGATGAGGCTAAGAGATGGACATTGTGGATCTGTTAGAGCCACAATAATATGCCAAGTACGAACATGGGAATGCTCATCAGAAGGAACAACGCCGTCAGCATCCTACAGAACAGCAGCTTTGGCCAAATCAGTGAAGGTAGGACCTTGTGTTTAATGGAGCTGAGTTGTGCAAAGTCATCTTTCACTAACTGCAAATATTGTGACTCTGTCGAGACCAGAACTTTTGTATAATTCCAATTCCCACTTTGAGCTTCCGATATGTCTCATGTTGTTCAATAAACGTCAAGGTTACAAATGGATTGAAGCTGCTGAAGATCCGAGGGCCCACTCGTTCAAATATGACAAAGTTTCACACAATTCTGAATGTAATGGAAAGGATAGCTATCACTCAGCCAGGGTAAGAATCATTATGCTGCACTGAGGATGGCTAGACTCTCTACCTGCATTGTTGTAGTTGCTGCAAAGACAAAATTTGCTCACAGAGCTTATAATGAAAAATAAGCATCAATTTACAAATGTAATGATGTATATGCAATAGTAGATAAAAGGTACTGCAGATGCTATGATGTGTTACCTGTAACACCTTTGTACTCTCGGACAGTTATCGTCTTCTCCCTCCCACAATGCCTAAGGTCAGCCTTGGGGCCCCAGCTGGCATGGGGAGAGACTATTGGCCGTGTGGTTTTGACTGGGTAAACTGAGGGGCATTAATGGTTAGAAGGTCCAGCCGTCCTGAGAATACTCCGTCCAAATGCAAGTTCACTTTCCTTGGCTTAACCTCCTGCAAGCAGCATTGATATGGAGGAGCCAGGCAGCTCTGGACCATCCCAGGAGATATTTTGGTAGTGGAGGATAGGGGTTTGTATGCTGCTGTCATTGGGTCCATCTCTGGCTGGGTACCTATTATCTGCTTGAGAGGAAGAGGCACTGGATTGGAGTCAATATTCCTTGTCCTCCCATTGCCTTGCTGCAGTAATGGGAGTGCAGGTCTGAATGTATATCCGATGCATGCTAAGTGTAATGCATCTGGGTCTCCATAGCAGCTGACAACCTGTTTGTGGAGCCAACTCAGACACTCAGATACTACAGTAATGTGATGATGACATTCTTCAGACAGAACAGCATCCTACAAAGATGTAGCAATGGCTATGGAAATGCAGGAGGGTATTCCTTGTCAATTGATTGGATGTACCTGAGTCACATAAAGCCACCTTTCACTACCTCCAAATGTTTTGATGCTGCAGAGACCAGCATCTGCTGTGTAATCCCAACTGCACGTGCAGCTTAACATTTTGATCTTTCTGCACGATGCCCTGCCCCTCCACTTTCCCTCTGATATTGACCCCATTGCCTCTAGTAACTGAAGCCAAGGGCTTGTACTGGCACTGATATACAATAACCTCAGCAGGTATGGGCCCTCTCGGTCTAAAGACCCTGGAGGGTGATCATTCCAGTGTCTTGTGGGCATACCAGTTAGCAGGGTTCGTCCACCCCAGCTGTAAATGATCGGCCTGTATCATGAGATGCAGGGGATAAGAAAAACCTTTGAAGCAGCCATTGGTGGCACAGGTATTGAATAAATATGCTCCAAACAGTTTTGCTTTATTTACAGAGCTGCTCGTGTACCATGCCCTGAACTGAAATTGCTTTCAGAATTGAATTGGAACAACTGCCTGACCGACCACTGCCAACCACGCGGGGCATAAAATGGCACAATCCCTGGATTCACTTTTCGGGCACCACATTCACTCCAATAAACATGGGCACACCCCACCCTCGCCTCTTTCCAGTTCACACTTCGCGCACACGTGCTGTGTTTGCCATGTAAGTTCCAGGCACTTGCTCCACCTCTCACAACAACACAGCACATGTATCCGACCATTTATGAAAGCACAGCCTGCTACCTTAGATGCCACACTGATTTGTCACTCCTGACGCAAGCTGTACAATGTTTCAATTCTGAGACACTGTTGTTCTCCAGTTGGATCCCATGATAACTCAGGAACCCATCCTGCCTTGGGTACCTTCAATGCCCCTGTTACAGTTGTCTCGCTCACTGCTGAAATCAAAACAATGAACATTTACAACATTTAACTATTCACAACAAAGGAAAAGAACTTATCTGGACACAAACCTGCAGAACACGTGGCAGCACAGTGGTTAACACTGATGCCTCACAGCCAGGTTCGATTCCACCCTCAGCTGACTGACTGTGTGGAATTTGCACGTTCTCCCTGTGTCTGTGTGGCTTTCCTCCAGGTGTTCCAGTTTCCTCCTACTGTCCAAAGATGTGTAGATTAGGTAGATTAGCCATGGGAAATTGTCCAATAGTGTCCAGGGATATGCAGTCCAGGTGAATTAGGCTTGGGAAATGCACAGTTATAGGGATAGCGTCGGGGGATGGGTCTGAGTGGGATGCTCTTTGAAGGGTCGGTGTCGATTTGATGGGCTAAATATCCTGCTTCCACATTCTAGGGATTCTATAATTCTAAACACATTACCAACTGCATGCTTGCAAAATTCAACTATCTGAAACATCAAGTATCTCAACTGGGCAAAGGTGTGCAAGTAATTTACATGCGTATTACATTCTTGTCACCAGATGGCAAGTCAACTCACCTTCTAAGGAAAGAGGACTTAAGTCCTAAAGTGAAATAACTGCAGAGAGGCCGGTTACCATAACCAAGTCACCCTTTATTTATTAGTGCACAGTACACTGGCTATGGCCAGCCAGCTCAGAGTCAGTCCTCAACTGAGGAGATTCTGATCTCCTGGTTATATTGGTCAGCCAAGGCTTTTGAGATTGACCCAGGCTAACAACCCCAATCAAGAACATAGTTAATGAGGTCTACCTGGTCCGACTACATAATGTTGACCTTGATTGTTGACAGTCTGATTTTTAACTCTCACCTGATTACGTCATCACAACCACCCCTACCCTCAACTCCCCGAGAGTAAATATCATACCCAAGGTTTTAATTTGAGATATTTCTTTGACTTAATTGAAGTTAAGTGTCACCGGCTGCTGTATTGGAAATCATGTCCCAGTGCTGTAGCTTGGAACTCTGGCTTACGGGTCCAGTGACATTAACACATCATCAGTGTCTCCTTTTAGCTGTTCACTCACAGGCAAGTATCAAATGTTATGTCACTTCTTTCTTATTCTGTTGCAGGAACTCATCCTATGAGGCGTCATTCAAAGGTGCAAACACCCTTTCTCACAATTAAATCATCACCTCCATCAGAGGCTTCGTCTACACCCCTTTTGCACCTTTTTCTCTTTGTAGTTGGCATGGAAACAGCAAACTCTCCTTTGAAAATGACAACTTTGATTTCTCTACTGGCACTAACTCTTGCCCAAAACAATTTAACACTCATTCCCCTTGCAGTACCAATAATAATTGACTACATGTCAGAAGATTATCCAAACATCCAGCCATTTAGCTTCATGATTCAGAAATTTTTTTTTTTATTCATTCAATCATGGGATAAGGGCACCGCTGGCTAGGCAGGATTTGTTGCCCATCCCTAATTGCCCAAAGGGTAGTTAAGAGTCAACCACATTGCTGTGGGTCTTTAGCTACATGTAGGCCAGGCCAAGTATGGATGGTAGTTTCCTTCTCAAAAGTACATTAGTGAACCAGATGGGGTTTTCCCAACAATCAGCAATAGATTCATGGTCATCATTAGACCCTTAATTCCAGATAATTATGGAATTCAAATTCTACCATCTGCTATGGCAGGGTTTGAACCTGAGTCCCCAGATCACAATCTAGGTCTCTGGATTAACAATCCAGTGATAATACCACTAGGCCATCACATCCTCAGGCATCAGGCATCCGAACATCAAGATTTGAAGGTGACAAGCAAATCCTGCCCAATGAGTTGGTTACAGATACAACGTGCTTCCTAAACTTGTCGAGTTTTAACTTGTAATCTTGATCAATCGTGCTCTTACAAAGAGTGAGATGCAAAAAGGAATGCAAAAGAAATACTTTGGGGCAAAGCAGTATAATTTTGAATTTTAATGGTGTTATACGGTTATTAGCATTTTATGGCCTCTGAGACATCAGTGACCTTCAAAGATTTTGATAAGTTCACTATTATCATATTTACAGTTTCTTTTCCATGTTTCTTCAGAAATTTACAGTGATTTAATGATCCAATAAACTCGATAGAGAATCAGCAATATATTCTCTAGCCTCTATTTATCACAGAAAGGCAACATGGGACAGATATACACTATGTATACATTATTGAAGATTTCCTTTCATGAGGACAATAAATGATGTGACTTGCATTGTTCTGTATAATTCTTATTTACCAGCTGTACAGTGAATTGCATTCAGACTGAAAAATGCTACTTCTGTCCTTTTTGATTTTTATATCCTTTCTTCCTTTCATTCCATTGATAGTAACTTCTTCTGTAACAATATAAGAGCACTAATTTTGTTTTAAAAATCTAAATGCTGGAACATGACAAAGAATACATTATGCAATTCTAATTGTCTTTCGAAAGCCAAGACCCTTTCTATATTAGACTGCACATGAGTGCGACAGTAAAATGAATTCTGACAGAAAGGGTAATGTGCTCCAAAGAATCTTTCAAGACTTGTTCCGACTCGCTGTTCTACATTGGAGTTTAAATCACATTCAGAAATTAAATTCCTATCAGTTTGATGATTACATGTAATCAAAAAAGACAGCACAATGTAAAATGTACTCTGCAGGCACATTTAATCTTCAGACGTTTTCAGACAGGGAATGCAGTAATGGTTTGTATTTATATGCATGAACTTCTCAACAACACAGGCAAGCTAAATTGTCAACATAATGTCACACTTTCGTTTCAAAATGAAATGAATTCCTCCTCCAGATATGCAGTGGCTAATTTCAAACAAGAGTTGATACGGTTGAAATTGAGTATATTAATCAAATTTCAAATTCTTGATGCAGTTACTGTAGCAGTCAATCCTCTTCCAATAGCTGAGGAAAAACACAAATGGCCAGGGTGGGGAATCATATCTGAGGGAGATGTAATTATGTTGATAATGAGGTATTTACATACAAATTTATAGTTTGGTTGGCAGTTAATTAAAATCAAAAAGTCTGCTTCCCTTCTGCTTATTTCTGGGCCAGCTTGAGACATTTTCAACAGTAAGAAACAACAAGGGCTAATATTGAAATAGCATTTTTAATTCCAATATTGGAATATTCAAAAAGGCTTCAGCATTTAAAAATAAATTATGACAGCAAGCCCTAAAAGAGATATAATGTCAACTGACCAAAAGTTTAAAACAAATATTTTAAAGGAAAAAGGCAAGATAGGGAGGTGGAGAGACGTCAGAAAGTAATTTCAGAGGTTTGGACCTATACAACTGAAGACATGTCACCACTAGAGTCATGCAGTCACACAGCACAGAAACAGACCCTTCAGTCTAACTCATTCAAGCCAACCGAGTTTGCTACTTGCCTGCATTTAGCCCGTATCCTTCTAAGCCTTTTCCTATTCATAAACCTATCCAAAGCTTCTCCAAACTTTCAGTAACTTATCACAAAAACATTGGAGATTCATTTTCATGATGGCAAAGGCATGATTTCATGCAACAAAATTTCAGAGTTCAAATGAATCATTGCTCACATTAACATAAACGCTTGCCACAGTTGACTATAGTAACCTCAGGGATATGCTCACCTCAGCTAGGTGCTTCACAAAGAGGAAATCTGGGCTTCCACATAGAACCAATCAAGACACTAGCCAAAACTTTGAAATATTTTGCACACTTTTCTGCCAAACTGGGAAGCACAGACATTTGATCAAAGATATATTGGAACAGAAGAAATCTACAATGCCAAGGAGGAGGTACAGACTCCATCGCGAAGTGATGTTCTTTAGGAAGAGTCCCTGAGTCTGATTCACGCAGCTGAGTGAACAGACTTTGGCGATTATGAGAGTCAAAACTAAATGTCCCCGATGCACCCCAATACCAAACAGGAAACTTTAAATGCCACTGTGAATTGGTTAAAATGACAAGAATTTATAAAAGTCAGTTACAATTCCAATTTGGTATGACTGCCACAGCATGAGGTACAACCAGCAAAAGGACAGAAATAAGGACGGCAAGAGGGAAACTTCCAAAGTTTGGAACTGGAGAACAGGACAAATTATGAACTCAGTGCTTTAAAGCAGAAATGTGTTGGACAATTAAAGAAGTGAGCAATTTTGGTCTAACAGAAATTGTTTATTTGTGGGAGACTCCTTTACATCTGTGAAGGGCAAGAAATCTTCCAATACACCTGCAAAATGTGAGAAATTCTCCATGAAATTCTCTTGTGAAAGGTGGGAAAAGTACAGCTGCTAAGCACTGGAGAACCATATTTCCTGCAAAATAAATATCTTTAAAGCAGATAAACGCTTAAGCATATCAGGAAGCTATAGGATCAGAAGTGGCATTGCCAAGAAGATTTATTTTCAGTGATGATCCTTGTTGAATATAAAATTGGACCTTCTGGAGAAAACTATTCTTGAAGTATAGAATAGCTTCTAAACTGAATGCAATGTGAGAAGCTGAACAAGTAAATGCATTGTTGTCTAAAATTGAGAGTGCAGCAGCCAATGTTATTGCTTGCCAAGGGGCACAGAAGCAACAGCCACGTTTGAAGAGGTGCTGAAAACCCTTGAAAAATATTTCAATTCATAACTGATAAAATGCTTGAAAAATCATGATTTGACAAAAGAACACACCATTCAAGCCAATTATTAGTTGACTTCATTACTGATCTCTACAGACGAGTGGAGAGCTGATTTAATTCATCAGCCAGAATTCACTAGAGGCTGATAAGCTGTAGATGTTAGAGATGAGCCTTTGTCAGATTTATTATTGCCCATAGAAAACTGACTTTAGAAAAGTCCATTCAAATGGTGAGTGAAGGGAAGCAAAAGAAGCCAAGGGAGAAGATTAAACTTGGTACCGAAGATCCTTAGAATCTAAACAAACCTTAAGATACATAACCACTAAAAGCATGCGATAAACCAATTCAGTCGATAGGAAGACATTACACGCTGATACTCCTGACAAACACTATGGAGCAAAGAAACCCCACAGACCCTAATAATGCCTCGCTATTGAAACCAAAGGTTTTTATTATGAAGCAATAGGTAGGCTTCGTAAAATGCACCAAAGCAGGATACAGCCAAAGGAAACCAAAAGACCAAAGACCTACTCATGCAAAGAGGTTAGTGAGCTAGAATAGTCTCAAATATCAGACAAGCCCAAAGATTTCCAATGAGAAATCAGTGGCCCAGACAAAACGTTCTGGAAAGCTGACATGGGGACAAGTATCACAATATTTTCAAATAATGAGCTTTGGTTGAAGAAACATTGCTTTCAGCTAACAGTTGTTCAGCTGTCTGGTCCAAAGTGTATTTCACTGAATGTTAAAGACATGCAACAAGCAGCCCTCCAACATGTGGACTTCCAAATTCTATATGTGCTGCATAAACAGGAATTCTCTCTCCAGGGTAGAAAGTTATGTCTTGGTCATTCAAAATTCAAAAGAATAACCATAGACAACAAAAGGTCAAGGAATGGCTGATCAAAGAATAGTCATAGACAATTACACGGGGCTCCATTAGATCATGTAGGAACCAAAACAAAAAACAGAATTTCCTGAAGCTAATTACATTGAGTTAAGATTTTTTTCATACCAATGAGGTGGAAATCTGTGATTACGCTGGATTGGTAGAAATATTTTCCCCTGTTATCAAAACAGAAAAATGTTTAGACTCCAAATGCTAACAATCTTTGTTTTGATATGCAAGCAATGAGACAGCAAGTGAACAGTTTGCCCCACTAGAAATGGAAGCCCCTATAGCTAAATTGAATCAAATTGCAAAAAAGCGCAGAGAGCAACAAGTTATAATAAATTTAAGTCACATATAGATGCCGAGATGATCAGGAAAGGACTAGTTCACATAGAATATATGACCTTCCTACCTTCCAAAGAAGATTCCTCAACAAGCATAATGGATATTACATCAAGCAAGACGGAATCTTTGGGTAACACGATTGAACAAGTTGATTTCATTAATAATTCAGTCAAAGATGTTGAACAGTAAAGTCCAACCTAATCAGCAAATCAAAACAAAAAATCTAACCAGATTGACAGGTAGATTGAGCCTTGAAGAATTACCGTAGTGCATCTTGTAAATCATACTGTAGTGACTGTAATAAAGGTCATCCAGGTAAAACTCACAGAAAATGAATTTCCTCCTTGTGGCTGTTATCCTGGTCCAATCAGGGAGCCCTGGCTAACAGATAAGTTTAGGAGCATCAGGGGTTCTGTTCGCTCTGAGGGCTGGTTCTGAGAGAGCTGTAATAGGGTCAACCACTCTCCATGTGTAAGTAAAGGATGACCTGGTGACAGGGTATTGGCATGTGTGGAGTTATTTCAGGTACACTAGTGATGGCAGAAGGAATCAATGTTTGTGAATTTGGTGCCAATCACATGGGTGCTTTTCGGAGATGGTGTCAAGCTTCTTGAGTGATGTTGGATTGTCATCCATCAGGCAAGTGGGAAATATTCTATTACACTCCTGATTTGTGCTGCACAGATGGTGGATAGGCTTTGGGGAATCAGAAGGTGAGTTAATTGCTGCAGGATTCCTAGATAACCTGCTCTTGTATCCAGAATATTTATAGGGCTTGTCCAGTTCAATTTCTGGCCAATAATGACTCCGGGATGTTGCAGTTATTTTTCTTCTTTCATCTCCCAGTAGTACACAGAAGAGGGGTTAATAGAGAGGTTCAACACTAGTCTGTGTCTTGTTATTAAACGCTATGAATTAGAGTGTGTTTAATGTGCTGTGAAAGTCACAGATCAATCAGTGATCACCATTGTACTTCAGATAAAGAAAGGAAAATGATCTCTCACTCAGACTGCTGCAAACCAGTTTAAAAAAGGTAGAAAGACAAAGGAACTTCACTCAGCCAACAAAGAAACTCGAAAATCACTGTTCAGCATCCACACTATCAATGCTATCTAATAATGGCTACAAATGCATTTTATCTGCTCTCCATGAACGATTCAAAGACTGATCCATATAACCTTGCTTTTTACTTTCACCTTTTTGGACTTGCCTTTTATTTAAATCTGTGCAAATTGTGTTGCAGTATTTCTTTTCATGTGCATTCATTTATAAACACATTTTTCGATAATTCAAGAAAACCAATTAAATTGGCTCCATTTCAAGCTAAGTTTAATTTGGGTCTGGGATAAAGGAATCCATAATGAAAGGGATTGTTTCTGAATTAACGTTGTTGCAATGAATGGGAACGTTGGCAGAATAAAAAAGGGGAGCCAATTCATCCCTCCCCACCCAGGAACTTAGCATTTTGGTTATCCTGCCTTGAACTGTAATGAACTGGGGACTCTTGCTGAGGATCTGGTGCTAACAATAAGCAGATGTTTGCTATCTTGACAATGGTGGGTCGCAATGCCTGGGGACTGGCCAGTTGACTGGAGGTCTCTTCTCTGTGCTGTCCCCAATGTTGGATTCCATGTTTTGCTAACAGTGAAGGTAACATCTGTGGCACTGATGATATTCCCAGAGAGGATCCCTGTTTTATAGTCAGCATTTTTATTTATTGGTAAAGCTCAGCAGGTCTGGCAGCATCTGTGGTGAGAAATCAGTGTTAACGTTTCTGGTCCAGTGACCCTTCCTCAGCACTCAACCCGAACCTTTAACTCTGATTTCTCTCCACAGATGCTGCCAGACCTGCTGAACTTTTCCAGCAATTTCTATTTTTGTCTCAGGTTTACAACAGCCGCAGTTCTTTCCGTTTTTTATTTTTGTTCATTCATGGGTTGAAGGTATCGCTGGCTCGGCCAGCATTTATTGCCCATTCCAGTTGACAGTCAATCACATTGCTGTGGGCCTGAAGTCACATGTAGGCCAGACTAGGTAAGAAAGGCAGTTTCCTTCCCTAAAGAATATTAATGAAATAGATGGGTATTTTTCCAACAATCGACCACAGATTCATTGTCAGCATTAGACTCTTAATTCCAGATTTTTATTCAGTTCAAATTCCACTGTCTGCCATGGTTGGATTCAGACCCAGAACATTACCAGGGTCTCTGCATTAACGGTCAGGAATAATACCCTAGTTCCATGACTTTTTAACTGGTGTAGACACAGAATTTTTGGCATTTCTCAGAGCTGACAACATTTCCTGGTGGCGTTGCTGAGGCTTCAGCACCAACTCACCATTTGTCATTGGACAGGCCAAAAAGCGGGCAATTAGGGGGTCACCCATGAAAAGATTGCCAAGAAGGTCACACTGATGCCAAATACCTGGTACATCTCATAGTCAGTATTTCGAAACAGAGACGTACTCGTGATCTCATTGCTGTATGTGACCTGAACGAATTAAACTCTCCTGCTCCATCTGAGAATACAAGCAGCGCGCTGCAGATGCTGGAAATCTGAAACAAAAACAGAGAATGCTGCAGAAACCCAGCAGGTCTGGCAGCAGCTGTAGACAGAAAAACAGAGTTAACTTTCTGAATACTTTTCTTCAGAGCTTAGTGATGGTTCTGTTCTGAAGAATTTCATACTAGGTACAAAAAGTTAACTCTGTTTCCCTCTCCACAAATGATGCCAGGCCTGCTGAATTTCTCCAATATTGTCTGTAATTGCTCCTATTTCATCTTATCATGGGTTACCTGAAGTGGGACACACGAGTGGAAGCATGTTACTTCATTTTAATTTAGTAGCACAATGTTAACCCAAGCACTTTTGTACCCAAAGATTGTAATATTTGCACATAATCATTTGATGCGATAAATAACTGTTGGATTTTCAAAACCACAATACCCTTGCCTAGCTTCTTATGTTGCGAAGAATAACAAAAGCTTTGCCACATCAGGGATAATATCCTGCTAGAGAAGGGAAGTTATATTGGAATCGAAATGTTAACTCTGTTACTCTGTCCAAAGATGCCGCCAGACCTGCTGAGTTTCTTGAACATTGTGAGAGGCAAACCCACAACAATACCCATTTTTACCCAATGTTGGAGTCTCAGAGCCCCTACTAAAACACAGCTCTTTATTTCTGATTCTTTGGCAAATTTGACACAATTCAGCCTATTTTGATCCCTGTCTTGTGACACATTTCTGCCTCTACCACTGATTTTCAATGTATGTGATTGATACACTGTTGGTTCCCTCATTTCAGATGAACCACTGACCTCAGACATCTAGTAATTTATGACAGAATCCCTACCATGTGGAATCAGGCTATCAAGCCCATCAAGTCCACACCATCCCCCTGAAGAGCATTCCACCCAGACCCAGCCCATCCCTGTGGATCTGCATTTCCCACAGACAATTGACCAAGCTTGTACATCTTTGGACTGTGCAAGGAAGTTGGAGTACTGAGAGGAAACCCACACAGACATGGGGAGAATGTGAAAACTCTACACAGACAATTACCCAAGGCTGGAATTGAACCCAGGTCCCTGGCTCTGTGAGGCAGCAGTGCTAACCACTGAGCCACAGTGCCACCCAATTTAAAAGGCAACAAATTATTTGCAACTGTAGATGACAGAAAAGAAATCCACTCCATGGTGGTCAAAGGGAAATTCTCATCCACAATATTGGAAAAGCTATATGAGATTTTGAGTCAGCACTAAACTAGTCAGCCGGATAAAACAACAGACTCCAGAAGCCATATGGCATGGGGCTGATGCCACTGTGATTGACAGGTTTTATGTAACTCAGCTTCAATTGCCAGAAACATTGGTATTACTAATTTATTTTAAAACATGTCTCAGGGAGATATAAATGAAAGCTTTGAAGCTAAGTATGGTAATGTCATACTCAGTGCTGAGAACTATCAAAAGCCCTATGGAGTATTATGTCCTGGCAGACACTCTGAACATGATCAGACACAAATTCTCTTCCCATTAAAAAAAATAGAAACATGATTTAAACGCTGTTTAAAAATCAAACCTTGAAATGCACATATGCCTCGGCATGTCCAGCTCTCAGCTCCTCAATTCAGATATCAAACTAAATTTCCCATGAGCGCGTAAAGTACCTTTGTCTATAGACATTTATTATACCAATGTGGTGTAAACCTAAGATTTCCTCATTTTAAGGGAAAACCTCTTTCAATTCCATGCTGTTTAAAATCAAGTAGACAAGTTAAAGATTCAGATTTGCTTACCCTTTTTCCCTGGATGACAGTATCAATGATTGAAAGTGAGCTGACTGTGTTGTGAATAAGATTGTAATGAGAGAGGAAGATCTGCTCCATATCCTAAAGGAAGCAACATTCTAAAAAATAGCAAACAGTGCAAATGTTCTTCAAAATCCATTTGCCATTATAACACAATGTTAGTTTGTTCTCAGCAGCGCATGTTGTTATGTGTGCACCATGTCATCTTAATCTCAGCAACAAATGTTTGCCCAGATTGGGGCAAATAATGAAATGAAAAGTATCTTATGTGTCCATTATTTAGGCTGATTCAATGTTATTCATCAGCTTATGAAGCAGTTTATTCACTTCTGTCCGATGCACAAATGCTTGACATCTAGTCACAAGATCATGAAGGAAATGTTTTGAAAGATCTATTATTGGCAACAGCAAACACAAATGGGAAGAAAATGATTTAAACATACATTTATTTCTAAAAAAAATGGTGTTTATTGTTACTAGGCCACTATTTTTTAATAGAAAAATTACTCGCAGTGAATGCCTATGTACAAATCTATGCACCAAGCATGACAAATCAAATTGAGTTTTGAGGAAGGGTCATGTAATCCAAAATGTTAATTCTGATTTCTCTGTACAGATCCTGCCAGACCTGCTGACCTTTTCCTGCAATTTCTGTTTTTGCTTCTGATTCACAAGATCTGCAGTTCTTTTGATTTTTATTTGATAGCAAATCCAGACCCAGTTTCCATGAGTTTTCTATTGATGGGGATCATTTTCTTTACTATCCCATTGGATTTGAAAGCATAATTTTTAAAAACTAGCCAGAGAATGGATATAGGCCTTTCTATAGATAGCCAAGGAGTCTTGATTATTTTCTCTATGGTGACCATGTAGGGTACACATTTATTGGGATGATTACTGGTATGAATATGGTTCTATGCATCTTCATTATTGAGACTCAACCAGGGCTTATTCAGAAAGTTTGATTTCCAAGCAGTCCCGTTCTTTAAGCATCAGTATGATTTATGTTGTCGCAACCCACTAGGTGTACTGCACTGAAGATCAAGCTCCATTATTCCTGGAGCCATGTCAATTTTTTGT
Organism: Ginglymostoma cirratum; assembly: GCA_024137785.1. Classification (NCBI taxonomy): domain Eukaryota; kingdom Metazoa; phylum Chordata; class Chondrichthyes; order Orectolobiformes; family Ginglymostomatidae; genus Ginglymostoma; species Ginglymostoma cirratum. The sequence continues at coordinate 6,382,768 of JAHRHZ010000270.1, forward strand.
TATTGACATAAAAGTACAAATTCCCCAATTTGCTTGTCCTTCAGACGCAGGTTGACAGAAAGCATGGACCAGGTTTATGTAATTAACAAGGATTAATATTTATTGCAATGAAATTGATTTTAGTTTCAGGTAAACAATTATGAATGACCAACATATAACTCTACTGTTAAATCTCTAACCCCCTTTAAACTCCTCCTTTACACACATATCGATAAAATGAAAACAATTGGTACTGTGAGGGGATAGAAAAACTGGGAAGGCTGTTCACTGAAATGCTCCACTTGCCTTGCTGGGCCTTGCTGCTCCTCAATCTCCCTCTCCTCCAGGTACTTTGACTTGCAGGAGGCACTGAGTGACTGGTTTGCAACTTATAAAATCGCTGACTTATGGGTTAAATGCAATTGCTTATAGCTACCAGTAATAGAATATAAACTGGCTTTCTTTAAGCTTTAGGTATATCTTTACTGCAGAACCAAAGACAACATCTTCCTTCTGGGAGATAGTAAGAACTGTCAATACTTGAGTCAGAGCTAACTCAGTGTGGAGCTGAAGGAACACAACAGGCCAAGCAGCATCAGAGGAGCAAGAAGGTTGACGTTTCGGGTCAGGACCCTTCTTCATGCCAGCTTTCCTGCTCCTCTGATGCTGCCTGGCTTGCTGTGTTCCTCCAGCTCCACAATGTGTTATCTTCCTTCTGGGAGGTCTGATAGCTTTTAGCTATGTCATTCACACCCACAAGCTGATCAGCCACATAGTTGATGTTAGTTGATACCACTGACAACGGGTCATCACTCCACAGACCAGTCAGCTGCTTGTTGCTGGGTGAATCTGACTTTGTACACACTCCTTAACTCCAGCTCGTCTGCAAGTAAATTTCTCTCACTGCTTGAACAAGCGAGAGTGTAAACAACACATTACAATATGTGCTGGTAGATTGCTTTTAATTGTTTAACACTCCCTTCAACAATCCTTGACTATAAAAAGCAATTATTTTTACATTTCAGTCCACAATTAAAAATACTGTAAAATAATAAAAGGCCTTTACAAAATATATATTTCAATTCAAAATGGAAAATATGAGTTTTTGAAAATGGCGTTGACATTTAGAAAGCGTTGATATCAAGAAACAAATACTACTGTTCCACATTCTACAAAAAACATTTGCATGTATTTTGAGCACATACTATACCATGGAATCTAACCAAAAAAAAGCCTTTTCAAAGTATGAAGAAATTGCAATAACTATAAATATTATTTAAAATAATGTCCTTAAATTTTCATGTGAGTGGAATATGTATTCTCATCCAGCAATATAGCTGTGATGTAGCAAAAACTGTAACTAAAGTAAATTAGAATACGCTTTTTAATATTAACAATATTAAAAGATTCTTGTGGAGAGGGATACATTTTAAAGACTCAATAAATTTCCCAGTAGCCAATGGAAATAAACTACAGGTCAAGTTTTCACATGTTAAAACTTTTACTATTAAAAGCAAACTAGAATTAACATTGATCAAACATTATAAGCAATTAAACCCAGGACAAGCAATTACTACATAAGAATGACAAATGCTTAGTTTAATTACTAGAACTTTTGCCTGTAAATGTTTATTGTTCATAACATCTTTGTTATTTAACCTCTCTCATTGTTTAACATTTCCCTGACATTCTTTTAGTTCTATTTGACTCTTTATCAACAGCATGGAACCCACCACCTTTCCGTTTTTCTTCATTTCTCAACAAATGTCATAGTACTGTCAAAGTTTTAATGCCACTTCTATCTCGACAGGTGCTGCTAGACCTGCTGAGTTTTCTCACCACGTTTTGCCTCAATTATTAGACAAAAAGTGAGAGTCACTGTCGTCTCAGAGGACCGTGGGCTAATCCCTCATTAAAGAGAGAGAGAAAGAACTGGTGGTGGTTTAACCTAAGGGTCACCATGCCTCAGCTGAGTTCTCACATTAATTAATTCACACAATTGAGATGTATTTTACGGCCCCCTTAGCTGTATGCTCACCTTTGGATAGAGCTGTGGCATTACAGAAACATTTCCTCCATGATTCCCACTTCCCCAGCAGGATCACTCCTCCCTGCCATGCTCAGCTGAAACAACCAGACTTCTACAAAAATCTAAATAAAAAATGAAGGAACTGCGGATGCTGTAAATCAGAAACAAAAACAGAAATTGCTGGTAAAGCTCAGCAGATCTGGCAGCATCTGTGATGAGAAACCAGAGTTAACGTTTTGGCTCTGGTGACCCTTCCTCAGACCTGAAGGACCTCAGAACCCATTTCTAAGGAAGGGTCACCGAACCCGAAACGTTAACTCTGAATTCTCTTCACAGGTGCTGCCAGACCCGCTGAACTTTTCCAGCAATTTCTGTTTTTATTTCTACAAAAATCTATCCATTCGCACAAGCCATCTAGATATAATTTTCCCCAATAAAGACACACCTTGGCACCCCTTATTCCTTCAATTTCTAAACATACCATTTGTTATTTACTCTTATTCAATTAGAAACAAACTGTCACTAGCTACATGCTTGTTTCTTAACAGATAACTGCCTTTCTGCTTTTCCACAGCAATACCAGCTTTGTCTCTTTGTCAAAAAGAGCCTGCCTCTTCACATTTAGGTTTTGTACAATGATGTGCTAACAGCCTCTTAATAATCTTAATACATTCACATTTATGTTTCTTCCCCTATAGCAACAAGATCACTTGGGCCTGTATCCAAGCAGTCGTATTTAATCACCCTCACCTTCTCTCTTTTCTGAATATCAGTTTCACTGGCAATTACTGTCTCTGCTTCCAGCACCTCCTCTGGCATCGCATTCCGGGCACTCACCACCCTTTGTGTGAAAAATGTGTCTCGTATATCCCTTTTAAATACCACCCCTCCCCTCCGCACGTTGAACCTATGTTCCCCTAGTAACTGACTTCTCCACTCTTGGGTAAAAAGCCTCACACTTTCCACTCTATCCATGTCATTCACAGACTTATAAACTTCTATCAGATTGCCCCTCAACTTCCTGCATTCCAGACAAACACATTCTATCCAACCTTTCTTCATGGCTAAAATCCCCCATATCAGGCAACGTCCTGGTAGACATTTTCTCTACCCTCTTAAAGCATCCACATCCTTCTGGTGGTGTATATTATGTATTTTCAAATTTCTGGATTGCTGCTTACCTATTTACTTTAATGAGAATTACACTTTGCTTCTGCTGGGACAACACTGAAGCTTCATGCTAAGACAACACCTCACCTTGGTGCCAGACTTAAGTTACAGTTTACTGAGACCCCTAAATCTCCATGGACAAATTGCATCAAGGTCAACAATGAGCACCCTTGATTCAGCACTGCCTGCCAATCTGGGGCAGTACTCAAAAAATGATTCATATAAAATTAATAGTTGAAAACTATATGTATAGATTTGACACATGCTTAAGCCTGAATTGAATCAAAGCTCAATGCAGTGTCCAAATTGTCATTGGATATTTTACCCATGTATTATCTAATCTGAGCCATCCAATCAGAACTCATGAAAGGCAGGATAGTGCAGCCAATTACTTGTAAATAAAAGAATATTTTATCCAGAAGTTTTCTCAGCTGTTTACTTTGTGCAGTATTGCCACCACATACAATCTGACAGCAGCAAAATGACCCTTTCCAAGACAAATTAATTTTAAATTCATGACCAATTTCAAGAACCCAGTGACAAGGAAAGACAGCCTCAAACATACTTTACAAAATCACGATTCACGTTCAATTTACTAATATAGTATTTCTTTCCAAATTCTTAAATACGGTCAAGCTGCATTTTACAATTTGAGAGTACGGTCCTTCTACAGAAAAGAACACTGTCTCCAGCAAGCTGAGCTAGGAAAATCAATACAACCATTACGATCACATCCCACACATGTTGTGCAGTGATGCATTTTAGTGTAGTTTTATGCTGAAAAACATGTTTTCAAAAAATATATATTTGTGACCCTCTTTAAAATCAACAGCGCTCTCGAAAACATTGCCCGGCTTTACTGGGTTGTTCCATTCTGTATATGTAAAAAGCTTCTGGAAACCACTGCAAAGGCTTTTCTGTATGATGTACTTAGTCATACAACAAAAGAGGCAACGTGAAACCTAAAAGACCTTCTGACCTCTTCCTTTTATAGATTGCCGGGTAGATGTACATGTTTACTACCTGGTGGTTGCAAGGCAAGGAAAATCACACATTTTATGACCAGTATCTTTTCTTTTTCTTTCATTAATTTGAATAGAAAGAAAATCAATTGGGTTCTGTTATTTATATGTAGTGTTTCCTGCTCCCTACCCTAATTATCGTTTTTTGTGGCACACAAACAATTGTGAATGCCCAAAAAACAGAGACAACATGCACGTATAATCTATTATATCAGGACACATTCCACTTATGAAGAAGTGGAATTTCTTTTTGAAATGATGTAGAAATTTGAATATTATATCAGGGGCTTATACTTTGGAGATCGCCTCAAGTTAATGTGCGTGACCTCTTAACATTCTAGGGGTATACTGTTCTCTATACTGCATCACATGCTGACTTGAAGATTTTTATAATAAAACGAAGAACTGCAATTGCTGGAAATATGAAACAAAAACAGAAAATGTTGGAGAAATTTAGCAAGTCTGGCAGCATTTGTGGAGAGAAAGCGGAGCAGTTCTGAAAAAGTGTCACTGGAACTGAATTGTTAACTCTGCTTTCTCTCCACAGGTGTTGCCAGACCTGATGAGGTTCTTCAGCAATTTCTGCTTTTGTTGAAAATTTGCCCTGTGGGAATTATGGTTTAGCACTTTCCACGTGGCACAGGGGGTGTGAATCAACCAGCATGTGTTTCCTTCTTGCAACTGAGTGCACTTGACGATAACATCACTGTCGCAATAGATCAATGGAAGAAAAGGATGCCTCAGAATTAGTCAATAAATGTAAGATAACACCTTCCTACTGCACCCCGAAACAACAAACAACACCCTCTTTGGTCGATGTTTAACAGTTCATTTAACTTGGAAAGGAGGTGTTATTGACTGGATTATTGGTGGAAGCACTGTGGCAAGTCGACAACAGAGTTTAGATGTTTCTTCTGCCCACAGAAAAGTGTAAAATTACACTGCTAAAAATAGCTTTTGGAACAGCAACTGCAGTGATGCTGGTGAAGCAGGAGAAGGGCATGCAGAGGACAAGACAGAGAAGGAACTTCGATAAGAAGAGATAAAGAGATCTTTGGACAAGGATATGACCTAAGCCAGGAGATCTACTGTAATGTTGTGAAGAGATAGAATCCCTGTAGAATGCAAGCAGGCTACGCGGCCCATTGAGTTGACACTGACCCTCCAAAGAGCATTCCAAACCCCCCACCCCATCCCTGTAACCCTGTATTTCCCATGGCCAAGCCACCTAACCTGCATATCTGGAAGGAAACCAGACCACCCGGAGGAAACCCACACAGAGACGGGAAGAACATGTAAACACCACACAGACAGTCGCCCGAGGCTGGAATCAGACCTGGGTGACTGGTGCTGTGAGGCAGCAGTGCTAACCACTGAGCCACCGTGCTGCCAAATAATAGATAGGAGCTAGAAGATATGAACTATGCATCAGGAAGATTTGCCTCCAAATGAAGTAGTTATAGTTTTGTTAACCGTTTGACAAAGACCTGAAGCCTCAAACCAGGATGTGGATGACTTACCAATCACTGCGATGATTGCCATTGCTTTTTCTTTTCATACTTTGGGATTATTCTAGGCAGCAGGCAAATGGCATGTAGGCCATCATAGGGACAGGATTCACTTACAGGAGCAGGGATGCCTTGCTGTAGGGCCTTGGTGAGATGACACCTGGAGTATTGAATGCAATTTTGGTCTCTTTGTCTATTGAGGGAGTGTAAAGAAGGTTTTTTCTGGGATGTTAGGACCTACATATGAAGACAGATCGGATCGGTTTGGACGAGATTCTTTAAAGTTCAAAAGAATGGAGGCGATCTCGTATAAACGTATAAAATTCTATTCAGATTAGACAGAGTAGATGCAGGAAGGATGTTCTCCATGACCATTGAGTCCAGAACGAGGGTTCACAGTCTAAGAATAAAAGGTAGACCTTTTAGAACTATGATGAAGAGGAATTTCTTCACTCATACAGTGGTGAGTCTGTGAAATTAACCGTCATAGGAAAATGTCGAGGCCAAAATGATGAATATTTTCACGAAAAATGTCATTAGAGTTCTCAGGACTAAAACAATTAAAGGATATAGGGAGGAAGTGAGAACAGGGTACTGAGTCAGATGAATGTGAGGTGGCGCATTTTTGTGAGGCAAATCAGGGCAGGATTTATATACTTAATGGTAAAGTCCTGGGATGTCTTGCCAAATAAAGGGACCTTGGGTGCAAGTCCATGGTCCCTTGAAAGAGAAGTCTCATGTTGACAGGATAGTGAAGAAGGTGCTTGATATGCTTGTCTTTATTGGTTAGTGCATTGAATATGGGAGTTGGAGGTCATGTTGTGTCTGTTTAGGGCATTGGTTAGGCCACTTTTGGAATACTGCATGCAGTTCTGGTCTCCCTGCTATAGGAGGATGTTATGAAACTTGAATGGGTTCAAAAAAGGTTTACAAGAATGTTACCAGAGCTAACTCTGGTAACAGGGTTTGAGCTGTTGGGAGAGATTGATTTTTTTTTCATTCACGAGATGAGGGCATCACAGGCCAGGCAGCATTTATTGCCCATCTGTAATTGCCCAGTGGGCACTTAAGAGTCAACCTTATTGCTGTGGGTCTGGAGTCACATGTAGGCCAGACCAGGTAAGGATGGCAGTTTCCTGACCTAAAGGACATCCGTGAACCAGGTGGGTTTTTCCAACAATCGGCAATGGATTCACTATCATCATTAGACTGTTAATTCCTGATATTTATTGAATTCAAATTCCACCATTTGCTGTGGCGGGATTCGAGCCCAGGTCCCCAGAACATTATTTGGAATAGGATGGGGTTATTTTCTTTGGAGCATCGGAGGCTGAGGAGTGACCAGATAGAGGTTTATAAAATCATGAGGGGCATGGAATGGGTAAATAGACAAGGTCTTTTTCCTAGAGTGGGGGAGTATAAAACTAGAGGATATAGGTTTAATGTGAGAGGGGAAGGATGGGACCTAAGGGGCAACTTATTCACACAGAGGGTGTTGTGTGTATGGAACGTGCTGCCAGAAGATGTGGAGGCTAGAACAATTACAACATTTTAAAGGTATCTGGATGAGTACATAAATAGGAAGGCTTTAGAGAGATATGGGACAAATGCTGGCAAATTGGGCTGGATTTATATAGGATATCTGGTCAGCATAGATAAGTTGGACTGTAGGGTCTGTTTCCATGCTGTACAACTCTGTGACTCATTGGTAGGAGTGCGTGTGCGTTGTGGGGGAGGTTGGGTTGGTGGGGGGCACGGTTGGAGGTGTGTTTCACTGGGGTATATAACTAGACCTTCAAATCTGTAATGCTGGGCTACGTCCTCTACAACCCCAGCTATCCTTCCTCGGATCCATAGGGCACCTCAGGAGGATGAAGATGTAGGGGAAGAGATCACATGTAATTAACAGGCACTGCATGTGGGAATTCACTTCATCCAGGCATGTGGGGCAGGGGTAGGGGAGAAGCTACAAATTTGTGAAGAGTCAAGAGAAGCTATGAGAGTGCTGATTTAATGGCAATTGATAAGACTGTTCAAGATAATTAACTTCTCTAATCAGAGGACGTAAGGAGGCTCACTTTTGAGTAGCAGAGGGCTGGTATGTCCAAGATACAGAATTCTCTTTGTTACCAAATGCAGCAGAGGCAAGATGAGGAAGAAAGCCTTTATACAAGAAGTTGCCATGATCTGGAATACGCTATCTGAAGGGATGGTGGAAACGAATTCAATGTTCAATTTCAGTCGTTTCAGCAGCAGGAGTCTGGAAGGAGGCACGAGGGCAGCCTGGGAAGGTAAGCTTCTCCTTTAAAAACTTACCTCGTGAATAGGCGGAGTGCGCGTCGAGCAGGAGCAGACACGGGACGGTTGAGTAAGTGAGGTAATATATTTGGGCAGTTGCTTTACCCGAAACACCACTAAAATAGTGTCTCCCCCCCATCCTCCTCCTCTAACCAAAAAGGGTCTGAGCGCCGATTTGGTAAGTTACTAGTGTTTTCTTTTCCAATAGTCTGTTTTTTACAATTCAGAACAATGGAAATGGATGTTAGGGCAGTTGGATGCGCCTCCTGTAGGATGTGGGAGGTAAGGGTCACCACTAGTGTCCCTGCTGACTTCATCTGCGGGAAGTGCACACAACTCCGGCTCCTTGGAAACCGTGTTAGGGAACTGGAACTGGAGCTGGAGCTGGATGAACTTCGGATCATTCGGTAGGCTGAGGGCGTGATTGAGAGGAGTTACAGGGAAGTAGTCACACCTCAGGTACAGGAAAAAGGTAGATGGGTTACAGTCAGGGGACGGAAAGGGAACAGGCAGACAGGGCAGGGATCCCCTGTGGCTGTTCCCCTCAATAACAAGTATACTATTTTGGATACTGTTGAGGGGGACGACTTACCAGGGGTAAGCCATGGGGTACAAGTCTCTGGTGCAGAGTCTGTCCCTATTGCTCAGAAGGGAAGTGGGGAGAGGAGGAGAACATTAGTCATTGGGGACTCCATAGTTAGGTGGACAGATAGGAGATTCTGCGGGAACGAGAGAGACTCGTGGTTTGTGTGTTGCCTCCCAGGTGCCAGGGTCCGTGATGTCTCGGATCATGTTTTCGGGATCCTTAAGGGGAAGGGGGAGCAGCCCCAAGTCGTGGTCCACATAGGCAGCAACGACGTAGGTAGGAAATGGGATGGGGATGTAAGGCAGAAATTCAAGGAGCTAATGTGGAAGCTTAGAGCTAGAACAAACAGAGTTGTTATCTCTGGTTTGTTACCCGTGCCACGTGCTAGCGAGGCAAGGAATAGGGAGAGAGAGCAGTTGAACACGTGGCTACAGGAATGGTGCAGGAGGGAGGGATTCAGATACCTGGATAATTGGAGCTCATTCTGGGGTAGGTGGGACCTCTACAAACGGGATGGTCTGCACCTGAACCAGATGGGTACCAATATCCTGGGGGGGAAATTTGCTAATGCTCTTCGGGAGGGTTTAAACTAATTCAGCAGGGGGATGGGAACCTGACTTGTAGCTCCAGTGTACAGGAAGTTGAGAGTAGTGAGGTCATGAATAAGGTTTCAAGGTTGCAGGAGTGTACCGGCAGGCAGGAAGGTGGTTTGAAGTGTGTTTAATTCAATGCCAGGAGCATTCGGATTAAGGTGGGTAAACTTGCAGCATGTGTTGGTACCTGGGACTTTGATGTTGTGGCCATTTCGGAGACATGGATAGAGCAGGGACAGGAATGGTTGTTGCAGGTTCCGGGGTTTAGATGTTTCACTAAGATCAGGGAAGGTGGTAAAGGAGGGGGAGGTGTGACATTGTTAGTCAAGGACAGTATTATGGTGGTAGAAAGGACATTTGATGAGGATTCGTCTGCTGAGGTAGTATGGACTGAGGTAAGAAACAGGAAAGGAGAGATCTCCCTGTTGGGAGTTTTCTATAGGCCTCCAAATAGTTCCAGAGTTGTAGAGGAAAGGATAGCAAAGATGATTCTGGATAGGAGCGAAAGGAATTGGGTAGTTGTTATGGGGGACTTTCACTTTCCAAATATTGACTGGAAACGCTATATTTCAAGTACTTTAGATGGGTCAGTTTTAGTCCAATGTGTGCAGGAGGGTTTCCTGACACAGTATGTAGATAGGCCAACAAGAGGCAAGGCCACATTGGATTTGGTACTGGGTAATGAACCAGGCCAGGTGTCAGATTTGGAGGTAGGTGAGCACTTTGGTGATAGTGACCACAATTCAGTTACGTTTACTTTAGTGATGGAAAGGGATAGGTATATACCGCAGGGCAAGAGTTTTGGCTGGGGGAAAGGCAAACATGAGGCGATTAGGCAAGACTTAGGATGCATAGGATGGGGAAGGAAACTGCAGGGGCTGGGCACAATTGGAAAGTGGAGCTTGTTCAAGGAACAGCGACTGCGTGTCTTTGATAAGTATGTACCTGTCAGGCAGGGAGGAAGCGTTCGAGTGAGGGAACCGTGGTTTACTAAAGAAGTTGAATCTCTTGTCAAGATGAAGAAGGAGGCTAATGTAAACATGAGGCATGAAGGCTCAGTTAGGGCGCTTGAGAGTTACAAGTTAGCCAGGAAGGACCTAAAGAGAGATATAAGAAGAGCCAGGAGGGGACATGAGAAGTCTTTGGCAGGTAGGATCAAGGAAAACCCTAAAGCTTTCTATAGGTATGTCAGGAATAAAAGAATGACGAGAGTAAGATTGGAGCCAGTCAAGGACAGTAGTGGGAAGTTGTGCGTGGAGTCTGAAGAGATAGGAGAGGCGCTAAATGAATATTTTTCATCAGTATTCACGAATGAAAAAGACAATGTTGTCGAGGAGAATACTGAGATACAGGCTATTAGACTAGACGGGATTAAGGTTCATAAGGAGGAGGTGTTAGCAATTCTGGAAAGTGTGAGAATAGGTAAGTCCCCTGGGCCGGATTGGATCTATCCTAGGATTCTCTGGGAAGCTAGGGAGGAGATTGCAGAGCCTTTGGCTTTGATCTTTATGTCGTCATTGTCTACCGGAATAGTGCCGGAAGACTGGAGGATAGCAAATGTTGTCCCCTTGTTCAAGAAGGGCGTTAGAGACAACCCTGGTAATTATAGACCAGTGAGCCTTACTTCGGTTGTGGGTAAAGTGTTGGAAAGGATTATAAGAGAGAGGATTTATAATCATCCAGAAAGGAATAATTTGATTAGGGACAGTCAACACGGTTTTGTGAAGGGTAGGTCGTGCCTCACAAACCTTATTGAGATCTTTGAGAAGGTGACTAAACAGGTGGATGAGGGTAAAGCGGTTGGTGTGGTGTATATGGATTTCAGTAAAGCGTTTGATAAGGTTCCCCACGGTGGGCTACTGCAGAAAATCCGAAGGCATGGGATTGAGGGGGATTTAGCGGTTTGGATCAGAAATTGGCTAGCTGTAGGAAGATAGAGGGTGGTGGTTGATGGAAAATGTTCATCCTGGAGTTCAGTTACCAGTGGTGTACCGCAAGGATCTGTTTTGGGGCCACTGCTGTTTGTCATTTTTATAAATGACCTGGTTGAGGGCGTAGAAGGATGGGTTAGTAAATTTGCGGATGACACTAAAGTTGGTGGAGTTGTGGATAGTCTGGAAGGATGTTGCAGGTTACAGAGGGACATAGATAAGCTGCAGAGCTGGGCTAAGAGGTGGCAAATGGAGTTTAATGTGGAAAAGTGTGAGGTGATTCACTTTGGAAGAAGTAACAGGAATACAAAGTACTGGGCCAATGGTAAGATTCTTGGTAGAGTGGACGAGAAGAGAGATCTCGGTGTCCATGTGCATAGATCCCTGAAACTTGCCACCCAGGTTGGTAGGGTTGTTAGGAAGGCGTACGGTGTGTTAGGTTTTATTGGTAGAGGGATTGAGTTTCGGATCTGTGAGGTCATGTTGCAGCTGTACAAAACTCTGGTGCGGCCGCACTTGGAGTATTGCGTACAGTTCTGGTCACCGCATTATAGGAAGGATGTGGAAGCATTGGAAAGAGTGTAGAGGAGATTTACCAGAATGTTGCCTGGTATGGAGGGAAGGTCTTATGAGGAAAGGCTGAGGGACTTGAGGCTGTTTTCGTTAGAGAGAAGAAAGTTAAGAGGTGACTTAAAAGAGACATACGAGATGATCAGAGGATTAGATAGGGTGGACTGTGAGAGCCTTTTTCCACGGATGGTGATGACTAGCATGAGGGGACGTAGGTTTAAATTGAGGGGTGATAGATGTAGGACAGATGTCAGAGGTAGATTCTTTACTCAGAGAGTAGTCAGGCCATGGAATGCCTTGCCTGCAGCAGTTGTAGACTCGCCAACTTTAAGGGCATTTAAATGGTCGTTGGATATACATATGGACGATAATGGAATAGTGTAGGTTAGATGGGCTTCAGAGTGGTTTCACCGGTCGGCGCAACATCGAGGACCGAAGGGCCTGTACTGCGCTGTAATGTTCTATGTTCTATGTTCTAATATTCCTTTTAAAAGAGATTTGAGGTGGGAAAAATATTGTGCAGTGGAAAACAACAGGACTGTGAATCTGTTTTTATCGCCTTTCATGGCAGACTGGTACAAACTCAATCAGTAGAAGCTCCTACCTTTGCACTGGCTATGCTAAAGTGTCCAGGGATGTGCAGGTTCTGCATGGAAGGACGTGTAGGTTCTAAATTTCTGCATGGAATTTAATTATTTCTATTTGTTAGATAATGTGCTAGTGAATAATTTCATTGCCATTACAAGATAATCTTTAATTGATTTATTTTCAAGAAGTAAACAAATAAAACAGTCTGTAATGGTAGTTTAGCTGAGGGACAGAATGTGTGTCATAGAGTTGTAGAGTCATAGAATCATACAGCATGGAAACAAACCCTTTGGCCCAAGTTATCTATGCTGACCAGATATCTTAAATGAATCTAATCCCACTTGCCAGCATTTGGCCCATGTCCCTCTAAGTCCTTCTTATTCATGTACTCATCCAGATGCCTTTTAAATGTTGTAATTGTACCAGCCTCCACCACTTTCTCTGGCAGCTCATTCTATACACGCACCACCCTCCGTGTGAAATGGTTGCCCCTTAGGTCCCTCTTAAATCTTTTCCCTCTCACCTTAAACCTATGCTGTCTAGTTTTGAACTCCCCCACCCCAGGGAAAAGACCTTGTCTATTTATCCTATCCATGTCCCTCATGATTTTATAAACCTCTGTAGGGTCACCCATCAGCCTCGGAGACTCCAGGGGAAATGTGAGTGAACTATTATTAAGTCGTATTAAACATAGAATAAACCATCTATTGAGTTAGTGGTAGTACCCTGAGTACAGACCTGGCACATGTTCAAAAAGTGAGAAAAATGTGAAAATCAATCATTGCAACTGGCAACTATTACATTCAGATTTATTTTGACAGAGTCCAAAATGGTAGACATTTGCCCAATTTGCTGATCGGAAAATTGTTAGAAATAATTGCTTAATTCTGGAAAGTGAGGAGGAGGAAATCAAATGATATTAAAATACAAAAAGAGCCCTCAGCCCATGGTGAGCAAAGAACAAATAGAAGATTCGTCCAAATATATTTTTTAAAGTTGCAATTTTCAAAATTAACACATACAGCAAAGAGAATATCTCATCATGCTAGAAACAGAATTTATATGTTTCACTTATTGTGAAATGCTTAAATGCGATTTGCAAGTAATTTTCCACAACCATAAATGCAGCCACAGTGAGATCCTCGCATTTCTTGAGTGATAATGCTAACTACATTGAATAATGTAATAACTGTGCTGAAATGAGTAGTGATTTTCAGCAGGCCTGGCCCCAACTGGAGGGAGAAAACTGAGTGAATATTTTGAGTCCATGACCCTCCACTGGGCATGAAATATTAACTCTGCTTTCTCTCCACAGATGCTGCCAGAGTTGTTGAGTTTCTCCAGCAATTTCTATTCTCATTTCAGATTTCCAGCATCTACTTTGTTTTATTTTATCGGATGTTGATTTTGTTAGATTCCTTTGCTGCTTGTGGGTGCCATTGGCAAGACCATCAATTGTTACCCATTCCTAATTGCCCTAGAGTAGGTTATCATTTCACTTTATAAATAACATTTCAAGGTGCATTGAAAAGATTAATGCAACTTAACCGTTGGACAAAAAGAATATTATCAAACTTGGGACTATATATTACAAATAATTCCTGCCTTACATTAAAGACCATCATAGCTTAAACATGTCGTACACAGCACTGCCAGTGGTAGAGTTTTGGTGAGGCAAGTAAAGGGGAAGAATGATTGATGTGTAAAAATTTGATAATGATTATATACTTTAAAAAGATTTGTCATTAAGCAATAAGAAGCTATTAACATCTCAAAACTACAGATTTGGTTATTGGCTACGAATTGATCTACACAAATTGATGTTAACTTTTTCCAAGAGCTCAAATTCATCATGTTCATACTGTAACATATTTTGTTTCAAAGTATGGCCAGGCAGCCTGCAACATCTGAACTTCCAAAAGATGTATTTTGCAGGACTTATGGAGTGACGCAGTATTTAGTTTTAGAAAATGCACTGAGCATCTCAATTTAGCATCTTGCTCTTCAAAACATGCTGTTTTCATCACAGCTCTGCCTTAACCTTGAACAACTGCACATTGGATAAAAGGAACAGAGGAATGCTACGTGCACAATAAAACATAAATCAAAATGTCCTTTCCCGTTCTTTCATGAGTCAGCAGTTTTAAATTGCTGATTGAATTTCGTTTTGATTTCATTAAACATTTATAAAGGCCAATTAACAGGGCAGCTGAGTTAGGCCACCAGGTCCAAATCCATCATACTGTCAGTACAAACCAGTCAGTAATGACACCGACATTCAGTTCTTGTATAGATGTTTGGCCATCTAATGTTTCCTAATTGAGTACAATAGTACACCAAAGTAAATTAAGTAATGATGCATAATCACAGTGTATGCTGATTCAAAGATGCAATTCCAGCAAAATTCAAATAGATGATCTTATATTCACAAATTCTCAACCTTTGTGCTAGGGAAAAAAATAAATTTAAAATGTTATATTTATTTCTTCTCAATCAATGTAAAACTTGAGGAGGAGCTTGTGTTTAATATTTTCTTTTTGTATGAACTGATGCTAAGGCTTAGGTCGTCACAAAGATGAGGAGATTATTCACTGTGGTAAAAAGGCAGACTATAAGACAGAGGAGCAGGTTTAGGCCACTCAACTCATCAGGTTGGCTCCACTATCTAATGTCATAAAGTCATAGTGTCATACAGCATGGAAACAGAACCTTCGGTCCAATTCGCCCATGACAACCAAGTTTCCCAAACTAAATTAGTCCCATTTGCCTGCATTTGGCTCATATCTCTCTAAACTTTTCCTACGCATGCACCTATCCAAATGTCTTATAACTGTTGCAACTGTACCTGCATCTTTCACTTTCTCTGGCAGTTCATTCCACATACAAACCATCTGTGTGAAAAGAAGTTGCCCCTAAGTTCCATTTTAAATCTAACTCCTCTTCACCTTAAAAATACGCCCACTGGCTTTGAACTCCCCCACTCTATGGAAAAGACCTTTGCTATTCACCTTATCTATGCCCTTCATGACTTTATAAACCTCTATAAGGTCACCCCTCAACCTCCTATGCTCGAGTGAATATCTACTCAGACTTTCCTTAGAATTCAAATCCTCCAGTCTCAACATCCTTGTAAATTTTTTCTGAATCCTCTCCAATTTAATAACATCCTTCCTTAAACAGGGCAACCAGAACTGTGCACGGCATTCCAAAAGAGACTTCACTAATATCCTGTACAAACGCAAGAGGACGTCCTAACTCCTACACTCACTCACCTAAGCAATGAAGATAACCGTGTTAAACACACAGAGATAACAAGAAGTTCAGAGGCTGGAGTCAGAGATAACACAATGTGGAGCTGGAGGGACGCAGCAGGCCAGGCAGCATCAGAGGAACGGGAAAGTTGACGTTTCAGGTCAGGACTCTTCTTCAGAAAAAAAAAGGGTCCCAACCCAAAAAGTCAACTTTCCTGCTGCTCTGATGCTACCTGGCCTGCTGTGTTCCTCCAGCTCCACACAAGCATTTTAACCACCTTCTTCACCACCCTGTCTACCTGTGACATTGCTTTATTTGCCCTTTGTTTTTCAATCTTGGTAGAGAAGCAGAGGGAAGTATTGACATATTGCTTTGTATATTCTGGACTTTCTTAATGCTGTAGCAGGGATAGGTTAGTTTATGAAAGCAAATAGGACTTGTCGAAGAAAGTGGGAGATTCAAACTTAAACGTCAATGCACTTTGTCAATTTTTTTTACGAATAAATGATACTTTTCAAATATAAAACATTATCCGTAATAGATAATTATATTTGGACGTCATCATAGTGCACATAAAGTCACATGATATTCATGCGTGAATATATTTGCAATATTTGGATTAAGTCGTGGTACAGGTATGCGCTGCTAATAGATTTTATATGTTTGAATACAGCATAGTCAGGTGAGTCAGAATGGTCCATTCATGACTGTTTTATTCATCTAAACAATTTATAAGTGTAGTGCAAAGCTGAGTTCCCAGTGCAGACTATTGATGCTAGTAACACTTTGCTGACTGGAGAATCTCTGTCCTAATATCCTCACCAATTTCCTGCCTATTCCATTATGTTACCACTGATTGCATGCACCCACCTTTTTGTTAATATTCTCTCATCAGCGTCTTATTACGTGTCTTCTAAAACCCACAGAAATAAATTAGATTGTCCCTGGAATCCCTGAGATACTTGCTCAGAAAAATTCAACAGTAATTACAGCATGAAACAGGCCATTCAGCCCATGTGGTCCATGCTCAACATAACCCTGCATCCAAGGTTTTTCATGTAAAACCACCCATTTTTCTTTGATGATTTTCTGCTTTATGTCTTTACTTCCTGAGTCGATGCTTGTGGTAGGAAATAATGCTTTCTCCGGATGAAGCTGTCTCTCCTCACTTTCGTTATTGCTTTTATTCATTATTGTCTTTTACAGTCACTAGTTCTTGTCTTCCTTACAGACAGGAATATTCAGGGAGCAGGCTTCCTGCCAACTGATATGTCGCTGGGGAGGCATTCCAACAAGCACATTCAACGCTCTGAACAACCTCAATTGTCAGAAGTCAGGGCTTCAGATCCTCAATCTGATTGGATGGCAGGTGTACAGTTTCAATAGTGCTAGTCACAGCAATAGCAAGGACTGAGACTGCAAACACTCCTCAGACTCTAAGCCCCAGCATCCAGGAACAGGTAAATGAAGTAGACGCCACGGTGGGCCAGGCCTGGGGGTTGGCGAGGACTGGGAGAGGGTGGGATGAGTAGAGAGGGTGGGGTCTTCTCGAAAAGCCATGGGCCGACAGACCATTTGGGGTGGGGCAAGACAGGAACTCAATTTTCCATCCAAGGCCTGAGCAGAGACATCAGAATAAATGCATCCCAATCCCCTCAAAATTGAGGCTAGATGCAAAGCCAATTATTGGCCACCTAAGGGATTTATTAAGGTGAGAACTGGCAGGGAGGCTGAAGCTTCATCTATCTCATATAAAATCCCAGACAGGTGAGGGCTCGTGGGAAGGCGGTAGAATGGTCACTTACGGTACCTTATGGTCACATTCCCATGTCGATGCAATGGTCAAGAAAGTACAACAATGCCTCTTCTTCCTCAGGCAGCTTAGGAAATTCACCATGTCCATAAGGACCCACACTAACTCTTACACATGCACCATAGAAAACACGCTGTCTGGGTGCATAATGGCTTGGTAAGGTAATGGGTTCAAGAACAGCTTCTTCCGTGCTGTTATTAGACTGATGAATGCGCTCACTTACTCAAAATAATGTTAATCGTGTTAATGTTGATTTTGCTTCATGCACTTCCTGTGCAGTGTAACCTGTATGTCTCACTCTGTCTAAAGCACCCTATGATCTCTACGTCCTTGCTGACTAAGATCTGCATGTACTGCTCGCAAGCAAAGCTTTTCACTGTACTTAGGTACACATGACTGCAATAAATCAAATCAAATCAAAACAAGCCCAGAAGTGAGAAGCAATAAAGTTTTGCCTTATATCTGCATGATATTTTCATAGTTCTGAAGATCTGCAATTCCTTTGTAATCGCTGACCAGTTGCAGTCCACTGCTTTATAAAATTGAACCATAATTTTCTTGCATGTAGATTAGTATAAATACTGTAGGGGCTTCTTAAGAGGGAGCGCAGGAGGGCAAAGAAGGATATGAGATAGCCTTGGCAAACAAGGTTAAGGATTATCCAAGTACATTAAGAACAGAAGAGCAACAAGAGAGAGAATAAGGCCCATTAAAGATCAATTAGGTTGTCTATATGTTGAACCTGAGGAGATGGGAGAGATGTTTTAATTGAATATGTTGCATCTGTTTTCACTGTGGAGAATGAAATGGAGACTAGAGAACTCAGGGAAATAAATATTTAAATTTTGAAAACAGTTCACATTTCAGAAGACAAAATGTTGGAGGCCTTAGAAAACATAAAGGTGGATAAATCTCCAGAACCTGATCAAATGTATACCAGGACATTGTGGGAAGTCAGGGCCCCTTGCAGAAATACCTGTATCATCTATAACCACAGGTGAGGTGCCAGAGAACTGGAGATTGGCTAATATTGTGCCTTTATTTAAGAAAGGCTGTAAAGAGAAGCCTGGGGACTGTATACCTGTAAGCCTGTCATTGGTGGTGGGTATGTTGTTGGAGGTGATTCTGATAAATAGGAATTATATGCATTTGGAGAGATAAGGAATGATTGGAGGTAGTCAGCATGGTTTTGTGCATGGGAAATCATGTATGAAAAACTTGAATGAGGTTTTTGAGGAAGCAACCAAAAAATTGATGAGGGCAGAGCGGTAGATGTTGTTAACTTGGAATTTACCTTTGATAAGGTTCTGCGCGGTAGACTAATTAGTAAAGTTAGATCATATGGGATTCAGAGTAAACTAGCTAATTGAATCCAAAATTTACTTGACAGTAGGAGACAGAGGGCATTTGTGGACGGTTATTTTTCAGACTGGAAGTCTATAATCAACAGTGTACCACAGGAATCTTCTTGGCCCTGTTTTGTTTGTCATTTATATAAATGACTTGGATGAGAATATAGGAGGCATGGTTCGTAAGTTTGCAGACGACACCAAAATTGGGGGTAGAGTGGATAGTGAAGAAGGGTATCCAGGATTACAAAGAGATCATTGTGCCAATGGGTTGAGGCGAGGCAGATGGTGTTTAATTTGGATAAATGTGAGGTATTGCATTTTGGTAAAATAAGGAAGAGCAGGATTTATGCAATTAATGGTGGGGCCCTGGGTAGTGTCAGAGAGAAGTGAGACCTAGGGGTCAGGTACATAATTCTTTGAAATTTGTTTCACAGGAACACAGAGTGGTTAAGAAGGTGTTTGGCACACTTGCCTTCCTTGCTCAGACCTTTGAGTATTGGAGTTGGGACGTCATATTGAGGTTGTACAGGACATTGATGAGACCTCTTCTGGAATACTGTGTGCAGTTGTGGTCACACTGTTATAGGAAGGATATTATTAAATTGGAGAGAGTTCAGACAAGGTTTTCAAGGATATTGCCAGGAATTGAAGGTTTGAGTTATAAAAGTAGGCTGGATAGGGTGGGACTTTATTCACTGGAGTGCAGGAGGTTGAGGGATGACCTCATAGAGGTTTATAAAATTATGAGGAGCGTAGGTAAGGTGAATATCAAAGGTCTTTTCCTTAGGGCGGGGGTCCAAAACTAGGGGCCATATTTTTAAGGTAAGAAGGAAAAGTTTTAAAAAGAACTGAGGGGCAACTTTTTAGAGTGTATCATATGTGGAATGAACTGCCAGAAGAAGTGATGAATGCGGGTACAGTTACAATGTTTAAAAGACTTCTGGATACATACATGACTAGGAAAGGTTTAGAGGGATAGGGATAAAATGCAAGCAAATGGGACTAGTTTAGTTTGGGGGCATGGTTGGCATGGACTGGTTGGATAAAGGGTCTGTTTCCATGTTACGTGACTCTATGACTCTATTATTTCCCAGTTAATTGGAGCCCTCATCATGGTACATGAATAAAAGCATACAGTTAGATATCTACTACTGGACCAAGATTTCTGGAGCATGTCTTAGCCAATGGATTGACTTGTTTGTTGTTCTCCTATACTGACATCTCTAAATGCTCATTTTCTCAATGCTAGAATACAACTTTAAATTTTATACAAAACAGCGAAAAACCCCAAGAAGTGCAGGCGCTGGAAATCTGAAACAAAAACAGAAATTGCGGGAGAAACTCAGCAGGCCTGGCAGAATCTGTGGAGAAAAAGCAGAGTTAATGTTTTGATTCCAGTAACCCTTCTTCAGAGCATCTTTAGAACAAAATTACGAAGAATAAGGCTATATTAATTATTAAGACTTAATTATTGTGCTGCTAAAGAATATTTACAGAGCTTGCTGAGCTAATAAAAACGGTTTTCCAAGAAAAAATTTATTGTGGCTTTATCCTGTCACAAGACTGCAAAAGACATCAAGAATATGTTCCATTACATTTGGTAATGATGTATATTGAGTCTTAAAGGCATATTGCACAGTCATAATTCCTTACGCTGTAATTTCCAGGTATACTCTTTCATATCAGTGAATACCAGGCAAAGCAAATATTCTGTATTGCCACCCATCAGTTGCAGATGCCGAAAGTTGCCTTCTGGCCTCAGTTTAAAGTAGGTGACTGAAACATTGCTTCAATGAAGGAATATATGTTTCCTGAAAAACAAGGTCAAGAAATAATTTCAAATGCAGATCAATTGTTCTGTCCATTAAATATGCCAGATGTCAATGGTGGAAATGATGGAAGAAACGATGGATGAGAAAGCAAACATAGGAACAAAGCAAACAAATCAATGAATCTTTAAAAGAAAACTAAAGAAAAGAAAGAAAATAGAACAATAGGTGGATTGAAGATAGAAAGAATGGGTTTGGAAAAGGGAATAAAATGATAATTCCAAAAGGGAACAAAAGTATTGAAAAACAAAATGCTGCAGAATAAAGCAAAGCAATCTTGTTGCACATTTAAGAGAAATATTAAATAGTATGATGGATCAATGAAAGGATTAGAAAGTAGTACTAATTTTGATCACATTTGGAAAAAGATGGAAAAATTTGTGATAACCAGCATAGTTCTCACTTACGTGTGAGTATTTGAATCGGGTCAAAGTAACTAATAGTGTCAGGGATATGAAGATTAGATGCGTTATGGGGGATGAGTCTGGGTAGGATGCTCTGAGGATCAGTGTGGACTTGTTGGGCCACACTTTAAGTTCACTTCAACTTAATCTAATTTCTAACAATTTCTTTTGCTATCTGAAATTTGAAGTTGAGAGTAAAGAAATTCAGTGCTTTTTGCTTCCTGTTTTACTAACTATGGGAATACCTCTACCTAACTGGCTACTTACACTACTTAGTTGCTCACTACTGCTGGGCACCTGGAGATTCCCTTGACTTGGGACCATATTCAAAATGCATTTGGCAAAGAGAAATTCCACACTAAAGGTATTGTGAGATCTTTGTGAGCATTACCCTTTGGGTTGAGTGCCTTTGCTTCATTGCTGACCACAATATCTGAGTCAATGAGTTGCAATCTGTTACGATGGGGTGTTTAAAGAAGAATTTTAAGTATGCTGGGATGTGAAAATTCAACAAGATAGATGGTGGCATAGACAAACAATTGAATTCAGAAAATCTGCAATGTGTGAGCCAATGTAAATGCTCATCCAAAGAACAAAGAGATTGTCA
Organism: Ginglymostoma cirratum; assembly: GCA_024137785.1. Lineage (NCBI taxonomy): Eukaryota > Metazoa > Chordata > Chondrichthyes > Orectolobiformes > Ginglymostomatidae > Ginglymostoma > Ginglymostoma cirratum. Next base: position 6,404,299 of record JAHRHZ010000270.1, read on the forward strand.
GGAACAGTCAGCAGTTTTATATCAATGAGTCATTCCTCACAATTCCTTTGGTTTTCTCTGTGGAATAAAATTAATGGATAAAATGTACTGGAATTTTCAGAAGGCATTTGTTAATGCCCTGTACCTAAGAATTTTAAAGAAGATAAAGCCACATTTAATGAATGGCCAATCAGTTGGTTCAAATGGAAATTGGCTTAGCAATAGGAAGTAGAAAGTGATAAATGATAGAAGGTTTGTCATTAGACCAGGGACATCTGTTCTCTTTCCCCTATTATTAAGGGATATGGAGGGTATCCTTTAACGTAGAAATACAAAGAAATTGCAGCAGAAAAATGGGCCATCCATTTCTTTATTTCCATGTGTTCCCATATTTTATGTAAGTAATCCCAAGTAATTAATGCAGAACCTAACTGAGATGCCTGATCAAACAGCTTGAAGTTGCTACAGATGGAATGCAAAGAAATCCGGAAAACTAGAATGATGGCAGAATCTAATGTGGGGGAGAAAGAGAAGTGAATACATTATTTGAACAAGCAATATAATTTGGGTGAAATTGGTTTTGGCCAGGAACAGAAAACACCCCCCTGTACGCAATAGGAAATAGTCAGTGGTTTCACATGTTACCTGGTTTCCTTCGAAGACAAAACCATACAGGTGTAAAATTGACTGCTGATTCACCATTGCCTGTTGTGCTTTCCCAGCCAAGGCCAATTTCATTCCCTTCATGTTTACAAATTAGATTGGTGTTCATTTGTAAAGAGAAGCAAAAAAAAGCATTCGCTGAAAATATTTAATCAATGCAAGGTAATTATCTGCAAGATTAATTATGTACTAGGATGCATCTCAAGGCCATTAGATTGTCGGCTGAGACAAATTATTCCATCAGCGATTGGTGAAAAAAAACTAAGATAAAAAACTATTCACTATTCAAGTGAAATTCTCTCACAGAGGACACCCGCACTTACAATGCAAGAGTTATAGTAGGGACAGGACACTCAAAATGGCACTGACTCAACAATAAACATAATATTTGTACAATTGGCACATTGATATATTTATATACAAATGTCCCTCGATGTCTCAGAGGTGGATACGCAGGAAAAGAACGAATGCTCAGTGAAATTAAGCAATACCAAGGACTGAATGTTCGAGCCTGGGATTAATACAAGGAGTTGGGAAATTTCTCAACTTTCTGCATCTGTCTCGAGGGAATGCTCCTCAAATTTCCATTCCAGATAGGGTGGTGCTGGGTCCGGATCATGAGCTATGAGTTCAATTTCCTCGATATTCTGGAAAAGGTTTTGAGGCTACTGACTGCCAAGTGAGATGATCAAAAAGGTCCACCTCTGAGGTTTCTCCCCAGTTATGACAAAAGCAGTAACTCAAAGTGAAAACTCCCTAGCACCACTCCTCACATCCCGCACCACTCTGACACACTTCCTATGCCCCATCAATGCTAATGCACATTAGCCCACCACATCCCCACTCACTATTTAAAAGAAAACATTGATGCAAGATCATTCAATATAATTAAATCACTGTCAGTACTAACCCATTATAAAAAAGTGACCATTTTCTTCGAGTATATATCTCCTTATAAAACAATCATTTGCATAATTTTCCAAATTCAAAGACTGCTTTTATAACCAGATAGAGCTGTCAATCAAATGATGACCCCTATATTATCAGCCCCCTCCTGTGACTATGTCAGTTCTTGGAAGCAGTCAAACGGCATTAACTGATTTGTTAAAAATTACTTATTGAAATTGCAAGTACTGATTTCTTATCAACCTTAACTTTCCAAGTTTAGAGAGCTGGGGATTTAAACGACCTGACAGTTTCAAAATTCCACGCAGACCTTACCTGGTCTTTTATGCAAATTCACTTATACTCTTTATTTTAATTTTACCACTCCAAAGAACTCCAGCAGGTTTAAAACTATTCCTCAAATGTTTAAATTCCACAAGTTTTAGAATTCCTGGTGATGGGAACTGCTTTCGATTGAAGGTTTTCTACACTTTTAACTGAGATGCCAGGTCTGAGAACTGTTGATAGGTGGAATGTTCCTACACCCATTATCCCTCCCACCCCTTACCACTTCAGGGTAGAACTTCTCGACTCCAGGCTCTGACACGATGTTGGTTTAGTCTTGGAAGCTCATTATCCCTGTGAGCATTCAGGTCCAAGTATTCAAAGGGAAAGACGTTAAGATTTTCATTCTCTAAGGAGAAAAGGGAGATGGAGAGGTTGAGGGACCAAAGCAGAAAGTTCTATCGAGGGGCTTCGGTGAAGCATTATATGTGGGAAAGCATAGAGTTAGCATGAAGGGAAAAATCAAAGGAATAAATGGTGCGAGATGAATTTGTACAGTCGGATAAAAAAATAGGCAGGGAGAGGTGAAAGCATTAAGGAGATTGAACACAAGTAAGACAATGTTAAAAAATAAAAATAACAAATTGTGGATGCTGGAAATCAGAGGCAAAAACAAATTGCTGGAAAATCTCAGCAGGTCTGGCAGCAACTGTGGAGAGAAATCAGAGTTAATGTTTTGGGTCCAATGACCCTTCCAAGGAACTGGAAGATGATGTTGTGTTGGAGGCATAGTGGAATCCATCTAACAACACAGACAAATTGCAGTGATGTTTGAAGGCAGTTTACCACCAGTTTCACAAGATCAGTTAAGGAACAGACAAAAAAAATTCCAACCCTGACCATAACCTACAAGATTTTAAAGTTTTAATAATTCAGTCACCAAGAAAAAACACAGATGATTTACTTAAGCATAGAAAGTGAGGAATGCGAAGCACGTAAAGGAAAATAATGAGCAGTTGTTGCAATTTTCTATTGTGTTGGAGGGGTTTTAGGAATATTTGTGGCTCCATGGAACTGCAAATTATTTGAATAATAGCATGCAGATTCGGAGCTTATGTTATTGCAACAGATGAACGACCATAGGTAGTCTTATAAATCTTGATGGAGCAATGAAAACAGATTCAACACTAGTGTTCAAATGGAAATTGAACAGATACTTAAAAGGAGAAAATGCAAGAACAGGGGTCGGACAATGAGAATGAACTGAACTGTAGTTTCCTTCTGTACTTTGCTACGCCGTTGTTCCATTCAGCTGAAAGAGATGTGGGCTCCAGATACAACTGCTCCAATGAATTGAGAACCAGTTCTTCTTAAGCACTGCTAGTACTGATCCCATTTATCCTAAACTACTAATACAAGTAGAATTTTCAGCAAGGACATTAATAAAAACAAAGTGCTGCATCACGGTGAAACAGGGCAAGGCGTGTACTGACTCACTATTTTTAATGAATATTTCTCAGTGTTTATTGAGGAGAGAATCATGGATGCTAAGGAAATAAGGGACACAAGTGAGGATATTTTGAACTGCATACACATTGCCAGAGAGGAGGTGTTTTCAGCCTTAAATCCCCGGGCCTGATCAAGTCCATCCTCGGACATTGCTGGAGGCTAGGGAACCAATTGCAGAGGCCCTTGCAGAGATTTTTGCTTCATCTTCAGCCAATTCAAGACTGGAGGGTGACTAATGTTGTACCATTGTTTAAGAAAGATAGCAAAGACAAGCCAGGGAACTACAGGCCAGTGAGCCTGACATCAGTGGTAGGCAAGTTATTGGATAGGATACTGAGGGACAGGATCAACCAACATTTGGATAGTCAAGGTCTCTTTAGGGATAGTCAACATGGAGTTTTGCGTGGGAAGTCATGTTTGACAAATATTTTAGAGATTTTCAAAGAGGTAACCAAGAGGATGGATGAGGGTAGGGCAGTGGATGTTGTCTACATGGGCTTTAGTAAGGCCTTTGACAAGGTCCCACATGGCAGGCTAGTCATGAAAGTTACGTCACATGGGATCCAGGGAAAGCTGACTAATACTGGATTCAAAATTGGCTCAATGGTAGGAAGCAGAAGGTGATGGTTGAAGGCTGTTTCTCCGACTGGAGACCTGCGACTAGTGCTGAACCACAGGGGTTGGTGCTGGGACCTTTGTTATTTGTTATTTACATAAATGATCTGGATGTGAATGTACAAGGCATGATGAGTAAGTTTGTGGAGGATACAAAATTGGGAGGTTTCGTTGATAACAAAGAAGGCTATCAAAAATTACAGAGGGATCTTGATCAGATGGGGAAGAGGGCTGAGGACTGGCAAATACAATTCAATAAAGATAAGTGTGAGGTGTTGCACTTTGGAAAGTCAAACCAAGGTAGGACTTATACAGTAAATGGTAAGGTCCTGAGGAGTGTTGTGGAATAGAGGGACCTAGGAGTACAAGGACATAGTTCATTGAAAGCAGTGTCACAGGTAGACACCATGGTGAAGAAGGCATTTAGCATGCTGGCCTTCATTGGTTGAGGCATTGACCGTAGGGACTGGGACATTATGTTACTATTGTACAAGTCGTTGGTGAGGCTGCACTTGTAATATTGTGTACAGTTTTGGTAACCCTGTTATAGAAAAGACATAGATAAACTGGAAAGTGTGCAAAGAAGATTTACGAGGATGTTGCCAGGACTAGTAAGACTGAGTTATAGAGAGAGGTTGGCCAGGATAGGACTTTATTCCTTGGAACGTAGGAGAATGAGGGGTGACCTTATTGAGATGTACAAAATCATGAAGGGCATAGATAGGATGAATGTATATCGTCTTTTTCCCAGGAATGGGGAATTGAAAACTAGAAGGCACAGGCTTAAGGTTAGAGGGGAAAGATTTAAGAAGAGGGCAAATTCTTCACGCAGAGAGTGGTACGTATATAGAATGGGCTGCCAGAGAAAGTGGTTGAGGCAGGTTTAGTAGCAACATTTAAAAAACATTTGGATAGGTACATGGATGGGAAGGGTTTAGAGAGATATGGAACAAATGTGGCCTGTTGAAACTAACTGAGTGGGCACCATGGTCAGTATGGACCAGTTTGGGCCAAAGGATCTGTTTCCAAGCTGAATTAATCTGTGACTCTATGAGCCTATACCTTCACAACTTAACAGTGTTAGTGTCTACCAGAAAAGCACTTGACAAGAAGTGACTAGAGCAAAAAGTAATAAAAGTACATATTAATTTATATAATTAATTTTAACACAGAAAAAGGTGGTGGGGGAGTTCATGTAATGTATATAACAAAGGGAGAAGGTCTCCAAAAAGAGAATGTTGAGTCTCCCTGGTACAACAGATGGATATCTAAATTCGTTGTTCTGCAAATACATTTACTCCTTGGAGAGAGCAAAACTGGAGCTGTACCAATGGGAAAAACCAGGAAAAGAGGATTAAAAGTTTTGCTGGGACCAACTCATCAAAGGTATGGTTCAATATGTTGAAGACTGTAGAAGCAGCCTGGTAAATGATGATGCAAAGTTTTACAGTATAAAAGTGGAATTGTAAGTGATCTTAGAACAGTTTTTCCAGGAGAAGTGTAATTTGGGGTAATGTGAGTGAAGCAATGTTAGTGATGAGAAAATGGGTGGCACTAGCCTTATGAATGTTTAAAACTATGGGAACAGAGAGGGCAGAAAAGATAGCAAATTTGAGAAGTTTGGGAAACTGTAGGAAGAAGATTGGGAAGGACAGAAAGAACATGAATTCAGTTCATACTGGACAAAGTGAATGAAAATAGGCGCGTCACGTATGATACTCAATACAGAGGGTGATGGAGGATATTTTGGTAAGATACACAGGCTGACACTTGCTCTTTCCATATACATTCCATGAAAATAGAAATCACTGGAAAAACGAACATTTATTGTCCACACCTAATTGCACTTAAGATGAGTTGGAGTAAGTGGTCTTCTTGAAACATCACAACCCGTTTGGTGAAGGCATTCTCAACGTCATAAGCTAGAGAGTTCCATAATTTTGAAACATCAACGATGAAGGAAGTGTAATATAGTTTCAAGTCAGGGTGATGACAATGTGGAGTGGAACCTGAAGGTGGTGGCATTCGTGTACAAATATCCTGTTGTCACTTTAGTTGATGAAAAGAATTAGAAGATATCATTAAAAGAAATTTAGCAATTGCGGTGCCTCGATTAGATATTACACGTTATAACCATAGTGCATATTACATGAATACTTTGTCCTGAGCTTCGTTGGAACTGCAGTGATCAAATACAGTTGAATGTAATCTATTATACTCCTAATTTGTGCTTTGTAAATTATAGCTATTAGAGGTCAGGATAGAAGCCATTTACCACAGAATACCCCCACTGTCTGACCTGCACTTGTATCCACAATATCTACATGGCTGGCCCACTTTTATATCTGATCAACAATGTTAATGCTGGAGAACTTGGTAACAAACACCCTGTAATCATCATCAAACATTCCTACTTCTGACCTTACAATGGAGTAAGAGGTACTTATGAAGTAACCAAAGATGGTTGTGCTTAGGACATCGCCATGAAGAACTCATACGGTGACGCCTTGGGAACAAGATGAATGACCATAACTAAAACGGTCTTCCTTTGTGCTAGGAATGTCTCCAGCCAGTGTGTAATTGGCTTCAATTTTCTTAGGGATCCTTGATGCCATATTCGGTCAGCACCCCATTCTACTCCCATTGCCTTCATCAGCCATCTCCCTTGCCAGCACAAAAATGTCCAGCTCCATTGCTGGCCTTGGCAACTCATCACTGTCCTATCACACTATCTCCTCTGCTATCAACCTTGACAATTAACCCATTCCATTTAACCCTGACCCCTCTTGCTATCCAAACTCCCAACCCTTACCCCTGCCAGACTATAACCACCTCCTGGGCCAGACAATATCCAAACCCACAGTGGCTCAGTGGTTAGCACTGCCATCTCACAACAACAAGAAACCCGGGTTTGATTCCAATTTCAGGTGACTGTGTGGAATTTTCATGTTCTCCCTGTGTCTGCATGTGTTTCCGCTGGGCGCTTTGGTTTCCTCCCACGTCCCAAAGATGTGTAGGTTAGGATGGATTGGCCATACTAAATTGCCTGTAGTGTCCCTGGATATGTAGGCTATGTGGGTCAGATGCTAGGTCGGAGGGGAGATGGTCTATGGGAGGTCAGTGTGGACCTGAGAGGCTGAATGGCCTCTTTTAGCTGTGTAGGGATTATATGATTCTATGAATTCACTTCTGCCAACACCTGGCACCCACACCCAGACCCTCCAAACCCTGACTCATGCCAAGCCTCCATCACTTACCAACACCTTACCCACCTGGACCTCTAAGCCCTTAAGTAACTGCCACTGTAGAACTATAATTGTCTCACATATTTAATCTTTCACAGCGGCTGTCAATGTAGCTGGCTGTAGGAACATAGGACTGGGAGCAGGAGTAGGCCATTCAGCCCTTTGACCCTGTTGTGCTATTCAATGACTGATCCTTTATCTTATTATCATGTTCCCACCGTCTCTCCATACTATTTGATGCTTTTAATATCTAAAACATTATCAGTTTCTTTCTTGAATATATTCCTGCTTGACAATTAAATCTCAGAACAAAGCATACTGACTGTTGAAAGAGGGGTCAAGATTTGGTTTCCCACAACTATTCCCCACGACAAGAGAACTTCTTAATTTCAGGTGCCCTCCACATTCCAGGACTGGGATTGTTGGCTGGGAATGCGGAGCTCATTACTGGCAGAGAAAACCTACAATCAGAGACTTAATGGAATTTTCCTATTATAGTGATAACTTTGTCTTATTTGTATCTGTTTGACATATAGTATCTGTAATTTCCTGTTAATTTATCTCTATCCCAACAGAACCTTCAGTAACAACTTGAATTAAATTAACCAATTTAAACAAAACCTTGACTGTCAGGCAGCTTTAACATGAACTAATGCAGTGTGATGATGCTCTGACTTTAAGAGGTGCATTTTGCCTGTTTTTTTTTTTGAAGAGAGGTTTTAAGGCAGAAGCGGTGGTCAGTCTACTAGAACCATTAGAATAAACAGCTTATCAGGCCTTCCGATGTTTTTTTAAAAGTTGGAACAATAGAAAGAGCCTGAGTGGGTGTGATCAAATTCCTACAGAACCAGGACTTTTAGTTCGGCTCTCAACAGAAGATGCTGGGGTAGTGAAAAGCTGCCACATCTCTCTTTGCAACAGCTGAAAGCTGGAGTTCTCTCTCTCTCTCTCTCTCTCTCTCAGAATTGTATTTTGATGTTCTTTCCTCCTGAATTAGAGAACTGTGAGACAATTTTGTTTTCTGAGTTTGCCTTTTGCTAAGCGTGTGTTTAGTAGTAAATAATCAGTTACTCTGTTAAGTTTTCCAACAGAGTTAAGTTATTCCAAGTTCGTATTTCTTTCATTTTATTTTAATTGCAGTGTTTGAATAAATTGTGTTTTGCTTAATGTCAACCAATCTGGAACACAGCATCTGACATTTACCTTTAAAATAAGAAAACTTTATGGTCTAGTCTACCTTCTTAATATAAGATAACAAGGCGTGGGGCTGGATGAACGTAGCAGGCCAAGCAGCATCATCGGAGCTGGAAAACTTGAAGTTTTGGGCCTAGACCCTTCTCTAGGCCCGAAACGTCAAGTTTTCCTGCTCCTATGATGCTGCTTGGCCTGCTGTGTTCATCCAGCCCCACGCCTTGTTATCTCGGATTCTCCAGCATCTGCAGTACCTTTTATCTCTACCTTCTTAATATATTTGCTGTGGGGGATCTGGTCCGGTCCTTAACGCAAGTCGTAGGGCAGCTACATGAGCTATGTTAACCTATAGCTCACTAAGTACATTGTGGACCAGCCTGTTGGTCATTACACCCATGAGTCCCTAGACAAACTCAACCAGTAAGCTACTCAGTTCAGGGGAAATTATGAGTGGGCAATGAATTCTGGCCTTTCCACCAATACATTGATATCCATTGATATCATGCACATTTTATAGGTGAGGACTGTAGGTGCGTTTCCTATTGAGAGGTAAGCTGTCTTTAATGGCTACTTCTGAACTTCCACATTTAACTGTTTGCAATTCCAGAAGTTCCTAACCAATTTGCCAGATTACAACAGTGGGTTCTCCTCTTCTAGTTGTTGGTATCTGTGCAAAACCCTACTCGTTTTGAGATTATTTCAAAATCGATTTTATGTCAGGATTCCGAAAGAACACAAAGTGTCAATAAATGTTTTCTAAGGAGCATCAAGTTTGCGATGGTTCTGCTAAAGAATTATCCACTCACAGAAGCTAATAAACAGACCACTGTAAACTTAATGGGAGCTGGTGAAGGCAAATAGAAACACATTGATCCATAATATACAAGTTACAAATTGCTGTTTGGTCTCACTAATGTGTTAGAAATGGTTGACAGTAGCAATTTGTGAAAAGTGAGGAAGATCAGTTGTCAACAAAAAAAAGTGATTCCTTCCGCTGTATTTTTCAATATTCTTCACAGAGACAAAAACCTAATGAACTTTTCACATTCTGCATATAGTCACACTAAAAGTGCTGGACAACTCCAATCTCTCACACCTCACCCTGATCTCTCACAACTTTATCCATGATTCTCTGTGTTTAACCTCTATGTGTCACACTGGACATGGTGACAGGCAGCCCTGATGACAAGATGGAAATTTTCAGTGCCCCGCTCAGGGTGCTGTAGCCACATTGTTCCATTGATGTGGAGCTGCCGGCTTTGGACAGGGGTGGACAAAATTAGAAGTCACCATGGTACCATGTTATAGTCTCACAACTTTATTTGAAATCACAAGCTTTCAGAGTGCTGCTCCTTCAGGACTTCTCCTGATGAAGGAGCAGCTCTCCAAAAGCTTGTGATTTCAAATGAATCCGTTGGACTATAACCTGGTGTCATATGACTTCTGACATTGTTCTAAGACAAAGAAATGAACCTTTGTACCACTTATTGCCTTTTTTAAAATCTGTTTCTCTTGATATTTGGTGTGGCACAGTGGCTCAGTGGTTGGCGCTGCTGACTCACAGCACCAGGGATCCAGGTTCAAGTCCACCTTTCGGCAACTATCTGTGTGGAGTTTGTACATTCTCCCCGTGTCTGTGTGGGTTTCCTCTAGGTGCTCTGGTTTCCTCCTACAGTCCAAAAGATGTGCAGTTTTGGTGGGTTAGCCACCAGAAATGTAGGGTTAAAAGGATAGAGTAGGGGTTTGATGTGAGTGAGATACTCTTCTATGCTTGCATGCTATAGGGATTCTATGATTCTTGTGTCTTATCCCTTGCCTGCTATTCTGACAAGGTGGGCTATATCTGTGTGACAGTGATAGATGTCATCACTGTCAATCTCTATCAGCAAAGCTGCAAGTCAGTTTGTGAGGTGGATGACATACTCATGTTAATCTGTTCTGGGAACAAGAGTTAGGCTATTCAGCCCACAATGACATCACACGCCAACTCCACTTTGCTGCCTTTGCTCGATCCTGCCTCCTTCCCAAACAAAACTAAAAGCAAGTGACAAAACAGTGTGGAGTTGGAGGAACACAGCAGGCCAGGCGGCATCAGAGGAGCAGGAGAGTTAACATTTCAGGTCTGGACTCTTCAGAAAAATAAAAGCAAACTTGTTCTTCAATGACGCAGGAATAGAGCTGGGCTAGATGGGCTGGAGCAAAAGTTTGACAGGAAAAGCTACAACTAAACAATAAGCTACTTTCAAAGAGGAGATGTTTCAGATGGTGTCACGTTATATTCCCTGAAGATCATTGGGTGGGTGAACAAATTCAGAGCTCTCTGGATGAAAAAAAAAGATAGCAATTAAAATAAAAGAAAAATAGTAGGCTTATGATGGTTGGCAGGTAGAAAATATAATTGAGAACCAAGAGGAATTCAGAAGGCTCTGGGGGGACTTGAAATGCATATTACAGAATTAAAGAGGGATTGTTAGAAAAAGATGGAGACAACACAAGTGGGAATTTCCAAATTGTCTCTAGGCACATTAATAATAAAAGATTGATACAAGGGCAGATAGAGCTGATTAGGGACCGAGAAAAGAGTTGCAAGAGACATGGATTTCAGTGCTAAATGAATACTTTGCACCTGTTTTAAACTGAGGAGGTATTTGCTACCCAGGCCATGGTGATGGAGGAGGAAGGTCTATCAATGGAGAGTTCAAAACTGATCAAGGGGAAGTTTGGATAGGCTATTGACCCTTAAAGATGGCAAGGCACCAGCACTGGATGAAATATACCCCAGGTATTTGAAGGAAGTGAGAGTGGAAATTTCAGTCCTCCCGAGAATTGAGGGAAGTAGAAGAGGACTCGAGAATTGTGGATATTGCACCTTTGTTAAAAAGGGTTGTAATAATAATCCGAGAAATTGCAGTTTATCTCAGTGGGGAGGAAGTTGGAGAAACAATTACTTGAGTTAGAGTTAGGAGTCATATAGGCATAGGGAATTGTTTAGGAAGATTTCTGAAGCGGTAATTGTGTTTGATAAATGTGCTGCAGTTTTATGAGAGAAGGCAGAGGTGATTGATGAGAGGATTGCTGTTGATGTGGTGTACATGGACTTCCAGAACGTGTTTGATACAAATCTACTTCAGCAGACTTGTAAGAAAAGCTACAGTGCATGGAATAGATGGGACAGTAGCAATGTTGATGCAAAACTGGCTGACTGATACAAAACAGAGTATAGAGGTCAATCTCAGTCTGGAGGAAGGTTTGTTGTGGAGAAAGGGGAACCAAGTAGGTAAGATGTCTTAGAAACATAAAAAGTTCCAACAGGACTAGACAAGGTAGATGCAGGAAAGATGTTCCCAATGACAGGGAAATTCAGAATCAGGAGTCACTGTCTAAGGATAAAGAGTAGGCCATTTAATACTGCCATGAGAAAAGATTTCTTCACTGAGAGAGTTAGCCATAATTATATTGAAGGGAGTAATGGGCTTGAAGAGCAGAATTGTCTACTCCTGTTGTTATTTTCAATGTATTTATGTTTATGAATGTTATTCCCCACGGTTTTGGGCCCCCTGCTTTTCCTGTTAATAATCTATGTTTTGGTGCTCAGGGAACTATTTTGAAGTTTGAAAATGATACAAAACTTGGAAGCATTGTAAACTGTGAAAGTCAGTGTTGGACTTCAAAAGGACATAGACAAGTTGGTAGACTGGGCCGAAAGGTGCAGATGATGTTCAATGCAGAGAAGTGTGAGGCAATTCATTTTGGGAGGACAAACGTTGACAGACAATATGCTACGGGGGGTATGATTCTAAGAAGTGCACAGGAGCAGGGGAGCTATCTGTATATGTGCTCAGAATATTGAAGGTGGTAGAACAGGTGGAGAAAGCGGTTAATAAAGAACACAATGGCCTGGACTTTACTGGTAGGGGCATAACGTAAAAGAGCAAGGTGAATCGACTGAACTTATATAAGATATTTCTTAAAATTTAGCAAGAGTATTGTGCACAATTTGGGCACCATACCATAGGAAAAATGTAATTGTATTAGACAGAGTGCAAAAAGCATTTACAAGATTGTTTCCAGGGATGAGAAACTTCAATTATGAGGTAGATTTGAGGGAATGGGATTCTTCTGCCTGGAGGAAAGGAGGCTAAAAAAAAATCTGACAGATGTTTCAATATTACGAGAGGTCTGGATATCATAGATAGGAAGAAACTGTTCCAGCTTGTAAAAGGACTGAAAATGATAGGGCACAAATCTGCAGCCGTAAGCAATTGTGACGTGAGAAATAAACTTTTTCACACAACTGATTCAAGTTCAAATGCACTGCCTTGAAGAGAAATCATTTATAAATGTTACAAATGGCTGAGTCAGTTGAGACATTCAAGAGAACATTGGATGATTATTTTAGCTCAAGCTTTTCCAGGGGTGGGAACGGCTTTGTTTCTGGAGTCTGGTTGTGAGTTGAATTGTTTGCAAGTTGTAACATAATGCAGAACACAGCTTATCATAAGTGCAGGGAATGTCCCTAGGTTGGGCCTTTAAAATAAGAACCATATTTAGGATCATGTTCATATGTAAAAGCATTAGTCAGTTGAGTGTTTGTAACTTGGGGACCCCATGTAGAAGCAACGTGCAAGGGTATGAGGAAAGGTCAGGTGAAAGGTACTGATTCATAAAGCTCATTGGGGAGCTAGTACAGGCACAATGAGCTGAATGGCCTCCTTCAATGCCACAACACTTTTGTGATTCTGTCATGAAATCGCTATTTTACCAGCATCTCCAATCTTCTGGGATAGAGGTTTTGAGATTTATAAATCTTCTTTACTTTGGATGTTTATTTATGTTGGAACATGATGTGATGCCCAGCACCCACATTAATCTGGTATCTGGTTACCAAACACTGTTGGTTTATGGCTGGGATAGAGTACTACCACCTATGCTCCTTCCTATGCTCATCAAAGACCGTGAGATATAAGAGCAGAATTATGCTATTCAGCCCATCGGCTCTGCTCTGCCATTCAATCATGGCTGATATATTCCTCAGCCCAAAGGTGAGGTTCCATTGTCGACAGAAGAAACATTTGTTTTAGGTAACAAGGCCTAGTTTATCCACAGTAACTATACAGGGTTACTTTAACCTTCAGCATGTTAACTGTTATTAACAAGAATTGGAGAAGACTTGGGAGCCCCTATTAGGAGACTATGGCAGATTCCAACAGATTCTCCACCAAGATACTGTATGATATTATCAGACTGCGTGGAGCTCACAAAAACTTAAATATTAGCTCCTTCAGAAACTTTACCTTATCCAATCATTTTGATGCTTATCGACATCATTGAGGAGGTTAACAAGAATGATCCTGGGGATGAAGGGCTTGTCGTATGAGGTGCAGTGAAGAACTCTGGACCTGTACTTGATGCCGTTTAGGATGAGGGGGCACCTGACTGAAACTTACAGAATACCGGGAGGCCTGGATAGAGTGGACATGTAGAAGATGTTTCCACTAATAGGAGAACACTATGATCTAAGGGCACAGCCTCAAGAGTGAAGGGAAGACCCTTTAGAACTGTAATGAGGAATAATTTCTTCAGCCAGTGGGTAGTGAATCTGTGGAACTCATTGCTGAAGAAGGTTATGGAGGAGTAATCATTGAGTGTCTTTGGGTTCTTGATTAGTAAGGGGATGAAGGGAGGTGCATGGAGAAAGCAAGAGAATAGGGTTGAAAAACATATCAACCATGATCGAATGGCAGAGCAGGCTCAATGGGCCGAATGGTCTAATTCTGCTCCTATATCTTATGGTCACACATTTCCTTCTGTGAAAATATGCTTTCTGATCCCCCACCCTTTAATAGACTAGTTTAAATTGGAGGATTGTACCCCATTGTTACTCTTCTACTTGAGGAACTAATTGCTTCATCACTCTTCAATCAATGCATTTTGAAGAAATATAGTATTTGTATTTGTATAACATTCTTTGTGACCTTAGAATAAAACAAAGCACTTTATTGGAAATTAATTAAATAATGTTTTACGTATAGTCACTATGACAATGTAGGAAGCTTAGAAACAAATTTGTGCCCAGCAGAGTTCCACAGATAATAGTAAATTAAGTAACCAGGTAAACGCTGAAACTCTCCTTCCACCATTTTAATTGAGCTATAAATCTGTTCATTTTGAGCGAGTCAAACCCTTAATTTTCAAAAAGAAATTGCTAACATCACGTGCATTAATTTCAACTAGACAGGGTAGATGCAAGGAGGATATTCCTGATGGTGGGTGTGTCCAGAACCAGGGGTCACAGTCTGAGGATTTGGGGTTGACGATTTAGGACAGAGATGAGGAGACATTTCTTCACCCAAAGCGGGGTGAGCCTGTGGAATTCATTACCATGGGAAGTAGTTGATGCCGAAACATTGAATGTATTCAAGAGGTGGCTGGATATAGCACTTGGGTGAATGGGATCAAAGGTTATGGGGAAAAAGTAGGATTAGACAGTTGAGATGTATGATCAGCCAGGATCATGATGAATGGTCTCCTCCTGCTCTTATCTTCTATGTTTCTGTGTAACATTCAATACAGTAGGCTTGGCAAGTGGATTTTGAAAAGAACCCTGATCGTTTCATTAAAAGTAAACAATCCTCAGAGTTTAGAGATAACAAGCATGGGGCTGGATGAACACAGCAGGTCAAGCAGCATCATAGGAGCAGGAAAACTTGACGTTT
>JAHRHZ010000270.1:6419786-6480489 GCA_024137785.1 Ginglymostoma cirratum
AAACGTCAAGTTTTCCTGCTCCTATGATGCTGCTTGACCTGCTGTGTTCATCCAGCCCCATGCTTGTTATCTCGGATTCTCCAGCATCTGCAGTACCTTTTATCTCTGATACAATCCTCAGAGTTTAAGCCTGTTCTTGTCAAAAATCCATCACAACCTCTAGTAACCATTCTGGTACTGAGGTTCCTTGCAGTATTGTAAATGTGCACTTTCCGTGATCATTAAGAGTGCCAGAGCTAACCCTCATCCTTCTTCATTATGCTATTCTTTCACTCAAATTGAAATGAGCTGGGGAGATGAAATATGTCACTAGTTAACAGATTTACCACTTTTGTAATGACATGGAGATCAGCTGTTGTATCTTTACCCCGTGTTAATGCCCAAAAGCAAAGTAAGATGCTGTAAAAATTTAGCTTCCTGTTGGAATATTTAATAGATTAAATAACACAACTTGTTTTGCATGCATAATCTCAACAGTCATCAAAATATCTTTTTACATTCACTTTTGATAACATTTTCTTTAAACATGTAATTTTAGTCATTGATCCAGATCACAAAACCTTTAACTCTGGTGGCAGCATTCACAAAACAGCACACTCTAAAAAGGGATAAAAGGTACCGCAGATGCTGGAGAATCCGAGATAACAAGTTGTGGGGCTGGATGAACACAGCAGGTCGAGCAGCATCATAGGAGCAGGAAAACTTGACGTTTCGGGCCTAGACCCTTCATCAGGCCTGCTCAGACTCAGTCTAGCTGCCAGTATTCCGACAATATCTGCACTTTGTCTTTTGAACATACCCAAGTGAGAACATGTGCAAGATCTTGGATAAATAATTCACAGCTGTGTATGAGCACTGTATTATAATCTTGATTTGTTTATTGCACTTGGTGCATACGAATTGTAATAAATTATGTGGTAATGAGAATTATGGTATTTCATTGGGATTCAGAGTTGCACTATTTTCTTCTTCTTAATAACTTTTCCTTGCTCCCTTATATCAAAGAGTCTGTAAGAGAGGAGAAAAACTAATGTTGGACAAATGGTTGAAAAAAGACACAACAAACAGAGTCCACATTGATAACAATAATCACCGAGCCAGTGTACAGGTTAAGGTAAAGTCACCATAGACTCAACAGACTGTAGGGCTGCTCTTTCATGCTCTTGGCATTGCAAACTAGCTGACCAACCAAAAGAGCTAATCAATCTGATATTAAGTTCACCTCACATTAAAATGTTATCATTGGGATAACGAGCCACTTCACAGCAGTTTTGCAGGAGAGAATGTAACATGGGATGTCGGAGCATGGTTGAGCACTGGGATCTCAGTGCGAGAGGAACTGGGGAAAAGAGCAGGAATGTTGAAGGACCTGCTGAAAAGGGCTGCTATTGATGAAGTGAGATTGAAGAAGCACAGAGGTAAAATGGCAAGGTTATCAACAATAATGATGTTGTATTCACATCGGCCCTGAGGCTAGTGGAACTAGATGATCATTGCGGTTATTTCCAGAAGTCACACCCATGGGATCTTACTATAGAGTCAACACAGTGTGGAGCCGGAGAAACACGGCAGCGTCAGGCAGCATCAGAGGAGCAGCAAAATCAACGTTTTGGGTTTACACCCTGCATCAGGACCTTACTATAGAGCCACAAGAAATTAAACGATATCACATGAGCCTTCAAGGTTAGCAAATATATTTTCAAATGTTAGCCGGTAGTGGCACTACTTGTTAGGACTTCTGGCTGTCTTTTGTCCACCAGATGGTTGTAATAATTACACTCTAGGACATACAGAGCTCTGCGACACAGGGATGGAGCCGTAAATGTGAGTGTAGGTGGGGAGTTATGATGGGGGTTGGTCAGTCCAGGGAAAGCAGATAAGGGTGGGAGGGGAAAAATGTCTTTAATGGTGGGGTCAGATTGCAGATGGCAGAAGTGCCGGAAGATGATGCGTTGGATCCGGAGGTTGGTGGGGTGGTATGTGAGAATGAGGGGGATTCTGTTTTTGTTGTTATTATGGGGACGGGGTGTGAGGGATGAGTTGCAGGAAACGCGAGAGATGCGGTCGAGAGCGTTTTTGGCCGCTGAGGGGGGAAAGCTGCGGTCCTTGAAAAACGAGGACATATGGGATGTCCGGGAATGGAATGCCTCCTCTCAGGAGCAGATGTGGTGGAGTCAAAGGAATTGGGAATAGGGGATGGCATTTTTGCAGGAAGGTGTGTGAGAGGAGGTAAATTCTAGGTAGCTGTGGGAGTCGGTAGGCTTGAAATGGATATCGGTTTCGAGGTGGTTGCCAGAGATGGAGACAGAGAGGTCCAGGAAGGAGAGAGAGGTATTAGAGATGGTCCAGGTGAACTTCAGGTTGGGGTGGAAGCTGTCGGTGAAGTGGATGAACTGTTCGAGCTCCTTGTGGGAGCACAAGGCAGCGCCGATATAATCATCAATGTAAAGGAGGAAGAGGTGGGGTTTAGGGCCAGTGTAGCTACGGAAGAGGGATTGTTCCACATAACCTATGAAGAGGCAGGCATAGCTCGGGCCCATGCGGGTACCCATGGCCATCCCCTTTGTTTGTAGGAAGTGGGAGGAATTGAAAGAGAACCTGTTAAGGGTGAGGACGAGTTCAGCTAAGCGGGTGAGGGTGTCAGTGGTGGGGTCTGGTCGGGCCTGCGTGACAGGAAGAAGCAGAGGGTCTTTAGGCCATCTGCATGGGGAATGCAAGTGTATAGGGATGGGATGTCCATGGTAAAGATGAGGTGTTGGGGACCAGGGAATCGGAAGTTTTGGAGGAGGTGGAGGGCGTGGGTGGGGTCACGGATGTAGGTGGGAAGTTCCTGGACCAAGGGGGTGAAAATGGAGTCTCGGTAGGTGGAGATGAGTTCGGTGGGGCAGGAGCAGGTGGAGACAATGGGTCAACCAGGGCATTCAGGTTTGTGGATTTTGGGAAGGAGATAGAAGCGGGCGGTGCGGGGTTGGGGAACGATGAGGTTGGAGGCGGTGGGTGGGAGGTCACCTGAAGTGATGAATTTGTGGATGGTCTGGAACCTGACTCTGCAGCGTAGCAGTGAATGTTGGTTCCCCTGGAGCACCTGATCGGATCCTTTGTCTTTGCAGATAATGCAACAATATATAACATTAGCCTCAGTCATTTTTTAAATCACCACAACCTTATTTCTCACTTACCAAAGATCAAGTGGGACTCATATCTGGAATTAAAACAGAAGTTGCTGGGTAAGCTCAGTAGGTCTGGCAGCATCTGTGAAGCAAATGTCAGAGTTGACATTTCAGGTCCGGTGACCCTTCTTCAGAATTCTTCTATGCCACTGTTAATCTCACACACATGACATTACTGCAAATCTCCCAACCACATCTGCCAAATTACACACACTGCTAGGTTTTTAGCCAGAACGAATATACGAACACATAAACAGAGTCAAGTGGATTTCTCCCAACAAGCCTCTGTTCACCTCCTCACTGAGGTTTCTCACCTCTTTCTCCATACATGCCCCTTCCCCGTCCCTGCCTCCAATCATTGTTCCTCCCCTCAGTCCTCTGACCTTATCACCAAGACTTGGATCCTTGCAAAACCTGAGGCTTTGACTTAAGCTGACACCAGCATTTTGGGACTAACAGATACCCCAGACCATAAAGCAATCCTGATCACACATCCCTCGCCTGGTGACTGATTCCCCTTCTTCAACTGCCAATGACCAAATTTGCCTAATTGCTTCTCCATCTCCACTATCCTGGCCCCCAACCAGAAGCCAATCAATCAGATAGCCTACATACCAACAACAAAATCAAAAACAAAGTTGCTGGAAAAGCTCAGCAGGTCTGGCAGCATCTGTGACAGGAAAAAACAGACTTAACACTTCGGGTCCGCTGACCCTTCCTCAGAACAGAGACGTGGTTGGGAGATTTGCAGTAATATCATGTGTGTGAGATTAACAGTGGGATAGAGGAATTCTGAGGAAGGGTCACCAGACCCGAAATGTTAACCCTGTTTTTTCCTTCATGATGCTGCCAGACCTGCTGAGCTTTTCCAGCAACTTTGTTTTTGTTCCTGATTTTCAGCATCCGCAGTTCTTCCGGTTTTTATTTAGCTTACATACCAAGCAGAGAACCAATTGGTTAAAGCTCCATCAAGTGCAGGAATATCCCAACTTCTGAATATACATTGCAGCCTAATCTCTCCCTTACTGATGACTCCAATAAATAAAAATTCAGGCTTTTGCCCCCACTGTATCTTGCAAAATAAAGCAGCCAAATTAATATTCAGCAAAATCATACAAGCAATGTGAAGATGGGTGGGGAATTGTGATGTTGGTTGTAGGATACGTATTGCTCAGGACACAGTGATAATTTCGCCCCCTCCTCGCCCTTAAATCACACAAGCCAACCTTCCACCCGTTGACTCCCTTGACACCTCTCCTTGCCGCAGAAAGGCAGCCAATGTCATCAAAGACCTCTCCCACCCTGGTTGTAATCTCTTCCAACATCTTTCGTCAGGCAGAGGATAGAAAAGCTTAGACACACGTACCAACAGATTCAAGAACAGCTTTTTCCCCGTTGTTATTATATTGCTGAATGGATCTCTCAAATCTCAAATCTAATGTTGATCTTGCTTTTTGTGCATCCTTTTTGCCGCAGTAACTTTGTATTCCTTGCTCTGTTCAATCATCCTCTGATCTTTGAATCTTATGATTTGCCTGTATGGCAGGCAAAACAAAACTTTTGACTTTTACCTCGGTA
The DNA here is from genome assembly GCA_024137785.1 of Ginglymostoma cirratum. Classification (NCBI taxonomy): domain Eukaryota; kingdom Metazoa; phylum Chordata; class Chondrichthyes; order Orectolobiformes; family Ginglymostomatidae; genus Ginglymostoma; species Ginglymostoma cirratum. The sequence continues at coordinate 6,424,535 of JAHRHZ010000270.1, forward strand.
CATGTGACAATAGTAAATCAAATAAAATTAACATTAGGTCACAGGATCTTGTATGTCTAGTTGAAAGGGAAAAGAAGGCCTTATGTTAACGTCTCATCCAAAACTCAGGACTGGATTGGGTGCTGCCCCTAGCAGCTGGAAATAGGTCATGCAGGAAACAAAATATCAGCTTCCTGACAGTTGGAATGAAATTATTCAGCTAACGGCACATGGATTGAAGGGCCATGCTTCCCAATAAGCCAGGAACTACATTTAGGTTATAATGTCATGATTACTCTGTACGTTCACCAGAATGCATTGTGCTTTTGCAGCAAATAAGAATCTACATTCCTTCAGATTCACACAAGTACTTCAAAGCAATATGCAGCAGGAGAGGTTTTCACTCTGGTTTTGGACTGAGTAGGAGCTGCTTATCAGGGTGGAGGAGGTGGAGCGCACAGTGAGTGAAGAAGGGCAACGGTTGCGCATGTAAAAGTGAGAGTAGCAAATATTCCAGGGATCTGAGAGAGAGGGTGGTGACAGAGAATACTTGAGCAATGGGGCTTGGAATCTGGAAGGGGGTTGCGTGTGGATAGCTGCGATTCCAAAGATCCAGTGTAGATAGTTTGGTGGGAGGGGACGGTATGTTGGTCAGGGATGGAGTGTTGGTAGCAGCTCTCTTCTAGGAAGAGAAACCATCAGAATGATAAATAGAATGATGCTGCTGGATTCCAGGAAGTGGATGCCTGTCCAGGTTCAAATATTGAGCTTCAACATTCGATCGCGTGAAGTGGTACCAGCAACTCCTGCTGTTCCCTGCTACATCTTACAGAGGTGAGGAGCATGTCCATAAATAATTGGTTGGCTGCCATGACATTAGGAAAGTGGTCTTGCTCCTGAACAGAAGTTCCACACACTTCCAGTCCTATCGGCAGGACATTGGCTTTGAGAAGATTTCAGCCACACTATCCTGGAGTGTACAACACTGGATTTGTAAGTACAAAAATGGAAGTTTCTGCAGAAACTCATCAGGCCTGACAGCATCTGTGGGAAGAAAGCAGAATTAGCTTTTTGAGTCTGGGGACTCTTCATCAGAACTGGATTTTTTAATGTTGTGTTGTGGTAAAGTCTGTACAGTAGAATTTGTACCCAGAATCTTCAGTCTTTGTGGTACTACAGAATTTAGAAAATGGTAGGATTAACTTTCTATCAAATTATTGCCGCGACTATGAATTATCAGGTGGGATTATTAAGAATGTACTGTCAAGAATAAGTCACGTTTACAATAATATACTGACTAGCAGGGGTCAGTTAGCTGGACAGCTGGTTTGCGGTGCAGTGTGATGCTAACAGCATGGGTTCAATACCCACATTGGCTGAGATTACCATGATTGACTCTCCTTCTCAACCTCTCTGCTCGCCTGAGGCTCTAACAAGAAAGCAGGCTGCTGCTCCTCTCAAACTATGGCAACTTTGCTTCATATTTGATACACTGAACCTGGATATCTGTACTCACAATGTAATTGTGAAAACAAAACACAGCTACATTTCAGATTTCGATACGTAATTGTCTGTATTTACCCATGTGTATTCACTAAAACGGTGTGAGTCTCACAAGTCAGGACAGCATTTATCGCACATAGTCCTGCATACATACACAAATAAGTGTGGCACTCCCTTCCAATGTTGCCCTCAGTCACCCTGTATAAAATCATTGTCCTTTTAAAGTAATACCAAGCCTTGTGATTTATCAAATTATTTCAATACTGTCCAGAAAAATAAAAGAAACACGACCTCACTATACTAATTTTTATTTTTGGGTTTACTTCTCATCCAATTAGATGTTCAGATATTGCGATTATTTAGAAAAAGGCAAAGAGAAGCAAAGTCCTCATTAGGTCATAGAAACAAGAAACAGCTAAAGTGAGCTGGAGCAGTGAAACATAGTATTCTGTAATTACTATAAATACAGTTAATATGTATAGGGACAAGTAGTTGAAGTTCATTAGATAAATTTTCCCAAATGCTCGCATCATTTGGAACTTGCCATCGACCCTTTTCTTTTGTCTTGCATTACTCTGACCATTAAACATCTAATTGACAGAATGCAGTTCACTGGTGGGAGCAGATGGTGTTACTGTTCCCTATTTCATTGACATGCGAACTGTTTGACATGTGGCATTAATCAGTTCAAAGCTGGAGGACAAACAAGTGAGGTAAAATCAACAGGTCAAATCATACTTGGCTTTACAATACACATCAGACTCCTTAATCAGTGAAGGAGTCTGACCCTGACCAATCATTAGAACCAGATCCTGGTCAAAAACCTGAAAATATTGATAGCACCAGGTAAAGTAGATTAAAATAAATCAAGCAAGAAACTGCATTGAAGAATGCTGTTTTAATATTTTTAAAAACAGATTACCAAGACATTTCAATCAATAATTACTTTAAAAATAATTTCCTCCAGAGATTCCAAAAGAAATCAGAAGTATCTGTGTGACTGGAAACTCACATTTTTTTTCTAAATTTGGCTTCTTTCTCTGTACAGCTCTTTGTTAAAGGGATGGTGTGATCTGGCAAATTCTGTCGCAAGTTAATTTAACCAAGAAGAGTACATTAATGGATATATTGACTTCAGTAATTTCACTTCTTTAGTAGCTGAAGGGTTCACTCAGCCCTGATTGTCTAATGGGCAAAGGCACTGGTGGATGTACACTAAACAACCCAGACCAGAATTCCCAGGTTTAAAATACTGTTCCATGCTAAGTTTTGATTTGGACAATAAAAGTTTAAAAATAGCTCCATGATGGATTAAATTTTCATGCTGCAATGTGTGAGAGCTCATGTGTCTGGGCGCTGATGTTTGGACATTTGACTCAAATTTGATTCAAGCTCCCAGCTTGCACATAAGGATGTCCACTTCTCATGGTGCCAGAGAGCTATTACCATTTATGACTCACTTGGCAAAAGGTAAGATTTTCAGTGTAGAAAGAGAAATAACCTGAAGGAAGATTAGCGCAAAAAGATTGAATGTTTATAACATTGCACAGAATTCTTTCCATTCATGTACCAACATTTGTCACAGTGCAAGCTGTCTCCATTAGCCAACATGACTGCCCTCTGGCAGAATGCATAAGTTCCCCATGGAGGCCAATAACTCAATACCTGATAGCTTTAATGGGCTTGGTAATGAGGGGAATTTAATTGTGATGGGTCTGCGTCATTCTTGAATTACCTCATTGATAAATGAGAAAAATATCAACAAATTTAGATAAGCACATGAATAAGCAAGGAATGGGGGATATGGACCAAAGGCAGGCTGAAGGGATTAGTTTGATTTGGCATCATATTTGGCACAACATCATGGACTGAAGGGCCTGTTCCTGTATTGTACAGTTCTAGGTTCTGTGTTTCAAGAGTGTTTTTGTGTAATAATCTTGGTTCCTGTGTCTTACAGATTTTATGAGAAACAAGCAGGATAATGGAGGATGCAAAATGGCTATCATGCCCACAAAAGTTAGAAAGGCCCATTTTTTTTTCTTACAGCAGGTGACAAAATAGAGACTTACTTTCTGCAACTGTTAATATCCAGACCCTGCTGAGAAATTGTTTGATTGATTTAGTTTAGTTCCAAGGCTCAAAGTTAATGACCCAGTGGGCAAATTGAGCTTCTGCATGGTGTACACATAGGCAAATAATGTAGTGCAGTCCATTACCACCAGCCCATTTGATTGGTATTTCCATCTGTTATGGACCAGACCAGACCCCCTCAAACATTTTAAGAAGGTAGCCTATACCAACTTTTTAAGGGTAAATGTAATGTACTGTGTTCCAGATGCAATTCACTTTGTTAAACTTCTCAACATTAAGCAAAATGCAATTTATTAACTATAGTTAAAATAGTTAAAATACAACCAAAGAAAGAGGAATTTAGAATAATTTAATTCTATTGGAAAACTTAGCAGAATGATAGATACAGTAATTATTACTAATTAACTGTTCCAACGTAGTAGAATCCCATAAACATAGTCTGTGGCAAAAAAGATAAATCAGAAAAACAGATTATGTCTCACGTGCAACCAAGCAGCCTAGGAAGAGAGACCCCAGCTTTTAACTGTAATCGTGAGAGGGAATAATAGCTTCCACTTCTTCAAGCCCGCAATAGCAACTGCTTAAATTTAAAACTAATAACTTTTAAAAAACTAGAAACCCTGATCTGTGAGATCTGGCCACATCCATCCAGGCTGCTTCTATTGTTCCAGCTTTAGAAAAGAAGAGCACCCCGAGGCCTCACAAGCTGTTTACTCCAGTTGGTTTTGGTAGACTGCTCGACACCTCCTGCCTTAAAACCTCTCATCAAAGTAACACCAGGACAAAAAAACCACGTCTTAAAGCCACAACATCATCACACATGTTTGGTTCTTTTTATACCTGTAACTTCTGAGTATTCACTTAAAGGCAGCCCAAAGAGCTCCTGGGCAGCATAAACCCAATGGAATGCTTCTCTATTGATTCTCATCTGCTTCATACTCAAAAATTGGTTACATCATGGACAGAAAACAGAGGAAAATGTAACATAGAATGTCAGTGAACTAGGCGCCATGGAAAAGCAAGTAGGTTAGATTTAGATTTATTAAGTAAGGAGCACAATCACTCGCTCTAACAACTTATCCTATTGCTGAAAATGCTTGTATTGGATGTGCAGTTACATGTCTTCACAAAGGGCATCCAATATGAAATACGGTATTTTCCCAGTCATTTTACATTGTGAGTTGTATGCCGCATTGATTTCTTTAATGTGTTACTGAATGATATCATGGAAGTGAAAGGAGGCAATGTCATTTCAGAGGAGCAAGGAGTAGGAACATCAAGGGAAGATAGTCCTGATAAAGGGTCCCAACCCAAAACATTGACTTTCCTGCTCTTCTGATGCTGCCTGACGTGCTGTGTTCCTCCAGCTCCACAATGTATTGACTCTCACGTTCAGCATCTGCAGTTCTTGCTATCTTCAAGGGAAGACAACTGTGTGGTTGCAACAGTATTATCAAAAGGCTCAGTGACCATTGTATAGGAGGGAAATCCATGCTGTGTCTAAACTTCTTGTACGGAGATATTTCAGGCCTTGATGCTAAATCAACAGGAACTAGGCACATCTCTGATGTGTTTTAATTTATTTTTAGTACAAGAGAATACACCATGAAAGAAAAGGCATGGATCTCCTGCACTTTCTGATGGAGAAATGTTACAAGGGAGCAATTCTGTGTTACTCTGTGGCAACTAGTGCTCAAAGTGTTTAATGGCTGCCAGATTGAATGCAATCACAAATATTAGGAGGATATGGTGGGAAAGGTTTAACTTCAGGAGCTCTGCCAAGGCAAGTGTTGTGGGTGTAGTTGTGCTGTCCCTTTAAGAGATCAGATCAGGTGACCAAGAGGTGAGGGTTAGAGCAGGCAGTCTAAAACCAACTGTGGACCCACAATAAAGTGTTCCGTGTTCGAGTTTATTCTCTGTTTGTGTTGAGTTCTATTTACGATCCTAGTGAATAACAAATATAATAGTAATGTCTCAGAGATAGTAGGAACTGCCGATGCTGGAGAATCTGAGATAACAAAGTGTGGAGCTGGATGAACACAGCAGGCCAAGCAGCATCAGAGGAGCAGGAAGGCTGACGTTTCGGGCCTAGACTCTTCTTAGAAATGGGTTCTTGGTTTTGTACAAGAAGTAAATATGCAAAGTATGTAGGTTAGAACAGCTTTCTTCAATACTGTTGCACTCTAACTAAGCTGCCATGCTCTGCTCTCTCTAGGTTTCCTTCGAAGGCACACAAGGGTTGAAAAGAGCGTTTCCTTTGTTGTCATTTGGTTAATATCCTGTAATTCCTGACCTAATACCATTGTGGAAGTAGCAACAGCATAACACGTGCAGCAGCTCGGACCAACACCTTGTGTGGGATACTAAGGATATGCAAATAAACATGTGTTTCATATCACATACAAACTGAGATCAAAAGGATAACTCTTCAGATCACCTCAGTCACCAGCATCCACCATCGTGCTAAGTTTCAGCCCACCAATGCACCTGAAAGCCCACCAGCAACTTAGAAAGGCAACAGACTCAATTGTCACTTACTCCATCTGTCATAAAGACACATTAAACTAAGAGTTTCAGGTAGTTAAACTGAGATGCATATCAGACGAGTAAGTAAAAGAAGTAAGGGAGGATCAACTAACTACAGCCTGCAAAATTGCCTCAGCTGCTGAGCTCCAAGATCTGAGCAAAAACAAGACACACCATCATAGAATACAAGCACCTGCTGTTTTGAAGAAGGGACACTGGATCTAAAACATTAACTCTCCCCAGATGCTGCCACATCTGCTGAGCTTCTCCAACAACTTGAATTTTTGTTCAAGCATTTAAGGGATACATAATATCAGGAAGCAAACATTTTTGAGTTGATTTTTCCCAACCTCTCAAAGACATGGACAATGATTGGATACTTGTGAAAATATAGTAAGAATGAAAGAATGAGATTCTTGACGTTGAGACTAAATGCCCGATGTTCAGCTAAGGTTTCAGCAGCTAGCTGAGAATCATGTTAGTGAGCGACTGGGCCTAGTTGTATATATTAAAATCTCATTGTCAGCTATTCTCATCTCGTTTAGATACAAGTGAGAAACTAGATGGATCCAAATCCCAATGTGAATGTCACAGCAGTTAGCTGCAGTCCTTTCCCCACGTTTCCATCTTGGCTAGTATTTCCCAACATCTTAGGAGCAGCAACCACCTGGCCACCTTCATCCACAGATGTTGGCATTGGCACACCGTCAGCCTCAGCACACCATCAGGGAGCATGTGGGACGAGCTTACAGCACTGAATTCCCAGAAATCGGCTAAATATCAATTTCGGGGTTTCAGGCATAGATAAGCCGAATAGCAAAGGCTTTTTTCCCCAGGGTAGGGGAGTTCAAAACTAGACAGCATAGGTTTAAGGTGAGAGGTGAAAGATTTAAAAAGGACCTGAGGGGCAACTTTTTCACACAGAGGATAGTGTGTATATGGAATGAACTGCCAGAGGAAGTGGTAGACTCAGGTTAAGTTGTAACATTTTAAAAGACATTTAGACAAATGATAGGAAAAGGTTTAGAAGGATATGGGCCAACACAGGAAAATGGGTCCAGTTTAGTTTGTGAACATGTTTAATGTGGACTATTTGGACTGAAGGGTGTGTTTCCGTGCTGTGTGACTCTACAATTACGACATAAAGGACACAGGTGACATTTCATTGTAAACAGCGCAAGATATTCATAAATATATTGGCACTTTAATCAACACCTGTCTGTTTGACTGTCATTCGAGCTGTGGCAACAGGAATGAAACTACACAGGGTCTCCACCATTAGCATCACTACTCTTTCCCTAACGCCCATTGTGGCATAACATCTTGTCCTTGTTGAAGGTGAGAGGATCATATTTAAAGCCCGCAAAAACTCAAATTTTGTTAAAACAACAGGAAAAGCAAAGAAAGAGCAAACAAAAAAATGCACTTGCTTTTAGGAATACACAGGAACCGCTTGCTTTTCAATCAACAACACTGTTTTCAGTTAACAAGTATTGATATCATGCAGCTCACATCCATTATCAGTGGATGTCAACTGAATTCTGCCTGGTTTGTTATGCTTGATGTTGTATTGGTCTATCATGTTGAAGGTGATGTTCCTTCTGCTTGATGTCCTTGTCTTCTCCTCGGAAGACTGCTGTGGCCCTTCCGGCTCTTCAACCATCACATCCCCTCTTTATACCTCCTTCAGTTACACAGGGCATGGCATGCAAAGAGATTATTCGGCACCCTGTAAATAGATGCCACTGCAAGGTCCATCCAGATGGATCACGTGCAACAATCAGGCCCCAGACGAGGTTCGTTACGACCCCCAACAGTGTGTATCGAAATGCTAAGGTCTCAGGTACGGAGGGACAAACTGGCTTCCCTTTGTTATTCACCTATCCCACAGTGGTTGCAATATGGTTATTTAAAAAAAAAATCCCTTTCCTTGTCGACATCTTTCTCATGGACCCAAATGAACTTATTTTTCAAAAGGAGCTAATTTAACTAGGTCGCCTTGAATTAACAGACACAGGTAGTTTATAGCCACTACACTTGAGAGGTAAATATCAATGCAACACAGATTTGAAGGAAGGGACAGCTTCAAAACACTACTGTTAAAATATGGATAAACAGATCTGTTTCCTGAATTGTTCACAAAGAGCAGATAGTTGAACTCTCAGCTGTTGCTCCAACAGTTAATGGTAACACTGACTTTGGCAAATGCCCACCGTTATTAGGCTTCTGAACGGACCTCTGAAATTTCAAATCTAATTTTGATCTTGCTTTTTGTATACCTTTTTTGCAGCCATAACTTGATATTCCTCACTCTGTTCTATCACCTTATGATCTTCATATGGTATGATCTGCCTGTACTACACACAAAACCAAACTTTTCACTGTACTGAGGTAGCTGTGACAGTGATGAATCAAATCAAACCAAAATTACTTAATTGAACAGTCAGTTCTCTGATCCTTACAGCTGAACCTTATCCTGTTTGACAATGTGCAAGTTAAGCTAAGTTTGGTGGTATGATTCACACCATGAAACTGAACAGGTTTTCTCCCTTTTCTTCCTAAACTCACCACTTTCATTGCTGTTAAAGCCCTTGCAATGAGATGGAGTGATTGAAAGAGGAGAAGCCCTCTTCCTAGAGGACTGGCAGAGGAGTGCCTGTCTGCTTGGAGATTGCCAACTGAAGTACTGCTATTTCCAGGGTGAGGAGGACTGGTCAGTAGTGCAGGAAGAAGGTCAATGACCTTCTGTGTTCTGCCAGGCTAAATGTAATATATTGCTCTCTGCTGCCTCACACTTAACCTATGCCATTACATACAAGGGTTATGCTCTGATACTCCCTCTGTTGCATTCAACAATTTCCTTCCTTTACCGTCATTATACCCCCATCCTCCCACACCTCTACCGTCATCTCCACGCTGCCTCCTCACTCTGTCAGAACACTTCAACACCTGTCCCCCATATGCACCAGCCTTAACAGCTGCGCCACCCTCTTGTGATGTATTCGTTTGACCCCATTGTGACATTCCACAACAGGGCAGAGTGCAGGTTGTGGTAAGGTAAAGTGAGGTGGGGCGGGGGGAGGTGGTCAGTTATCTGATACCCGTTGCATGAGAAAAGTTGCTTCGACTCAAGGAGTGAAGTTGTTCAAGAAACTCCCTGAAATTGACACTTCGCCAAAATTTGGAAAACTTCAGCCCTGCATTTCAGTCATTAGAAGGTGTTGTAAGCATCCTGAAAGCTCTGAGAGCTCCTCTAAAGGAGCCTGTCACCCAATTTGGTACATTCATTAATGACCACTCCACAGAACCTTCCCATCATGATGAGGTATTCAAATAACTTCGGGCATTTCCCATGAATCTTTCTCTGGCCAAGTGTCTTGCTGTATCTCTCTTTACCCATCGGAAACGCAACCACAAAGTTGCAGAGCTCCAGGTTACAACCTTCAAATTGCTCAGATCCAGATTGAGAGAAAAATGCGAGCAAAGTTCACCAATTGCATTGATTATCGTCAGGCCTCTGTTTTCTTTTTAATAATCAAGAAAGCGAGTTAGAAGCTTTGGCTTTCTTACCTTATCATATAATTCTGGCAAGAAGTATTGCCTCTGAACAAGTGTGATTGGAAAGCAGGCAATCATTTGTACAATCTTGACTTGATTACCATACACGCGGTGCCTGTTGATAGACAGGAAGCCTTTGTTCAAGGGGCTGTAGGCTCACACAGGTGCCATGGATAATGCCCTCGTCTTGAGAATTTAATTGTATGGAAATAAAATACACTTTCCCAATCTGCTGACCTTGAGAATTATGTTGAAATTGTGTGCCCACGCAAATAACACATCACTTGCCTGATACATTAAGGTACCATAAATTAATCTATAATTCTGATGTCTTCTCATTCAGCTGGAATGAACCAATGGATAAAAGTTCAGAGTTGCGATGCATTTGGTAGTCGTAGGGACAGCCATTTGCATTGTGGAAATTGCTTCCAGTTTATATTCTGAGTGAGGCTATGACTCTGCTGATATAACAAATCAAAGAACTGCAGATGCTGGAAATCTGAAACAAAACTAGAAATTGCTGGAGAAAACAGAGTTAGCGTCTCGAGTCCAGCGAACCTGATTAAGGTCCTGAAGAAGGGTCACTGAATCTGGAACATTAGATCTGCTTTCTTTCTACTGATGCTACCAGACCTGCAGAGTTTCTCCAGCAATTTTTGTTTTAGAGTCTGCCAATGCATCTCTGGTGAATCAGAACCTATGAAGGAAGTTTCCCTCCCGCATCCTTTTAACTTAAAATACTAGTGACAAGCTTTATCTTACTTCAGGCCACCTAACTTGCATGTAAAGAGAAATGAGGACTGAAATACATATGAAAGTGAAAAAAAAGGATTTGGTAACAATTTAGTGCCAGCTATTAAATGTATTCAATTTGGATGATATGAAAATCACAAATAAAAAAAAAGTTTATGAACATTGGGAATGATAAATATCTTGAGCAAAACAGGCAATATTGTATCACCAGCCTATTTCACACCCAACTATTGAGGACAAAGGAGAACTTTGCCCATTATAATATTTAAACCGTATTTCTCCACCTGCAATATCTAACTTATTCAGTAAAGTCCTCCATGTTGTTCATTTTGTCCTCTTCTAAATAACAAATAGATTTTGATAAGACCTATCAAACCTGTCTAGAGGACTGAGCTAACTTCGAGGTTCAGCACGTCAAGGCATTTTTACTGAAGGTGAAGTCTTGCAAATTTACTAAAATAACACCAAACTGCAATGATCAAAGTATGAGTCCCATGTTGCATAAGCCCAGTTTGTCTTCACTCACATTTAAAACATTGATGGTTGATCTAAATAAATGTGTCAACTGTTTAAAGAAGTTGAAAAAGTAGAAAGGGACAGGGATCTAGAACAAGAAGCCATAATCATAGAATTAGAACCAATTCCGTCATCAGGAAAATCAAGAAACACTTCATTACACAAAAGGTAATGCAAATCTGAAACTCTCCTCTAAAGACGTGTCATATTAAGTAAAATTTAGAAAACCTCATGAAATTGATAGTTTTTTTGTGAGCAATGGATTTTAAGAGATGTGGGTCCAAAGTGAATGGAGATAGAGCAATGATGATTGAACTGACTTGTTGAATAGGCTCTGGGGGCAGAGTGTACTTGTCCTGTTTGTATGAACCTAAGCTCAGTCTCCCCTTGATCTGCTAACCTCTCCAGTGCCACTTACGTTGGTAACCAGAATAATTACTCAGTTTGCTTGGTCATCCTTGTCTAAAGATAGAATACTACCTCTTCATTCTGTCCTCCATTGATTATGCTAGAGAAACGAGAAATGTATTTCTTATGCTATCACTTGTTGGGGAGCGATGTCAAAGAGCAGCCTTGAGTTCTGTGCTCAGAAGTACAGTCAATCTTTATTTGAGCTCTTTACCACACACACGGGAGAAGCCAGAGACCACTCTGAATCTGGCCTTTACGTAGGGCTCAGATCAGAAGAGAGACCAATAATGCTCTGATTTCCCCAGTGGGATACAGCGTTTTTACACATTTCATGTTACAATATTACATGCAACATTGTCATTGTTCCTTCCCCCTTCATCTACACTTCCAATCCTATGAAACACCTGATCAATGATGGACACCCCTTTGGACAGCCTTAGGTTCCCCATGATCCCATGATGCTCACCAGACATTGTAATCATCAGGCCTTGAAATCTTACAACGTATCCTATTAATTCATATTCCAAAGTTAATAGTTACACTCTTTTTCAGACATTTCCCAGACTTGCTTATCTCTAAGGACTGCTTGAATTCTGTTATTCATTGTATTCATTGCTATCCCTATCAAATTCTGTGACTCATGTTTCCCACTGTCCTAATCACAGGAGATACAAAAGGTTAAGTTATTCTTACTAATTGCTGTAAGATTCATAATATTAATTCAACAGTATGATAAAGTTAGTTACATGTGAAATTTTATGTTCACACCTACTGTTAGCATTCTTTAGCTAATGAGTTGTGAGCATTTTGGTCCCACATGACCTTGGAGGCTCAGTTAGACATGCCACCCTATCTTGCAGCTACTTTATAACTCATTCTAGTCACATACTGTCTTCTGGGATGAAATTTACTGCACCATCTCTGACTAACCCTTTTTGTCGAATAAAACAACATCTTTCTCATTCATAAGACTAAAACTCAATCACTTTCACAGCTCAATGAACCTGTCTGATCTCCTAGATTTTTATGAGTCATAATTCCACACTTATCACCTGTGTCCATTATTGTGGGATTCTACTTTTCTCTTTAGTGATTGCTACAAACTCCAGGCTGTCTGTTCTTAGACATTTCTTATCAAACTGCCTCCTGCAGAACTCTGCCAGCTCCTGTTTGTGCAGAACTCCCTGTATATTAATTTGTAAGATTCTTTGTTCCCTGTGACCGTGAGATATCTCCTTCTCAAAGCTACCGTTGTGCTAACTTATGACCTCACCTTAATGCTGGATGAGGCAAGCTAATTCTGTTATTGCAGCCATATTTATGCCAATGAATGACCATGTTGTGCCACTCTGATCAGGGGCTACCTCAACGTCATTATCTTGCTGCCCATGACCTGGTGCTGCTTTCTTTCCTGTGAGCTCAATTCAATCAGTTGGAGAAGCCATCGAAAATCCAACAGAAGGTTAATGATCCAGCAAACAATGCATCATATATAACAAAAAGCATTATTAATATGCATTTGCCTTTCACATTAAGTAGACTGCTTTCAATCAAAACAGAAAACTAATTTTCACGCAGTTATAAATGAAGCTAATGCAAGAAATATTGAATGATTTCTAAAACAACGAGGCAACATAATTTTGCATTTAGTGCCAATATTGAAATAAGAAATGCAATTTATAAGCTGAATCAGCAATTTAAAAATTGTTATTTCATCTGCTTAGAGACAATTCAATTAAAGTCTTAATTCTTTTAGGTTTGATCTATTGATCTCTAAATTTGCCTTGCTGATTTATTAACATCAAAATGGTGACAATATTTATAAGACTAAAGGAGCTCCATTTTTAAAAAGCCCGCAGGCTGTAAAATTCCTTTTCTTTGTGAATGATTGAAGTGGATACAATGAGGCACAAGAGATCCTGTTGAGATTTTCCGCAAGTCTGTGTCTACATAAAATGTACTTTTTACATTAAAAGTTCACAGTACTACAAACAGTGGGTTGTCAATGTGTGTTTGCATCCAGAATGTTGTTGGACTGCTGCAGCTAGTGAAAGTGCAAAATTTTATGTTCAGAAGGAACCATAAAAAAGACCATACAACTGTAAGATAAAGGAGAAGATGAGGTCTTTTGGCCCAAAACAAACAAACAATCTACATTTATCTAGCACCTTTCACAACCTCAGGCTGTCCAAACCATACTCGTTACTGACCAAAGACACTGTTTGCCGAGTTTAAGTGCAGATGTTTATCATTTCTGGATCTTAAAGGTGACAATCGGTTTCTCTAAGATGGAAACACAAATGAAGTTCCTGGTTTGGTGATAGCCATAATGGAATCAGGAAATCCTGCTCGATGGGGACTCTGGGGACACAAAACACAAACTGAGTGACCATTTTTCAGAATATCTATGTTCTGTCCATAAAAATGAACATGAGCCTCAGTTGCCTGCCATTTGAACACAGCACTGTGTTCCCACGCTAGCATCTCTGTGTGGGCTCTTGCTGAAGAGTTCCAGCGAAGCTCAGTGCAAGCTGGAAGGACAGCATCTCATTTTTTGCTTGGGAACTCAATATCGAGTTCAATCATTTTAGAACCTGAACACTTTCTCCCCACCCCAGCCCCGACACTCCAGACTTTGTCATGATGTAAACACAGCCAAACTATTTCACCTACTTATAGTCTGCATTATCGGCATTTTTCCTTCTCTGGCCTACTATCAACCATCCCTTTGTCTGACTAATTTTCTTTCTCTCTCCCTGGCCTCTGGCTCCACCTATCCACTCATTCTTTTTCCCCTGCACTCCTACCTTTGGCATTTATTCTACCTTCTCCTAGCTACTATCAGTTCAGAAGAAGGGTCACTAGACTCAATACATGTACTGTGCTTTCTCTCCACAGATGTTGCCAGAGCCACTGAGTTTCTCCAACAATCTCTGGGTATTTTTTTCGGATCCTGCTTGAATTTTCCTCTAAACTGCCCAAAAACACAACTGAAGTTTAACTATCCAGAAGACAATGCACCATACGTAACCAAAATCATCATAAATATGTGTTTACTTTTCAAACAAAATATACTGCTTCCAATCAAAATGGAAAACTAATTTCCATGCAGTTGTAAAAGAAGCAAGGAAGCAATATTGCATGATTTCTAAAATATCATGATAATTTTACCTTTAATGCAATATTGAAGAACATAAAACAAATTATTTTGACTTTGCCAACATAATCAAGCGATACCATTCCTGGTTTAGGAGGTCACAGAGGATACCTGAAAAATAGTCCTTAAGATAACAATTAGGAACAGGTAAACTGAACATTTGAACAATCTGAATTTGGACGATGATAGCTGCTTTCTGCCAGCATAAATGGGTGCACCGAGATTTGTTTTCTACTCTACAGACTTGAGTCAAACAGCACAATCCAAATCCTTACTTGGATGCAGCTTGTCATATCCTGGCTTGTGAAGTGGCAATGGATCTGGGATTTCTTCCCAGAGAGAAAAGAAATGACAAAATGCCTGTCAGAAGATAGTGAACTGAGTAAACAAGTGTCTAAGTTGTTTGTAAATGTGAAGGTAAATGGCAGTCTCTCGATGACTTAAAGCTACATAATGATTTCTTGTATAATGTAGTTGTCCTCGGTGTGACTTAATAGGAAATTTCCTCCTAAATTATAAATTAAACACTCATAGATCCTTGCAATTCCTTTAATTCCTCATGTCAATTGACTGACTGATACATGCAACTAAAGCTGCACCATCTAAGACCCTTCACATGCCAGCACAATCCATTTCTATGGTAAAGATACAATTGTACACATACAACTTTTACACCAAGGTCACTTGGATGTCATTGCATACATATTTGAAACTTCCAGCCTCACAGGAAAGTCACATTTTACAGCCAGTGTTGTAACATTTTTCACTCCTATGTGTGCTTGCCTGAAAGAACAGCTATAGGCAGCATTCCCCATGGCCCAGATGAATAAGCACCTTACATCATCTTGCATCATTCATGCCATCTGTTGAACAGTCACACCCACTGTTGAAGATTGAGGTAGCCTGCTTTGGAAGCCGTTGTTGCTGTTAGTGGATTGTGATCGGAAGCAATCGGTCATGATGCAAGTGGGGGTCTGCTGTCTGGGAGGCCACCTTCACAAGTATAAAAACCTGGATTTGAAATCTACAGGGATAATTAAGAAGGGAAATTCCTGTCCACGCTGCTCATTTGCAGCAATCACAGGTAGAAAATAATGTCAGTCCCTAAGCCAGAAATCAAATTGAAGACCTTGTCACCTTCTCGTCCCTCAGGTTTCAGGTAGAAATTATAGAATCATGGAATCCTTACAGTGTGGAAGCAGGCCATTCAGCCCATTGAGTCCACACCAACTCTCTGAAGAGCATCCCATCCAGACCCACCGCCCTCCTTATCCCTGTAACCCTGCATTTCCCATGGCTAATCCACCTAGCTTGCATAACCCTGGACACTACAGGCAATTTAGCATGGCCAATCCACCTCATCTGCACATGTTTGGACTGTGGGAGGAAACCGGAGCACCTGGAGGAAACCCGTGCAGACACGGGGAGAACGTGTAAACTCCGCACAGCCAGTTGCCCGAAGGTGGAATCAAACCCGGCTCCCTGGCGCTGTGAGGCAGCAGTGCTAACCACTGAGCCACTCTGACACCCAGAAGATGAGTGTCTAGCCCAGATTCCAATTGAAGCCCTTCAGTAATTAGTTGCTTGTTCTCATTAGAATGCAACAAGCAGCCAGTGAGCAAATCACCATGAGAAATAGTCGCAAAGAAATTCTTATTAAGGTTAGCTGCGTCTTGCTGGAGGAGAGGGGTGATGGGAGAATTACTTTTACTCAGACACTATATACTCAATTGATGGGCAAGGAACTAGTGTACCAGGGTAATCAGGAGGCTAAAGGAATGTTAGCCCTTATTTCAAGGGGGCTGGATTATAAGAGTAGGGAAATCTTCCTGTAACTGTACAATGCTCTGGTGAGATTACATCTGGACGATTGAGAGTAGATTAGAGCCCTTTATTAAGAAAAAAAAAATTATTTCATTGGAGACAGTTCAGAGAAGGTTCACTAGGATGATCACTGCTATGGACGTATTGTCTTATGAGCAAAGGCTAAACAAGTTGGGTCTTTATTCACTGGACTTTAGAAGAAAGAGAGATGACGTTATTGAAATATATAGGATTCTTAAGGAACTTGACAGGGTAAATGCTGAGAGGATGTTTCTTCTCGCGGGAATGTCTAAGACCAAAAGGCATCACATCAGAATAAAGGGCAGTAAATTTAAAACTGAGATGATAAGAAATTTCTTCTCTCAGGGAGTTGTGAGTCCTTGCCACAGAGGGCTGAGGGGGCAGTGTCCTTGTGTATATTTCAAGCAGAGTTAGAGATTTTTGATTAGTCAGGGAATCAGGGTCATGGGGAAAGGCAGGAAAGTGGGCGGGGGGAATATCGGATCAGCCGTGACCCTATTGAATGGTACAGCAAGCTTAATGGACCGACCATCCCATTCACATTCCTAATTCTTATGGTCTTATGGTTATTTGAAAGAGAAAGTCCTGTGTGATGTCAGCGCCTTCCTTTGAATGGATCTTCCCTTCCTTTTCTGCGCATCTCATTCCAAGACATAAGCTTCCAAATATCCGAGATAACAAGGTGTAGAGCTGGATGAACACAGCAGGCCAAGCAGCATCAGAGGATCCGGAAGAAGGGTCCAGATCTGAAACGTCAGCTTTCCTGCTCTTCTGATGTTGCTTGGCCTGCTGTGTTCATGCAGCTCTACACCTTGTTATCTCAGATCCTCCAGCATCGGCAGTTCCTATTATCTCAGCTTCCAAATATCTATAATCTCTTCGTGACTGCACTTACCTCTTTCCAGGGATCCATTGTCATTCCCTTCTGATAGTCCCAGTGAAACAATGGCAGTGGCCACCAGGTCTATCACGTCCTGGAGAAATGGCCAGGAGCTCTCCGCGTTGGGGGTGGAGGGAGTGTTGGGGGTTGCCTGCATTGGGCCTAATTCAATGTGAGAGCGAACTCTGGTGAATTGTTGTTACATTTTGTTTGGCTGCCTGAAAATGACCAACGCGAGGTTCCAATCAGTTTTCTAGTCTGAACCTTACAGGCTAGAGTGGAGATTTACCAGAATGGTTCCATGGATGAGGGATTTTAGGTACAAGGTCGGATTTGGTAAGCCAAGAATTCTCACCAGTGCAAAGGAGCTTGAGGAGAGAATTGATAGAAGTGTAAAAAGTAAAGACAGGGTTTAGTGAGGCAGACAAAAAATGCTCCCATTAGCTGACTGTACAATATCACAGGGACACAGTTTTAAGGGTTTTGAAAGGAGACGTAGGATGGAAAACTTATATAATGGGATTGACCTGGAACCCCACCTTTGAGAACAGTAAAAATGGATCAGTGATTTCAAAAAGAAATTGGATGGACTCTTGAATGAAATAAATATGTTGGGCTGTGGGAGTAGAGTATGGGAATGGAATGGGTTGGATTACTTTCCTGAGGGTTTTAATGGATGGTTTGTGCCACATTGACTAATTTGCAGGGAGCACAAATTATTTGAATGATTAAGTTACATTCAATAATAAAGGTTTAATTTTTACATTTAATTTGGAACCCTATTTCCAGACCTAGGAACTAAAAGACCTGTATAAATCATAGAATCCCTCCAGTATGGAAGCAGGCCATTCAGCCCATTGGGTCCACACGGACCCTCAAATGAGTATCTCACCCAGACCCACCCCATTCCTATACCCTGCATTTCCTATGGCTAATCCTCCTAACTTATACATCCCTGGACACTAAGGACAATTTAGCATGGCCAATTCACCTAAACTACAGATCCATGGACACAAAGGGCAATTTACTATGGCCGATCCACCCTAATCTGCACATCGTTGAACTGTGGGAGGAAACCCAAAGAGACAGGGGGAAAGTGTGCAAACTCCACACAGACAGTCACCCGAGGGTGAAATCAAACCCGGGTTCTTGGCGCTGTGAGGCAGCAGTGATAACCACTGAGCCACCGTGCAAAGGCTCAAAAGTAGACCTCTGTTTCCATGTTCATTAAAATTTCAAACAATTTGCAATATATTTACAGCTCGTAGAACATTCGTCTGAAGTTTTTAGCTGCCTGTAAGGGTGGTAGAGGCATAAACCCTCATGACATTTAAGACATATTTAGATGCGCACTTGCAATGCCAGGGCATACAAGGCTATAGGCCAAGTGCTGGAAAATGGCTTTAGAACAGTTTGGTTTTTGTTTTTGATCAGTTTAGATTCGATGGGCCAAAGGGCCTTTTTCAGAAGACTTTTATGACTCTCTGATTCCCTGGTTGGTTCCCTTCCTGTGAACAATGAATTCTGAACCATGATTCTGTCCAAAATTTGAGGACTTGATAGCCAGAGACTTTTCCCCATGGCAGAAATGACTATTACGAGGGGGCATAATTTTAAGGTGATTGGAGGAAAGTATAGAGGAGATGTCAGAGGTAGGATCTTTACACAGAGAGTGGTGGGTGTGTGGAATGTACTGCCAGTAGTGGTAGTGGAGTCAGATACACTGGGGACATTTAAGCGACTCTTGGAGAGGCACGTGGATGATAGTAAAACGTAGGGCATGCAGAGTAGTTTGATCTTAGAGTAGGATAATAGGTCGGCACAATATTGTGGGCCGAAGGACCTGTACTCTGCTGTACTGTTCTGTGTTCTATGACTTTTATTAGAATTGTAATGCAATTATTCAGCCATGTCTGTGTAGGAAAGCTTCTGGGGAGTACTGTCTACAATATGAAAGGGGCTAGAATTCCCAAAGTGGCACTTTCAGCTCAGCTTCCAGTGTCAAAGAGCGTGAGCACAACTAAACGGTGGTCGCAATTCTGAGCGTCACTTATAAACCTGCATTTAAAAGTTGCAGATTGCACACATTACATCAACAACATGGGAAAAGACATTAACATCATGCAGGATGTTACAATCAGTCCTCAAGTGTAGTTCCCTAATTTCCTTCACATAAGGACAGCAATAGTCCAAATTGTTATGCTCCTCGGTGAGAGGGGATAAATTGGTTTCTCTTTATTAATCTGCTCTTTCAATTGGTCACAACATTTTAACTTATTTTTATATCCCCTGTTTTAAATAGTGTCAACCTAACCAGGAATTCTTGTATTAAACAAAGAGTGAATTTATTGGTTACTAGACATGAGAAGAAATAATAATTCACACATACCCACTGAATGGGAATAAGATGTGAAGCCAAGATAAATGTGAGATTACCACTCCTCAGAAAGTCTTGCTTATTCAGTGCATCAAATATTCTGTGGGTGAAGTTCCCATTAAATTTCAAATCTCAAGGAGGTTTGTGAATGACACAAATGCAATACTGAAAAGGAATCAATTTCAAGACTATTTGCCCAATTAAATCATTTGCATCTAGTTTAGGAAATCAATAATAACGGGAAGTTGTGTTTTCTTGATTATACCTTAACGAAAACAAAATTCTGGTGGTTCTCACATTAGAGGTATTGTGCCTGAATTAAGAATTTCTCAGCCTCAATTATTTTTCATCTGAAATCCCCATTCAGGAAGAAGTTCTGTGGCTTGCAACAAACATATGCTAAATAGTCAATTTATAACATATTTCTGCCAGGAGCTTGCAGGGATAAATGATCATTTTTGAAGTTTTGGTGATGAATGTGGCCTGTGCGGAGAAGGGAAATTGGAAAGCACTTAGGTTCTTTATTCCTGTGCGATTTTTCACTAACATTTGGAGTCTTAGTCATGACTCATTCAATGTCCAAATGGTAAAAGTGAAAATATGGGGCAAATTTATACACAATATCCTTCATGATTTTGATCTTTCCTGGACTGTGGCATTCCAAGTGAGAACATTTTAACAACACTGGCACCACAAGGATGTAAGTGTTGTATAAAGTCATGGTTCTGAAAGGGTTAATGTCCATGTTACATTGAACTCCACCCAGTCTCAGGATGTCACACAGTCTTTGGGTAGAGACAGTTGAGTTCTACTCTAGTACCCAAAAGAAACATAGAAAAATAGGATCAGGACTAGATCATCCAGCCCTTCAAACCAGCTCTGCCATTCAATATGAATATGGCTGATCTTCCAACGCTGTACCTTGTTCTTGCCTTCTCCCTATGCCCTTTAGTTCTAAAAACTATATCTAACTCCTCCATGGATGTTTTGTCCTCAACTACAAATTGGTTGAGAATTCCACAGGCTCACCACTCTCTGGATGAATAAATATCTCCTCATCTTAGTCTTGAATGATCTGCCCCATATTGTTAAACTGGCATCTCTAGTTCTGGATTTCCCAGTCAACGGGAACCTCCTTACTGTGATTATCCTGTTTAATTTTATCCTGGATGAGATATATTAAGTAGAGATCCTGAGAGTGCTGAGCAATGATGCCTAATAAGTAAATGTAAACTGCATCACCTCCTTTCAAGGCAATAAACCACCTTGTTATCCAAGACAAGTGCCTCTTCTGTTTAAACTTACCAACAGTCTGTGATATTTTCTTAGATGACTTTATCGTAGAGATGTCCAATACCTCTAACAGCATGCGATACATGGTAGAGGCTGTTTGAGGTAGATGGCTATCACCATTGCTTCTTTATCTTGGGTCTGTCTGGTGATTATTCTTAGAGGGTACACCACTGTAGGGATCTACAACAGAGGCACTGTTCGTGGATAACTAGAAGGTTTGTTGTTTAACAATAATAAATACAAATACATTTGATCAGGCATAATTGCTAGAACTTTAAGGAGCTGCTACAGGTACATCTGTTCCCGCTGAAAGCTCCTGTCTCCATCCAGACAGAGAGTGTGTCGTCAGTGGAATGAGTGAAGTTAGTGTAGTATCAGCATTAGCCCTTGAGGACAATTATTTTATTCAACACTATGCTCCACCACTGCTGATTTGATTCAGTCAGGAGTCACACAACACAGGTTATAGACCAACAGGTTTTAAATAAACCTTTTGGAGTGCTTCTCCTTGTTAGGTGGGGAGAAGTCAACTTCACCTGGTAAAGGAGCAGTGCTACGAAAGCTTGTGATTTCAAATAAACCTGTTGGTCTATACCCTGGTGTCGTGTAATTTCTGACTTTGTCAACACCAGCACCTCCACAATTTGATTCAGCTTACAGGAAGCAAAGAAAAGGAGTACACATTGCTTCTGGCAGCGTCTGTAGAGAGAAAGCAGAGTTAGCATTTTGAGTCCAGTGGCCCTTTTGCAGAACAGTTCCGAAGAAAGGTCAATGGGCTCGAAATGTTAACTCTGTTAATTTGATTCAGTTTAGAGGAAGGAAGACTGGTGACAGTGAATTACTCAAACCAGAATAAGGCACAAGCTGCTGCTGGGGGTGATATAAGAAAATATGATGGTAAGTCCTCAATAACAGGCTGAAGACGTTGGGGCTGCTGTGGTTAGAAAGCTCAGCAGAACAACAGCAGGGATGCAACTTTTAAAAAATTTTTATGGGTCATGTGGCAGTAAAATGACGAGGACGATCTTAGACTTTTGATTTATTATTAGAGAGAAGCAAAAATCAAATTCGCTCAGATTCATGTAGAAATGCAGCCGTCCCAAATTAAAGAACAGAGGAATGCTATTGTTGGAACATCAGGGGAGAAAAAAGCCATTACAGGTGGAAACGTGGGAAGAATGTGTTAAATCGATCTATCTGCATGCAGGGATTCTATGATTCTATGATTCCAAGGTAGTTGTGAGTGTAAATACAGAGTCAACGGTCCTGAGTGCACCCTCATGGTGTTGAAAGATGGTTAATTAATTCATTAAGTTAGAAAATGTACCATTATCTTCGAATGAATATCAAAGAAGACAGCTGAATCAAAGAGAAACAAATGGGAAATAAAAACAAAGAACCGTGGGTGCCGGAAATCTGAAACAGAAACAGAGACTTTTGGAAAAACTCAACAAGTCTGTTAACATCTATAGAGAGAAAGAAGAATTCATGTTTTGGATTCGGCTGCCCTCCCTCAGAACTGTTCTGAGGAAGGGTCACTGGACTCTGAACATTAACTTTGCTTTCTCTCCAAAGATACTGCCAGACCTTCAGAAGCAAATGGATATTTCCTTCCCTCATAGTCAAAAATACACTTTGGATATTGTTTTATGTCCTGCTCCCTGTCCCTCAAGTAGGGTCATTTAATAGAATTCTTGTTAATTTTCCTATATCTTGTAACACATATTGCTACAACGAAGTCTCATTTTTCCTGCCTCCTTGCTCATACCTGCCATTGCTACCATCCATTCCCAAAGCCCTAACAGGTTGTGACTGCGGGATAGAGAGACTGCAGCAGCCAAATCACATAATATATGACTCTGGGAGTAGAGGAAGCACACTGTGCCAAGGAACACCAGGCCATGGGCTATGGAAAGATCCATCACTCAATAGCACTGAAAAGAACAATCTGGGCTGGTAGTTGCAGAATCAGACCTGGGAGTCACTGTGTTTTCAATGGATTTAAGAGAATACGTACATTTTCTCATTCAATTCTTCTGTGCTTGTTTCTGTCATTGCATCAGCAAATACCTTTCTCAAAATATCTGACTGCTGCTCAAACTGGAAAAAGTTAACAGTGTGGGTTTTTCACTCCCTCAGCATGCAGCTGAGAAAATAGCTGAAGAGTTCCCCTTCCAGATGCCTTTAATTCTGGTAACAAAGGCAAATTAACCTTCTCTGTTATTAACTGCTTCATGCATTCAATAATCCATGTATGCCAACTTGAAGCCTTGCGTGTGGTATCACAAGGAACACAAACTAGCCAGAAGAGGTAGATGTGAAAATGAACCCTCATATGTCATGTTAGCCCTCTCAATTCCCGGTCTTAGAGCAAGTAGGTGAACATTTCAGGGACCCAACGTTAACACTAAATGAGCCAGGAAGCCCAGTTATACCTGGTTCAGAGGCGTGTAATAACATCTCCAAAAAGGTTAATTAGAAAAGATAAAAAATAAAAATAAAAACATGTACACAATAGTTCCATGGTGTAAGTATAAGATCAAAAACAAATCGATAGATGGCATTTGAATCCATTGCCTAACAATACATTAACATCTGATTTGATTTGATTTATTACTGTCACATGTATCAAGATATAGTGAAAAGTTTTGTTTTGCATGCTATTCAGGAAAATCGAACCTTATGTAAGTACATCAGAGTAACAGAACAGAATGCAGATTATAGTTTTGCAGCTACACGAGAGGTGCAGAGAAAGACAGATTTAAAAGAGTTTAACAATTATAAATGATGTAAGGAGATGATCTGTTGGGGCCAGTTTGTAAAGAGTTACCATGCTCCAGTGCCATCTTGCTCCTGAGAAATGGTCAATTCCTTGCAGTGAACTTTTGAAGAATTAACACCAAACAAAACTTCCGACCTTTGCGAGAAATCCAGAGAAAATCAGTCAACTCACTATGCAGGGAATGAATGATTCAGGAATATTTTGAAGTTAATTTTAATCGTGCAGTTCCTCAGATGAGAATATTTAATTGACTGCTCCACAAAGATTGCCACATTGTCCTGATTCTATTACGACTACTCTCCCAAACACCAGCGGTCACCATGGGCTGATCTTACCAGAAATTGGTTAGTAACATTTTTTTTGAGATTCACTGGGGAGAGTTCTCTTTCTGCAAGGTCTAGTATGTTTTCTCAGACCATCGTGCCAAACCTGCCTGATTAACTGTGGACCATTTCCCTATGGCATTCCACTCAGCCAATATTAGCCTGATTCTCACTGTCAACACAGACAGAGACATTTGCCATGGCTAGTATTCCTGGTCCTCATGGCATTGTTAAAGGGTCAATGTACACCCAGTCAGATGCTGTCATCTTAGAGATGCCCTGCAATGTTGGAGATATTTGTCCCAGACATGGCAAACAAGGAGAAATTGGTATCCTGCTTTTCAGACAGGGCCCTGGAGGATGTGGTGGACAGGCAGATGGGGCCAGGGTACCAGAATCTGCCAGCCTGTGTCAGTGCTGCCTGAACAGTCGGGAGAAATGTCCAGCAATGTCACAAGAAGGTCAGTTGGACCTTCACCACTGTGCAAGGTTAAGTATCACCACCTTCTTGCTATCACCTCATATGCAGTCTGTATCTGCTACTGCACACGCTTCCCACCAAGTCTCATTCCCTCACACTAGCCCTAACCCACACTGCTAACCCTACAGGCCCTTTACGACACCTATTCACTTGTTTGGGACACCTCATTATGAGGATGAAATGCCCCAGTTTGCTGGCACTTTGGAGAATGCAGGAGACCAAGCACCTGCTCAGCCCCATGCAAGAGATGACCCAGTGGTGTCAGAGAAGCTGAGGGCTCATCTCTGAGTGGGACACAGGCAGCATTTCTGGCCCCTCTAGACACAGATACTTACAGGGTGCCCCGACTAAACCTCCAAGGCCAAAAGGCTCCATGGTAGGGTATGTTCCCTTCATGTCAACTGCAGAACCTAGCACTGCACTGAGATGTTATGAAAGGGAAAGAAAGAAGAAGTTACAAAGGTGGCATGGATGATATTTCATTGTAAATACATTCTCAACTTTAGAAATATATTCTCTCCTTTCAGCATCAGCTGTGCGTGCGTGAATGTCTGTCCAGCTGCAAGTACAAAATTGAAGCCATCCTTAGCACTGCAGGATGTTTGATGGCATTAGTTGTAAAGTGGACAGCTCCTGCACCATTGTATGTGCAGGTTATGAGTAAATGGCAAGTGTTTGCTACTTTAACAGCTGGTGCTTCCAGTGAGACAGCTGTGGAGCTCCAGCATTCCATAGCTGAATTTATTTCTTTAACCTGAACAGGAAAACATTTAGCATCTATTGCACCAACACAATGTTAAATGCAACTTTCAAATCACGCTCAACTTATCCCTTAATTTTAAGTTCACCACGCCGCTTAAAATATATGCTCCTTTTCTTCTTGGTGACATTTTCACTTGACTGCAACAAAGTTGCGTTTTGTCAGGCAAAGTTACTGTAAGTTTAAACATGATGCCGAGAGTGGCACTGTTTTATTTTTAACTGATGTCCATAGAGTTTCAGTTCAATTGAATTTTCTATTTACCAGAGCAAAAATACTGTTAGATGTTTCAATGGGAACAAACTAATTATGTTGTGGTAGAAAACAGAAGAAGCTAAAAATAAACTTCAGTAGTGATGCAGTAATGGCTTGATTTTAAATGCATATTGAGGAGCTATTCCCAAAGCTAATAAAGATTAAATCCAATACTTGTAGGGTGTGAAAATCTTTCAAATTGGAAAATATCCCTTTCCAATCAATAGCATTGTGGCATTGGCATTTCTATCTGAGCAATCACCTTGCAATTGGGAAGCCAGTAAAAAAAAATTAAAAAGTAAACAAGCGAGAGATATCGGTATCTAATTCCCGAATGCTGGTTGTGCGGCTGTTAACTGGTTGACTCCCACTATAAGTTGGCAACAGGACTAGCAAATAAGACCTTGACCTTACCGCCAAAGAATTCTCAATGACAAACTGCCACAGAGTCTGATCTATCTGCTCATTTCTTCCTCTCCTTGCAACGTGTAAAAATCCTACAGCACATTGAGAGTTCTGTGATCGTCCATCACTAGGCTCCTGTATATGCCTGATCACCTTCACCACCCACTCCACTCCACCTTTTGCAGCTTTTCCTTCTGCTGCCTAGGGCCTAAGCTCTGGAATTCTTTCCTTAGCCCTCTCCCCATCTTTTCTTCCTTCATTATCACCTTTAGGGTCTACACCTTTACGAAAGTTTTGGTCAATTGTTCCACCATGTTTGAACGTGGTTTAGTTTCATTTTCTTTCTTACCATGCCTTGGGCTGCTTTGCTGAAGGTGATAGATAGCTCTACTTTTTATGCTGTTATGCCATACAGGTGACAGAGTTGAGGGTGTGGTTTCTCATACCAGAGTCTTCAATGAAACCTGGTGAATGACTATCGAATCACAGAGTGGGTCAGACCAACCAAATCTCTCTGACCATGGCTATGGTTATACCCAGCCACACTGCCCTTTAAAAAAAGGACTACAATGGCAGCTCCAAGATGTTTCTTGTGATGGTTTGGGGAGGCAGAAGAAAATGGCAGCTTATCACATTTCTGAGATCGCTGGACTTTTTGTCCTTTGTTGAACTGGGTCGTGTTCCATTTTGTGAAGGGGCTTAAATTGACGAGACTTCACAACACCCACCTATACAAGTCCCACAGATTTTTGCAGAATCTACAGTCATTTGCATTTAGGTAGAGTCATGAAGTCATAGAGTTATACAGCAAGGAAACAGAGCCTTCATTCCAACTCATCCACGCTGACCAGATATCCTAAACTGATCCAGGCCCATTTGCCAGAAATTAGCCCATATCCCTCTAAGCCCTTCCTATTCATGTACTCATCCAGATGTCTTCTAAATGTTGTAATTGTACCAGCTTCTACCACTTCCTCTGGCAGCTCATTCCATACACACACTAACCTCTGCATGAAAAGGTTGCCCCTTAGTTCCCTTTTAAATCTTTTTCTTCTCATCTTAAACTTATGCCCTCCAGTTTTGGAACCCCTGGGTAAAATACCTTGGCTATTCACCTTATCCATGCTCTTAATGATTTTAGAAACCTCTGTAAGGTCACCCCTCAGCCTTTGACACTCCAAGGGAAAAAAAACACATATTTACCTGAGGATTGGTCCTAATATATTTTCTGAGTAGTTCCTAAAGTAACATACACCTTGGGGATCAGTAGCTCAGTTGTCTCGATGGTTGGCTTATAATGCAGAGTGATGCCAACGTTGTGAGTTCAATTCTCTCACCAGCTGCAGTTACTCATGAAGGACTCTCCTTCTCAGCCTCTCCCCTTGCCTTAGGAATGGTGACCCTCAGGTTAAGCCACCACAAGTCATCCCTCTCCTGTGAGAAAGCAGGACTATGGTGGTTTTACATTTCACTCTCCAGTTTTGCATTATTGTGAGTCAGGTTTCATCTTAGACCAATATTGAGCTTGCAGAATAATTTGGAAATCAGGGTCCAACCCACTTCAAGAGCAAAGTAACAGAACATCCCTTTCTCAGAGTTCTGGAGAAATGTCATACGACTCAAGATCTTAACTCAATTTCTCTCCACAGATGCTGCAAGACCCATTGATTTTCGCCAGCATTTTTTTGTTCCATTAACAACCCCTTATGACTGTCAGATGCAAATATGAATAATCATAAATTGAGCACTCTTCCACATTATCTCCTGAAAGATTTAAATTTCAGTTGTTGAGAGAATCCTCTCATGTATGCAGTGTGTTCCTTTCTGGATAGGTAGAAGAGTTCCAGATAAGCAGAGGCTAAGCAATGAACATGGTTTAACTGGAATGACTACGGTATTATGTAAAAAAATGCCTGTGCAAATGTCCAATTCCTGCTCCGTCCTACATTGACATCAGTGCAATATTATAGAACTGGGAAAGTTGTTGAAAGACAAACATACAGCGTGCTTGGTACCATTACTGGTAATGTGCAGCACATGTTGTTTCAAGAGAAACTATTGTATACTAGTAATGTCACTAAAACAACATTAAATGAGCTGAAGCTATTGAATAATGATACCACAGATGTGTCCTGCTGTCTTTTGTTAAAAATAAATTAAGAATGCCATCTAGACAATTATCTCTAATGTGTCAAAGCTCCAAATATGACATAATGATAGATAGGTTGAGAAAAGGACATAAGGAGTCTGCAATAGGATAAGTGAGTGGGCATCTATTTAGAAAATAGATTGCAATGTCGGAAAATGTGAACTTGTTTACGTTTGGCAGAAAGAGCAAAATAACAGCATTTTATTTTAAAGGAAAGAGATTGCAGAACTCTGAGATACAGAGGTACCTGGGTGTCCTGGCTCATGAATTCACATAAAGTTAGTTTGCAGGTACAGCAAGTGATTGGGAAGGCAACTGGGATGTTGTCATCTATTTCAAGGAGAATGGAAGGTAATGGATAAAATTTAGGAGGACATGGTAAATCAAAAACAGAATCAAGAGAAAAGAGAAAAGACCCCAGACAGGAAATGATAAACAAACACATAACAGGAAAGGATAGAGAGAATGAAAATAAGAGTCAACTAACTGATAAGAACATAATTTACAAAAATACTAGAAGGATAAAACTAAAGGCTTTATATCAGAATGCACGAAGCATTTGAAAGAAAACAGATGAACTGAGATCAAAAATAGAAATGTGTAAGATTAATCTGGCTGCCATTACAGAGAGATAGCTACAGAATGAAATAGGTTAAAACCTGAATCTCGAAGAGTAAAGGACCTTCAGGAATGACAGAAATGTACGTAAATGTATATTAGAAAGTGGAGGGGTGGCTGTGTTAATTAATGACAATATTAGCAGCACAAAGAGAAATGACCTTAGTTTACAAAAACAAAATGTCAAAATAGTTTGGGTAGAGATGAGAGAGGATGAAGGCAAGAAGTCCCTCGTGAAGTGGTGTACAGGTCCCCTAACCATAATCACTTTATAGGGATGGGGTAAAAATGAAGAAATGACGAAAGTTTGTCAAAAAGGTATTCATCTTGAGGGATTTAAATCTATGCAGCATCTATAAAATTCAGGTTGCCAAAGGTAGCTTTGATGAGGAGTCGAAAAATAAGTTGTGAACAGGGCACGAAGAGATTACACAAATCAAAAGAAAGTGATTGAGAAAGATGAGGCAAATGAACTACAATGTTGGAAAATGTGCAGTTGTTCATTTTGGTAATAAGAATAAAAATGAGCATATTATCTAAATAGTGAGAGATTGCAGATCTTTAAGGAATTTGGGTGTCCTCGTGTTTGACGAGGTTAAATGCAGGCACAGCAAGTAATTTGGAAAGCTAATAGTGTGTTCTCATTTGTCACAAGGTCAACTGAATACAAAACTAGGAAGACCTGGGTTCGATTCCATCCTCGGGTGACTGTCTGTGTGGAGTTTGCACATTCTCCCCGTGTCTGCGTGGGTTTCCTCCGGGTGCTCTGGTTTCCTCCCACAGTCCAAAGATGTGCAAGTTAGGTAGATTGGCCATGCTAAATTGCTCGTAGTATTCAGGGAGGTGTAGATTAAGTGTGTTATAGGGGGATGGGTCTGGGTGGGATGCTCTGAGGTTCGGTGTGGACTTGTTGGGCCGAAGGGCCTGTTTCCACACTGTAGGGATTCTATGATGCTTCAGTTATAAAAACAACTAGTGAGACTGTATCTGGTGTTTTGTGGACAGCATTGGTCTCTATATTTAAGGAAGGGTATTACATACATTGTAGGCAGTTCAGACAAGGTTTTCTAGAACAGTAACCAGAATGGGCAGGTTATTTTGCAAGGAAAAGTTGGATAGGTGCGGCTTTCATCTGTAGTTTAGAAAAGAAAGAGGCAACTTGATTGAAACATATAAAATCCCGAACTGTCTTGATGGTGTAGAGTCGGAGAGGTTGTTTCCTCTGATGGGAGGATCTAGGACTGAATCAAAAATCAGGGGTTGCTCATTTAAAACAGATATTAGACAATTGTTTGTTTCGTCAGAGGATCATAATTCTTTTGAGGTTTTTCCCCAAAATGGTGGTGGAAGCAGAGATATTTTTTAAGGCAGAGGCAGATTCTAGTGAATCAAGGGGTTAGAAAGTTATTAGGGGAGTTGGGAATGTGGACTTGGAATTGCAATCAGATCAGCCAGGACCTTATGAAAGGAAGGAACAAGCTTGAGTGGTTCATATTTATGCATGTTGTATTCAAAATTTGGATGCTTTGCTGCAGTTACGGAGGCCTTTGGCGAGACTAGATCCAAAATATTACATATAATTTTGGCCTCCTTATTTGAGACAGAATATAACTGAGTTAAAAACAGTTTGGAGAACGTTCACTTGATACTTCCATAGAGGGGCTATCCTATGATGAAACAATGAACTGGCTTGCAACCATTGGAGTTCTGAAGAAAAAGAGGTGAATCAATGGGACAAAATCCTGAGAGGACATAAAAAGGTAGATGCTGAAGGGATCCCTCTCCTTATGGGAGAGACTAGAATGAAGAGATGCAACTTAAAACTAAGAAATCTTCCATTTAGATGGAGATGAGGAGAAGCTTTTTTTCCAGATCATAGGATTATGAGTCAACAGAATTCTCTTATCTAGAGAGTGGTAAAGAACATCATGAAACAGTTAATGGAGAAATAGACGGACTTTTGACTGACAAGGGAGTTAAAGATGATCAAGGGGAGGTGGGAATGCACAGTTAAGATTACAATCAGTTCACTTACTATCTTATTGAATGGCACAGCAGGTTCAAGGGACCAAATGACCTCCTCTTACTCTTTTTTAATATATGCGCCTGTTTGAATAGCATTTAGCAATTTATTTTGCACCTCAGGGCTGTTGGAACTGTCCATTTAACAAGCAATAGGTTCATGTTTTATTTTCTCCTCTTTATCCTGGGCTGTAGTGCAAAATAATTTGCTTGAAATATATATTAATTATGATGCATACATTTATCCAGCATCATTTATTAGCACATATCATCATCACATAACATACAGTTTTGTGCTCTGGAGCATGAGGTAATTATAATACTGACGTCATGAATACAGAATCAGACTCGAAGGTAGCAAATATTTGCTTCATCACTTCACTGCTGGGAATAAGTATCACGCTTAATGTTAATGTTGCATAATTAATTTGAGCTGGTTATTGAGTCAATTCCTAAGGCATGTCAGTGAGCTGAATGTAAAACAGCATCTCATGTATTCCCAGACAGAGAGCTCAAATCCAGGTCAAACTATCTAAAGATGCTTCTCCTATTTAAGAACAATCTGATCATACTGCAGAGTGGCTTCATGAACATACCCATTGTCTCAGCTGTTTCTTCCCATACTGGGTGACTATCTCAGAATGGTTTGCACTGCACTCACTTTCAGCTGGAAATGTCAAACATAAAAACTTGCTCTGGCAATATCACCTGTTGATATGGGGTCAGCTTGCTCATCTAAGATAATGACGCTCATCTCTGGTTTCTGTTGGTCACTTGGCCAGGCGGCACACAGGGGTTCGTCCTGAATATAGAATCTTTATCTCTTCACCACCTCTTAAACCCTCCCCCGGCTTCTTGATCAATATGCCCTCTTGGATGCGGTGTAATTTACTCCACCCAATCATTCAGAAGAATAAAGCAATTACTTTTGGCTTCCAACACAAACTTAAGAAATTTTACTGCTGATTCCAGACCTCTCCAAGACTGAAACATGCTGTTCATAGCCGTGATATCCTGCTTGACTTTAAGGTAAATCTTCAAATCTGTATTTTGTCTACCAACAAGAGCTGCTTACTTCCACCCTGGCAGCAATATCATTTTGAACCCTACCTCAGCTGATCAGCTTTCAAGCTTTGCTCTGCCATTTCTATATGTAATATAAATTGTATGATTAAATATATATTTTTAATATAATTTATATTCAGTTTTCTAGTTTTTAAGCTAATAACTATAGATTTTTTTTGTATGTCTAAAGTTAATAATACTTAATTAAATACTTAATTAAATTAATTAAATGTCTAAAGTTAATAATACTTAAATTAAATTAAGTATTTCTGTAGCCATGGTGATTTATTTTGAAACCGGTTTTGAGGCCAGAGAGAAAACCAAAACAAAGAAATGGCTTTTGTGCACTACTAATGGATTTTTCTTTGTTTATCAGGGGCTGTATTTTGAGTTTATGGAAGTTGTTTTCTCTCATTTCAATTTATGAAGGAGTATTTTAGAATCAACAGGATATACTTTACTGTATATTTAAAAGCCTTTGTATTTATATTATAAGTAGATTTCTTGGTTTATTCAACATTTTATTTGATCGTTAACTTCTGTTTTATTGTTAAAGTAATACCTACAGCATTGTGAGATAACAAGGCTTGGGGCTGGATAAACACAGCAGGTCAAGCAGCATCATAGGAGCAGGAAAACTTGACGTTTCGGGCCTAAACCCTTCATCAGAAATGGGGGAGGGGAAGAGGGTTCTGAAATAAATAGGGAGAGAGGGGGAGGCGGATAGAAGATGGATAGAGGAGAGGATAGGTGGAGAGGAGGCAGACAAGTCGAAGAGGCGGGGATGGAGCTAGTAAAGGTGAGTGTAGGTGGGGGGGTAGGGAGGAGATAGGTCAGTCTAGGGAGGATGGACAGGTCAAGGGGGCGGGATGATGTTAGTAGATAGGAGATTTCAGAACCCTCTTCCCCTCCCCCATTTCTGATGAAGGGTTTAGGCCCGAAACGTCAAGTTTTCCTGCTCCTATGATGCTGCTTGACCTGCTGTGTTCATCCAGCTCCATGCTTGTTATCTCGGATTCTCCAGCATCTGCAGTACCTTTTATCTCTCCTACAGCATTGTGTTTGTGTTTCAGTAAGCGACCACTTTGTTAAAACCAAAACAAATGAAAAATGATCAATCAGGTGAGGATTCTGTCTTGGATATAAGTTGTGCAGCAATATCAGCTGGGATCGTACTGCATAAGATCATAAGAAATAGGAACAGGAATAGGCCATTCAGCCCCTTGAGCCTGCTTTTCCATTCAATGGCTGATCCAACATTCCTCATGTCCACTTTGCTGCTTTTTCCTCATAACCCTTGATTCCCCTAATGATCAAGAATCTATCCATCTATCTCAAACTTAAATATACATAAGGAAGGCTTTTTGGATAGTCCTCCCTATTCTTTCCTCCTGAAACTTCAAATCATCCAGAACTTTGCTTTAGATTTCTTATATTGCAATAATCGTTGCTCAGCCATCAGTTTTGTTCACATAAGTTGGTTCCAAGTCCCTAAAGCCCTCAGTTTAGTCTTCTCATCTCTTTGTTTGAGCCAACCTATTGTCTTGGCCTTCCCACCTACGTAACCTCTTATATCCCTAAATCATTTGAGCTTTCCAATGTCCTAATTCCAGCATTAGATTTCCTGTTGTACCATCAGCTACTGTTCGCTTCTATTCATTAGTCCTTCTCCTCTACTGCATCATCTCCATCAAGGATCACAGACACTTGCAAAAATTGACAAGTTTATGGGTTTGGCAAATCTTAATCTCAATATCAATTCTGATATACCTCGTTTCTATAAGTGTACCCTTTATTTCTGATATACCTCGTTTCTATAAGCGTATGCTTTCTTTCTCTCTGCAGAAGCTCTTGATGGCACTGTTCATTTATTTTGAGAATGGTAAACATGACTCAACCAGCTCACATAGTGCTAATTCAATTTGATACTTGCATGCAAGTTACACAATATCAAGAACGGAAATATGCGCAAAGTCTATCCAAACAAAAAACCATGTACAATTTCTGCAGAGGCTTTCATTAAGCTTGGGAACGATTTGTGATATTTGATGTAATTTGTTAAATGATTTTTTTTCCAAAATTGTGCCTCCTCTTGTCCCTGTTTTCCTCTGTTTCTATTTTCCTATATGAAGATTAAAGTATTTATCTGTGAACTGGAAGACCTTTGTATTGGTTCCAATGGGTAATCTTGAATGAATATAACTCTTTTCTGTCATCATTTCAAAATTATATGATAGCTACAGATGACTAAGGCAGTTTTGCTTTTAACCTGATTCATTAAGAAAGACAATTACACCCCCCACTGCAACATTCAATTTTTTTTTCAAAATAAGTAATTTTGTCCTTTTTCCCTCGTGCATTATTCCATATTGAATAATCGCTCACATATTGATCACTTGTAACTACTTAGCTAGATAAGCACTTACTGCCCATCCCTAACTGTCCAGAAGGCTGTAAAGAATAACCATGTTGTTATGGGTCTGGAGTCACAAGTAGGCCATACCAGTTTCCTTCCCTGGAGAACATTAGTGAACCAGATGGGTTTTCCCCCCAAAATGGTTTTAGGACTGTCATTAGACTCTTAACTCCAAATTGTTTTTATATTGAATTCAAACCTCATCATCTGCCATGGTGGTATTTGAACCCAGGTCTCTGTGATATTACCCACATCATCACTGGATTAACAGCCTAGTGATAATACCACTAGGCTAATGGCTTCCCACGGATCTTAATACGCGATTCCCTCATGATATTAAATTAAAAGTAATATTTTTGTTCACTCGTGGAATCTTGACGTTGCTTGCTGGCCAGCATTTATTGCCTGTCCCTAGTTGCCTTTGAGAAGGAACTTGCCATGAGCTACATTATTGAACTACAGCAGGCCATGTGCTGTACGTAGACCCATAATGTCCATAAGGAGGGAAGTCTATGATTTTGACCCAGCGACACTGAAGGACTGGTAATTTAGTACCAAGTCAGATATCCACAAAACATAATCCATTAAAGTCAGCATAGTTTTATGAAGGTTAAATGGTGTTTGACTAATTTCTCAGAGTTCTTTGAAGATATAACAAGCAAAGTAGATAATGGGGATCCTGTAGATGTGGTATATCTGGACTTCCAGAACGCATTTGATAAGGAGCCACACAAAAGGTTAATAATCACCGTAAGATCACATGGAGTTGGCTAATTTATTAGCAATGGATAGAGGTTTGGCTAACCAGCAGAAAGCTGAGAGTGAGGATAAATGAGTCTTTTTCATGTTGGCAAGATGTAACCCGTGGGATGCCTGACAGTTCAGTCCTCAAGCCCCAAGTATTTACAATCATTATTAATGCATGGATAGAAGGTATTATAGCCAAATTTATAGTTGGCACAAAAATAGGTGGGTCAGTAAACTGCAATGAAAATATAAGGCATTTACAAGTGGATATGGATAGGTTAGGTAATGTGTCAAAATTTGGCAGATGGAATTTAACATGGATAAGTGTGAGGTTATCAATTTTGATTGAAAGAACATAAAGGCAACTTATTATGTTTGTGGAGAGAAAACTTCATGGTGTTTTGGTGCAGTGGGACATGAGTGTCCTTGTGTATGACTTGCAGAAAACAAGTATGTGAGTACAGCAGGGAATAAGGAAAGCAAGTGGATTTCTGGCATCTAATGCTAAATGAATAAAGTCTAAAAGTAGGGCAGTGTTGGAACAACTGTACAAGACATTAATTAGACTGCACTAGGAGCATTGGGTACAGTTCTGGTCCACTTAATTGTGGAGAAGTGAATTTGCATCAAAAGCAGTTCAGAAGTGGTTCACTAAATTTTATTCCTGAGATGATGGTTTTGCCTTCTGAAGAGAGATTGAGCAAATTAGACCTATACTCTCTGGACTTTAGAAGATTGAAAGGAGACCTAATTGAGATATGTAAGTTGTTAAAAGGAATTGACAAAGAAGGCACAAAGAGGATGCAGAGATGCATTATCTGATGAAGGGTCTAGGCCCGAAGTGTCAAGCTTTTCTGTTCCTATGATGCTGCTTGGCCTGCTGTGTTCATCCAGCTCCACATCTTGTTATCTCACAAAGAGGATGCCTTCTTTTGTGGGACAATCTAGAAACTGAGGTCATAGCTTTTGGCATAAGGATCAGCGTATTTAAAGTGGAGATAAAGAGGAATTACATCTCCCAAAGGTTTGGAATCTGTGGAATTCACCATCCGGAAGTGTGGAGGACACTGGGACAATGAGTAAATTTAAGGAGATAGGCAGATTTTTAATTAGTTGGAGGGTTGAAGAGTTATGGGGAGCAGGCAAGAATGTGGAGTTGAGGTTGAGATGAGATTAGCCAAGGTCATATTAAATTGCCAAGTTCTTATATTCATACCTTTCCCATTCTCTTACCTACCTTCAATACATTAATACAATCAGACATCGGATCTCCCTTTCTCACCACGAAAATATAAGCTGTGTATGAACTATGTTTTTCTATTTCTGTGTTTTTAAAGACTGAGAACTGAAATGAGAAGAACCATTTCTTAAAGAAAAGTGTTTTGAAGAGTGAATGAAGTTTTGAAAAGCAAGGAACCTGATATTCATGGCAGTCACTGTGAACAACTGTTTGAAAAAAACTGTAATTGAAGTCCAGATTGTGGCCATTTGTAGCTGAGGTTCATTCGTCTTTGGATCAGTGACAGCAATCAATCACAGAGATATTTTGCTTGCCAACAACTGTGAGATTTGGTCTCAGAGCTGGAAACAAGATATAGAGACATGGAGAGAGAGAGAGAGATGTAGATATTCTCCTGCCCCACTAGCCCAGAAGCTGCCTGTCCTCTGCAGTCAAAAATTCAATTTAAACCTGAAAAAGACCGGTTACTTTTCCTGCTGCAGTTGCTGTAAGTTATGACCTTTGAATTGATGTATAAGAGATATTTTTCAAGTGAAGCAGCCGCATTGAACTTCTTACAAACCAATAGAAACATTCAGGGAAGATATCTGGACACCAAGGGTTGTGGTCAGACAAAAGAGGGACATTTTAACACTGGAACTAGTAAGCAAAGATCACCAAACTGACTTTTCAGTTTTTCTACCTGGGCCAAGTATCTATCTTCTGTGTGTATGTCTATTTGTGTCTGTGTGTACCTGTGAATTAAAGGGGGGGTTTATAAGGGGATTAGAGTTTTTGTTAATAGTGTTATATGCAATGGTTTATTTCTAGAACTAAAGGATGTGCAGGCTCGGAGGATTGGCTATAGGAAATGTATGGTTACAGGGAAAGGGTAGGGTTTGGTTCTGGGTGGGATGCTCTTTGGAGGGTCAGTGTGTACTGAGTGGGTCCTGCTTCCACACTGTAGGGATTCTATAATCCTATATTTAACTAAATTCCTTTTCTTGGATTACACCAGAGGTAGCTGTGCCTGTCACCACACATAGAGATTGACATGCGAACCCATGTGGGATGTTTGTAATTTCTTGTGTTGTTAGGGGAGGGGATCACACACACACACACACACACACACACACACACACACACACACACACACATAAATATGAGGTACACAGAACCTGATCAAGGAAATCAGCATCAGGAGGTGGGTGACCCATTGAGCATTTCCCATTGCCCCACAATCATTGTTGTTTGGACCCACCCCCTGCAGTCCCTACACACAAAACTGCATCTGCTGTGACCTGCCTCTGGTTTGGGTTCCTCCTCAACTTTGGTTGTCCAATAAGTACCATTCCAACAGCAGCCACTGTTCACCTTCATCATTGAAAACCTCTCCTTGCCCTCATAATGCTGCTAAGCAAAAGAGCTACTGGTGTCTGTCAGTCTGCCTGCTCTGGATGGCTGGGACCTACTACCCTAGCGGTCACGTTCCCATGCACGGGCTGCCACTGTCTCCAAATTGCTTAACTGGCCTGTAATCCATCAGGCTTTTCCCCAAAGGTAGAAATAGGTCTCTCATGGTTTTTCAGTTGGGGAGACCTGATCACTTCCATTCCTTCGGAATCTTTGATATAAAATTACCAAGAGAAGGACTGAAACCCACCAAGTCTCCCATTCAATATATATTCCCATCAGATTCAATTTCTGTCCTCAGTTTTCATTATTTTCTTCGCCTGATTTCTTGTCTATTCCTTTAATCCCCATTGCTTTAAACATCAACAAATATGATTCTGCATGGAGTTGAGTAATTTTTTGGCTTCTACGCACAGTATATTGTGACGTTGGTCAAGCATAGTTTCTCAATCTTCCAAGATCCAAAAGCTCCAGAAATTATAATTTCAGTTTCTTCTTATTCTGTGCCTATCTCTGCTAGCTTAGTTGTCACTATTTCCCTCTTTTATAGTAGTGCTACTTTTAATCATTTCAATGTTGCACTTCATATCTGCCCAGTGTTAATGCACAATGTGATCACATACAATTATGACTGGGGGTAACATGGTGGCTCAGTGGTTCACACTGTTGCCTCACAACACCAGGGATGCAGGCTCGATTCCACCCTCAGGCAACCGTCTGTGTAGAGTTTGCATCTCCGAGTCTGCATGGGTTTCCTCTGGTGTTCCAATTTCCTCCCACAGTCCAAAGATGTTCAGGTTAGGTAGATTGGCCATGGGAAATTGCCCATTGTGTCCAGGGATATGCAGGCTAGGTGGATTGGCCATTGGAGGCACTGGGTTGCAGGTATCAGGTGGTGGGCTGAATCTGGCTAAGATGCTCTATGGACAGTCAGTGTGACTCAATGGGCTGAATAGCCTGCTTCCACACCATAGGAATTTTATGGCTTGAACTGCTATGTAATCTTCATACTGTCAGACTCGGCTGAAGGGAATTGTTTAATGCACCGATGATGATCTCATTATTGATCTTTCTGATGTACCTTTAGCTCTGTACGTTCATATTATGTAGCTATCCATTTCATGCTCTCGTTATAGGAGTATAGTGTTAAGCTGTGGCATGACGTTGTTCTGAAACATTGTTCTCTATGATCAGTGCTTTGATTTACTGCTTTTTACATCAAGCAGTGCAACTGCTGCTTTAACCTTGAAAGTTGCTTACTGATTTAGAGTTCCTGGAATTTGGAATTTAAACAGGACCAAGTACCGATGTTATCAAACAATGTTGGAAACTCCTCTCTGTCTTTGAGACCCAAGTCCTCTGACTCCTTCTTTATCCAGAACCCCCTAACTATAACAAATCAGTCATGGTTCCAAATGTTTTATCAGTAAACACACTTACAACTAACTTGCTGGAGAAACTCAGCATGTGTGAAGAGAGAAATGGAGTTAACATTATGAGTCCAGTATAAACAAAGAAATCTCATACTTGATTTGAAAAGTTAATGTTTCTTTCTTTAAAGATGTTGTTAGACCCACTGAGTTTTTCCAACAATTTCTTTAAAATTCAGGTCTCCAGCATCCACAGTATTTTGCTTTTATATTTACAACAGATTTTGTTAAATTAATCACATAAATTACATCATCCGGACAAGCAGGTACAAATTTATTATCCAGACTTAAAAAAAAACAAACGAGCCCAGAAAACATATCCAGTAATCTAACAGGAACATGAACACATCTTTCAGAAACCAAACAAAACACAATATACTTTAAAGAAAGCATGTAGGTAAGTATTTGACAAAAGGAAGAGAATATATTGGAGAATGGAACAATAGAGAATTTGTTCAGACAGCTAGCGTAGTTGAATGACTTCCTTCTACCTATAGTATTCACTCAATCTATTATTTCAAATTATACATAAGCTAGTCCTTGTATCACTGTCAAACACCTTTTGGCCGTCAATGACTAGGTAGGTTTCACTTTCTGCCTTGAACCCATGTGCATTATTCTGACATTATTACTTATCGTAATGTTGCTCGATTTTGTAATTCTCCCAGATTGTAATCATAGCTTCCAATACAGCTCAGACTGACTAACCAAATTGTGCCAGTGTTGCCCCAGAATCATTAAGGGAATCACGATGAAGTGGAGCCTTATAAAAGTGGCACACATTCTGGCTAATTTAAATTTCCAGCCTCTGCACTGCAAACATCATTTTGTATATGCAAATTTGCAATCCCCGAGGTGTTGCTTTTCAATTCTTACACGACTGACTGCAGCTGGCTTAGTCTTAGAGTTCTTCACATATTCCAAACCTTGTGAATGCTGGTGTAAAAGTTAAAGAAATTGCGCTTCTCATGGTTTGCATTAGCAGAAAAAATGAACTGTATTACAAGCTAAGGTCACCCGACTAGCAATAACTGCACTGAAGTCACAATTTGGAACATGAGGTATATTTATAGTTTGATTACAAATTCTGTCAGATTAAGCCATATTTCAACATGAATGCAGGTCTCTTACACAAGAAGTAGAAACCATCTATGAATATAAAGTCACATTTTAATATAACAGAAACAAAATGTGCAAGGTCAATGAAAAGACCATAAACATCAATGGATGACAGGCAAGATTGAGTAAAGGAAGCTCTTACCATAAGGTAGGGTGCAACGTCTAACACTATAAATCATAAAATACTTAGAATTTTACAGCACAGCTGAAGGTGAGTTATTTATTTATACCGTCTACAATGATGTAAATTGGGGAATATCAAATCAGCAGCTCTATTAAAGAAATGTAAAATGGAAGAAATGTAAAATGCGGTTTCAATACGTTATTGTTCATTTTACACCATTAGCTAAAGCTTAACACCTGCAATGTAGACATTCATCCTATTGTACTTATTCTGGCTCTTTGTAAGGTTTTTTTTGAATTCACTGATGTGATGTGGGTATCACAGGCTGGTCAACATTAATTGCCCATCCCTAGTTGTCCTTGAGAAGATAGTGGTATGTCACATTCTTGAACTGCTGCCATCCACAATGCCCTTAAAAAAGGAGGGAATTCAAGGATTTTGACCCGGTGATAGTGAAGGAATGGCAATATATTTCCATGTCAGGATGGTGGCTGGTTTGGAGGGAAACATTTGGGTGGTGGAGTTCATCAAGTTATTCTATTTTTATGATCTTTTCCAAAATATCAATTAATTTTTTGAATATGAATATCCATTTGTTGTTTCAAAGCAATATTAATTCTGCCTCCACCATTGCTTCTGTAAGAATGTTTCATAGCTTCACAAAAGCCAGTGATTGTTGGAATAATTCACTTAGTTTGAAATTGTCATTTTACCTTCAGATCTTGTTTAGGATTTCTGCAGTATGACTAACATGTTTAGTTTAGTGAGACAACCATCAGAAAAAGGGGATGAAATTTGTCTTGGATTTTAGAATAGCATGCGTGACAACTAGTGTACAATCCATTCACTCCCACCATTTTCTCTTCCATTGAAGTAAATGGAAAAGATTCATACAGGGTACAAAGACAGGAGCTTGCATTTGTCTTTTTCATGTTACCACCCCAGGCAAGCTTCCCTCCTACAGAATCTGCAGCACAGAAACAGACCATTCAACGCAACTGCACTGTGCTGGCTTTCATATTTCATAGAATCTGTTCCCCACTAAAATTAACTTCGGTCCCCGGCACAAGTATCCCTCAATTTCCTTCTGCTTCATGCGCATTTTCAGCCTCCCATTAAATGTGCTAATGCTGCCTGTTTCAAATACCCAAGGATTCAATTTTCTGTTCTCTGGTGTGAGATGAGGAATGAAAAGAATCTACAAGGCACAAGCCAGGAGTGTGATGGAATGTTCCCCACTTGCCTGGATGGGTGCAGCTCTAACAACACTCAAGAAACTTCACACCATTCAGAACAGAGCCGCCCGCTTGATCAGCATCAAAGCTACAAGTGTCCACTCTCTTCACCACTGATGCTCAGTAGCAGCAGCATGCACTATCTACAAGATGCTCTGCAGAAATTCATCAAAGATGCTCAGACAGGACCATCCAAACCCATGACTACTTCCATCTAGAAGGACAAGGGCAGCAGATACATGGTAATGCTGCCACTTACAAGTTCCCCTCCAAGCTACTCACCATCCTGACCTGGAAAGATATCACCATTCCTTTACTGTCACTGGGTCAAAAATCTGAAACACCCTCTCTACTGATTCCCATCCAAAGAGTGTTGTGGGTCTACCTCTGTGGACTGCAGCGATTCAAGAAGGCAGCTCACCACCATTTTCTCAAGGGCAACTAGGGAAGAGCAATAAATGCTGGCCGAGCCAACGACACCCAGAACCCACAAGAAAACAAAAAGAAAGAAATGTGGGAAAACATGAAAAAAATCAGAT
This sequence comes from Ginglymostoma cirratum, assembly GCA_024137785.1. Taxonomy (NCBI): domain Eukaryota; kingdom Metazoa; phylum Chordata; class Chondrichthyes; order Orectolobiformes; family Ginglymostomatidae; genus Ginglymostoma; species Ginglymostoma cirratum. The sequence continues at coordinate 6,466,526 of JAHRHZ010000270.1, forward strand.
CCTTCATGTCAAGACATTATCTCACTTCAAGCTCAAATGCTGACTTCAGAATCTTGTCACTGAATGGCAGCTACCCTATTTGAGGCTCATTGAAACTCTAAGTTGCCCCATTTATATGCCACTTCCAATTTTCCTCTCCCCCACCATGAATCTAGAGTACGCAAATTCCAAGCAAGTAATTCACAGCCTGAACCTGAAGGCTGCCGTTCACCCAAAATGCTTGTCCCAGACACCACACAATTGCTGCTTCACAACAGTGTCCCTGCATGCCCGGTGGCCACAATCCTCCCTGATCCTTTCTTGCCCTCAGACCAACTCAAACACCATTTCTGCCCTTTAACACTTTACTTTGGATCTCAGGGGCACCCCATTTTTTTGTATATTTCTGCCAGGCCTCTTTGCATGCAGGAACATAATCACAACTGGGACAGAATGCATTTTAAAAGTTTCTTTGCATTCATATGTTTTGCACTTATTTGAAGGTGACCAGCATCTGCATGCTTCATATTGCTTTTTTAGTGCCACTCACTGACTTCAGAGCTGACTTATGAGCTGTCAGCCTCTGTGCATTACATTACTGTCTTAGCACACAGCTTTATTAGGACTCAGCCACAGCCTGCCAGCCTTTGTGTGGCTTGCATTGATTTCTAAGCACACAACTAAAGGGTTCCAGCCTCTTTAGCTTGTATTTCCTTTTAGCAGAAAGACAGGCAACTTGTGATAAATAGGACTGATATGAATTTGTCTCCACCAGGCTATTTCACCTGAGGCAGTAACGCTTATGTTATGTTTCATAGAACAAGAACCTGGGTATGGATATCATTGTATTGAAAAATTCTCAAAGACGATTTTTACACCTAGCTATTATATGCAGACATTACATTTACAGGCATATCAGTGCCTGGCTAACATTACATTATTAAATCACACAGAGGAGCATGCTGCTTATAGTGTCTCATGCTTCAAGTGATCCCAGGATTAGATGAAGGATGAAAATGTTGTGTCCTCAGGTCACATAGTGATGGTATCATGAGCATACCTCCTAAAAATATGCTGATGTACCAACTTTGAGACATAATATAACATTTCCCTTTTCCAAAGATTTTTTTTTAAAAAAGTGTATTGCAAACATTATTGATAAAATTATCGATTTGATAATTGTATAAACAGGTGAAACAGGACTAACATTTCAAAATTCAATATGATGCTTTAGAAATTTGACAAATCTCCCTGATTTGCTGGTCATGCACCCGTAGGATTTATAGAACTAATGGTAGGCCTCTGGGTAGTGCTGGAGAACAGAGGGACCAAGGGGTTCAGGTATATAATTCTTTGAAGTTTGCAACACAGGAACAGGGTGGTTAAGAAGGCATCAATAAGGTAAATAGCAATGGTCTTTTCCTTAGGGTGGTGTGTTCATTACTAGGGTGCACATTTTTAAAGTGAGAGGAGAACGTTTTAAAAAGGACATGAAGGGCAATATTTTTACGCAGAGAGTGGTTCGTGTGTGGAACGATATGCCGGAGGAAGTGGTAGATGCGGATACAGTTGCAATGTTTAACAGACATTCGGGCAAGTTTATGAATTGACATAGTAAATAAATGGAGGGATACGGTGGCTCAGTGGTTAGCACTGCTGCCTCACAGCACTAGGGACCCAGGTTCAGTTCCAGCCTCAGGTGACTGTCTGTGGAGTTTGCACATTCTCCCTGTGTCTGCGTGGGTTTCCTCCGGGTGCTCTGGTTTCCTCCCACAGTACAAAGATGTGCAGGTTAGGTGGATTGGCCATGCTAAATTGCCTCTGGTGTTCAGGGTTGTGTAGATTAAGTCGGTTACAAGGGGACAGGTGTGGTTAGGATACTCCAAGGTTCGGTGTGGACTTGATGGGCCAAAGGCAGGCAAGTGGGGCTAAGTTACTTTGGCAATATGTTCAGCAAGGACTAGTGGGTCTGAAGGGTCTGTTTCCATGCTATATGACTCTATGAATGCATTTGAAATTTGATTAGCTTGCCCTGAGCAACCTTGTGATGATACCATGGAGCAGCTCTTTAATGGGCATAAATAGCACAGTGTGGGTGGAGTCAAGAGGAGCCCATGGAACAGACTGACTCACATCAGACAGGAGAGTATATGGAAGATTCTTTTAACAATGCAACAGTAAGATTAGAGCCTGGTATATCTTTGAAAATATAGTAACCTTAAATCTTTAATCTTACCACGTATAATAAAGTGATATAAGAATCAGAAGCCTGAAGACAGTTCTTGACCTTACCTCCTCCACAATCAACTTGTCTTGAATTCAGTCCCATGGCAGTGGACACAAAACCTCCAAAAGAGTGGCCACCACTTCACCATCACCTGCAATCTCTGTGCTGAACACAACAAAAAATACTTGCTCCTCAACAGCAGCCTCTTCTCCCTATTTGACAGGAAGGTAAGCTTGTCAATCAGGCTGAATCTGGGGCAAGGGTTTTTATTAATCTCAAACACATTGTGGAAATGAAACTTCAATGTGTTTGCCCAACAAGAACACACCCTGACCATTTAGAAATCCTGAACTAGGTGTAATGTAGGGGAGGCAATGACCTAGTGGTATTATCACTGGACTGTTAATCCAGAGACCTGGATAACATTCTGGGGATGTGGGTTCAAATCCCGCCACAGCAGATGGTGGAATTTGAATTCAATAAATATCTGGAATTAAGAATCTAATGATGACTGCGAATCAATCGTCAAATAAATGTATCTGATTCACTAATGTCCCTTAAGGAAGGAAACTGCCATCCTTACCTGATCTGGATTATATGTGACTCCAGACCCACAGCAATGTGGTTGACTCTAGGCAATTAGGGATGGGTAATAAATGCTGCCTGGTCAGCAATGCCCTTGTCCTGTCAATGAGTAAAGGGAAAAAAAAATGGGGTCAGTTAATGCATGACTTCTTTCATGAAAAATTTCTACTTTCTGCAACAGTTCTCAATTACAGATGAGGAAAATGCATTGTTCAACCACAGATCGCACTGATTTAGCAGATTTTAACTGGAACTACAATTAGTGCTGCGTAGTGGACCTCAGGGCTTTTGGATGAGGAGGCAGAAACTGTACTCCTCCTGCTAACTTCTAAACTTGGAATGACTCTCCTGTTTATTCTGAAGGCTGTGCAGTGCGTATGATATTCGAGGGTTTAATTAAATGCCCTTGGTTGATAACTTGTGATGCCTGCTAAAATGACATGTGTATCAAATGAGAATGGAACCGGGCGAGGCTATTTTTCTTCCCAACGTGGAATATCCTTTTGGAAACCGGTCTAATGTGCATCTGTGAGTAAATGGCCTTTTCAATAGTACATCACTTTGATTCTATCAGGAAGTGAGGAAAGATGAGAAAGTTAGAAAATGCACATTAAAGCAATGTTTTGTATGTGCGAAGTAAAGAACACTTCTTTGTCCCCCCCAGATGAAAATATTGAACCAGGCTGTGTCTTCTTAAAATAGTCTCAAATCTTTGCAGACGTTAGAGTTGATAGTTGTGCCAATTCCGAACAAATGTATGATGTATTATAAGGCAGGTCATTCTGAATGGTCATCTTGCTCAAAACTTAATAGGTATTCATATCAGAGATAATAGGAACTGCAGATGTTGGAGAATCCAAGATAACAAGGTATAGAAATTCATGAACACAGCAGGCCAAGCAGCATCATAGGAGCAGGAAAGTTTGACGTTTCGGGCCCAGACCCTTCATCAGAAATGGGGGAGGGGAAGGGGATTCTGAAATAAATAAGGCGAGAGGGGGAGGCGGATAGAAGATGGACAGAGGAGAAGATAGGTGGAGAGGGGACAGACAAGTCAAAGAGGCGGGGATGGAGCCAGTAAAGATGAGTGTAGGTGGGGAGGTAGGGAGGACGTAGGTCAGTCCAGGGAGGATGAACAGGTCAAGGGGGCGGGATGAGGTTAGTAGGTAGGAAATGGGGGTGGGTCTTGAGGTGGGATCTTTTCCATACTTTGACATATCTCCTGTTGCTTTCAGAAGGGAAATCGCAGCTTTTATTTCAGGTTAATGTTAGTTGAAATAAATAAAGGGGCTTATTTTAGTCATTGTACTGAAGACATTTTCCCACATACTTCGACAAATCTTGTCAGCAAATGATTTTTTTTCTTATATCTCTCAAGTGCATAGCTTGACCTGAGATGCTGACCTACACAATCTGCCCTTAGGAATGATGTGTGGTCCCAATGTTAAATCAGTCTGAAATCCCAAGTTCAGCAGGCTATTTCAGTACAATGTAAAGGCATAATTCCCAACAGCAATCACTGTGCTGTCCTTTAGAAATGCAGAATGTCTATAGTGAACAGATAGGTGGAAGTATATTTGAGAGTACACTTGCATATTTAGAGCTTTTCTGCATTTAAAGAGGAGCTTACATACAGGGAAGGTATGGCTCCAACTGGAACAAACTGCAAACATCTCAAAGACTAGCATTGAAGATAGGGCACAGCCAAAGAAAGTGCAAAATTGAGAGGTAGATGTAAAGATCCTCACTATTACAGCCCAAATCACATGGACAGAAACGACAGAGGAAATGAATAGCTACTCTAAAGCTGAGAAATCTGCTCCAAAACATAATGAGGATTAAATAATAAGAAAGAAGGGATAAGTGTTATGGTAGCAAGCTGCCATGAATATATGTTGCTAATTTCAATTGGTCCACATAGCTTAACAACAAAAGTGAATTTGCAAGCCCAAGGGGTGCAACAAGCCCCCATATAAATGGAACTTGTTCTGTTATAGTATTGCCTTATTCTTCAATGCCCTGTTCCAAGATATGAATATAATTGCTGGCTTGGAACTGTTTGGTAAGTGAGCTGAAATGGCACGTGCACATGCATTTGCATATGTGCATGAGAGACTTCAATTAAATAGACACGCTCTCTTGTCATGAACTTATGAATGTTGTAGCCTCACTCGTTCCGTACAATTTCCATTCAAGTGATTTCTGCACAGTTGTCACATGAAGCAGTCATTGAAAAACACAGCCAAGTTTTCTAATACCATGCCGGAAAGAATGCATATTGCGAAACAGTAGGAAATGCAAACAAAATCCTGGAAACGCAATCAAATAATCTCCGGATAACTGGCATGAGGGATGGTCTGCACCCATGGATGATTGCACTGCCCAATTGAATTAGTTAAAAAAGGAGAAGCAAAAACAGAAGTTGCCAGGAAAAGCTCAGCAGGTCTGACATCATCTGTGGAGAGAAATCAGGGTTAACGTTTCAGGCCCAGTGGCCCGAAGAGCCTCTGGGTCTGAAACGTTGACTCTAATTTCTCTCCACAGATGCTGCCAGACCTGCTGAGCTTTTCCGGCAATTTCTGTTTTCGTTTCTGACGTATAGCATCCGCAGTTATTTCGATTTTTATTTTGTTAAAAAAAAGGGTTTTTTGTTGTGCCGTTCTTACTCTGGGAAAATCCTTAAAGGAGGCTACAAGAAGAGAGGAGAACATTAGGAATCCATTATACTTTTGGTTCCCTTTACCTCCACAGAAGCCAAAAGCATGACAGATCCTGAAGAGACAGAGCTTTCAACACAAGGAAAATAATTCCAAATGGAATAATCTTATTTTAGTACACTTAGGTATCAACAGAAATTCTGACATTTTGATTTGGATGGGTCGTGGTAGCTGACCCATCCAATCAGTGGTGAGCCGTCTCCTCCCCACCACAGCCATTCCCAGGTGCCCAATGGACAGGCAGTCCCTAGTTCTGGACTCTGTTTGCAAATTGATTTGTAGTCAGATCGGAACACAATGCAGGGCAATAGGAGCGGCCAAATGTAAGTAGAGGAAATGTTCATATGTTTAAAATTACACTCACTGTGGGATAACATTTATCAATGATAGTGTCAGTTTCACTGTTTTGAATTTGCCTTTTTAACTCTTGTATTTTTATTCACCTTTGTTTTATTCCCCTATTTATTACTTCTGACTTTGTTTTGTTTCTTGTGATATACTCACCTTTGCATGTAATAAACGCAGAAATTCTTTGCCCTGAAACATCTGTCTACTGCTTTCTTCACTTCGCATTCGTATGTTAAGTCCAGCATCTGGAAACAGGAATCTGGGGGTGATTTGAACCACCACAAAATCAGCAGATTTCTGATCACAAACCAGAATCCCTACACTTCCCATTTCTTCACATTGTTGCCATTGATATTCTACAGAGTTTTCTTATCAACCTGTACAGCAATGTTATAAAGTACCATTGGAGCAGGTGGGACTTGAACCTGGGTTTCTTGGCTCACCAGTGTTATTCTATTTTCTTTTTTCTGTTTTTTTCCTCTACTGAGGAAATTCTGAATCCCATGTTTAGTTGTTTTGTTCCCTTTTCTTTCCCCACCCATGTTGTGAGTGTATATGCGCAGTGACTCAGTGAAGACACACCATTGATATTCTACTATCAATGTGTTAATGCTCTTAAATAGCGTTTAATTGGCCACTTAAGTTCTTCACTTAGCCTCCAGACTGGAAGGTTGCACTAAATCATGGGAAGCCATGCAGGCTTACTACTTGGAGCTTTCATGTTTTACTACATGGCCTCCCCTGTCTCCCTGCCCACGCCCAGGGTGGTAGGAGAAGGGCTATTAAAGACTGCCCTGTGAGTGCTTTGGAAAATCCTATTCATAATTTGCACTTTGAACTGTGAGTCAACATTAGGTATCATTATCTAAATTGAGAATCATTAAAGACACTAATAATTTAGGCGAGATAACAAGCATGGGGCTGGATGAACACAGCAGGTCAAGCAGCATCATAGGAGCAGAAAAACTTGACGTTTCGGGCCTAAACCCAAGGGTGTGTTCATCCAGCCCCATGCTTGTTATCTCGGATTCTCCAGCATCTGCAGTACCTTTTATCTCTGATACAATAATTTAGGCGATTTCACTTCTAGTTATTTAAATCATAGTGTATCATCCACAGTTTCCTTGTCTTTGACCATGGAACGAAAGGATTTTTGGGTGGTTTTTTTTTCATTTTGATACATACTTCATGACTTTTGATACCAAAAACAGCTTCGAGCTGCAGCTTTCATAAAGTCTATCCCTGTATGCTCTTGTTGATGTTCCTCTAACAAGCGTCTCTGTAAACATTATTGGAATAATAACTGTAAAATGAATCAGCCTTCACAGACAATCTCCGAAGTGCACCCACATTTGGATAATCTGTCAATTTGAGGTATTTAATCTTGCACCAACAGCTATATTTATCATTCACTCCTTTTTATTCAAAGACCACTTTGTGTTCTATCAGCACTTCTCAATATCTGCCATACTCATACGATTTATTTCCAGTAGGAATTACTCAGTCTAATTTAACTGTATCCTCATCTAAATTCTGTTTCTTACTGCGACCACCAACAGCAAGTAAATGGGATTCATCACATCTGTCCCCATTACTAACTTCACCAAACATTGGAATACAGTTACAATAGTGACAAGTCAATTTAACATCAACTTTGTACAAGGGATTGTGACTTAGGAAAACCTTGCATTCACCTTCGGATATAACAGACACTGTATCAATGATCAAAGCAAATTGTGAATCTTTGCTTTGTATTTGAGCTATGCATGCTGGATTTATATCTTCATCCGTATGATGCTCATTTTCCATGTGTTGTTTCTCTTGTTCTGAATATAGTGCTTGACCTTCCCACTCAATAGCCTCAACCTTTATTTCAATATCTACCAAATGCACATTCAAACATTTCCAGTCTCCTGAACTGGATTTAGTTTTACTATGACCTTGACATGATTACCGACTGTGATCTGGAGCACTACTGTTTCCTTTACTTCTGCCTACAGTCCAGATATGACTGATCTTTCCTAAGCTGTACCACTTTGATTAGAAATGGGGACGTTTAAATCACTGTTGACTGCCATGGCAATGGTAGCATCTAAATTTCTGACTTTGAGAATGTAAACATGGTTGCCGTGGTTTGGATCTTAAGAGTCATAAAGTCATACAGCATGGAAACAGACTCTTTGGTCGAACTCATCCATGCTGACCAGGCTTCCTAAACTAGTCCCATTTGCCTGTGTTTAGCCCAGACCCCTCTAAACCTTTCCCATTCATGTACTTGCACAAATGTCTTTTAAATGTTCTAATTGTACCCACCTCTACTATTTTGTCTGGCATTCATTCCACATACACACCACCCTCCGTGTGGAAAAAGTTGCATGTCTGGTCCCTAATAAATCTTTCCACTCTGTGGACCTTTCTGAAGTACAGAACTTCCTTGAAATTTCCAACTCTTTCTTTCTGCAGTTTCTATGCTCTCAGTGCAAGTCTCCTTCTAATTCAGATTCCTGCCCTTGCTTGAATACTTACCCTGGACTTTATCGCTCATGAGGCCTCTTACAAACATGTCTCAAAGATTGTTTTCTGAGTTTCTGCCACGTCCACAGCGATGAGAGAGTTGCTTTAATTTGAGAATATAACCTGCAATAGTTCCACTTGGCTACTGCTTGTTTCGCCAAAACAATGTACCATCGTACTTAGTCATATCGTTACATGATTCAAAAATCTCATCAATGTCAGAAGACTCCATAGTACTGCAGTCTTACAACAGCTTAAATGCTGCCTCAGTACCATCTGGCCCCATCTTGTTGAGAAAAATATTTACAAACCTCATTTCTCATTTTAGTGCTTTCAGCCAAATGTGCAAAATTTGTTCATAATTACACCAGAATTTTTTGGGAGGGTTGAGTTCCTCATTATACCCTGAAATGCCTTTGTGCCATTTTTCCAAGTGTGTTCAATGCTGATGGACTTTATCAATACGATATATAAGTAGAGAGATCTTTCAAACTTCACAAGCCTCTTCAAAATCAACCTTAGAAGTTCTAAATAAAAACCAAAAGAACTGTGGATGCTGCAAATCAGGAACAAAAACAAAGTTGCTGGAAAAGCTCAGCAGGTCTGGCAGCATCAGTGAAGGAGAAAACAGAGTTAACATTTCGGGTCCGGTGACCCTTCCTCACAAGTTCTAAAGTGTGTGTCACAATAAAATGAAAGAAAGAATTCCATTCTATCCTTGTTGTGAAGAACATGCTGGCAACCATCATTGAAATATGAATGAATGAACTAATTAATTAATGATTTATTGTCACATATATCTAGGGAGACACAGTGAGAAGTGTGAACTTGACTTTATTTACACCCTCCGAAAACAAAAGGCATAAGAGAGGGCAGCAATGAGCTTTCCTTTTAACTCAATCAAGGATAAATAGAAGGAAACAATGGTAATCTTATATTAGGAACTGAAGGGAAACAAGTGAGGGAAATCGTTCTGTGCGTTGTTAGAAAGAAAGAAATGGAGCAGTGAGAGACTGATCAGTATGTACAATTGATCACAAAGAAATCTAAAGTGTTAGGAGTGAACTCTGACACTGAGAATTGCTAAGAGTGGATTGTATTATATCTTGTAGTACTCACAAAGGGACAGTAATAAATATCTTCTTTGTCTAGAAAGGAGAGTGCCTGCACGGATACAATTGAGCTGCAATCTCATCCACATTGCAATTGCACAAAATAAAAGATTATCTTTGGTGCTACTTCAAAAAGACAAAGACCTGGCCTCAGCTAAAGAGACTTAATCCGGGAGTCCATTTTCTGTATTTGACTTTTCACTTATATGATTACCTCTTTGTTCCATTGACTGGTTAAGGTCTACTATCCATAAATTAAGACACAAAAAGGTGGTATACGGCACAGTATCATATAGAAATAGAGAAGCAACCAGTGAACACTTACTTTACAAGCAGCATTCACACTACAGAAGGCCATTTAGCCCATCAGATCTATGTTGGCTCTTTTGCAGAAAAAGTTAACAGGACTTTGATTGCCCTGATTTTTCCCATTAGCTCTGTGGCTGTGTTACCAGTGATTAAGGTTGACTGCGAGATCTACTAATAAAACATCGTCCATCAACATAGGAGGTGATACATTGTCATACAGGAGCAACCAGGGATGCACAACAAATGCTGGCCAGCCAGCAGCCCATAAGTGAAAACAAAAAATGACCTGAAATCTTGTTCACTGCAATTGTACAGGCCATTGGTGAGGCTACACCTGAAATACTGTGCACAGTTTTGGTCTGCTTGTCTGTGGAAGGATGCTCTTGTTATGGACGGAGTGCAGCAAAGGTTTAATGGAGTGATCCCTGGGATGGGAGGACTAACATATGAGGAGAGATTGAGACGGTTAGGATTGGATTCACTGGAGTGTAGAAGAATGAAAGAATCCTCGTAGAAACCTATAAAGTTCTAACAGAACTAGACAGGTTAGATGCAGGAAGGTTGTTCCCGATGGTAGGGAGTTCAGGATGAGGGCTTATAGTATAAGGATAAGAGGTAAACCTAATAGGACTGGGATGAGAAGAAATTTCATCTGGAGAGTGTAGACTGTAGAATTCACTATGAATGAAAGTGGTTGTGGCCAATACATTATGCGTTTTCAAGAACCAGGAAGATATAGTTCTTGTAGGTAAAGGGATCGAGGAATTTGAGGTGGTATGGTGGGATCAAAGTATTGAGCTCGACCATCAGCCAGGATCATATTGAATGGGTCATATTGAGGGCTGAATGGCCTACTCCTACCTTCCATGTCCAGCATGACAGCTCTGACAAGGTGAAGCCACCATAAGCTGTTTCTTAATAAGATTAATGCTTTGTTTACTTTGGCAAACCCTGTAAATGTTATTTAGCAACAAGGGTGTTACAGTAACAACTCGTGTTTCAAAAGTTCATCAATACTTTCTTTAAAGAATTGCAATAATTCACACTCAATTGGCTCTGTGACAAAGCAATCAATCCTTCTTGGGCAAAGTTTCTCAAAATTGTTGTCATTGTTTGAGTGACAATTTGAAACAAGAGTGTGCGATTTTTTTTTGGAAGGATTCTCATGTATCTTACCAAATACAGTTCTTAAAGTACGTGCTCCATCCTTGTGCCATCTGTCAAGCCCCATTCTAACCCCACCTTACCATGCAGCATTCCTAACTCACTGTACAGCAGATATTTGCTGGGAGACCAGAATATCCTGCTTTTAAAACCCTGTTGTGCACTTGGGAAAGCGCTGCCAGCCTGGTATGGCCCGGTCTGGTTCCTGACGTTTGCCCTGGACAAAGCGGGTAAGAAGAAATTCTCACCTCAACTTTCAGGCAGGGACCTGGTGGTCCTGCTAGATGGGATGGGGCAGAGCGTGTCTTCACCTTGGCTCAGGACCAGCAGTGGCGACCACAACAACAGACCATATCCTCTCCTTGTCTGGGATTTTCACCTGGATTAAAGCACAGTAATCCAACTGGGAGAACTGGAGGAAGAAGGTCAGTTCACTTTTTCACTCCACCAGTGTAAGCATCATCATCTTCTCTCGCACTCACTTTATCTTTGCTTCTACACCCACATCCCACTAAGACTTACTTCCTACCATCCGTTATTGCCTGCAACATTTTCCCTTACTTGCTGTCACTCACATCACACTCACATCGCTAACCCTGTTTACCCTCTGCGCTACCAGCTCACTCAGGATACCTGCCTTTCTGAACTAGGCTGGCAGGGTCTGCAGAAATTCAACAAGGCTTCTTAAACAACACCTTCCAAATTGATGATCACCACTATCTCAAAGGACAAGGGCAGCAGAAACATGGGAACACTGCCCCCCGCAAGCTCCCATCCAAGCCACTTGGAAGTAGATCGCTGATCCTTCCAGTACTTGTCTTCAATCGACAAGATGGTGATGCGGTATGAGTTCACTGCTCTCGCCTGTCTACACCTTAACCCTACAGTGTGGGATCAGAGAGTGGGGGATCACCAAAAGGGAAATGATGATAAACATATGAGCAAGGAGTAAGAGTAGGCCACTTGGCCCTTTGAACCTATTCTGCCATTCAATATGACCATAATCGATTTAATTTTAACCTCACTTCTACATCCCTGTGTGTACCCAGTAATCTTTTATCTCCCTGGTAACAAAATCAAATAAATCTATCTACATCTGCCAAAAAATATTTAAAAATTCTGCCTTGAAAGGAAGGGATTTCCAAAGTTCCGAAACCCTCAGAGAGAGAAAAAAGATTTCCTCATCTCTATCGGAAAAGGCACAGCACTGTAATGCAATTTCCACACATACAGCTGCAAGATCAGTCTTTGAAACTTTGTGCGTATGTTTTAAAGGATAAATTAGACAAACAACAAACACACGGTGAAACATTGGAGAGAGGGCTGCGATAGGATTAGACAGGATAGCTGGAAAGATGGTGATGGTATCAGCTCACCAATCAATGAGGTTTCACATGGGTAGTGTTTTAGAGAGCTTGGATGAGGGAAGCAATTGGGCAGAATATACACAGATGTGTACAATGAATGGTAGATCCTTAGGAAGTACAGAGGAACAAAGGGACCCTGGTGCAAATGTCCCTGAAGGGTATCAGCACAGGCAAACAGGGTGTTGAAGAAGGCGCATGGGCTGATTGCCTTCATTAGCCAGCATGTGGAACATAGAAGCAAGGAAGTCTTGTGACAGCTTTATAAAACATTGGTTAGGTCGCAAATGGAATGCTGTGTTCAGTCTGATTGCCGCACTATCGGACAGGTGTGATTGCATTGGAGAGGGTGTAGTAGAGATTCAACAGGATGTTTCCTGAGATGAAAAGTCTCAGTTATGAGGAGAATCTGGATAGGCTGGGCTTGTTTTTCTTGGAGCAGGGGAAGCTGAGGGGGGATCTGAATGATGTTCGCAAAATTCTGAGAGAAATGAGCAGGGTAGATTCTGAGAATCTCTTCCCCATGGCAGATGTGTCTAAGGCCATAGGGCATTAGTTTAAAGTGAGGAGTCAATGGTTTAGAGGAGATCTGAGAAAATGTTTTTCACCCAGAGGGTGATAGATATGTGAAATATGCTTCCTGAAAGGCTGGTGGAGGCAGGTACTTTTGCAACATTTACGCACCATCTGGATGATCACTTAAAATGCCAGGGCATAGCAGGCCATGGACCAAGCACAGGTAAATGTGATCAGTGCAGTTAGGTGTTTATTGGTCGGTACAGACGTGATGAGCAGGAGGGCCTGCTTCCAGGCTGTATGGATTCTGTGACTATGATAAGAATGCAGAAGAATACTGATAGACACACCTGGTGATCTTGACCCTCCTGATCCTTCAAAACTGGGAGGATTCTTATCCATTTCCATCCTTTAATTTTTATTTCCAAATCATCCAGCATTTCAAATCATCTATCATTAAATTGGCAAAATTAAACTTTTGAGATATCAGATCTGGATAAAGAGGTGAAAGGAAGGATTCTTTCAAGTCAGCAACTAGATGAAGCGAAAGAGATTCATGCTGTCTTGCCAAACCAGCACAGTCAGTTAGCAATGTCAATCTGGCTGATTGCCAGTCAAGGCAAGGAAATAAAAATTGATTCAACTGAGTCTCCAAGTCTTTGGGATTTCTGTACCACACATCCACTCCCCAGCATTCTTCTTACCTCCCAATAATTGAAGTTTACAAAATTGATACTTGGTCTTCGGAGGCTTCGTTATAAAGAGGGGTTATACAAATTAGGGATAACAAGCATGGGGCTGGATGAACACAGCAGGTCAAGCAGCATCATAGGAGCAGGAAAACTTGACGTTTCGGGCCTAAACCCTTCATCAGAAATGGGGGAGGGGAAGAGGGTTCTGAAATAAATAGGGAGAGAGGGGGAGGCGGATAGAGGATGGATAGAGGAGAGGATAGGTGGAGAGGAGGCAGATAAGTCGAAGAGGCGGGGATGGAGCCAGTAAAGGTGAGTGTAGGTAGGGGGGTAGGGAGGATATAGGTCAGTCCAGGGAGGATGAACAGGTCAAGGGGGTGGGATGATGTCAGTAGATAGGAGATGGGGGTGTGGCTTGGGGTGAGAGGAAAAACAGG